>OZ024835.1:65293311-65893311 GCA_964016985.1 Anodontia alba | reverse complement strand
ATAGCTAAAACCATGCTGATCGGAAGTCCAAGAGGGCCACCCTGGTGGCCATCTTGAAAATCTTTTTTTCGCTTCTTCTCCTAAACCCAAAAGCTAGTTGACTTGAAACTTGGTAGGAAGCATCGGGGTGACTTATAGATTAAAAATGGCTAAAATCGTTCTGATTGGAAATCCAAGATGGCTGCCATGGTGGCCATTTTGAAAATGTAGATTTTTCACTTCTTCTCCTGAATCAAAAGGCTTATTGGCTTTAAACTAGGTAGGAAGCATCAGGGTGACCTGTAGATCAAAAATAGATAAAATTATCCCTATCAGAAATCCAAGATGGCAATGACAGCCATCTTTAAAATCTATTTTTCGCTTCTTCTCCTGAACCGAAAGGCCAATTGACTCCAAACTTGCTAGGAAGCATAGGGGTGACTTATAGATCAAAAGACGCTAAAATCATTCCAAACGGAAATCCAAGATGGCCACCATGGCGGCCATTTTGAAAATCTTTTTCGCTTCTTCTCCTGAGCCGAAAGGCCAACTGACTCCAAACTTGGTAGGAAGCATCAGGGTGACTTGTAGATCAAAAATAGCTAAAATCATGCTGATCGGAAATCCAAGATGGCCGCCATGGCAGCCATCTTGAAAATCTATTTTTCGCTTCTTCTCCTGAACCGAAAGGCCAATTGACTCCAAACTTGCTAGGAAGCATAGAGGTGACTTATAGATCAAAAGACGCTAAAATCATTCCAAACGGAAATCCAAGATGGCCACCATGGCGGCCATTTTGAAAATCTTTTTCGCTTCTTCTCCTGAGCCGAAAGGCCAACTGACTCCAAACTTGGTAGGAAGCATCAGGGTGACTTGTAGATCAAAAATAGCTAAAACCATGCTGATCGGAAGTCCAAGAGGGCCACCCTGGTGGCCATCTTGAAAATCTTTTTTTCGCTTCTTCTCCTAAACCCAAAAGCTAGTTGACTTGAAACTTGGTAGGAAGCATCGGGGTAACTTATAGATTAAAAATGGCTAAAATCGTTCTGATTGGAAATCCAAGATGGCTGCCATGGTGGCCATTTTGAAAATGTAGATTTTTCACTTCTTCTCCTGAATCAAAAGGCTTATTGGCTTTAAACTAGGTAGGAAGCATCGGGGTGACCTGTAGATCAAAAATAGATAAAATTATCCCTATCAGAAATCCAAGATGGCCGCTATGACAGCCATCTTTAAAATCTATTTTTCGCTTCTTCTCCTGAATTGAAAGGCCATTTGACTCGAAACTTGGTAGGAAGCATTTAGGTGACTTGTAGATCTAAAATAGCTTAAATTGTTTGGATAGGAAATCCAAGATGGCTGTCATGGCGGCCATCTTGAAACTCTTTTCCTTTCACTTATTTTCCTGAACCAAAGGGCCAGTTAATTTGAAAATTGGTAGGAAGCATCAGGATGACATGTTGATATAAAAATAGCTAAAATCCTTCCGATTGGAAATCCAAGATGGCGGCCATCTTGAAAATCTATTTTTCTTTACTTCTTCTGAACTGAAAGACCATTTATTGACTCGAAACTTGGTAGGAAGCATCAGGGTGACTTGTAGATCAAAAAACGCTCAAATGGTTGCAATAAGAAATCTCAAATTGCGGCTATGGTGGCCATCTTGAAAATCTGTTTTGAACTTTTTCCCCTGAACCGAAAGGGCAATTGACAAAGTTCATTGGAAGTATCGAAGTGACTTGTAGATCAACAGTAGCTAAAAGTCATTCCGATTGGAAATCCAAGATGGCTACCATCTTGTTTATGTTTATTATATTTCCCTGCCACTGTGCTGTTTACATGTATAAAATCATGATTCTTCAGAAACCACTTGGGGGTGGTCGGGTGGTGCGAAGGTGCTATGTATCTTACATCACTGGGGCGTCCAACTGATATTGGCTTACAGTTGGGCAAGGCCTGCTATCCTTGTAGTGGGTAAGGGTAGAGGGGGAATGTTTTTATTTCTTCTGTTTCTTCACTTTCATTCCTGTTCCTCTTTCTTCCCTGTCCCTCTCTTTCATCTCCTCTACTCTCTCTTCTATCTCTTTTCTCCCTTTCTCTGGGAGACGACACAAAATGACCCTCAAGGGTTGACGTGTCATTAAACCCCAACACAATCAATCAATCAGAAACCACTTAGGCAATAGCAACCAAATTTCACATTGATCCTACTGTTGAAATGTGATTGAGAGTTTGTTCAAATGATCACGCTCCATTGACTGTCTTGCCATATATAATATTCATCTTAAAAATTAAGAACTGCTTAAAGGATGATCTTTTCATTAGTTGCGATGACAGGATTGGAAAAATGTTACATAACATCTGCATATCTGCACTCACAATGCTACTCAGGTGAGTGGCCCGTGGGCCTCTTGTTCAATTTTAAATAAAGTATGGTAAGGAGTTGAGATGAGTAACCGACCCAGAAATCAAATTTCGGGTAAGGTGTTCACATGCTGTGTTTAAAGGAGTGTAGATATTGATGTAGTGTATGTACAAGAATCTCAGACATGTGACAGACTATTGAAGGGATATATGAGCCTCTTCATGGGATAAAAATCTTATGCCATATGCGAACAACAAAGACACGTGGTTTTTGCTATGCGCAGTCTGATCAGCACCGTTGTTGTTCGCTGTCTAGACAGTAAACAACCTATCAAAACTTTCAAGACTAGCTAATCTGGCACAATGGCCGAGTTAGCCAGTCTACGGCTGAGTAAGCAGGTCTGAGTCTTATTTGGTCGAAAACCTCGAAGACAGGTTTTTCATGTCGTTGCTTATATATTATCTGTACTTTGACAAAGTGCAGGGAGACTTTGTAGCGGCATCACACAGTGCTAAACACAAGCTACAATTGGATTAATTAACGCATAATTTTACTGCAAGCATATTTTATTTTCGGGCTTCAGAAGGGGGAAAATAGGACCTTATACACATACTCCTTTCAACTTCTTAAACCTCATTGAAATATATTTATATCGGAAAGATTATTAAATCCAGAAAATAGGAGCTAAATTTTGCAGTAAGGAGGGTGTACATGCCGAAAAATTGTTATGCCATGAATTATACGATTTTTGCTTAAAGGATCTGTTTTAAGGTCTTTGTGAACATGTCGCTTTGCGACAAATGTCTTATATTGAATTAATTTTCTCTGTAACACATTATCCAAGTTGATAAAATAATATATAGAGGCTGTTGCATTATGTGAGGGATTTTTACAGATCCCTCATTTATTTTTCGGAACTAGCGAAACTATTTGGAACTAGCCAAATCAGTGGAGAACTTCACATTCATCACAAGGGCAGATAACCTAAGGCGAAGGACAAAGTCTTTGGTGTGATATTTCAAGGAAGGCTAGTACTCTGTATCAGCCAATAAAGTCCAAATTTTGATCAGCCACTTATTTGGAAATTGTTATGAAGCATAACTTTACCTGGTTCTAGCCAAATGACTGTATCTGATCAATTGTGCCAGCTTTAGTGTTCAGACAACAAAATTCACTTGCCTACACCTATATGCTTATGTGTGTGCAGAGTTGGAGCATGGGCATGTCACTATGACTTTGAGGATTCAAAATGTTCTTGGTATTTTTGCAGCTAATAAAAATTGTCCAGATAATTGAGGAGTGTGGGTAAAAAATATTTCAGTCATTATAAATAAAGATAAAGAGCCTTAAATAAAAGGTTGCATATAAGAATTTAAGAAATAGACAACATAAGCTGTGTAGAGCTTTTAATGCTTATAAGTTCTTTCAACAGCTAGCCCTACTGGGATGTCCAACAGAACCATGATCAAAATCAAGATTTGTGATCTAGTTTGCTATGTTTTTACTATACATATATGTACAGTATAATAATTACTGTATTTTTTAAGTCTAGTCCCATATAATTCACATCTTAGAATTTTTTGCTGTTATTATTTAGCCCGGTTTCATGTATTTTCACGTTACTAATGGTAAAACGTTTCATCATAACTACTTACAGAGACAAATGCTGAAAATAATTCTGAAGTCATCTAAATTATTATCTGAGCATTTATTTTATGTACAAATAATGCAGTTTTTTGGATTTGATTTGTGAAAGCATTTGTGTAAACAAGCCAACCATGTTGCCGCCATTTTGAACCAAAAGCCATGTAACTTCGCGTTAATTAAATTTTTGGCAGAAAATCATCATGTAATTGTAATGTGATTTTTGCAAATTTTGGCCATTTTCAAAATAAAGTACGGATACCGTATTAATCCGCCTATAAGACGATTTGTTTATTAGACGGGGGCTCTTTTTGGGCCCTTCCCAGGCAGGATTTTGCTTTTAATTAATTATAAGATGGGTTAAAAAAGTCGCCTGTCGGAGACATTCCCTGCCACTCAAAAATTCCTAAAGTACATGAAGACATCGGCGATGATTGGTCAGATTTGTAAGTGAATTTATCACAGAGCAGGAATTAAAAAAAACTCCCAACACCACTTACAAGCATGCATACCGTATTTAACTGTGTATAACACGCACCTTATTTACCCAGAAAACGTTTATAAAAATCCGATATGTATTATTTATAGGAACACCAAAATCGGGACAGAAATCACCAAGATAATCGGTCGCGAAAACTCATGACATTCACGATCGCCCGTTAAAAATGCGAAATAGAATGATTGCTATAAGATATTCATGATTTTTTATACCTATCTCGCCCATACCAGGGTTCTGGCAGCTCAAAACAAGCAACTCGATCTGATTTGTAGTAATTTGATATCCTTTTCATGTCCATGCTTTTTTTTTGTTTACGCTTTTTTATTTTGCTGATCATGTGATCTCTTCAAAGGGAAACTACTCAAACAGGCATATGCATATGAATCTGTATTGATTACCGGACTTTGACAAGACTCAACCGTAACTTGAATAAATCAGCCTGCACAACTGATTTATTGTAGTTCAAAATAGGAAATAAATTTGGTAGAACATAAATATTGGCACGAACGATCATACATTGAAAAAATAAAAAAAGTATTTAAGTTTATGCAATTATTAAAATTATTGATAATAAACAAAACCAACTGGGCTTTTGAGGTAGGTAGATCGGTCATTTGCATTTTATCTTTTATTTTCTTACCACCCAGCTAGCATTCTACGTAAATCTACATCGGGCCGTCATCGGCCCGTCAGCTACCCTGACGGGCCGATGACGGCCCGATATAGATTTACGTAGAATGCTGACTGGGCATATGTTTATCTTTTTTTTTTATTTAAACTTTTCTTCCAACTTACCAAAAAAATTGTTTGAAATAAACAATGTTTATGATAAAGAAAATCAAACTACCAGCATACATCTGTGCACTTAATTGGTTAATTGGCAGTCAGAATGACAACTAGTCGACTTTAGTTGTTGTTTGCATTGCCCTGAGGCACTGAGTTGATAATTTCACGTCTCAGTTAAGAAAGTGACACAAAGAAGGTGTTAATTATGAGAACACAAAAGAAATAACTACATTTTTATTATCATAGCGTCTGCAGTGGGGAAGCAAAGAACTGCCTACACTACATCAAGTTGCCTGAGGCCCATGGTAACAGAGCTGCACAACGAAAATTCAGTTAGCATTATCGTAAATTCGGCCTGTTTCTACTCTAAACCTTCCGAGTTCGGCCATTTTCAACTCAATCCTAGTGAAATTTGACACTTAGTATCTGGTAACTTAGTAAATAACGCACAGATAAATTCTTCGTGTTTTACATAGAACATCTGTTTTTTTTTATTTCAAAACTATTTAGCAAATATTCAGTGCGTGTTATACACGGGTGCGAGTAATACACAGAAAAATTCGGTACTTCACCTACAAAATTACCTTGCTGCTATTTCTGTCAAGGGACGAAGGTAAACATTATATCCTTGTACCGGTTTCGAAGATCGGCATTTTCCGTGACCACGTGGCACCACCGGACTTTGCCGAAAATACCGATATGGCCAAAGATCTTGATTATAAGATGGGTCTGGATTTTGGGGGGCTTTTTTTTTTTTTTTTTTTTTTTTGGAAAAATCCCCGTCTTATAGGCGGATTAATACGGTACCTTAGATTTGATATTTTCATAGAAAAAATAAGTTAGTCTTAGCTGTAAAAATTGATTTAATAGATATAGGTGTAAATGTCATTAAGGACTGTTATCACCACGGTCAATATATTTCTTTTTTAAGCGGAAATCACAAAACAACAGTGTATTTCTGAAAACAAACCTTGCCCACTAAAGCGTGACTTTGTATTTAAAACATCCAGCAGGTAGGTGGCGCTGCCGTTTATTTTCATTGAGAAATCAGTTTAACGCAATATTGAATTTAACGCGAAAATACATGGAGTATATTACTTTTATTCACACAGACTATTTAGGCTGACAAAATTAATCAGATAATTAATTAACTGATCTATAAATTCCACAAAAATGATTATCATTACAGATGTCTTATAATCAATGAGACGCCACATTTTGCGGCATCCCATCTGGGTCTACACTGTTTGCTCAGGCCTATTTGACCAAATACATACAGTAAAGTATAACATGGGAAGAGTCCTGCTCAGACAGACAAGTAAATTGACCAAATCTTTTGTGATAAATAATCGATCACAATGACAGGAGTGATAATCGACCAGATTAGCCAGCCTTAGTCTGTTTATACATTGTATTTGCTGTATGATGATTCTAGCGAATAAAAAGAAAAGAAAAAAAATGCAACAATGTATCCATTTAAAGATACTGCCTCCAGATTTGTGGGACTTTTACCCAACCCGATCACATGATGAACAGGCCCTGCCTAAGGCAACTCTGCCCTGGAGACTATAGGCAGCCCAACTACTTCGCTGGCCCCGATGGGCGGGGGCCGTGGTCTGTGGGTTCTGGATAATGTGCACGCCGGTAATAGGTACTAAGTTACGCTACACTACCGGTCACAGGAGCTTGACATTGGATAATTTGTACTTATAGGGCCTGTCCTTCGATTATTTCATAATCGTAGG
The DNA here is from genome assembly GCA_964016985.1 of Anodontia alba. Lineage (NCBI taxonomy): Eukaryota > Metazoa > Mollusca > Bivalvia > Lucinida > Lucinidae > Anodontia > Anodontia alba. Next base: position 65,886,293 of record OZ024835.1, on the reverse strand, counting down.
GACAGGCCCTATAAGTAGAAATTAGCAAACGTCAAGCTCCTGTGCTACCGGTTGCCTACATGAAATGCACTTTACGGCATCAGGAATTTTGCTGAAGAACTGAACAAGTATCTGTTGTTGTTTTTCGCGTGCGACACACCATGAATTTCAAAAATGCAGGTAAAAGAAGCTTTCATGTCTGTAGCCTCGCGAAAAATAAACTGTTCGACAGCCGGTAGATTCTAGTAAACAAGGTGGTTGTCATACGACAACACACACAGTTGTCGCAACACCCAGAAGGTCGGAAACCAGACACGATACGTATCGCTGAGCACTTTCATTGGCTGACTGACATCACATGTCTCAGTCGAAACACTCGGTGTTATTCGCTTTAATCATTGCGACTTTTCAGGCCACGGCAAGGGTCCGTACACACAATTCTGTTCTATTCCATACGTGTTATCATTTGACGCCACCGTCGTGGCTGCTTCTTCGCGGCTGCTTCTTCGCAGCCACGAGGCGGTGTCGCTACAAGAAAATGCATCTGTATTATTGCAAGGAAGTATCCATCAAAGAGATGGGATATTTAGTCCTGATTCAAGAGGGCGTCAATGCCTACCATGTTGTTTAGTATTGTTGGTGAAAGCTGTACAGAAAAGGATCTGTACCAACAAGTTGAATGTCAACAACATGAATGAAATTCTGTTTGCAGGAGATAAATTATACAAGTATGCAAAAAAGAATGCCAAGACATATCATGACTATTTAGAGCCATGTGATTTGCCATCTTATTTTTCACTTGACAACCAGCATTATCCCTGGAAAGTGAAAAAAAAAAAAAAAAAAAAAAAAAAAAAAAACATTTTCAGGAAATTTAAATATTTTATCCTTAGTGGAGTATCCTTTCCTTGATTTAGAGACAGGACTCGCTATGACTTTCTCATTCAACCCATATGCAGTCTTCATTTGCAACGGCTTTTCTATTGCATTATTGGAACAAGGTGACTGTTTCTACCTTTTTGAGTCACATGCAAGAGCTTCAGATGGAATGCCAAATGTTAATGGCAAAAACATTTTGTTAAAGAAAACAAATATAACTGGCATTTTCCTTACATTTGCGTAGATTGTTTAGTTTTGATAATTCCTTTACTACAACAGCGGTGAGTCAGTTTGATTTGCATTCGCTCTGTATATTTTATGTTTGCAGGGAGACCATAAAATGATACCAATGAGCTGGGTTTCAAATTTGTGACATAACTACCTATCCTCCTTTACAAGAATGTATTTCATTTGAGTTGTGTCCATCACAGCCTTATGCTTCCTCCCAGCTTGCTGACAGCTTAAATGAACACGGTTCTGCATTACTTGATTCACCCCTTATATGTGAAGAATTGCAAACCTCCCTGAATAAGAAACTTAAGTTAAGTGACACATCAAAAGATGGTTTGAGCAGTAAGAAATTTAAAAACAAAGAAAGTGCTATAGTCACACAGTTTCACAAGTTGGTGTCTTGTGGTCCCCAGTACATATGTACAAGTTGTTGTCAAACATTTTTCAGACATTCTGATATTAAATTTGATATTCAGGGTCTAAAGCCCGAGATGAAAAGACTCTGTACATTAGGACATAAAAGTGTGGAGGATAAGGAATGGATCTGTCAACAATGTGCTAATAGTTTGAAGAAAAATAACTTGAACAAATATCTTCCTTTTTGTCAAGCCCGCTTGCGCTGAGCAAGACATAGTCACCATAGCTGCATTTAAGTGTATATTAGTGAGTCCATCCGTATTTGTCCGTCCTAGCTAGAAATTTTGCATGCAGAATCATCTTTCAGTGAAATTTCTCCAAGACTTGGCCTTGAGGTCAGATTTGTCAAGGACATGCACTTACCAGCAGAATTTAAGAGTTTTTAAAGAAAGTCTTCTATTCAGGAAGTGCAATGCCCAGATGCTTTATATATTCCATAGAGCTCCATCTTATCGTATAGTATTGGTAGCATTGGAATGTCGTCTATCTTCTTTGCATGTATTGTGTAAAATTGCATAGAAGATACACAGCACTCCATTAGTACTTTACAAGCTAGCAGACTCTTAGGACTATCAGTCCTTTGATTACTCACTCTAAACACTTAAAAACTTAGCACGCAATGAGCCATTTCAGCAGACGACAAATCGAATATTTTTTCTTACTTCCCCAGAAAATAGCTTTGACATTTCATGCAGACAATTTGCATGAAATGTCAAATCCTACTTTCTGAGAAAAATAAGAAAACTATTTCAAAATGTCGTCTGCTGACTATATTTATATATTTTGAAATACATCTTATTTTGAAAAGTTTAAAGTGAAGAAAATCAATCAAGTCATCAAACGATTGAGAAGATCAATAAAAAGTAAATTGTAAGAAAAGTATCACGAATCTTACTTTTCTATTAATAATTCATTAGAAAAATGTCAATATTGCACGCATGACTTGCTCCTCAGTTAGATCTGATAAGTATAGAATCAAAAAGAAATACTGCACTTTTGAATTGCAAAGACAAAAGTAAGATCAACACATTTTTTATGTTGCAATAGAAATTCATACATGTTGGTCCATAATTTCTTGTATATATACTTGTATATATACACACACACACAAAGATATCATCCTGGATCCGACCTGACCTCTGCAACTCTGAGAAGAATTTTATCTTGACCAGTTGGTGTAACGCTGTTTTCTCGCATCAGAGGTAAATGCTTGTATTACAATCGAAGTGAGAGGTTTCTTCAATCTGGCGGAAGAATGCGCACAAGTACGAAGTGTACTAGGCCTGCCTAGGAAAAGTGTGATTAGGTAAACCGATCGGCTCGATATGACCATAATGGGTTGACAGGGCCCGTAAAACCTCAATTCGAAAAAAATCATTCAAACAATGGTGGAAGGTTGGGAGAATCTGAAGGAAACAACATCAGTTTCGTCGACTTCAGCGTAGTGATTATCACATCCCAGCTAACACACAACGTCGTAACAACGTCGCCTCGACGTCACCGCGACGTCATGACGTCGCGGCGACGTTGTTACGACGCTGTGTGTTTACTGGAATTTTGCCGCTCACTTGTATGTGGTTACACCTCATGATAGATCTACTTTACAAGTGACCTCCAAATTGACATGTATCACTCAACAAATCACTGCAAGCGCTGATCATAGCATTTCCTACAAGTTTAACAGAGCAAGCTTGCATGTACGCCCAGCAAAGTCTCAGATCAGCCTGTCCGATTGCATATGCGCCGGAACATACCATTTCCTACAAGATTTATACTTGTGCACCCAGCGAAGATCCTGATCAGCTGCGCAGTGTGTTCAGATTCTTCGCCGTCCATCTGAAGACGCTTTGGCTCCTTTGTTTCCCACAGTGTCCTGCGAAGACGGATGAAATTGCGCAGACCGATCTGAGTCTTCGCACCGCGCACATGTAATCTTCTAAGAAATGCTGTGTCCCGGCACATATGAGCCGAACCGTGGGAAAATATACCTTCGGATATGTACGGCCAGCGAAGATTCAAATCAGCCTGCGCATTCGCGCAGTTTGATTAGAATCTTCACTAGGTGCATTTTGGATAGCCAAGGATGCAAAATTCCTACGTGCGGACAACGAAGACTCAGATCAGACTGCGCGAATGCGCAGGCTGATCTGAGTATTCGTTGGGTGCACATTTTCTCTCACTGCGACTTGATAATAACTGCGAACTTTTTTATTAAGCGCTCGTTCTATGTTAGTGCAATACATAAGAATATGTAAATAGACTGTGGAAAAGTCTTAAGGATCAAACGCAAATTATCTAATTTTGCTCAATGAAAATATCGTACGTTAATTTTACGCATTATGAGTGTACCAAATAGGCACAATAATTTAAGTCACGATTGTAGGATTTGTTTACATTTGTATTTTTGTTGCTTAGATTTGAAGACTACGGATAGGCCAATATGATATTAATAATGATAATAATAATTATAATAATAATAATTATTATTATTATTATAACGCAACAATTTTATTACAACAACAACGTTAATAACAATAACAACAATAATAACAACAACAACAACAACTATAATAATAATAATAATAATAATAATAATAATAATAATTATTATTATTATTATTATTATTATTATTATATTGCTAATAATAATAAGAAGAAGAAGAAGAAAAAGAACATAATAACAACATTATAACAATTATAACAATATTAATTATAATTATCATTGTTATTATTATTATTATTATTATTATTATTATTATTATTATTATTATTTAATAATTTTCATCATGATCATGAGCAGTTTCATCATCATCATTAAAATGATCGTTCACTTATATTTCTAGTGTTAATAACAGTGCTGTTTTGGGCAGCATTATTATAAACACAACTTGTACTACTACCACTAATAGCACAACATTTCGTACAAGATTGCAGGTGCGCCCTGCAAAGACTCAGATCAGACTGCGCATTTGCGCAGTCTGATCAGTCTTCGCAGGGCGCTCTGTGCGTAGCCAAGGATCAAAAGCGTCTTCAGACTGACAGCGAAGACTCCGATCAGAATGTGCGGATGCTGACCTGAATCTTCGCTGGGGGTACATCGCACATGTGATTTTGTGGGAAATTCCACGCACCGGCTCATATGTAATCGGGCAAGGCTAGGATCAGGGTGTGTAGCCGAGCAGGTTTATTTGGTCTTTTATTTTTCAACTAAGTAATGGGATATTATTTCGCTCGGAAATAAGTTCAGAAAGATAATGTATATGAATTCTACTAAGGTATGACACTTACATGTACAAGAAATGAACACACACACACACACACACACACACACACACACACACACACACACACACACACACACACACACACACACACACACAATTTCATAAACAGATTCTGAGAATTGAAATTATACGCCGTGTATAGTTAAAAGGGCGTTTACCCTAAAATATTCGGGTACCTGGTCTCCTTACAATACTTGTTCTATTATACAACCTGCTGGTGTGCCTAATGCTATGTTTGTTTGTGTTGAGGTTTTACGGCCCAGTCAACCCAATGGGGTCATGTCGAGTCGTGTTAATCGTAGAAACTTTTTGAACGGTTCAAAAATTTTCTATGATCAACACGATCAATTGTCAAATCGAGATCATCGTATCAGATCGTATTGCATCGTAACAAAGCGTGACAGATCGCATTTAATCGTGCTTCCTAATCGTGGTGATCGGGATCGATCTTGGACAAGACAAACACCACGTTCTGTTGAGATGTGTTGCGATCTCCCACGATCTGTCACGATTTGTTACGCTCTGTCGGGTCCCATTGCTCAAGACCTGACACGAATGACTCACGATCAGACACGAGTTGATACGAGAAGATGCGAATAAATGCGAGTAGATACGAGTAGTTAGGTTTTTACATCTGCTACGAGTTCTCGAGCCCATAAAATTCTCCTCACCTCTCTGAGCCATGGTCGCACCCAGAACTGCCTGACTGCAGCTCTCCTGGCCCTTTGTGGTTGGGGTTGTAGCTGGTCTGTCTGCTGCTCGTCTTCTTCGTCTCTGGCGATAAAGTAACTATACAGTAATACTGCAAATGCCACGTTGTCTTCATCCGCAACTCCTGCCATCATCCATAGTTGAGGGTCAGTGTTTATGCAAAATGTAAATGTGGGACGTTGCTTCGGATTTTAATACCAGTGACCTATAAAATGTAAATGTGGGACGTTGCTTCGGATTACTACCAGTGACCTATAAAAATGTATCTTATAAGTCACTAATAATGCATATGTACAGTCAAACTTCAATGGCTCGAACATCTCTGGGATCATGGAAATCACTGTTCCAGACATGGGACAGGGGAAGCAAATGGGGATAATTTAGGGGTATTTTTAGGGTACCCTGAACGTGACAGTGTACGTTCCCTCTGTCTTCCAATTAGCCTTCTGTCTTCAAAGGCGCCTGTTGTACGGTGTGCAGCTGCAACAATCATTTACTATCTATCACGTGATTATTTTCTTTGATGAACATGCGCATGAACCCCCATCACCGTTTATACTCTGAGCATTGGGACACCTAACCTTCTTACCATACTTATTCTAAAACTATAACAAGGCCATGTTTCTGCCTATTGATGTGTCCGAAAATCTGTTGGATGAGTGGCAAACAGTGTAGACCAAGATTAGACGCCGCGTTAAGCGGCGTCTGATCTGGGTCTACACTGTTTGCTCAGGTCTGTCGGTCTCAATAATTAGGGATATTATGGTAGTCATATTTTGCGGATATCGTCGAAAACTATTGTCATTTTATTTTGTTTATTTTAGGTAAGTTTTCTGACTTTTTGTATCACAAATATTCACAAAATCATGTCCTTAAATAATTTAATCCATAGGTCGTGCAAGTAATTCAGGAAATCAAACTCGTGCTGACTCTGTGTCCGTAGGATCAGAAATTATCGTACTTGAAAGGACTTCGGCTGCAACCGGAAGATTACGAACTCCACCGCATACACTTAAGTCGATGTGTCGATGAAAGAAGCATGACAGTGGCTCCCAGCGGACACATGACGTTTTTAAAATGTCGCACTAACGCCGATGCAGGCCATGACGTCGCATTAACGTCGATACAACGTCATGACGTCGCATTAACGTCGATGCAACATCAGGGCGTTGTATTTAAGACGATGAAATGCCGCACGAGTTTCATCGACGTTAATGTGACGTTGATGACCGGGCACACAAAGTCGCATTAACGTCGATACAACGTCTCAATGTCAGAACGTCGCATTGATATCTATGCAATGGCATGACGTCGCATTAGTTAAAGTTTTACGACGTTGATGTTGCATCGACGTTAATGCGACGTTGTATAAACGTCATGATGTGCCCACTGCAACCACATTTAAAACGGTTATCACATCTATTCGCGTTTAAATAGTGTCATTATATCACAGAACAACAAAGATGCTCGGACTGATCTGGGCCTTCGCTGGCACGTGTAATACGCCGTTAATTTCACATGAAAATGAAATTTTGAGTGAAAAGGGGTTCGAACAACCCTTCCCCACACCCTCACCCCCGAACCCAAACAAAGGTCTACATCAAACTGTTCATTTACTTTGTAATTACTATTCTCTCTTATTGTGTTCAATACTACTGCTACTACTATTGCTACTACTACTATAATAATAATAAAAATAATAATAATAATAATAATAATAATTTACTACTACTACTTCTACTACTACTACTTATTATCATTATCATTAGTAATAGTAGTATTAGTAGTAGAAGCAGTAGAAAAAGAATTATTTTTGTAAAAATGTTGCCATTATACGTTTAACGAAACGTACTTAGTTTTCAGTTATCAGTCCGAAGACAACATACTATGCAAATATTGATTACGGTAAAATACGTTACTACACTTATACGTATATGCCCGCCATACGCTCCCCGCCCCTCGTCTACCCACCACCTCCATCACACACAGATAAATGCAATGTAAAGTGCACAGTTAGATACCGTATGCATATATACTTTTTGCGGCTTTTAGGTATTAATGTTTTAACGTCATTCAAAAGGCAAATTGCTCATAACAAGACTGTTGACTCGGGGATATCAAATAACTAAACTGGTGTCAACATTTAAGAAGTTCTATGGGAGGCATCATGACCTTGTCAGTCTCTACAATGTGGCTGTTTCCAGATTTATGTCTGATATGTTTGCAACAGCCAAGCCATAAACAGCCTATCTAAACCCCGAATATTACTATTCCCGTATTATACTTAATTTCTGTTCAGACTGGTAGGTATGGTAATGCTTACTTTCCATGGTCGCCTGATTACACCCCATTTATTAAGGGTCTATGTCTGTCTGTCTGAACATTCCTAATTTTGTCTTTGTGTATACCGACTTAAGACTTTTTTTTTTTTTATAACGAAATACGATATTAGTATGTTGGACTCAGACTCTTTTTTTCTTTGTTAAGACGTTCTTCAACCGTATTAGGTCGAATTGGCTGTCTGAAAGCGTTTTCACTGCATTTATTTAATTAATTTAAATGCTGTAGGATATTTCATACAAACAATTTGAATGAGAGAAAAAAAACTTTTTCTTTTCTTTTCTTTATTTTCTTTTCTTATTTTTTTTTTTTTAGATTTAGTCTGATTTTCAGTATGTGCGTGCATGTTTTAACATATCCTATTAAGGCTATACATGTTGTTGTAGTAATAGGTTTTTGTCGACATGCATTGTCATTTGCGAATAATATGAGCATCAACATAAAAAAAACCTACCTTCGGACATGTGCGTATATTAACCTTGCCTTGCTGAATAAATTAAGATGCCACGCCCACATCTATTTTCCAGCCAATCAGATTACTTGGTCCGGGTTTTGATAGAAATTCACATATTTAATGGCAAACAGTGCAGATCCAGATCAGTTGGCTTTTTCAGAAGCCAACTGCATGATCTGGATCTAAACTGTTTGCTAAGACAGGACATGTCGTGTTCAGCAAGAGAAAGGTTAACTTGGTTTGATATTGAAACGGCTATAAAGATTACTCATGTGTCACTGTCACATCTCACGTTCCACTGGTATAGCAAAGCCATTTCTGCAAGACACGGTAGAAGATGGGGGTGCGGGATGTGTGGAATGGAGTAGGGGCAGGCAGATGAAAAGATGGGGCAGACAACACCAAGGACTGGCCTGGAGCGGTTTTCGCCTCGCAACCTCGCAACCTCGCAAAGACGGATTAAAATGGAGGAAAACAACATCTCAAGCCATCCATCAGTGGTGACAAGTTAAGGGACTGAAGCAGAGTAATAATAGTACAATAAAATTTCGCTACTACGAGTAAGTCCACCTTTGGGACTGTCTAAATGTGATCTTATAAGTGGGGTGGTCTCAATACTGAATATATAGAATATGGTAAGTGTTCTAAAATTTCGAACACTTTATTCCATACTTCTTCGGCCTAAATTTTGCTTTTATGCAGTTGTTTCTTAAAATAGTGGTATGGCAAACTGTGTAGACCCTGATCAGACTGCTCCTAAGGAGCAGTCTGATCTGGGACTACATTGTTTGCATATGCCATTTTGACAAAAACCTTGGTGTACGAAATTTGAGGACATTTACCGTAAAAAGAAAGAAACATTTTGGATTAACAAAAGCTGGTCTTAATAGTGGAGTGGTCTTTTCGAATCGTCTAAATAGTGGAATTTTACTGTACAAAATACAGGAAAGAAAATGTTTCTGATATGATTCATAAAATAATTAACTTTCAGCAAATGTGCAAAACCCGCTTTATACGGCATGTGTGCGTTGTTCCTTTTCCAAATTATGAAACGTAAAGACCAAAAATACCCATACAACGATGTGACAACTTGGTTTTATGGCCTTTGAATATTTTCGGTTAAAACGTAATGACCCTTTTCAGTTTCTGCCTCGGCTTAGACTGGCAATAAAGCCTGGGATTTGGCAAGCCCATTGGCAAGATCTTGTCCATATCAATCAATATGTGAATAATTACCAAAAATTTCATAACAGTTTAAGCAGTATGTGCAAAAGAATCAAAATATTCATGAATGTTTAAGCTTTATGGTCATTTGTAAACATTTATTTTTGCCTCGGCTTAAGTGTTGTATAACGATCATTTTTATGCTTTCAATTTTGCCTCGGTTTAGCTTCAGGTCGATAAAATCAACTTTAATTTTTGCTTCGGCTCAGCCTCGGATCGATAAAATCAAACATTTGGTAAGTCCATTAGCTAGATCTTGTCGGCATCAATTAGTACGTGAAAAAATATCAAAACATTCCACACGATTTAAGGGTTATGGCCATTTTCATATTTTCACATTTTTGGTTTAAACGTTATTACCATTTTCAGTTTTACCTCGGCTTAGACTGGCAATAAAATCTGGTATTTGGTAAGTCCACTGGAAAAAATCTTGTCCATATCAATCAGTATGTGAACAATTATCAAAATATTCATATCAGTTTAAGCGTTATCATGTGCAAAAATATCAAAATATTCATGAATGTTTAAAGCGTTATATAACGGCCATTTATATACTTTCATTTTTTTTTTTTTTTTTTTTTTGCCTCGGCTCAGCCTTGGGTCGATAAAATCAACTTTCATGTTTTGCCTCGATTCAGCCTCGGTCGATAAAATAAAAAAAGGCAATCCAATTGGCCAGATCTTGTCGGTATCGATCAAATATGTGAAAAAATATCAAAACATTCGACACTGTTCAAAGGTTATGGCCATTTTCATATTTTCATTTTTTGTGCCTCGGCTTAGCCTCTGATAATAAAAACTGACATTCGGAAAGTTTATTGTCTAGATCTTGTCGGTATCTACCAGTATGCCAAAATCATCTAAATATTTTCAAAGGTCTAAGCTATATGGCCATTTTTGATAACTGACCACAGGCTGACAGACGGACTCACAATCTTGTCCATATCAATCAGTATGTGAACAATTATCAAAATATTCATATCAGTTTAAGCGTTATCATGTGCAAAAATATCAAAATATTCATGAATGTTTAAAGCGTTATATAACGGCCATTTATATACTTTCATCTTTTTTTTTTCTTTTTTTTTTGCCTCGGCCCAGCCTTGGGTCGATAAAATCAACTTTCATGTTTTGCCTCGACTCAGCCTCGGTCGATAAAATAAAAAAAAGGCAATCCAATTGGCCAGATATTGTAGGTATCGATCAAATATGTGAAAAAATATCAAAACATTCGACACTGTTCAAAGGTTATGGCCATTTTCATATTTTCATTTTTTGTGCCTCGGCTTAGCCTCTGATAATAAAAACTGACATTTGGAAAGTTTATTGTCTAGATCTTGTCGGTATCTATCAGTATGCCAAAATCATCTAAATATTTACAAAGGTCTAAGCTATATGGCCATTTTCGATAACTGACCACAGACTGACAGACGGACTCACAATGTGATTATAGAGTACTCTTCGAAATTCAACATTTTAGTTGGTTGAATCGGTCCACTTTTGTGCGGTTCGTGTAATAAACTGAGTTTCTATCATCCATTTCAGTTTATTAACTTGTTAATGTGAATTTAGGTGTCGCGTGATTCCCGCTTACGTATAATTTACTTTGCATATTACAACTCCCGATATAAGGAATCATAATTTTTTATGGAAAAAAAAAATAATAAAAAATAAAAATCTGCTTAAAATTAACTGAAACCATTATTTGGGCCATTTCAGCTGATGACAAAATGATGATATTTTTATTTTTATTTTTTTCCTATAACATAGGCATTATCAATTTGCATGAAGTTTCGAAGCCTATTTTGTAGGGAAGCTAAGAAAAATATTTCAAATTATTGCCTGCTGATTTATTTTATTTTATTTTATTTTATTTTTTTTTTTTACGCATAATGCTAAGCGTTGTTAAACCCCATAAATCTAGCCATGTCGGCCTACACTGACGTATAAGGAGAATAGATACAGTTTCAAAGCAACTCAAAGTGTTTGCCTCCTTTCTAAAAAGGAGCTTACTCTAAAAGGATAGACTTTACCTCCTCTTTGCTCCCCTTGGGAGCAAGGAGGGGAGCAAAGACTTTCCTCTAACGTTTACTCTAAAAGGAAATGTTTCTACGGCAGAACGCCAGGTTGCGACTCCAAGATGGTTTCCGTTCCTGGATGGGAATCGCTACAAGAAAGGATGAATTGACGACATTGCTAGAATACAGCGTGGACTAGTGAAATAGACACTGATGTTGTACGTCCTGGAGACAGACACACCAGAGGTCAACACAAACTCCACCAGCACGCTGCCACCATGTCCGTCTACAAGTACTCTTTCTTCCCGAGCACCATCCGGGATCTATGCAGGTAACCAATGCCACAAAACTAGAGGAGTTCCGTCGGTGTAGGCTTTGCCCTGCCGACCGTCCAGTTCTGAGCAGCAGACGACTATTTTATTTGTTTTAAACCACATGTAGGCGCTACATATTTTGTTTTAACCTCGAAAGGAGTGTGTTGTCTCTTTTCCCTCTCACCGGTCAACAGTTCTTTCTTAGAGAAGAATCCTGGCCAATACGCGGAAGAAGAAGAAGACGAAAAAGAAGAAGAAGAAGAATATCATTATTATTTCTCCTTATTTTAGGCTTACTGTCCTTTCGACATCACCCGGAAGGATGTTTTTGCTTGGCGTTTTATTTCAAATGAAAATATTTTGTTCTGTTTGAACATATTTTATCAGAAACCATTTTTTTTTTTTTTTTTTTTTCATTTTTTTTTTTTCTTTTTTTTTCTATTTCTGTGTTTCGTTTTCAAATATTTATCCTTAAATTAAATTTACAGCTAAAAAAAGGTCTGACCATTGCAATTTGTATAGCAAAACGTTTTTTTTTTTTTTTTTTTTTTTTTTTTTTTTTTCTAGACCTATATTTTACATAGGAAAATATATTCAACTGTTATTCGCTTACTTTTAATTATTGATAATTCACAATATTTTGAAATTAAAAAAAAAGAAAAAAATAATAATAATAAAATAATAAAAAAAAATGAACAAGTGGAACTTGTTTATATTTGAAAAAAAAACAAAAAAAAAACAACAAACAAACAAACAATGAATCAAAGTATTTGGGCATCAGCAGTTACGACAAATTGGTTGGCATAAAATCATTACAAAATTGAAAATTTACTTTGCAAGGCGCCAAGCAAAAAACGACTTGCTGAAAGACTTAGTGAGCAGTAAAGCAAATAGGTAGTCTCAAAAGTGTCGTCCGTGGGGAAATGACCAAAAATCACAAGCCCCATACAAATCTAGCCCCACTAAATAATGCTTCCACCTATACCCTATATCAATCTAATTTGCGCCTACTGAGCTCGGCTACTGGGCAAGCCATAAATCCTGCACTGATGTGCGCTCCTGTCAAAGTTACTTCCCTTCGCGGAACTAGGTCGCATTATGGGATAATTTGTGACGTCACGCGCTATATACAGCATTCGAATCCCAATGATGTAGGCTCCCAAATCCCGGAAAAGTACACAAATATTCATGTTTTTAACTTATTTAGGAATTAATTTGGATTTTCACATGTTGCCAAAGGGACCGTAGTGGATTATAAAAGCCATGTTCAAGTGCATGCCTATATTCCGGGCCTGTAATCGACAGGTCGAGTGGATTGATCGCAGGCACTGTAACCTGCAATCGGTGCCAGACGATGTTATGAGATATACCCGGTCACTTGAGGAAGTGTTTCTGGACGCTAACAGCATCAGGGAGCTGCCAAAGGTTAGTGTACAAATCTTAGTTGAAACATGAATTACTCTATCCATGTTTAATACTCTAGTTTTTGTCCTAAATACCTTCTCTCATTTCATTTCAGAATTTTTTTCGGCTCGTCCAGTTGAGAAAAGTAACGTTGAGTGATAATGAAATTAGCAAGTTACCACAAGATATCTGTCATTTGATAAACATGGTTGAGCTGGATATCAGCAGAAATGGTAAGATAAAGTTTTATAGGTTTGAATTTTGTCAGGATTTCACCTGGAATGTTTTGAAACCTTTCTGTTTACCTTACGAGGCCGCCATCTTGGATTTTGCCTGTCATGAAACTTCCCCATTTGAAGGTGTGTGCATTGGCCAGATATTACTCATCACCTTAGATTGTCTGTCTTTCATATGTTAGCTAATAATAAATACTGTTTTAGACCTCATTATGCACTGAGTGCTTAAATAAATATTTATTTTCTGAATTACTTGAAAAACTTTTAGTAAAGTGACCTACCCAGCAACCCACACAGGATCATGATGTTATTGTGTTTTTTTTTGTTTTTTGTTTTTTTTTTTTCTTTATAAAAGCATATGTTGTTGATACTCATTTGAATTGTCTTGACAAGTCCAGGGATCACAAGTTTGAATTTTAGCTCACCCACCTAACTTTCATGGAGATTGATATGAAGTCATTTCTCTACTGTCGCCATCACTCAGAAAGACACTTTTCCGCTGGCGTTTTATATTAATTGAAAATTGTTTGTTCTGGTTGACCATGTCCTATCAGAAACAATTTGTCTTTTCTGTTTCTGTGTTTTCACAACTATAAATTGCAAAAATTTCAGAAAAATTGAACAGGCGGAACTTGTTGAAAATCTGCCTCCAAGTTACCTACCCTACAGATTTCTGCATAATTTGCATTCATTTTTACTATGGAAAAAAGTGAAAATGTTTGTTTTTTCAAAAAGCCAATGACTAGAATAAAACTTATTGTGCATAGGTAGTTACGACAAATGGTTTTGCATTAAATCATGACAAAAGTTTGCAAATTTACTTCTGTGTAAAGTGCCAAGCAAAAAAAAAAAAAAAAAATACTCTCTGAAATATGTTGAAAGCACAGTAAGGTCATTCTCCTCCATTCTTTTATATACTGCCATATGCCCTCACAGACTTTCTAGACAGATCAGGGTTTCAGGATGAGGGCCTACAAGTTACCATTCTGAATTGCCATACGGTTCTTTTACCTGTACAGTGGGTGACTTTCCATGCACAGCGGCTTCAAGTTAACATCCCAATCCGAAGGACTGTGCACTGTTTTTTATGTCATCCCTGCAAATAAAGGAAAGCATGTTCGGACACAAAAATTCCCTTGCCTACACCTGGGATCAATTCTGGTACCTTTAGCTCTAGAGGCCAGTGCACTCACCAGTGAGCTACCACACTTTCAAGTGATTCAGTAAGGGCATTTATCAGTTCCCAGCAAAGTATGTATACAAGCAATGGTTAACTGCTTAGAGGTCTAAACATGCTCAGGAGCTGGCCTGTTTGGCTCAGTCAAATGCACATCCAATAGAGGTGAAACAATTAACTGAAATCTTATGATACCTTTTCTGATGATACACATATTGTATCATGGGGCTAGTATCGCGATACCTGATGGTATGCCCAAAAGTACAATTTCCAAAGTAAATGGTAGCTTTAACATGTTTCAAGACCATTTTTTTTTTGTAACAAATTTCAAAAATCTAAAATGTTACTGAAATACACTGATCACTAATATAGCAAACATAGGCATCTTACACAGGCATTGTTACACAAGAATGAACCTCTGAGATGGTTTTGAACCCGTTTTCCAAAAGTATTAAAAACTTCATGCTGTGACTTGTTTAGGGAAATAGTATCATGATACAGATCATATCGTGAGGCAAATATCGCGATGCATATGGTCTCATAAGGCAGCTGTAATGTTACAGCCCTAACATCCATCTGGTGATCAGGAGATCGTAGGTTTAATCCCCTCTGGGTCTGGTAACATTCTTTAGCAGAGGTTGATCACGCGGGCCCCCGTAGCCTAGTGGATAAGAGAGTTGACTCTTAATCCATTAGGTTTCTCATCGCTGTGGTTCGAGCCTCGCTCGGGTCATATGTGGGAAAGCCAAGTTCTGCTTACGGATGGTCAGGTGGTTTTTCTCCGGGTTCTCCGGTTTTCGTCCACCTTCGATGAACGATCGGCTCGATATAAGTGAAATATTCTTGAAAGGGCCGTAAAACCCAAATCAAAAAAAAAAAAAAAAAAAAAAAAGAGGTTGATCATGAAATATTCCTATTTTTTATGGCCATTCTCTCCCTTCCACTGATTCAAGAAGGGCAGTTGTTAGTTTCTGGTGAAAGAATGTGCAAAAATACTGGTTAACCGCTTAGAGGACTGTCTGCAGAGGAAAGTGGGGTTAAGTAAATTGACCGGCTTGACATGACCCTAATATGTTGACTGGGCCATAAAACCTCAACACAACACAAATAAACCTGCCCAGGAAATGAGTAAGTAGGCTAGAAATATTCTTAATAGTGTTACCTGGGTTGTAGAACTCCCAACTCATATGAACCATCTACAAGTCCAGGCAACTGAAATGAGTACCAGCAACATATGCTGTGGAGGCAATTCAAATGTACCAAGAACACATGCTTGTGAAAAGTAGATGAAAGTACAAAGGCTGTAATCTGCAGATATAAGAAATTTCTTGAGTGTACACTTATATGGGCATGAGCCATTTAAAAGTAGGTCATAATATATGGCATGAGAAAAAGGGTAGATAAATTTAAACCTAGTGTTCTTTTCTCTGCATCTCCCCTCACTAGCTTTTGAATCTCCCAAATAACTTATGATTAGTTGTGCATCTAAGTCATAAAAAAGCCTACAACATATGTTTTTGTGGAAAAAATAAGGAAAATATTTTCCTGCTACTCCCTCTTGTTTCTGAAGCTATAATGTCAGACAAAAATTTGGTCTGGCAAAATTTTTAAGAATTTCAAGTACACTTTAATCACATTTTTGACTGATCACATCAATGTTAGGCAGACTTAAGAAAGTTTTTCATACTCTGGTACATGTACATGTATTTTGCTATAAAAATAATATCATAACTTAAGATGGCTAAGTGTTTAGCACTCCCAACTGGGTCACAAAGTCCTGGGATCAAATACCCCTCAAGGGGGAATTCAGCGTTTGACTGTATGGTGAATCGCCCTGGTGGCCAGTTGGTTAGTGCTCCCGACTGGATCATAGGGTCCAGCAGGGGTCATCCTAAAGGGCAATTTGGGAGAAAAAAATCTCACTGAGCTGGCTGATCTCCTTATCTTGAGCTGAGGGAGAAGTGAAAATGTATGGACTGTATAGGGAAATCCAAAATTTGGACCTCTTAGACTTCTCCCTTAAATTGTCTGGAGAACTTCTCCCTCTCTGAAAGCACTAGGATGACCCCTGGGGTCCAGGGTTCAAATTCAGCTCATGACTGTATGGCCCTTCATTGGACAGAGCCTTTCATTATATACCTTCCATCGTCTTGATATGACTTAATTAATGTTGAAAGGGACGTACAACACCAAATCATTGTCTGTATGGCACTTTGTTGCACAGAGCCTTTGCATTGGATGATAATTAAGAAAAAATAGAAAGTTTGCCTGCAGTTTAAAAAATCATTTGGATTATAAAGGTGATGCCATAAGTGAACAACACAATAACAAGGCGCAGGTCGGCCTCGGTGGCTCAGTTGGATGCGCCGTCCGACTGGAGACCAGGAGGTTGCGGGTTCAACCCCGGCCGAGGTCGGCAACATTCTTTCGTGGAGATTGGTCATGAAATATTTTCTACGGTCATTCTCTCCCTTCCGCTGATTCAAGAAGGGCAGTTGTCAGTTTCTGGCGAAAGAATGTGCACAATACTGGTTAACCGCTTAGAGGACTAAGCCTGCCCAGTAAACGTGTGGTTAGGTAAACTGACCGCGCTCGACATGACCCCATTGGGTTGACTGGGCCGTAAAACCTCAACACAAACAAACAAACAATAACAAGGCGCAGGCCATCCTTAAAAATTGTTTGTTTGCTGTCAGCTTAACTCACAATTTTTAAGTTGGGCAGGTACAGTGTAGGTAGATATTTTTTTTTTCTTAATCCTTGTCATGCTGAATAAATTAAGATGCCACACCCATTTCTAATTTTTAGCCAATCAGGTTACATGATCCAGATTGTTGACATAAATTCGCATACTTAATGACAAACAGTGCAGATTCAGGTCAGTTGGCTTCTGGATCTACACTGTTAAGATGGCATGCCATGTTCAGCAAGAGAAGGGTTAAATTTGTAATTAGTAGTTAGAATACAGAGCTCTACATTCTGTAGCAAGTTTAACAATGTGACTGTCTGTATGATATTTGGAGTAAGTAAAGCTTTAATGTTTGAACCATACTTGTATGCATATGAAATGCTATATACATGTATGACTGGAAAAGCTTAGATTAAACAAATCATCCTTACAAGAACTCAACAAATTTTTGGGGTTGTTGTTGCCATTTTTTGGTGGGTCTGTCGCGTGACAGTACAGTGACACTAAACAAATAGAAGTGCTCCAGCTAGCCCTATACGGGATTGGGGGAGGCCCTCTTGCCCTTTCCTGTCACCGCTCTGTTCTTTTTTTACTGCCCTCTGCCTTATTTCAACTTCAGTCATAAAACCCATTATTTTGGAAAAAAAATTATATGAGAATCAGACCAAAAATTATAATGTTAACCGTGACCACCCTGGACAAATTCAGCAGACAAAAAATTGATGACAATTTTTCTTATTTTTCTCAGAAAACATCAGAGACAGTTTGCATAAAATGTCAAAACCTGTTTTCTCCAGGAATAAAAGAAAAAAATATAGCTGAAGCACTGAATAGGGATGTAACAGTAATACACCAAACTATTGATGCATTGCAATAGTGACCTTGGCAATAATGCTGTTGTGATAGGAAAGAGGCAGTAGTAATAGTATTGGCAACGGTGTTTTACTGTTTTCCCTATTGCAATCATTTCAATAGTTCTATAGATAGGGCCTCGGTGGCTCAATTGGATGCACCGTCCGACTGGAGACCAGGAGGTCACGGGTTCAACCCCCACCGAGGTCGGCAACATTCTTTCGTGGATTGATCATGAAATATTTTCTATGGTCATTCTTTCCCTTCCGCTGATTCAAGAAGGGCAGATGTCAGTTTCTGGAGAAAGAATGTGCACAATACTGGTTAACCGCTTAGAGGACTAAGCCTGCCCAGTAAACATGTGGTGAGGTAAACTGACCGTGCTTGACTTGACCCCATTGGGTTGACTTGGCCGTAACACCTCAACACAAATAAACAAACAAGTTCTATAGATAGAAATTTTAGATCTATAAATAGAAATCATAGGTCTATAAATAGAAAATATCTGCAGGATGAATGTATTAAAATTTTCATACCAGAACTCTAAAATGTACGACACTTCTGGTGTCAGCATGTGCTCAGTTCTTTATATATTAAAAATTGTGTAGCTTTCAAATGGAAGTTCAACACCAGATGTCATCAAAACTAAAGCTTTATAGAAATCTTTGTACTTTTTAAGCAAATAATATATTTTAGTCTGCAACAGTAATTCAGTGCTTGCACTGTCAAAATCAGGAAGTCCCAGGACTTCCTACATGTAGCTCCAATATCTGGAAGTCCTGGTGATCAAATTTTTTCACTCACTTTCAGAAATTCAACCTCAGTATTCTTAAACTCTCATTTATGGAATAAAACTGCCATTGTTAAGCTAAATAACACATAAATTCATTCTAAATTTTTGTTATAAATGACAATATCTTTAAAAGTTGGGAGTTCCAGACTTCCTGGCATTAATTTTTGGAAGTCCCAGGGCAATTTTTGGGAGTCTTTGACTCCCAGACTTCCCTTAATCTGGGGTCAAGCTACAGGGCGACTGGGGCAAAATAGTCTTCCTTGAGGGTTCTAAATCGCCCTTGATTTTTGCAACTTTTGAAAAAGCTAATACTTGTGCAAAACGAACTTTTTGTCAGGAGAAATCCAGTAAAAATTGAACAAACGTGCAAAGGTAAAATTCTTTTGAAAAAGTTGTTAGAAGTATCAGAAATGCCACAGAATAAAAGTCTAATGTGGTTAAACAAGTTTTGGAGGAAAACTGTTTGCCTACTAAGTGACCAAAAGATCGTTTTTGTCAATGTCATTGGTTTTCATGTGTGTCCGTTTTTTCATAAATGAACCATTTACATGCTGAAAATTGGTCAGAAGCAGCATTAAAAATGCTAAAAACTAAGTTTAAAAGTTGACAGACATTTTAGCTAAAAACTTTCTTTTTATCGTTATGTTTATAGCTTATCAGATCTTGATCAATGTTTTGACTGAGAAGATCAATTTCCAAAAAGATATGGGTGCAGATATGATGCATTTACCCTTCTTAAGTCTGTATTTCTGTGAATCATTTAATTGGTTTAGAAGTAAGAATAAACAGATCTACAGTAAAAATTGTTTCCTTTTTTGTTAATTGCCAAGACAATGCGGTAAAGCGAGTCAAGAGTCCTTAAGTGTCATGCTTTCAGTAAGGTGATTAAAGCCCCCCCCCCCCCCCCCCCCCCCCCCCCCCGCAAAAAAATGTATTAGATTCTCAGACACCGCCGCATCTGTCCAAACAAAAATACGTGACACTGGATTTTACTCACTTATCTGAGAATCGTTTCTAACCAAATTGCAATCTAGACCAGACACATGGCATTCTTACTTACTTGCAAAGAAAATCGGTAAATTACGATCCGTTTATGTTGTTTGAGACTTTAAACTTGCTGTTGTTGCAGGTAGATAGATTTTAGATACTTCCGGTCGCCATTTTAACCAAACAAACCCAAATGTCCAAGAATATACCCAACCAGAAAATAAAAATAAAAAGCCACCCGCATGTATCTATTTTTTTAAAAAAGTGTCTGAGAATCTAATAACTTTTTTTTTTGTGGCCTAAGTATTGCAAGAAAGCTTTTGGAAATTGTAATAGTATTGCAAGTCTTTTTTTTTTTTTTCTTTTTTTTTTTTGGCAGCAATAGTCAACCTTACAAGTTTTTTTGTTTTTTTAAGTTTTCCCCACTGGGCCTTGACCTTTCCTTAATGTCTTGCACTTTTCCGTTTTGGCTGAAGGGCAGTCTTCGCGAAAACTGCAGGACTGTCTGACAAAACTGGCAAATTTTCATTCTGTCCTGCAGAAAATTTCAGTTTGTCTGACAAATGTCCTGTGATTTCTGGCAAAAAGAGATAGTAATTTGATAACAGACAGGCCTCCTGTCCTGCAGAATTTTATTTTGTCCTGCCAAAAATTTCTGACAGCTGTCCTGCATCTGTTGGAAAGATTTCGTGAAGACATGAAGGGAGAAGTCATATCTACATATTTTAAAGGAATTTTAAATCCTAGGACTGAACACCATGTCGAGAAATCATGGCTCTAGATGAGAGTGCTTATCCGGCTACAATAATTTACCGTATTTACCCTAAGTATTCTGGCAACTTACCTACTTACCGTATTTACCCAGATATTGGAACAGTGAAACTCCTTACCATACTTGTTCTAGAATTTGAACACATCAATATAAATTAACTACTTGTTAGATGTGTATGAAAAGTGCTGGATGAATGGCAAACAGTGTAGACCCAGATCAGATGCCACAAAATGTGGCATCTGATCTGGGTCTACACTGTTTGCTCAGATGTGCCTAAGGATTATTACGGTGTCTAACTTGTCCTAAAATATGAAATAGTTTATTCTATTACCTATTGATGTGTGTGTAGCTGCCTCGGTGACTGTTGGATGCACATCCGACTGGCGATCGGGGGTGAGGGGGGTGGTAACATATGTTACGGGAACTCATTAGAAGCACCTCAGCGAGGTGATTATGATGAGTACCTACAACATAATTATGTTTTCGTGGAAAAAAGAAAAATATTTATTGGATACCCTCCCTTATCTAGACCTATGATTTCAACAGTTATTTTGTAAAAACAATATGAACCTCAGCCCACAAAATAGGACTCCAGGACTGCTAAAATAGTTGTTGCCGGTGCGACCCCCACCGGATCGGCAACATTCTGTCGTGGACATTGAGCATGAATTTTTTTCTGCAGTCATTCTCTCCCTTCCACTGATTCAAGAAGGGCAGTAATGTCAGTTTCAGGCGAAAAAGTATAAACAATACTGGTTAACCGCTTAGAGGACTAAGTTTGTCTAGTAAAAGTGTGGTTAGGTAAATGACCACTCTCGATATGACCCCATTGGGATGACTGGGCCATAGAACCTCAACACAAACAAAAAAACCTGTTGATATGTCTAATTTGAAATATTGCTGTATGTATAGCCATCATTGTAGTTCCCTGATCAGACACCACATTCTGGGGCATCTGATCTCGGTCTACACTGTCTGCAGAGACCTATCTGTCCCACTACTTAGGGTTATTAACCCTTAACCCTTAAAGCGCAAAGAAAAACTACATCTGAAAATGTCGTCTGTTTATGTCGTCTGCTGAGTATTCTTGCAGACTTTTCAAACCTATTTTTGCATACAGGCAAACAGTGTGGACCCAGATCAGACTGTACGGGCCCCCGTAGCCTAGTGGATAAGAGAGTTAACTCTTGATCTATTAGGTTTCTCACCGCTGTGGTTCGAGCCTGGCTCGGGTCATATGTGGGAAAGCCAAGTTCTGCTTACGGATGGTCAGGTGGTTTTTCTCCGGGTTCTTCGGTTTTAGTCCACCTTCGATGAACGATCGGCTCGATATAAGTGAAAGGGCCGTAAAACCCAAATCAAAAAAAAAAAGAACAATCTGATCTGGGTCCACATTGTTTGCAGAAATGACTTTTAAAATCAAAAGCAGATGACAAAGCAGACGACAATAGTTGTGATTGGCACTTTAAGGTTTGAGAAATGCATTATCAGGAGCTTTGAAGAATGCAGATTTGAGCTTCTGAGAACTGTTGTAGTAAGAATTGAAAAAAAATGTCCGTAAGACTGTTTTCTCATGGGGACCCTTGTATTGAGTGTCTCGGTGAGAGTTGAGAGCATTGCAGTAATTGTGTGAATAAACACTTATTGATTTTGTTAGCTCTGTTTCTAATCGGTTTCTTCAGTTGACAGTCAGCATTTAAACTTGATGCAGCGTAATCGGGAGAACTTCCTTACTGGGGACGTACAGTAGGTCAAAATCTGCAGGAGACCATATTTGACCTAATTACGGCACATAACCCCAGGGTTCTTGGGAGCTACTATTTTAGCAGTCCTGGAGTCCTATTTTGTGGGCTGAGATTCATATTGTTTTTACAAAATAACTGTTGAAATCATAGGTCTAGATAAGGGAGGGTATCCAATAAATATTTTTCTTATTTTTCCATGAAAACATATGTTATGGGTACTCATTAGAAGTGCCTCGGTGAGGCGCTTCTGATGAGTACTACAACATATGTTTTCGTGGAGAAATAAGAAAAATATTAATACTTTTGGACTGAAAAAAAAAAACAGCACCTTTACTTGTTCATTGGAAATGCATAAAGTGGTGCTGCAATGTTTTTTTAGAAAATGCTCTGGTACTCTTGTTTCAAAAATCCTTGTGAGAACCCTACCCTACAAGTGCATAGTAAAGCCATTTTTTTGTCTTCAGATTTCAGCCTGTGTTCTTTTGTCTATTTCTTTATAAAAGCATATGTTGTGGGTACTCATTTGAATTGCCATGACAAGTCAAGGCAATTCAAATGAGCACCAACAACATTATGCTTTGATAAAGAAAGTCAGAAAAGAAAAGATTTGCATAAGCATCATTAGATATGCCCCACCTGAAATCCTGCTGATATTTCTTTTATGTGTGTCCTTATTAGGTGAATACAAGTTTTCCAGTAATTTTGAAAAAAAAAAAAAAAAAATACAAACAAAAAAACTAAGCACATAGTTACATGTGTATTAATTTGAATACAACAATTAGAATGAATACGGTAATTGATGCAATTCAGCCAACTTATTGTCAAGATTTTCAGTTAACACTTTGCATACTGGGCAAAAAAATTTTAGCAGACGACATTCATGACATTTCAAAATATATATATATATATATATATATCTAGAAAATAGGATATGACAGATCATGCAAATTATCTCTTTTAAGTAGACAATTTGCATGAATGTCAGATCCTATTTTGTAGGAAAACTAAGAAAAATATCAGTTTGTCTCCTGTTGAATTCGCCTATTGCATGGTAAGTGTTAACCCTTGTCCTGCTGAATAAATAAAGATGCCACGCCCATTTCTAGCTTTTAGCCAACCAGATTACTTGATCCAAATTGTTAATATAAATTCATATACTTAATGGCAAACTGTGCAGATCCAGATCAGTTGGTTTCTTCAGAAGCCAACTGAGCTGGATCTACACTGTTTGCAAATACAGGATATATCCGGGTTCAGCAGGACAAAGGTTAAATCAGAAAGATTGGTTTTGATTGATTTTGTTGCTGATCAGTAATTCGGTTCTGATTGAAAGCTGGTTTTATGCACTCCCATTCTGATATTCACAAATAGTATTCACTGAAGGAGCTCGGCTCTGCATACTACAGACTTGACATAAGCATCCCCCTATGTTAACCCTAGAAGCACTTCTTTTCCCCTAAGAAAATAATGCATTACATTTCATGTGAATTGTCTGCTAGGTGATTGTTAAGTCTTGTTTTCTGTGAAAGTAGCAATAAGAGTATTTCAGACTGTGAAATCCACAAATGTTAATCCTTTACCCATTGTAGTCGGGAGACCCCTAAAAGGGTAATTGGCAAACAGTGCAGACCCAGATCAGCTGTCGCAGAATGCAGCGCCGGCCTCGGTGGCTCAGTTGGATGCGCCGTCCGACTGGAGACCAGGAGGTCGCGGGTTCAACCCCCGCCGAGGCCGGCAACATTCTTTCGTGGAGATTGATCATGAAATATTTTCTACGGTCATTCTCTCCCTTCCGCTGATTCAAGAAGGGCAGTTGTCAGTTTCTGGCGAAAGAATGTGCACAATACTGGTTAACCACTTAGAGGACTAAGCCTGCCCAGTAAACGTGTGGTTAGGTAAACTGACCGCGCTCGACATGACTCCACTGGGTTGACTGGGCCGTAAAACCTCAACACAAACAAACAAACAGAATGCAGCGTCTGATCAGGGTCTTCACTGTTTGCAAATAGTTTAGCCATTTTTTCCCAGGAATATCTAAAATTCATAGCCTGACCTATCTTACATATGTACCTTGAAATTGGACTCTTCCAATATGGAGACCCCTAAAAGGGTAATTGGCAAACAGAGCAGACCCAGATCAGCTGCTGCTTAATGTGGCATCTGATCAGGGTCTTCACTGTTTGCAAATAGTTTAGCCATTTTTCTCCAGGAATATCTAAATCTCATAGCCTGACCTATCTTAACTTGAAATTGGACTCCTCTAACATATAGTATGGGTGAGTTCATTCAGTCTACAATGGGTTAAAGTGCTAATCACAACTGCAACATGTGGCATTTTGATTTTTTCACCACCAAGCGATGTATTATAGTTTTACATTGGTCACCAGTGTGTCTGTTCGTACGTATATTCATTTCCAAATGATAATTTGTGTAAATATCAATGGTTTTTCATCAAATCGAAGTATGTGCATGGAGATGGTGGCTATCTGGTTTGGCATTGCAAATGGGCAAATTTCATCACGTTTTGGCAGTTATCTGCCACCACAGGATAGTGGTGAAGTATTAGTGGTTCATATCTTTATTTTCTTTGTACTTTTAGAGTAAATAGGCTTGACATTCGTGTGAATCATCAGCCTATCAGACAATACACATGAAGTGCTAACTGAGTCTGAGAAATAAATAAAAAAATTAGAATGTCATCTGCTACGATTTTGTTTAGCACTTTAAGCCATGCTGCCCCTAGAGGTAGTCATGGGGCAATTTGCCTTCCATATTTATTCTAATATGCCCTGGGGTCATTGCAATTCATTGCTGATAAAATGACAGTTTTGAGTCGAAATTTGGGCCAAAAATAAGATAGTTGGATGGCTTAAACTCAGTTTTGCATGTGTTTAGTAATGCTATTGGAGAGGGGGCTTACATGTATATTAGAATAAGTATGGTAACATGTCGTTGCTAACCCTTTTTAACATTACAAGCAAATGACCGTCAGATATCAGCCAATTTATCTGTATATGTCATGTACTTGAGTCCCTTTATAATGGCGCTTTGAAATGTCTTTATAATCTATAGTTTTTTTTTTTTGTTATTTCCAAACAAAAATGTATAGAGTATATAGAAAAATGATTATAAAAATGTATAGATTAAGTAGTAAAATGATCTCTGTAGAATGGATGCATTTTTATTTGGATGTTACAAAAAATTATATATATAATATCAGTCAGATGACCATGAATGGTAATTTTTCTATTTAATATATATATTTTTGTTTCAATAAAACACCTTCTGGGGTCCGTCTTTGAACTGTCATATATATCAAAAAAACCCTCCTTTAAAGAAGTACAGTGTTTTCTGTGGAACATTTCAGATATCGGCGAGATACCAGAAAACATCAAATTCTGCAAGAATCTTCAGGTACTGGATATCAGTAGTAATCCGCTCATTACACCGTAAGTATTAAAATTGTATACACAGTCATACCTCTATAGTCTAAATCACGGTTTTGTGGACATGCGTTTCAGGTCCTTGCGCAAAAAATATGCAGTTCTTAAAAGCATACCACTCGTAAACAAAAGAAAAAATATAATAATATACCTCTATTCATTCTTTCTTGGTAAAAGTTAGAAAATTACCATCTACTTTTAAATGGGGCCGGCCTCGGTGGCTCAGTTGGATGCAGACCGCGCTCGACATGACCCCATTTGGTTGACTGGGCCGTAAAACCTCAACACAAAACAAAAACAGTTGGATGCGCGTCCGACTGGTGATCAGGAGGTTGCAGGTTTGACCCCTGCGGTAGGCAACATTCTTTCGTGAAGATTGATCATGAAATATTTTTTACATTCTGCTGATTCAAGAAGGGCAGTTGTCAGTTTCTTGTGAAAGAATGTGCACAATACTAGTTAACCGCTTAGAGGACTGAGCCTGTCCAGTAAAAGTGTGGTTAGGTAAACCGACTGCGCTCGACTTGACCCCATTGGGTTGCCTGGGCCGTAAAACCAAACAAAAAATAAACTTTTAAATGGCAGTTTATGATTGTAGTCGTTTTAGACCCTATTTTGTGACTTTCAAATGAGGTCATAAATATGTGGACAGTGATGATATTCAATTACTTAGAAATAGTTGATTAGTATGACTGCTTAGAAAACAATTAAAGTGTGCGGTTAATGTCCTAAAATTTTGTACACCAAAGCTTCTCACAAAATGGCATATGCAAACAGTGCAGACCCAGATCAGACTGCTCCTTTAGGAGCAGTCTGATCAGGGTCTATACTATTTGCTCACTAAGTATTTTAGGAAACACCTGCATAAAATGCTAAATTTAGGCCAAAAAGTATGGAATAAAGTGTTTGAAATTTTAGGACGTTTACTGTAAATAGTGTAATACTGTAGCATCTATATAGTTTGTGTGAATTGCGACTGAATCTGTTTTGGTTCTGTTACAGGTTACCCCAGGGTCTAACTCAGCTCAGAAACCTGACTCATCTGGGTTTAAACGACGTTTCGTTGTCATGGCTTCCGAAGGATATTGGCAGGTAGGAATATTATGTTTTCTACAGACTGCTACCTCTTGTTTTATCTCTTTTTTAACTGTGCCAAGAAAATGCTTATTATGTCAAAGCAAAAACATAGCTGTTGTTTAGCAGTGTGTCCAGATAAAATTTTTTAACCCTTGTCACGCTGAATAAAGATGCCACGCCCACTTCTAATTTCCAGCCAATCAAATTACTTGATCAGGGTTTTTGATACAAATTCACATAATTAATGACAAACAGTGCAGATCCAGATCTTCAGAAGCCAACTAATCTGGATCTACACTGTTTGCTAAGATAGGGCATGACATGTTCAGCATGAGAAGGGTTAATTTTCCCATTAGCCTATACACAGGGGTGGAAAACTCCTGGATTAATAATAATTTTAAGCATGACATTTCACTTTTAAACTTGTTCACAAGACCCTTCTTTAGCATGTTTAGTGTCGAAAAGATTATTTGGGTTTTGATATGTGTCTGAAATAACTATAAAAAATACTGTATTTACCCTAAGTATTTGGACACCTCAGATCCTTACCATACTTGTTCTAAAATTGGAACGAGTACAATTTACTTCCCGATGTTGTGTCTAAAGATTACTGGATGAGTGGCAAACAGTGTAAACCCTGATGCATTTTGTGGCATCACATCTGGGTCTACACTATTTGCTCAGGCCTGTCTGTCCGAATACATACAGTGTATAAGTTAATTATTAGTAGTTTTATTGTAGTTTCTCAAAACTGCTTGGGGAAAGTATTTTTAATATCAGGACTCAATTTTTATCGCACCTGCTTGTAGCAGGGTGCGATATAGGCGTCCGATTTTCCGTCCGTCCGTCCGTCCGTCAGTCCGTCCGTCAGTCCGTCCGTCCGTCCGTCTGTCAACATTTATGTCGACGTTCGACATTTATGTCAAAGTTAGTATTCTAATCAACTACAAGACTAAACAACCATCAAACCTTGCATGAAACATCTCCCTGACCTCCTGACTTTGCAACATAGGCGTCCACTTTTCCGTATGTCTGTCCATTCGTCCGTCCGTCTGTCAACATTTATGTCGAAGTTCGACATTTATGTCAAAGTTAGTATTTTAATCAACTACAAGACTAAACAACCATCAAACCTTGCATGAAACATCTCTCTGACCTCCTGACTTTGCGACATAGGTGCCCACTTTTCCATTCGTCTGTCTGTTCATCCGTCCGTCTGTCTGTCCGTCTGTTAACAGTTCTGTTATGTCGAAGTTCGACATTTATGTCAAAGTTAGTACTCTAATCAACTACAAAACTAAACAACCATCAAACCTTGTATGAAACATCTCCCTGACCTCCCGACTTTGCGACATAGGTGCCCGCTTTTCCATTCATCTGTCCGTTCATCCGTCCGTCTGTCTGTTAACAGTTCTGTTATGTCGAAGTTCGACATTTACGTCGAAGTTAGTATTCTAATCAACTACAATTCTACAACAACCATCATACCTTGCATGACACATCTCCCTGACCTCCTGACTTGGCAGGTATGTTGACCCAGTGACCTTGACCTATATTTTGCGCTCCATTGACTTTGACACAATTTACGTTGACGTTCCAGATCTTCTCAACTATAAGGCATACAACTACCAAACCTTGCGTAGTGCTTCTCCTAGATGTACTGACTTGGCAGGTACCTTGACCCGGTGACCCTGACCTATATTTTGCGCTCCAGTGACTTTGACATATTTTGCGTCGACGTTCTATATCTCCTCGACTATAAGGCCTACAACCATCAAACCTTGCAAAGTGCTTCTTCTCAATGTACTGACTTGGCAGATACCTTGACCTGATGACCTTGACCTATATTTTGGCTGCAGTGACTTTGACATAATTTACGTCAATGTTCCAGATCTCCTCAAGTGTAAGACCTCTAGCCACCAAACCTTGCATAGTGCTTCTCCTAAATGTACTGACTCGGCAGGTATCTTGACCCGGTGACCTTGACCTATATTTTGCGCTCCAGTGCCTTTTACACATTTTACGTCAACGTTCAATATCTCCTCAACTGTAAGGCCTACAACCATCAAACCTTGCATAGTGCTTCTCCTCAATGTACGGACTCTGCAGGTACCTTCACTGGGTGACCTTGACCTATATTTCGCGCTCCATTGACTTTTACACCTTTTACGTCACCCTTCCATATGTCCTCAACTGTAAGGCCTTCAACCACCAAACCTTATATAGACGTCACGATGTACTGACTTGGCAGGTACCTTGACCTGGTGACCTTGACCTATATTGTGCACTCCAGTGACTTTGACACATTTTATGTTGATGTTCGGTATCTCCTCAAATATAAGACCTACTACCACTTAACCTTGCATAGTGCTTCACCTCATTCCACTGGCTTGGCAGGTACCTTGACCCGGTGACCTTGACCTATATTTGACACATTTTACGTTGATGTTTGATAACTCCTCAACTATAAGGCCTACAACCACCATACCTTGCATTGTGCTTCACCTTGATGTACTGAATTAGCAGGTACCTTGACCCATGACCTTGACCTATATTTCATGCTTCAGTGACTTTTACAAATTTTACGTTAATGTTCCATTATCATTGGGCTGTATCATGTATGATACAAAAAGTCAGTGCTGAAGATATAGCCATTAGAGGGAATGGGACTGGCCCGGAATATATGTGCCCCACTAGGCACTTTGTCTACATTTTTTTCAACCCAGTTTTCCAAGTAAGCACTGCTAAGAATGAAATAAACTTATTTAATAACCACGTTCTGATTGTGGCTCCTGTGACTTTTGCCCCAGCAGGTGCGATGACGCCTTCCGCGGAATTCTTGTTAGATTTCAGGATTGATTATTGGTAAACTATTCTTACTTACTACTGTCTGTAAAGTGCCACACAGAGTTGTAGCAGATGACAGTCACGTTTTTAGAGAAAAAGGCTTGACATTTCATCTAAATAGTAATAAAAATATTTCAGAATTTATTCTGCAGTGAAACGTCTGGGTGGCTGAATGGTTAGCACTCTTGACATCGGCACATGCAGTCCTGTAGGAAATGCTCACAGTGCCCCAGGTCATATGGCTCATATAGGTTATTGTTTTCATTGTAGTATCTCGAGGGTTGAGCGCAAGACTGGCGTAAGTCAGATGGTTCTTTTACCCCAAACCTAATCTCCTCACCATGAAGGCGTTATGAAGATTTCAACATTTCTTGCTGTAAACAATGAAAATTTAGGTGCCATTGCTTGTATGAGCAATGGCACCTAAATTTGCTTTGTTTACAAAGGGGTCCAAGTTGCCCCTAAACAAGGGTTTAAAAAATATGTTTGAGTTACCATAGTCTTGCGCTCAACCCTCGATCTTCTCTTTGCCCATTCAGCAATTCAGATCAGATTATTTCCTCCATAAACACAGCTTCAGATAAAGGTTTATAAAAGTATTTATATTTTTCATATTTCTCCTCGAAATCATATGTTGTGGTTCTCTTCAGAGGCACCTTGGGGAGGCACTTCAAATGAGTATCCACAACCTATGTTTTCATGGAGAGCTATGAAAAATATTTATCTTATACTTTGATGAATATTTTTTCCTAAATCTGATCAGGCCACTCTAATGAGTATGCAAGAATATTTTTGTAAAAAAAAAAAAAAAAAAAATTAAGAAAAATACCAGTATTTTTTTGTTTGAAACAACAGTGACAAAAAAACAAAACAAAAAAAAAAACTACAACACAAAACAACACAAAAAAAAACAACAACAAAAATCTTATCTGGAGTCCTATGCCCTGTAACCAATACCACATTGCATACATTCTTTCAACATCTCTCCAAATAAGTTACTTTATCACACCTCAAGATAAGGCACTTTTTTCAGTTGAAAACTGTGGATATTTTTCCTATTTCTGCAAGAAAACATGTTATCAGTACTCATAAAAAGTGCCTCGCCGAGTACCCACATGTTTTCTTGCTGAAATAAAAAAAAAAAAAAAAGTATTCTGGATACCCCCTGGAGGTTGTTTATGGATAGAAAGTTTTATTTTTTTGTGATGTCCTCATGTGACCTTTTTCTGGGATCTCATTTGAAAACTAATTTTTCAAAGTTAATTCTACAAGATCACAAGTTGGACAACCATTGCTTCATGAATTAACAATTTAGGAATTAATTTAGGTTCTGTAGTAGCACCAGAAGAGGACGATTCATATAAATGTTTTTTCTTATTTCTCCATAAAACTTACGGTGTGGGTGCTCATTAGAAGAGCCTCACCGAGGCACTTCTTATGAGTACCAACAACATATTGTTTATGGAGGAATGAAGAAAATTATCCCAGAATTATCGTTAAATACTTCTGAAAAAAAGATAAAAAAAAAAATAAATACGAATTTCGCCTGCAAGCCAAACCTTAAACCATTGTAGTCTGGAGACTCCTAAAAGGGTACTTTGCAAACAATGGAGTGCGGCATCTGATCAGGGTCTCCACAGTTTGCAAACAGTTCAGCAATTTTTCTCCAGAGTTTAGGTATGTCAAGCCATTTACATTGTGAATATCATAGCCTGACATACTAAAATCAAAATGAGAATCTTCCAATTTATAGTGGTAGGGAGTTCATTCAGTCTACAATGGGTTAATGGTGATACAAGAGAGATATTGGTTCGGATTTCTCTTCTTATCTGGAGACAGAAACTATTATCATATAGACCAGTAGATCAAGGAAAAGGGGCTTAACACTTAATACTAGATGGGTAAAATTTTCAGCAGAGGACATAATGAAATATTTTTCTTATTTTTCCCAGAAAACAAGCTTTGATGTTTCATGCAAATTGTCTCCAATGGAGACAATTTGCATGAAATATCAAAGCTTGTTTTCGGGAAAAAATAAGAAAAATATCATCAGTGGTCATCTGCTGAATTAGCCCAGAGAGTGATAAAGGTTAAAGCATTATGGGAAAGGAGAAATCCACATAGTATAGTCAGGACCATGCTGATCAGTTTTGTATTCTATGCATGTTTTTATTGTAACAGCCAACTGTGAAGACCCAGATCAGTCTGTATGAAGTGCAGGCTGATCTGGGCCTTTGCTGTTTTTTTTCTCCCATGTGATACTTGATAAAGTCCATTTTCCCTAGGGTATTCTGACATTTCCTAAGTGTAATGAGGGGTAAACAGCTCTCCAGTGAAGTTGTAGCTTCCGCTGAGGTACAAATGAGCACTTTTTATACCCTGCACACAATGGTGGCAGGGTGCTTGATGTCCATGTGCCTGTCTGCCCGTCTGTCCTATGTCCATCTGCCTGTAATTTCATTTATCTGCCCACCACATGTCAGTATTTTCGTTTATGGACAATAACTTGAGTAAATGTCAGTGGGTGTTCACCAGAATTTATATGTGCATTGATATTATTTTGGGATTGCTAATGAGCAAATTTCATCCCTTTTTGACAGATCTATATTTACTTGAGTAAATATTGATGTATTTTAACTTCATAATACATTAACCTATAGATAATGTGCTATTCTATTCTTTTTTCACACCTTCCACAGAAAAAAAACGACCTTTCAGTCGTTAATTAAAGTCTTAAACCAGAAGGTCCCTTAGGCAGTTACCTGTGTGACGTAACTCTTCCCGCTCAATTGACCACGTGTCAGTTTCTTTTCTGTGGACAAAGAAATTCAACAAGGATTATTTACCTGTGATAGAAATTTGGATTATTTCTTTCCTCACGGATAAATTTATGTATCCTTGTGTTTCTTTTGTTTATTTATCACTCCTTTCACTTTCTGTGTTATTATTTAAAATTTTCAATTTTCGATTTCATGTATTTTTGACTGGTCTTTTTCCACATGCGTTTTGGCGACTCTCGTTTTTCGGCACAACGCTCGTGCGCGATCGGTTCGATAGTCGTGTTTATATATGCAGAATATTTTTGTTCTTTTCGTTCCAGGTTATTCAGCAATTACGATATTTTTTTTTTTTCCTGGACTTTTGTTTGCAGAGATCTTCAGTTGGCTAAAGATTCTCATGGTGGAGAAGCTGATTGTAAAGAACTTGTCAACCCTTGACGGGTTATAAGACAATTCTTTACTGATGGGAGCCCCACCCCATATGGCTATACTGCCGGGGTAAGACCCATCAAGGTGGCATCTTTGGGTACTTAGTATCCTATAAAGTCTAAGTCCACCAGTCACCAGTCACCAGTCACCAGTCATCCAGTCACCAGTCACCAGTCACCCAGGCTCCAGTCAATCAGCTTCACCAGTCACCAGTCAATCAGGTGCCAGTCAACCAGGCACCAGTCACCAGTCATCCAGGTGCCAGTCAACCAGGCACCAGTCACCAGTCACCAGTCACCCAGTCACCAGTCACCCAGTCACCAGTCACCAGTCACCCAGTCACCAGTCAACTAGTCTCCAGTCAATAATTTAATTATTTTCTGGAAAGACTTAGTTTCTGACATATTTCACCGGACAAAATAGTCACGTATACTAACTTCCGGTCATTATGTCTAATTATTAAAAAAATTTTTCACTGGGCAAAGTATCAGTAATATTTCTGATACTTATACCCGGTCATATTATTATATTATTTCTGATTTTTCATCAGGCAAACTTTTACAGAAAGTGTCTGGTCAATTTTTGCCTTATAATTAATTATCTTCGGGAAAAAGTTTCGAATACTTGTGCCCGCTCAGTTTTTCATATATAATCTCCCTTTTTCATCGGACTAGAGTTACGAATACTACTATCCGATCAATTTGTCAAATTTCTTGTAACTTTACCGGGCAACAGTTACGAATATTAGTGTCCGGTCATTGTGTCGGGTAACTAGTGTCAAAATAATGATTACTAATTCCCGAACAATCTATTATCGTTCATAGAGTTCCATTCACGTTTAAGTCAATGGATATAGGTTATTAAGTGAAATACATAATAACTTTTTATACAAAAAATTCTGTACAGTCTTTCCCAAATCAGACTAGAATTTTTAATATTCCATTGACTTATTATAGGTGTGTAATTCCATTAATATTTTAAATTAACTTATGTTTTATCTCTTTTATCCGCTAGAAAGAGTTAAACTTCCGACTATAACAAAATTCTTACCGGGCAGCAGTTCGTAGACTAGTGCCAGGTCATTCAAATGATGTTTTATCTCTTTAATTCGCTAGACAGCGTTTAAATTCCGGCTCTAACGAAAATTTCATCGGGAGGCACTTCGTAGAGTAGTGCCAGGTCATTCTAACGAAATTCCACCGGGCAGTAGTTTCGTAGACTTTGTGTCGGATTACTAGTGTGTTCCAGGCTCAACATATATTCATATATAACCACTATAGACATGTATAGTCTTGGATTATAGGTTATTGAATGACAGCGATGGGTTCTAATACCTAGTAGCCATTTATTTTGTTGAATTCTGTCCAGTTACTTTTGAACTTGACTTAAATTCTATATATATATTTATTATTGAAAATGAATTAAGAATTATCGGTTACGATCAAATTCGCAATTCATTCACTAAGTGTAGAAGATACTTCCAGCTATAATTATATCTCGTTTGTTCGCTACAAAGAGATTAACTTCTTACATATTCACCTTATTCGGCTCTAGGGCAAAGGTGAACTATAAAACTATCGTTATTTATAAGAAGAAAAATATACACGAAATATAAAAATTTTCTTCTTTCCTCCCCTGTTTTTCTTCTACATGCTCCGATATGTAATCAGCATGTAATCTAAGGAGTAAATTGACAAGAAAGTAGCAATCGATCTTTTCTACTTTCTATTAATTTTTCATTCTTAAGGTATCGGAAATTTACACCAACCAGATAAATAAATTAACAGTTTATTTATTTATTCACTACCTCTCTAGATTACTACGATTTAAAATTCTAGTTGAGGTACATATTTTCCTTTTGCCTTTTCTACATGGAAAATAGTTGATCCGATAAGCTATTATTCTATTTTATACTATCTTTTGATTGATTATATAAGAGTCTAGGTCAGTCGTGCTCTGTCTAAACTCTGCTATAAAATAATAAATAAGAAAAAAATCTTATATTTAGGCATAGATATAATTCGATACGTTCTTTACTTTGCCTGTTTTATTTTTTCTTCTGGATCATTTAAGACTACGATAGCAATATACCAGATATTTTTGCCTCAGTAAGAATCTATTACGCTGAAGATTCTTCATATTGGAATAATAATTTTATTATGATTATAATTCTAGACCCAATTAATCCTCGTATATTATAGGTCTACTTTATCTTATTGAGGAATAGTTTTGCTTCGACTAGCTCTATACCTCTAATATTTTATTTATAACTAGAGTCCATGTCAATCAAAATTTTCTTGTACTTTGGTATTGACAATGGATACATATTTAGTAAAGGCATTAATTATTCAGTACGTGACAGATTATTATTGTCTAAATTAGATTTTATATACAATACTTTCCTTTTGATATTTTGTTTTATTGACTTTGTAACTATTCAGAAACTGCCAAAGTCAATCATTTCCTTCCTCTAAACTTACCGAAGCTCTAGATTATGTTGATATATATTTTTGATATATGCTTAGAGGTTAATTAACGAGAGTTTACCTCATAATAGCAGATATTATTATAATTATATTAATCAATCTATAGTCTAGGCTTAGACAAAAGGGAAAACATCCTTAATTACGAGCCGGTAAAGAATTAAGACACTCTTAATTATCTCTTTACCCCTCCTTTATGTTTACATTCGTTAAAGGGATCATAGTAATTCTCGCTAAGAGTTCAAGTTCAGTTTGCGAATAATGCAAAGATTAATATCTTGATTTCCAGTCCGCATCAAAAATGGTCTATATATATAGATAAATATCTTTCCGAAACTGGATATTTATTTATTTTTCCACACAATAAGTCATTTCAAGATGTCGATGTTTTTGAAATGCACTGCTTCAATTTATAATATAAAATATGTTTATATTAACTTCACAACTTAGTAAGTGCTGCACCTACGTTCCTGGTCAGATCTTACTTTTGTGATACGTTTTTGAACATACTGAAAGTTTTCTCCGATTATACATTCGGTAAATAAACTTTCGAGTAGTATTTATGCCTTTAAACATTCAGATTATTTGATAATTGTTGGAGATAATATATTATTCCGATATTTATATATCTATCTTCATTATTTATCTTTCTCATCTTACTTTTAAGTTAGATTGACCTTCTCGCTACGTTCCAGGTTTAAATCTAGCTAACATTGTGGAACAGTCACTTTTTTATTTCCTAAACAATATTTTAACTTTTTTCTCAGTATTCAGAGCATAACGACTTCATGAATACTTGAAAATAATTCAATTCTACGCTTGTTAAACTAAGCCTAAAACAAGCCCTAGTTTTTTAGAATGGATATTATCCTTCGATTCAGTTCATGGAGATACATCCTTTTAGATCCCATTATCTCTATTTCAATCATTCAAAATTCTAATGACTAAGTACTCCTTTTCTATGTACGAATACAGAATATCGAGTCTCTGTTGCTGCATATTGGTTAAAGATTAAACAAATTTTATCTTAAACCTATATGACGTTAAATTAATTATTATCTCTTTCATATACATGTTTTTACCCTTCCGTCAGGGATCGCGGTAATAATATTATTACTCTCTATGGTTTACACATAGATCTCGAGAGTATATATACGTATTTTCTTCCTGAACTCATTTGCGAGTACGTAATTTGATATTTCAGGAATTACCAATTATGCAGACATAGATTTTATTCTATTAATATTCAATTCTAAAAATTTGATTGAATGTTTATCTATAAAATTTCTGGGCAGTAATTTTATAGAGAGTTATATGTTTAATAATTCCTTGCTTAAATAATAGTTACGCTTAACCTATGATTTATAGCGGGAATTTTGTTCAGTAGTATAATTTTTATTTAGTATTAATATATTTCTTACTATTCTTAAATATGCGTATAGAATAGTAATACTATCTCTTAACTTTTAAATTAAGTGTTTTTTGAGATTAATAATCAGTATTATTGTATAATCTTTCTTCAGAGATTATCACACTATTACTTTTTCTCTGAGTCCTTCTCTTTTTATGAACATTTTGATTCGTATCAAAGTGGATTTTTAACATTTCTTGATTTCCATGATTATTTACTCAGGAGTACTTTTCATGGCAATTTTCTGGTATAGAAAGATTCTATCCAGCTTATTTATTATTGCTTAATCTTATCAATACGGTAAGATTTAGCCAAACTATGACCGTCATACAGTTTGCTGCGATCAACCTTATTCTTATCTCTTTTATTGTCTGTCAAACTCTTTAGTTATGATGTTGACAGTTTATTCTTTATTTTTTTTTTGTCAGGACATCAAACGCTTTTATATGTCTATGACAAAACTAATTATCAATGGTTTAAGTTCTTTTTTCTTCCCAGCAGTTATATGCAAACTCTGTATTATTTTATTGCTTGACTAAAAATTCGTTATACAATTAGTCTAGCAATAGTTTTAACCATTATGTTTGTCTATACCTTTTTTTTCTTCTGATGGATAACTTAGTTATAGTTAAGTTAACTCCATCTACTTTTATTATCTCCCCTTCTTTAATTTGATCAAGGGAAATAATTACACATTATGGTTATTTTAAGTCTGTGTCTGTTCATCGGAAACTGTCCTGTCGCTCCAATTAACAGAATTTAATTAGTTTATAATTCTAATAGCTTAGACTATTACAATTACATAGCTTCACATATCTAGAATTTTATCCAAAATATCTACATATGTCAGTTATCTATAGGAAACTCCACCGAGTAGACTTTTCCTTATTTATTCAAGATCCTACATAGACTACTTACAGTGTATGGTCTTGGCTTTTTGTTTTACAAATTTTGTTTTCAAAATATTTTCTATATTCCTAGCTTACTTTGCGATGGAATATTTATGTTATGTCTCAATGACTCCCTTTTCTTTTTGAAGCCAATTGTTGTTTCCCAAAAAGAAAAAAAGAGGGGGGGGCCGATGTTAGGTCTCTGAGACTTAAGAACTGGCTTCCTCTAGAGTCTACTAATATATATAAGGTTGTTAGATCATAACACCTTAAAGCTATTTTGTGAATCTAGACCATTCTTTCTATTAAATATAGAATTAGAATGTATCTGATTCCTTTGAGTTTCCTGAGTCTTAACCAGAAGTGGTGAGATATTATTGGTGTTAGAATTAGGAGAGCACCTCCCTCCTATTCTGCAAATTCTAGCACATTATCTATAGGTTAATGTATTATGAAGTTAAAATGAAGTTTTTTAAAAGTAAAACATATTTTAACGAGTAATACTTAACCTATAGATAATCAATTATCTCCCTCCGCCCACCCTCGCTTATCTCTCCTAATTGTGTCTATTGTTTTACACATAAAAGAAACTGACACGTGGTCAATTGAG
This sequence comes from Anodontia alba, assembly GCA_964016985.1. Taxonomy (NCBI): domain Eukaryota; kingdom Metazoa; phylum Mollusca; class Bivalvia; order Lucinida; family Lucinidae; genus Anodontia; species Anodontia alba. Next base: position 65,847,817 of record OZ024835.1, on the reverse strand, counting down.
CGGGAAGAGTTACGTCACACAGGTAACTGCCTAAGGGACCTTCTGGTTTAAGACTTTAATTAACGACTGAAAGGTCGTTTTTTTTCTGTGGAAGGTGTGAAAAAAGAATAGAATAGCACATTATCTATAGGTTAAGTATTACTCGTTAAAATATGTTTTACTTTTAAAAAACTTCATTTTCACCAACTTGGTATACTTGTATTGATATTGGGGAGATCTGGTTTGGGAATCCAAGTTGCCAAATTTGGTCGAATTTCGACAGAGTAGTGGCGAGGTAATATCATTTCATGTTTCATTTCTTTTTATTTCTCAAAAAAAAAATTACTGTTTTTTACATAGCTCCAGATAAATTATGTTTTCAATGAAAAAGTATTGATATTTTCTTATTTCTCCATGGAAACATTTGCTCCTCTTTAGAACAGACCCCTTTTCAGAAGGGCATTGCTGTACAGGGAAACAAACAGGAAGTCACAAAAGTCGTAAGGGGGTGGTCGGGTTGTGCGAAGGTGTCTTGTATCTTAGGTCACCGGCCTGTCCGTCTGATATTGGCTTACAGTTGGGCAAGACCTGCTGTCCTGTAGCTGGTAAGGGTAGAGGAGGAATGTTTTTATTTCTTCTGTTTCTTCTCTTTCATTCCTGTTCTTCTTTCTTCCCTGTTCCTCTCTTTCATCTCCTATACTACTTGTATCTCTTCTATCTTTTTTCTCCCTTTCTCTGGAAGATGACACAAAATGACCTGCAAGGGTTGACGTGTCGATAAACCCAACACAGTCAATCACAAAAGTTGTAGAAAATGGTAGAAAATCTGCCATTTGTATTCTGGTCTCTTAAGTGCATTCAAGATATGCATTAGTGGAAAAATAACAAAAAACAATCTTCTGAATGCTGCATCTTATCTGAATTTGGCAGCTGGCATTCTCTTTTTTTTCCCCTTATTTTTTCCATATAAGATGACTTTTTATGTAAATTGCGTCATTAGTGCTGAGCATGCTGGGTAAAAATATCTGCAGACAACTTTGTGAAACATTTTTCTTATATTTATTCCTGGAAAATAGCTGTGGCATTTCATGCAAATTATCTCCTAAGGAGACAGTTTCATAGGGCAAGATAAGAGTTGGTATCAGGTAAATATTTTTTCTTATCTCTCCACAGGACATATGTTGTGGGTACTCATTAGAAGTGCCTCGGCTCTTATTTCTCCATGAAAACATATGTTGTGGGTACTCATTAGAAATGCCTTGCTGAGGTGCTTCTAATGAGTACCCACAACATACGTTTTTGTGGAGAAATACAAAAAATATCAATACTTTTGGATTGAAAAAATGCATCTTATCAAGAGCTATGCAGTTTGCACCAAGGGTCAAGCCCTATTTCTGAGAAAATGAGAATTTGCCAAGAGAGTGATGATGGTTAAGAAATTATCTGTATGAAATTTCAAACCCAGTTTTGTGGAAAAACTTCTGTTAATTGTGACAGACTGACTTTTGCAAATAGTGAGACCTAAATTAGATATTCTGCATCCGACCAGGGTCTGCACTTTTTGCCACACATTCAGCAGTGTTCGGTAGTAAAATTGACTTTATGTTGTAGAAGTAGTATGGTAATAAATGAGGGTCTTCTAATATTTAGGGCAGATATGATTTATTTTTTTTAATGCTCAGCATGTTGGGTAATAATTTCAGCAGACAAAGATTTTGAAATGTTTTTCTTATATTTCCCAGAAATAGGCATTGACATTTCATGCAAATTGCATGAAATGTCAAAGCCTGTTTTCTGGAAAGATAAGAAAAATATTAATTTGTTTTTTTGTCTGCTGATTTAGCCCAGAGAGTAGTAAAGGTTAAGTTGTCTGCTAATACTTAACCTTTGTCATGTTGACTAAATTTGTCCCCTTCTGATTGTCAGCCAAGCAGATTAGTTGATCTAGCAGATTACTTGATCTAGCAGATTACTCGGTCTGATACAAATTCACATACTGAATGACAAGACGGCCTCGGTGGCTCAGTTGGATGCGCGTCCGGCTGGAGATCAGGAGGTTGCGGGTTCAACCTCCAACTGGTTGTGAATATTTTTTCATGGAGATTGATCTTGAAATGTATTCTGTGGCCATTCTCTCCCTTCCACTGATTCAAGAAGGGCAGTTGTCAGTTTCTGGGGAAAGAATGTGAACAATACTGGTTAACAGCTTAGAGGACTAAGGCTTAAAGCCTGCCCAATAAAAGTGTGTCTAGGTAAACTGACAGTGCTTGACATGACCCCATTGGGTCGACTGGGCCGTAAAACTGCAACACAAATACAATCTGAATGACATACATTGCAGATCCAGATCAGTCAGCTTCTGAAGAAGCAAACTGATCTGGATCTGCACTGTTTGCAAAGGAAGGGCATACAATATTTGCGCTCAGCAGGACCAGGGTTAACCTTATGTTTATGAATATCATAAAACTATCCTAAACCCTAGTCCTGCTGAACCATGATATGTCCTGCCTTTGCAAACAGTGAAGTTCCAGATCAGTTGGCTTCTGAAGAAGCCAACTGATCTGGATCTGCACTGTTTGCCATGAAGTATGTGAAAATATATCAATAATCTGACTGGCTGAAAATTGGAAATGGGCGTGGCATCTTAATTTATTCAAGTTCATGACAATGGTTAATAGTCATCACACACTCACAGCTTAATTCCTCACCATACTTGTCCTAAAATTTAACATTTTACTACCTGTTGATGTGTCTAAAAACTGAGGGTTGAGTGGCACAGATCCTGATCAGATGTGATGTTATTGGTCATCTGATCTAAGTCTGCAATGCCTACCTAGTACTTAGGATAAATAGGGTGCATGTGGTAACATAGAACAAAAACAATCACTTTGCTGCCTGCTGAATTAACCTGTGAAGAGTGCTCAAGGTTGACAAAGATGTAATTTGTTTACATCTAAGTCAACCTTGAGCATTCTTGAGGCTGAATTTGTACACATGAACTAGTGCCGGCCTCGGTGGCTCAGTTGGATGCGCCGTCCGACTGGAGACCAGGAGGTCGCGGGTTCAACCCCCGTCGAGGTCGGCAACATTCTTTCGTGGAGATTGATCATGAAATATTTTCTATGGTCATTCTCTCCCTTCCGCTGATTCAAGAAGGGCAGTTGTCAGTTTCTGGCGAAAGAATGTGCACAATACTGGTTAACCGCTTAGAGGACTAAGCCTGCCCAGTAAACGTGTGGTTAGGTAAACTGACCGCGCTCGACATGACCCCATTGGGTTGACTGGGCCGTAAAACCTCAACACAAGACAAGTACACAAGTACTGGTTAACGGCTTAAAGGACTAAGCCTGACCAGGAGAAAGTGTGGTTAGGTACATGTAAACTGACCTCACTTGACCCGAATGGGTTAACTAGGCTGTAAAATATCAACACAAAAAATAGGCATATTCAACAGTTAACAAATTGATATATTTTCTTTCTTTTTCCCACAAAAAATAAGGAAAAAAATAATAATTTATAGCTTGCCTGCTGAATTTGCCTATTGAGTGCTCAAGGTTGATTAAGATGTAAACAAAATAGCAGGTTTCATACTTCCAGATAAGAGGGGTATTGGAAAAATATTTTTCTTATTTTTCCGCAAAAACATTATGTTGTTGGTACTCATTAGAAGTGCCTCAATGGGGGGCTTCTCATGAGGCCCACAACATATGTTTTCTTGGGAGAGATAAGAAAAATATCAACAGTTAATGGTTGAAAAAAGCACCTAATCCGGAGCTGTGAATGGTTACATCATTGTCTATAGGACAACATCTAGATAATATAGTATCTGCAGGAATTTAGCAGTTGACACTTCACATACCATTGTCAGGGAACTTGGAGGGGTAATTTGGTGATAATTCTTGGATAATATTTGAGCCAGTGCATGACAAAATCTACAAAATGGCATGTGTGCCCAGCGAAGACTCAGATCAGCCTGGGCATCTGCCCAGTCTGATCAGAGTCTACGCTGTGAGCTCAATGGGTAGCTCAGGGCCCAAGCTTTTTTCATGTGGACAGCGAAGACTCTGATCAGATTGGGCGGATGCCCAGGCTGATCTGAGTTTTCGCTGGGTGCACATGCCATTTTGTAGGTTTTGTCATGCGCTGGCTTATTTCCTAGTTCCTTGGTCCATAAAAACATTCGTTGTGGGTACTCATGTTGGGGGCGCTTCTAGTAAGTACCCACAAGATATGTTTTTATTGAGACTGGGTAAAATTGTCCCAGATTTAGTATCAAATGCTCCTTCTGAATAAGTCCTCTGCCTTGCTTAATCATAAATCCCCTAAAATTTGAACAAGTCTATTTGACTTCCCGTTGAGCTGTCTGAAAACTGCTGGTTGAGTAACAAACAGTAATCCAGCCCAAGTTGATCTGTTGCTTAAATTCTTTGCTGGGCAACATGTCCAAGCTTCATTTATAATGACAGATTCTATCTGTCATTCTTCGTTGCCACGCACGGTTTTAGAGAAAGTGACTGACTACTATTCAATTTCGTATTGATCCGCGCACAAAAGTAGATCCAGTGTTTCAATGTGTGTGTATTAGTACGCCATTGAAGAGCTGTCCATACAAAAGTAGTGCAACTTGTGCTTGATCTATGGCGAGTCGCTGAGAAAACCCGCCTTAATATATGTGGGAACAACAAAGGCGCAGATCAGCCTGCGTGGATGCGCAGACTGATTAGGGCATGTGTTGTTCGCTGTAGCTCGTTTTTCGACGAAGAAGCGTCTCACAAACTTAAATGGAGACAGAATGATACCTGGAATTTATTAGTTTCTCATAGAATCTGTCATTTCAGGGCTACTCAGCCCTTTGATTTTTCCTGTTGCGTCTCATTTGAAATGAGAAGCCTGTGGCAAATGCAGAAAGTGAAGACCTTGATCAGTGTGCTGCCTGATCAGGGTCTTTCCTTATAGCTCCAGAGAAGACACTTTTTTTCAACCAAAAATTACTTTTTCTTATTTTTCCAAGAAAACTAATGTTGTGGGTACTCATTAGAAGAGAATCGATGAGGCACTTTTAATGAGTACCATAATAACCCTAGAAGTGTAGGGACACCTGATCTACTTACCATACATGTCCTAAAATTGGAAATAGTCCAGTCTACTACCTTTTGGTGTGTCTAAAATATTGCAATATGTATGACAAACAGTGTAGACCCTGATCAGACACTGTTTACATCTGTTCCAATGCAATGGTACTCACAACATATGTTTTCATGGGGAAATAAATATATTTACCTGATACCCTCTCTTATCTTGAGCTTATGCAAGTAATTCTTTTATGTTACATATTCTCACTGAATGCCCTGATCAGACTGCATGGGATGTACCAGCTGCTCTTTGTAATTAGGCGACAATTCACAAGTCAAAAGATTTTATCAAACCCCATTTTCTAGCCGTAGGAAAACAAGAAAACAAAATGTGCGAACAATAAAGATATTACAGCAACAAAACAAAAAAAATCAAAGGACTGATAGTCCTAAGAGTCTGCTAGCTTGTAAAGTACTAATGGAGTGCTGTGTATCTTCTATGCAATTTTACACAATACATGCAAAGAAGATAGACGACATTCCAATGCTACCAATACTATACGATAAGCTGGAGCTCTATGGAATATTTCAAGCATCTGGGCATTGCACTTCCTGAATAGAAGACTTTCTTTAAAAACTCTTAAATTCTGCTGGTAAGTGCATGTCCTTGACAAATCTGACCTCAAGGCCAAGTCTTGGAGAAATTTCAAACTACACTGAAAGATGATTCTGCATGCAAAATTTCTAGCTAGGACGGACAAATACGGATGGACTCACTAATATACACTTAAATGCAGCTATGGTGACTATGTCTTGCTCAGCGCAAGCGGGCTTGACAAAAAGGAAGATATTTGTTCAAGTTATTTTTCTTCAAACTATTAGCACATTGTTGACAGATCCATTCCGTATCCTCCACACTTTTATGTCCTAATGTACAGAGTCTTTTCATCTCGGGCTTTAGACCCTGAATATCAAATTTAACATCAGAATGTCTGAAAAATGTTTGACAACTTGTACATATGTACTGGGGACCACAAGACACCAACTTGTGAAACTGTGTGACTATAGCACTTTCTTTGTTTTTAAATTTCTTACTGCTCAAACTATCTTTTGATGTGTCACTTAACTTAAGTTTCTTATTCAGGGAGGTTTGCAATTCTTCACATATAAGGGGTGAATCAAGTAATGCGGAACCGTGATCATTTAAGCTGTCAGCAAGCTGGGAGGAAGCATAAGGCTGTGATGGACACAACTCAAATGAAATACATTCTTGTAAAGGAGGATAGGTAGTTATGTCACAAATTTGAAACCCAGCTCATTGGTGTCATTTTATGGTCTCCCTGCAAACATGAGATATACAGAGCGAATGCAAATCAAACTGACTCACCGCTGTTGTAGTAAAGGAATTATCAAAACTAAACAATCTACGCAAATGTAAGGAAAATGCCAGTTATATTTGTTTTCTTTAACAAAATGTTTTTGCCATTAACATTTGGCATTCCATCTGAAGCTCTTGCATGTGACTCAAAAAGGTAGAAACAGTCACCTTGTTCCAATAATGCAATAGAAAAGCCGTTGCAAATGAAGACTGCATATGGGTTGAATGAGAAAGTCATAGCGAGTCCTGTCTCTAAATCAAGGAAAGGATACTCCACTAAGGATAAGATATTTAAATTTCCTGAAAATGTTTTTTTTTTTTTTTTCACTTTCCAGGGATAATGCTGGTTGTCAAGTGAAAAATAAGATGGCAAATCACATGGCTCTAAATAGTCATGATATGTCTTGGCATTCTTTTTTGCATACTTGTATAATTTATCTCCTGCAAACAGAATTTCATTCATGTTGTTGACATTCAACTTGTTGGTACAGATCCTTTTCTGTACAGCTTTCACCAATAATACTAAACAACATGGTAGGCATTGACGCCCTCTTGAATCAGGACTAAATATCCCATCTCTTTGATGGATACTTCCTTACAATAATACAGATGCATTTTCTTGTAGCGACACCGCCTCGTGGCTGCGAAGAAGCAGCCGCGAAGCAGCCACGACGGTGGCGTCAAATGATAACACGTATGGAATAGAACAGAATTGTGTGTACGGACCCTTGCCGTGGCCTGAAAAGTCGCAATGATTAAAGCGAATAACACCGAGTGTTTCGACTGAGACATGTTATGTCAGTCAGCCAATGAAAGTGCTCAGCGATACGTATCGTGTCTGGTTTCCGACCTTCTGGGTGTTGCGACAACTGTGTGTGTTGTCGTATGACAACCAGCTTGTTTACTAGAATCTACCGGCTGTCGAACAGTTTATTTTTCGCGAGGCTACAGACATGAAAGCTTCTTTTACCTGCTTTTTTGAAATTCATGGTGTGTCGCACGCGAAAAACAACAACAGATACTTGTTCAGTTCTTCAGCAAAATTCCTGATGCCGTAAAGGGCATTTCATGTAGGCAACCGGTAGCACAGGAGCTTGACGTTTGCTAATTTCTACTTATAGGGCCTGTCCCTACGATTATGAAATAATCGAAGGTTAGAAGGACAGGCCCTATAAGTAGAAATTATCCAATGTCAAGCTCCTGTGACCGGTAGTGTAGCGTAACTTGGTACCTATTACCGGCGTGCACTGATTATCGGGTATTCAGAAATCACGACCCACAGACCACGGCCCCCGCCCATCGGGGCCAGCGAAGTAGTTGGGCTGCCTATAGTCTCCAGGGCAGAGTTGCCTTAGGCAGGGCCTGTTCATCATGTGATCGGGTTGGGTAAAAGTCCAACAAATCTGGAGGCAGTATTTTTAAATGGATACATTGTTGCATTTTTTTTCTTTTCTTTTTATTCGCTAGAATCATCATACAGCAAATACAATGTATAAATAGACTCTAAGGCTGGCTAATCTGGTCGATTATCACTCCTGTCATTGTGATCGATTATTTATCACAAAAGATTTGGTCAATTTACTTGTCTGTCTGAGCAGGACTCTTCCCATGTTATACTTTACTGTATGTATTTGGTCAAATAGGCCTGAGCAAACAGTGTAGACCCAGTTGGGATGCCGCAAAATGTGGCGTCTCATTGATTATAAGACATCTGTAATGATAATCATTTTTGTGGAATTTATAGATCAGTTAATCAATTATCTGATTAATTTTGTCAGCCTAAATAGTCTGTGTGAATAAAAGTAATATACTCCATGTATTTTCGCGTTAAATTCAATATTGCGTCAAACTGATTTCTCAATGAAAATAAACGGCAGCGCCACCTACCTGCTGGATGTTTTAAATACAAAGTCACGCTTTAGTGGGCAAGGTTTGTTTTCAGAAATACACTGCTGTTTTGTGATTTCCGCTTAGAAAAGAAATATATTGACCGTGGTGATAACAGTCCTTAATGACGTTTACACCTATATCTATTAAATCAATTTTTACAGCTAAGACTAACTTATTTTTTCTATGAAAATATCAAATCTAAGGTACCGTATTAATCCGCCTATAAGACGGGGATTTTTCCAAAAAAAAAAAAAAAAAAAAAAAAAAAGCCCCCAAAAATCCAGACCCATCTTATAATCAAGATCTTTGGCCATATCGGTATTTTCGGCAAAGTCCGGTGGTGCCACGTGGTCACGGAAAATGCCGATCTTCGAAACCGGTAGAAGGATATAATGTTTACCTTCGTCCCTTGACAGAAATAGCAGCAAGGTAATTTTGTAGGTGAAGTACCGAATTTTTCTGTGCATTACTCGCACCCGTGTATAACACGCACTGAATATTTGCTAAATAGTTTTGAAATAAAAAAAAGAGATGTTCTATGTAAAACACGAAGAATTTATCTGTGCGTTATTTACTAAGTTACCAGATACTAAGTGTCAAATTTCACTAGGACTGAGTTGAAAATGGCCGAACTCGGAAGGTTTAGAGTAGAAACAGGCCGAATTTACGATAATGCTAACTGAATTTTCGTTGTGCAGCTCTGTTACCATGGGCCTCAGGCAACTTGATGTAGTGTAGGCAGTTCTTTGCTTCCCCACTGCAGACGCTATGATAATAAAAATGTAGTTATTTCTTTTGTGTTCTCATAATTAACACCTTCTTTGTGTCACTTTCTTAACTGAGACGTGAAATTATCAACTCAGTGCCTCAGGGCAATGCAAACAACAACTAAAGTCGACTAGTTGTCATTCTGACTGCCAATTAACCAATTAAGTGCACAGATGTATGCTGGTAGTTTGATTTTCTTTATCATAAACATTGTTTATTTCAAACAATTTTTTGTAAGTTGGAAGAAAAGTTTAAATAAAAAAAAAAAAAAAAGAAAAAGATAAACATATGCCCAGTCAGCATTCTACGTAAATCTATATCGGGCCGTCATCGGCCCGTCAGGGTAGCTGACGGGCCGATGACGGCCCGATGTAGATTTACGTAGAATGCTAGCTGGGTGGTAAGAAAATAAAAGATAAAATGCAAATGACCGATCTACCTACCTCAAAAGCCCAGTTGGTTTTGTTTATTATCAATAATTTTAATAATTGCATAAACTTAAATACTTTTTTATTTTTTCAATGTATGATCGTTCGTGCCAATATTTATGTTCTACCAAATTTATTTCCTATTTTGAACTACAATAAATCAGTTGTGCAGGCTGATTTATTCAAGTTACGGTTGAGTCTTGTCAAAGTCCGGTAATCAATACAGATTCATATGCATATGCCTGTTTGAGTAGGTATAAAAAATCATGAATATCTTATAGCAATCATTCTATTTCGCATTTTTAACGGGCGATCGTGAATGTCATGAGTTTTCGCGACCGATTATCTTGGTGATTTCTGTCCCGATTTTGGTGTTCCTATAAATAATACACATCGGATTTTTATAAACGTTTTCTGGGTAAATAAGGTGCGTGTTATACACAGTTAAATACGGTATGCATGCTTGTAAGTGGTGTTGGGAGTTTTTTTTAATTCCTGCTCTGTGATAAATTCACTTACAAATCTGACCAATCATCGCCGATGTCTTCATGTACTTTAGGAATTTCTGAGTGGCAGGGAAGGGTATTTGGGATTACCGAAATCCAATGTTTACCGGAATCTACCGGAATCCAATATTAATTACCGAAATCCAATTATATTATCAAGTTTATCATGATTTGTGTAAATTTAGACATATATAATGTTAAATAATATATAATTAAACAATATGGCCAAGTTTGGAAGAATTTTTTGGAATAATAACGATTTCATTAACGTTTTTTACAATTTCGGAATCAACCGAAATCCAATATAAATTACCGAAATCCAACTATATTATCAAGTTTACCATGTTTTGTGTAAATTAAGACATATACACTGTTAAATAATATATAATTAAACAATATGGCCAAGTTTGGAAGAATTTTTTGGAATAATAATGATTTTATTAACGTTTTTATAATTTTCATAGGTGGAGTTACTTCCCTTCGTAGCTTTGCTCTGTGACGAGTATATAGAAATACGGGGAAACACAGCGAAACATTACTTTTAGCCTGGGCAGATAACGAAAGAGGGCAAACAGAATAAAATATAGCAAGATATGTTTTATACTTGCACTGTTTTATTCCACAATTAAGTAATCAATTTAATGTAATAAAAGCTCTCTCTCTCTCTCTCTCTCTCTCTCTCTCTCTCTCTCTCTCTCTCGCAACAGCATAAAGTATATAAAAACACACTATATATTCAAATATCAACTTATTAAACTAAACAATTTGAAGAATCAGCCATATATCTGCCATGCCATACGGAAACGTGTCCTCAGACATATGTGGACAGCGAAGGCCCAGATGACAGACTGCGCGGATGCACAGCCTGATCAGGGTCTTCGCTGTCTGCTAACAGACTCATTGGTACCGCAAAATGTATGAATCGAGATCAAAGGCCCGGATGAGACTGCATGCAGGGCAACTGGAAGATGTCCCAGCGGGCACACAACGTGGATGCGACGTTCCTAAGACGTCGTTTGCCCGTTGGGGTGAATCCGTACATTTTGCGCATGTTCAAAGGCACTTTTTTAGCTTGACGCCCGTGTCATAAATTTAACAATGCCATATGAAATAGAATAATAGTACACATATTTTAAAGCTGTAAACTCAACTCCAGAAATAAAATAATTAATGCAACTTTTAATGTATAAAAAAAGCGAATGTCTATAAAGAGAATTCTGAAATTGTAAACCTGATAGGTTTTTATAAAAGGACATAAGCAAATACTGTAGTTCCAGATCAAATGCCACGGAGCGCGGCGTCTGATCTAGGACTACACTATTTGAGTTCACCAGGCTTAAATAACTATCTACCAGACATAGCTATATAACGCACAGAATCTGTAACAACCCTCCCTAACCGGGATCGGCTGAACGCCGCGTAAGGTTGTTACTGGTCAATGCTTTATATGCGTACAAAAAAGGTGTAGACCCGGATCAAACCCTTTCAGGGAAAAATAAGAAATAACAAATTGTCGTCTGTTGAATTAGCCATGGGTAAGCTTATAGTTTTTGTGGGAGAGTTTTTAGTTTGTATACAATTCAATGCCAAAATCAAACAAACAAAAAAAAAAAAAAAAAAAAAAAAACAACAGACCCTGATCAGACGCTGTATTCTGTGTCATCTGCTGAATTAGCCCAGAAATTAAAGTGGTAAAGTTTAAGTTTGGACAAATCCATTTAAATGAAGTATTTGTGGGAGAGTTTTTACAATCGTTAGGCTACCGATTTGCATGCAGTTAAATACAAAACCAAACCAATGCTATGCTTCATATCTTGACATCTCATGCTTGATATCGTCTCCAGTGGAGACAATTTGCAGGAAAAATCAAAGGTTTATTTATTGGAAAAATATGAAAAATGTTTCGCTGTGTTCCCAGGTACTTCTATGTACCCGTCACAGAGCTAAGCTACGAAGGGAAGTAACTCGATCCACCTATGAAAATTATATAAACGTTAATAAAATCGTTATTATTCCAAAAACTTCTTCCAAATTTGGACATATTATCTGTTTATATATTATTAAACAGTGTATATGTTTACATTTATACAAATCATGGTAAACTTGATAATATAGTTGGATTTCGGTAATTAATATTGGATTTCGGTAGATTCCGAAATTGTAAAAAAACGTTAATAAAATCGTTATTATTCCAAAATCATGATTATTCTTAACTTGGCCATATTGTTTGATTATATATTATTTAACAGTGTATATGTCTAAATTTACACAAATCATGGTAAACTTGACAATATAGTTGGATTTCGGTAATTAATATTGGATTCCGGTAGATTCCGGTAAATATTGGATTTCGGTATTCCCAAATACCGGCAGGGAATGTCTCCGACAGGCGACTTTTTTAACCCATCTTATAATTAATTAAAAGCAAAATCCTGCCTGGGAAGGGCCCAAAAACAGCCCCCGTCTTATAAACAAATCGTCTTATAGGCGGATTAGTACGGTATCCGTACTTTATTTTGAAAATGGCCAAACTTTGCAAAAATCACATTACAATTACATGATGATTTTCTGCCAAAAATTTAATTAACGCGAAGTTACATGGCTTTTGGTTCAAAATGGCGGCAACATGATTGGCTTGTTTACACAAATGCTTTCACAAATCAAATCCAAAGAACTGCATTATTTGTACATAAAATAAATGCTCAGATAATAATTTAGATGACTTCAGAATTATTTTCAGCATTTGTCTCTGTAAGTAGTTATGATGAAACGTTTTACCATTAGTAACGTGAAAATACATGAAACCGGGCTAAATAATAACAGCAAAAAATTCTAAGATGTGAATTATATGGGACTAGACTTAAAAAATACAGTAATTATTATACTGTACACATATGTATAGTAAAAACTTAGCAAACTAGATCACAAATCTTGATTTTGATCATGGTTCTGTTGGACATCCCAGTAGGGCTAGCTGTTGAAAGAACTTATAAGCATTAAAAGCTCTACACAGCTTATGTTGTCTATTTCTTAAATTCTTATATGCAACCTTTTATTTAAGGCTCTTTATCTTTATTTATAATGACTGAAATATTATTTACCCACACTCCTCAATTATCTGGACAATTTTTATTAGCTGCAAAAATACCAAGAACATTTTGAATCCTCAAAGTCATAGTGACATGCCCATGCTCCAACTCTGCACACACATAAGCATATAGGTGTAGGCAAGTGAATTTTGTTGTCTGAACACTAAAGCTGGCACAATTGATCAGATACAGTCATTTGGCTAGAACCAGGTAAAGTTATGCTTCATAACAATTTCCAAATAAGTGGCTGATCAAAATTTGGACTTTATTGGCTGATACAGAGTACTAGCCTTCCTTGAAATATCACACCAAAGACTTTGTCCTTCGCCTTAGGTTATCTGCCCTTGTGATGAATGTGAAGTTCTCCACTGATTTGGCTAGTTCCAAATAGTTTCGCTAGTTCCGAATAATAAATGAGGGATCTGTAAAAATCCCTCACATAATGCAACAGCCTCTATATATTATTTTATCAACTTGGATAATGTGTTACGGAGAAAATTAATTCAATATAAGACATTTGTCGCAAAGCGACATGTTCACAAAGACCTTAAAACAGATCCTTTAAGCAAAAATCGTATAATTCATGGCATAACAATTTTTCGGCATGTACACCCTCCTTACTGCAAAATTTAGCTCCTATTTTCTGGATTTAATAATCTTTCCGATATAAATATATTTCAATGAGGTTTAAGAAGTTGAAAGGAGTATGTGCATAAGGTCCTACTTTCCCCCTTCTGAAGCCCGAAAATAAAATATGCTTGCAGTAAAATTATGCGTTAATTAATCCAATTGTAGCTTGTGTTTAGCACTGTGTGATGCCGCTACAAAGTCTCCCTGCACTTTGTCAAAGTACAGATAATATATAAGCAACGACATGAAAAACCTGTCTTCGAGGTTTTCGACCAAATAAGACTCAGACCTGCTTACTCAGCCGTAGACTGGCTAACTCGGCCATTGTGCCAGATTAGCTAGTCTTGAAAGTTTTGATAGGTTGTTTACTGTCTAGACAGCGAACAACAACGGTGCTGATCAGACTGCGCATAGCAAAAACCATGTGTCTTTGTTGTTCGCATATGGCATAAGATTTTTATCCCATGAAGAGGCTCATATATCGCTTCAATAGTCTGTCACATGTCTGAGATTCTTGTACATACACTACATCAATATCTACACTCCTTTAAACACAGCATGTGAACACCTTACCCGAAATTTGATTTCTGGGTCGGTTACTCACCTCAACTCCTTACCATACTTTATTTAAAATTGAACAAGAGGCCCACGGGCCACTCACCTGAGTAGCATTGTGAGTGCAGATATGCAGATGTTATGTAACATTTTTCCAATCCTGTCTTCGCAACTAATGAAAAGATCATCCTTTAAGCAGTTCTTAATTTTTAAGATGAATATTATATATGGCAAGACAGTCAATGGAGCGTGATCATTTGAACAAACTCTCAATCACATTTCAACAGTAGGATCAATGTGAAATTTGGTTGCTATTGCCTAAGTGGTTTCTGAAGAATCATGATTTTATACATGTAAACAGCACAGTGGCAGGGAAATATAATAAACATAAACAAGATGGTAGCCATCTTGGATTTCCAATCAGAATGACTTTTAGCTACTGTTGATCTACAAGTCACTTCGATACTTCCAATGAACTTTAAGTCAATTGCCCTTTCGGTTCAGGGGAAAAAGTTCAAAACAGATTTTCAAGATGGCCACCATAGCCGCAATTTGAGATTTCTTATCGCAACCATTTGAGCGTTTTTTTATCTACAAGTCACCCTGTTGCTTCCTACCAAGTTTCGAGTCAATAAATGGTCTTTCAGTTCAGAAGAAGTAAAGAAAAATAGATTTTCAAGATGGCCGCCATCTTGGATTTCCAATCGGAAGGATTTTAGCTATTTTTATATCAACATGTCATCCTGATGCTTCCTACCAATTTTCAAATTAACTGGCCCTTTGGTTCAGGAAAATAAGTGAAAGGAAAAGAGTTTCAAGATGGCCGCCATGACAGCCATCTTGGATTTCCTATCCAAACAATTTAAGCTATTTTAGATCTACAAGTCACCTAAATGCTTCCTACCAAGTTTCGAGTCAAATGGCCTTTCAATTCAGGAGAAGAAGCGAAAAATAGATTTTAAAGATGGCTGTCATAGCGGCCATCTTGGATTTCTGATAGGGATGATTTTATCTATTTTTGATCTACAGGTCACCCTGATGCTTCCTACCTAGTTTAAAGCCAATAAGCCTTTTGATTCAGGAGAAGAAGTGAAAAATCTACATTTTCAAAATGGCCACCATGGCAGCCATCTTGGATTTCCAATCAGAATGATTTTAGCCATTTTTAATCTATAAGTCACCCCGATGCTTCCTACCAAGTTTCAAGTCAACTAGCTTTTGGGTTTAGGAGAAGAAGCGAAAAAAAGATTTTCAAGATGGCCACCAGGGTGGCCCTCTTGGACTTCCGATCAGCATGGTTTTAGCTATTTTTGATCTACAAGTCACCCTGATGCTTCCTGCCAAGTTTGGAGTCAGTTGGCCTTTCGGCTCAGGAGAAGAAGCGAAAAATAGATTTTCAAAATGGCCGCCATGGTGGCCATCTTGGATTTCCGTTTGGAATGATTTTAGCGTCTTTTGATCTATAAGTCACCCCTATGCTTCCTAGCAAGTTTGGAATCAATTGGCCTTTCAGTTCAGGAGAAGAAGCGAAAAATAGATTTTCAAGATGGCTGCCATGGCGGCCATCTTGGATTTCCGATCAGCATGATTTTAGCTATTTTTAATCTACAAGTCACCCCGATGCTTCTTAGCAAGTTTGGAGTCAACTGGCCTTTCCGTTCAGGAGAAGAAGCGAAAAATAGATTTTCAAGATGGTGGCCATCTTGGATTTCTGATCAACACGATTTTAGCTAGTTTTGATCTACAAGTCACCCCGATGCTTCCTAGCAAGTTTGGAGTCAATTGGCCTTTCGGTTCAGGAGAAGAAGCTAAAAATAGATTTAAGATGGCTGCCATGGCGGCCATCTTGGATTTTCGATTGGCAAGATTTTAACTATTTTTGATCTACAAGTCACCCCAGTGCTTCCTAGAAAGTTTGGAGTCAATTGGCCTTTCGGTTCAGGAGAAGAAGCGAAAAATAGATTTTCAAGATGGCGGCCATGGCGGCCATCTTGGATTTCCGATCGGCATGATTTTAGCTATTTTTGATGTACAAGTCACCCCGATGCTTCCTACCAAGTATCGAGCGAATTTGCCCAGGGGTGTAGGAGTAGGCTTTTAAATCAATTGTTGACGTCGCATGACGGACGACGGACATTGACTGACCACAATAGTTCACCATAAGCACTTTGCGCTCAGGTGAGCTAACAAGTACAATTTACTACCGAATGTTTTGTCTAAAAATAGCTCAATGGGTGGCAAACAGTTTAGCCCCTGATGTGACACCGCATTTTGTAGCATCTCATGGGGGTTTACAATGTTTGCTCGGGACTGTCTGGCCAAATACATCCAGTAAAGTATGACCAATTTCAATATAATTTTGCAGGAGTGTTACTTTGATGATCCTCTACCAAGATTGTTCAAGCCATTTGGATTCGTCAAAAAACATGGCAGCCAGGGGGCGGGGCTTATTTTCCCTTTATATCTATATAGAAAACTATAAAAATCTTCTTGTCAGAAACCACTGGACCGATTTCAATATAATTTTGCAGGAATGTTTGTTTGGTGATCTTGTACCAAGATTGTTCAAGCCATCTGGATTCGTCAAAAAACATGGCTGCCAGGGGGCGGAGCTTATTTTTCCTACATGTATATATCTATATGGAAAACTTTTAAAAGCTTCTTGTCAGAAACACTGGGCCGATTTCAATATAATTTTACAGAAAGGTTCCTTTAGTAATCCTCTACCAAGATTGTTCAAGCCATTTAGATTCCTCAAAAAACATGGCCACCAGAGGGCGGGGCTTATTTTCCCTATATATCTATACAGAAAAGTTTAAAAATCTTCTTGTCAGAAACCACTGGACCGATTTCAATATAACACGGCAGGAATGTTTCTTTTGTAACTTTCTACCAAGATTGTTCAAGCCGTCATGATACGTCAAAAACCATGGCCGCCAGGGGGGTGGGACTTTTTTTTTTTAACTCACCTGACCTCTGCTCAGGATGAGCTATAGTGATCACTTTTCCTCCGTCCATTAACATTTTCAAATGACTTCTCCTCTGAAGCCGCTGAGCCAATTTTGCTCAGATTTCATGTGGAGCCTCCTTAGGGTGGGGGAACGAAAGATTGCTAAAATGGTCATGGTCCGTTGACCCAAGATGGCCTCCATGCACATATATGGTAAAAACCTTTAAAAATCTTCTCCATAACCGAGGATGCCTTGGGGCTGAATCTTTGCAAGAATCATCAGGGACAAGAGGTCTACCAAAGTTGTTATAAGATTTGTCGTACGTTGGCATTTGACCTTTTTACGGCAAGGTCAAGTTTGCTTCCCTATGCTTTTGTATGGGAAAAACCTTTAAAAATCTTCTTCTCCAAAACCGAGCATGCCTTGTGGCTGAATCTTTGCACATATCATTAGGAATGGGAGGGCTACCAAAGTTGCTAAAATAATGGTTGTACATTGACATTTGACCTTTTTGCGGTAAGGTCAATTTTGCTTCCTTATGCATTTATATGGGAAAAATGTTCAGAATTTCAAATAACATCTCCTCTGGAGCCTCTGGGCCAAATTTGCTCAAATTTAATATTGAGCCTCCTTAGGTTGGGGGAACAAAAGATTGCTAAAATGGTCGCAGTTCATTAACCAAGATGGCCGCCATGCCCATATATGGTAAAAACATTTAAAAATCTTCTTCTCCAGAACCGAGGATGCTTTGGGGCTGAATCTTTGCATAATTCATCGGGGAAGGAGGGTCTACCAAAGTTGCTAAAATTTGACCTTTTTACAGCAAGGTCGTTTGCTTCCCTATGCATTTATATGGGAAAAAAACATTTAAAAAATGTTATTCTCCAAAATCGAGGATGGCATGTGGCTGAATGTTTGCATATATCATCGGGAACGGGCGGTCTACCAAGGCTGCTAAAATAATTGTCATACATTGACATTTAACCTTTTTACGGCGAGGTCAAGTTTGCTTCTGTATGCATTTGTATGGGCCCCATACATTTGTATGGAAAAAATGTTGATAATTTCAAATGACTTTTCCTCTGAAGCCTCCGGGCCAGTGTTGCTCAAATTTCATGCAGAGCCTCCTTGGGCAGGAGAATGAAAGATTGCTAAAATGGGCATGGTCCATTGATCAAAATGGCTGCCATGCCCATATAATGGTAAAAATTTTTTTACAAATCTTCTTCTCCATAACCAAATAAGCCCTGGGCCCTTATCTTTGCACAAATTATGGGGGACAGGAGAGCTACCAAAATTGCTAAAATGATGGTTCTATGTTGACGTTTGACCTTTTTACCTCCAAGGTCAAATTTGCTTCCCCATGCATTTGTATGGGCCATATACATTTATATTGAAAGTATTCAAGTGAATTGTAGATCAACAGTAGTTAAAATTGTTCTGATTGGAAATCTTAGATGGCCATCATCTTGTTTATATTTATTATATTTCTCTGCCACTGTGCTGTTTACATATATAAAATCATGATTCTTCAGAATCCACTTAGCCAATTTCTACCAAATTTCATATTGATCCTACTGTTGAAATGTGATTGATGGTTTATTCAAATGATCATGCTCCATTGACTGTCAGGCCCATATATTCTTCTTCAAAACTAAGTATTGCTCAAATGATGATCTTTTCATTAGTTGTGATGATAGGATTGGAAAAATGTTGCATAACATCTGCATGTCTGCAGTGACTCAGGTGAGCGAGCCGTGGCCTGTGGGCCTCTTGTTTCCCTATATATCTATATAGAAAACTTTAAAAATCTTCATGTTAGAAAGCACTGGACCGATTTCTATATAACTAGGCAAAAATGTTTCCTTGGTGATCCTCTACCAAGATTGTCCAAGCCGTCATGATTTGTCAAAAAACATAGCAGCTAGGGGGCGGGGCTTATTTTCCCTATATATATAGAAAACTTTAAAAATCTTCTTGTCAGAAACCACTGGACCGATTTCATTAATACTTGGCAGAAATCTTTCCTTTTGACCCTTAACCAAGATTGTTCAAGTTATCATGATTTGTCAAAAAAACATTGCCGCCGGGTGGTGGGTGGGGAGGGAGGCTTAATTTCCCTATATATCTATATAGAAAAGTTTAAAAATCTTCTTGTCAGAAACCAATGGACCAATTTCAATATAGCTTGGCAGGAATGTTGCTTTGGTGACCTGCTACCAAGATTGTTCAAGCAGTCATGATTCGTCTAAAAAAAATTCTGCCAGGGGGTGGGGCTTATTTTCCCTATATATCTCTATAGAAAACTTTAAAAATCTTCTTGTCAGAAACCACTGGACCGATTTCATTATAACTTGGTAGAAATCTTTCCTTGTTGACCCTCTACCAAGATTGTTCAAGTTATCATGATTCCTCAAAAAACAATGGCCGCCACTGGGAGGGGCTTATTTTCCAAATATATCTATATAGAAAAGTTTAAAAATCTTCTTCTCAGACACCAATGGACCGATTTCAATATAACTTGGCAGGAATGTTTCTTTGGTGACCCTCTACCAAGATTGTTCAAGCCGTTATGATTCATCAAAAAACATGGCGGCTAGGGGGCGGAGCATATTTTCCCTATATAGAAAACTTTAAAAATCTTCTCGTAAGAAACCGTTGGATTGAGTTCAATGTAACTTGACAGGAATGTGCTTTGGTGACCTTCTACTAAGATTGTGCCCTCATGATACGTAAAAAAACATGGCCTTCATGGGGCGGGACTTATTTTCCGTATATATCTGTATAGAAAACTTTAAAATTCATCTTGTCAGAAACCACCTGACTGATTTTAATATTACTTGCCAGGAATGTTGCTTTGGTGACCCCCTATCAAGATTGTTCAACCAATCATGATTCGTCAAAAAACATGGTTGCTAGGGGTGGGGCTTATTTTCCCTATATATCTAAATAGAAAACTTTAAAAATCTTCTTGTCAGAAACCACTGAACCGATTTCAATATAACTTGGCAGGATTTTTCCTTTGGTGACCCTCTACCAAGTTTGTTCAAGCTGTCATGATTTGTCAAAAAACATGGCCGTTAGGGGGTGGGGCTTAATTTCCCTATATATCTATATAAGACATTTTAAAAATCTATTTGTCAGAAACCACTGGACCAATTTCAATATAACAGCAGAATTGTTCCTTTGGTGATCCTCTTTCACTATTCAGTTCAAGCCATCATGATGGATGAAAAAAACATGGCCACTGGGGTGCAGGGTTATAAAATTTATACAAAAATTTTAGAGCAGTAAACTTGGCTGAAACTTCAACAGTAAGTATGCAAAGCTGTTTGCTCAGGTGAGTGATATAGGACCATCATGGTCCTCTTGCTTTGTTTTTTTTCCCCCATTGGACCTAGCATGCCAGTTATGCCTGTTTTTGAATCTATTCTGTTCTAAATATTCCCCCCCCCCCTCCCCACACACACACCCTTGGATGGGGACGCCAGTGCTGATAAGATCTGCACCAAAAGCAATATACCCCCTCCCGCTTGAGCTAGGATTCTGATATTTATGTCTCCTCCCTTTAGGGTAGGGAGATGTGCATTGTTTTTTCCCTCGGGCGTCTGTCACAAAATCTTGTCCACTCTGTAACTTGAAAATGGTTCAAGCTGTCTCCACATAACTTCATGTAAATATCAATCAACATTATCTTACATGCAGAGCACAAGAACCATACGTCTTGCATTTATACTTTTTGAGTTATTTCACTTGGAACTTTATGCGTCACAAAATCGTGTCCGCTCTGTAACTTGAAACCTGTTCAAGATATCTTCAAGAAAGGTCATGTAAATATCAATCAGCATTAGACAACATGCAGCGCGCAAGAACCATAACTCTTGCATTTATACTTTTTTGAATTATTATACACCTGTTTGAAAAACGGGACATATTATTTTACGGGGTATGACGTCCGTCAGAAAACTTTTTTGTTTCCGGCTAACGCCTCCTACAGTTTACATCCGATTAAAATGAAACTTGGTATATAGCTAGACCATGATGTGAAGTAGCACATATTGTTTTTGGGCTACAGACCACCAATTATTAGCAGAGCTATGCCCCTTCTAAAATTTCAGAAAACATTTCGTTTCTGGTTAACGCCTACACTTTACATCTGATCAAGCTGAAACTTCATTTATAGTTAGACCATGATGTGGAACAGTGCATATTGTTTTGAGGTTACAGTCCACTTAATATCAGCAAAGTTATAGCCCTTTGAAAATTCCTTTAAACTTTTCGTTTCCGGATAACTGCTCCTACAATTTACATCTGATCAAGCTGAAACTTCATTTATAGTTAGACCAAGATGTGGGGGCAGTGCATATTGTTTCTAGGTCACAGTCCACCAAATATTAGCAGAGTTATGTCCCTTTTAAAATTTCATTAAACTTTTCGTTTCTGGCTAACTCCTCCTACAATTTACATCCGATCAAGCTGAAACTTCATTTATAGCTAGACCATGATGTGGAGCAGCACATATTGTTTCAAGGTTACAGTCCACTAAATATTAGCAGAGTTAAGCCCCATTGAAAATTTCTTTAAACTTCTAGTTTCTGGTTAACTCCTACAATTTATATCCGATCAAGCTGAAACTTCATTTATGCTATAGTTAGACCAAGATGTAGAGAAGGGCGTATTGTTTTGAGGTTACAGTCCACCAAATATTAGCTGAGTTACGCCTAGTGGTGCGACGATTCATCGATGCATTGGTGCATCCCGATACGCTTCATGTATCGATACACATGATGGAGTATCGATATGATGAACGCTTCTATTCAGATTCGCTTATTTGTCTTCGTTACATTCTTTAATCCGGTCTACAAAGTAACATTTTCAGAGCGCGATTTTGATTGGATGACGCTTGACTGATAGCCAATTGCATTTTGCTTTACTCTCATTATGATGGCAGACGAAACTGTGGTTGGAATTTATTCGTCGCCCAGCGGTAAAAATACTAGTTCTGTATGGGAATGTTTCGGCCATCCTATTCTTACTTTTGAAGTTAGCCATTTTTAGTGTTTCAGTATTATGGACAATGCATGTTTAAGGGAAACCATATAGTTGGGGTCATAGTGTTGTTCAAACACATGTTCTTGTTCATTATAATTTCAACACAAAAACATGTTGGAACTTATTAGAAGGTCATTCATTGGTAGGGCTCTTTTAATGAATATCCACAACATATATTCCTTAAGAAAAATAAGAAACATGCCAGTAATTTTTATTCAAAAAGTGTGTTATCTAACTGATAATACAGGTAAATAATAACGTTACTTTACGCATGTTAAAGTTAAATAAAAGTGTAGTTAAAAGAGATTCAGAACCACCACAGAGTAATGTACATCCAGTATAGCAACTGTAGTTACTCTGAATTGTTCAGAAGGCGGTGTCGCGAAGAAAGGCATTAACTTAATTACATAATTAGATTTATATGATTTGATGGACCTGGATTTTGCTCTATATCCATATTTTCACACTTTCTTACAACCAGTGGCTTCATCCAATATTAAATTTACATTCAGAGACAAGGCTTTGTGAGAAAATTTACTATTCCTTGAAAAACAACCAACATGAACACTTTGTACTACATGCTTTCACTAGCAATTTAATTTCTCAAAATCAGTCAGATGGAAATGCATTCTACTTCTTTTAATGTATAAATAAGAATGGGTCTTTACTGAAGCATCTGTGTAAAACAGATATACATAAATAATCTAACCATGTACTGAAAAACTAAATACAATTATTTCTCTTCTGTTTTGTTTCTTTCTTCACAAAAAAAATCCATTTTATTATCTGCATATATAAGCCAATGCAGTGATTGGAGTAATGAACCTCTTTATTTTCCAATGAAGTTTACCACCTGATTATTCCAAATGAGTGTATCTCCAGCAGCAATTTCCAATTTCTAGAATTATCAAAGTTCAAGTCTAGATATGCTCCAGTTCATACATATTCAACACCTGATGTAGCTCCACGATTATTCTGGTGCAATTTTATAAATTTATCTTTATCAACTTATTATGAAGACGAGCAGATTAAATAAATTTGAAATGGCTATGTTCAATCCAGATTGACTTTAATAACTGATTGTCATTTGATAGTGCTTCACCTAAGCATCAACAGATTAGCCCGACCAGCTATGCCTACCCTTTTCTGTTTTCAAGAGATTTTCCGATGTCCACAAAAGAAGGGTCATAACGTATAAATGGACCAGCAGTCGTCAGACAACTCCGTGTCACTGAGGTGTGAATAAAGTAATTTCATGTAGGAGGAATGAATTAAATGCCTGATGTCTTGCTATATTCAGTATCGAATAAGTAGATTCTGATACTTTCTTTTCGTTCAGCTTCCGTTGCTAAGCACAACATCAAAGATGGCGTGGGGTGATTGACAAAAGTAGCGCGTGTATTACTACACCGAATTTTGAAGTCTATGTTTCAAATTGCACTATCTAAATCGATTTCAGTTACAGTCATGTTAGCGAAATAGAAAAGCTGTAAAAAATTTCCCCTGCTTCACATTCAGTTCGCCGTAATAGTGCCGCATTGTGTCTGATTAAGAAGTAGTGCGCGTATGAATATAGCGGTGATGAAAATCCGCTTGTGACGTAGTAAAAAACCCCATGCGATTGCATAGAGCCTGCTAGCTGTCGCTAGCAGACTCAAAAATGGTCTTAGATTTCTAATCAGGAAAAAAGAGCAGACAACAATATTTCAGATTTTTTTTTTTTTTTTTTGACAAAAGGATTTGACTATACATATAAATCATTTCCTCCTCAAAAAAAAAAAAAAAAAAAAAGAAAAAAAGAGGAAATACCGGGTATTTAAATTTGCCTTTTCAACACTCCATGTGCTAGGAAAGAATTTCAGCAGACAAAAGTTTTGAAAATGTTTTTCTTATTTTCCCATAAAGTAGGCTTTGACATTTCATGCAAATTGTCTCATAAGCCTGTTTTCTGGGCAAAAAATAGAAGTAAGGAAGGTTAAAGATTAAAATGTTTTCTGCTAATATTTTTATTCTGATGAAGAAAAATCAGCATCAAAGCAAATTTCTTATGTATTTGCATGAACTAGATAAAACACAGACATAGGGTCTGCTGCTTTGTAATTAGTAATGAAAAACTACAGAGAATTAATCCTCTTACCATATCTACCATAAATATTAGGACAAACAGACCTCTGGCAGAATAAAGTGTCTGATCAGGGTCTGCACTGTTTGCCACTCATCCAGCAGGTAATAAAATGAATTTGTTTAAATTTTAGGACAAGTATGGTAAGGTCTCAACCCTTAAAGGGCCGATCACAACTGTTGCAGATGATATTTGTGTAATATTATTTATTTTTTTTTTTCGGTGTCTCTCGACATTTCATGCATATTGACCTGTAGCATTGGGACAGACTGACCCATAGCTTATTTCCCCAGGGCTTATTTCCCCATTAAAATGTATGTTTTTGTGGAAAAATAAGAAAAATAATTTGTGGATACCCTCTCTTTTCTGGAGCAGGACTTAGCAACATGTAGATCAGATGCCACAGAACATGGCATCTGATCAGGGTCTACACTATTTGCTTCTCATCCAGCAGTTATCCTGCTGAATAAATTAAGATGCCATGCCCATTTCCAATTGTCAGCCAATCAGATTACTTGATCCAGATTGTTGATATAAATTAACTTAATGAATGACAATATCAACAAACAGTGCAGATCCAGATCAGTTGGCTTCTTTAGAAGCCAACTGATCTGGGTCTACACTGTTTGAAAAAGGAAGGGCATAGCTGGGTTCAGCAGGACAAGGGTTAGGCTACATCAACAGGTAGTAAAATGGACTGGTTCAAGTTTTAGACCAAGTATGATAAGAAGTTAATCCATTGTATACTGAATAGAGTCTACCATACTATATATGGAAGAGTCCAATTTCAATTTTAGGTACATCTGGCTATTAGATTTACATATTCCTAGAGAAAAATGGCTAAATTATTTGCAAACAGTGAAGACCCTGATCAGAAGCCGCGTTCTGCGGCGTCTGATCTGGGTCTGCACTGTTTGCCATTTACCCTTTTACGGGTCTCCCGACTGCAATGGGTTAAGTTGTTCTAGTATCCCCTTGTGTGTGAATGTAGTTTTGAGACCTCTAAAAGGGTAACTGGCAAACATTGCATATCCAGATCAGAGACTGCAGAGTGTGGCGCCTGATCAGGGTTTCCACTGTTTGCAAATACACCTGGACACAAAAAAGTACAATTTAACTCTGACAGTCATTTTCATCAAATGTCTTCACATCCAGTAAGTATAACAGGTTAACACAGTGGGGAACCTATGTGACCAAATGACAAGGTGCACAGAGTTTGTTAATATTTTTAGCTCTGCTTCAGGTAGGAGTTTTTAGAATATCTCGATTTATACCCGATGGAATATTTTTTAAATAAAGCATAGAGTACGCGGAAAGTCAATCTCTTTCTAGTGGTGTCAGTGCTATTCTGCAATCTGGTCTGATTCTCGAGAACATTCGCAGAATTTTTTTCATCAAAATTCATGTAAATTGTCCCGGTGACCCAGATTGACAGCAAAAACATTCTTCGAATAATCTGGAGAATAAGACCAGATCGCAGAATAGCGCTTACACCAGCAGAAAGAACTTGATTTTCTGCGTATTCCGCGCTTTATTTGAAGAAATTCCGTTCGGTATGAATAGAAATATTCTAAAAAATTGTACCTGAAGTGGAGCTAAAAATAGTAACAAACTCCCTATACTTCCCCCACACTGGTTAAGATCATTCATCAATAAACTCTTAGGCTGGGCTGAGAAATGTACAATGTTTGATCTCATCAAGCTTGACAAGCCCTTGTTCCAGTTTTAGGTCTGCTATGATTTTGACAGGTGAAATGTACAAAACTGAACAATAGGTAAGGTTGCAAAGAAATTAACATCATATATATTGTTGTTAACTGATACCTGAATAGCCATTAAACCTAGTCATGTTGAACAAATTAAGATGCAGGTATACTTTGGATTATCAGCCAGCCAGATTACTTGATCCAGGTTGTTGATACAAATATTTGCAAACAGTGCAGATCCAGATCAGCCGGCTTCTTAGAAACCAACTGATCTGGATCTACACTGTGGAAAGGCAGGGCATATCCAGGTTCAGCAGGACCAGGGTTAATTGCAGGAACTTGAGATATTTTACAATTGTTGAAATACATATTACATTGAATAACAATTCAAAACAAGATGAAAGGAAACACCTCAGTTTGCACGCTGTGTAAAATTCAGAACACAAGACAGTGTACATTTCATTGCAGACTCCTGCATGGTCCAAATTAAAACACATCTTGATATCAACCTAAATACAAGTGCTTACCAAAAATGGATATACATTGCTTGATCCAGTTTTAGAATTCTTGGATGAATGACATTTGATTGTAACTTAATGTAAAGAAATTCATTGAAAGTTACTTCAGAGTTTGTACACTTTTGTGTCCACAGATAGAGTTCAGCCATTATCTCTAGAAATAACTAAATCACATAGCCTGACATCCCTAAAATAGAAATTAGAATCTTCCAGTATATAGTAAGGGGGAGTTTAGTCAGTCTACAATGGGTTAAGAGGAATGGATACACTTTTAAGGGAGGCAACTCTGTCAAAATTGTATTGCTTCCCATCTGAAAAGTGGTCTGCTCTAAAATGAAAGAATTTGCTCCAGTTGGGAGCAAATTCTTCCCTTTTAGAGTAGACCCTTTTTCAGAAGGGATTTGGTACACAGGAAAGCAAATTTGAAGGCACAAACTTTGTTTCCCTTGTATACAGTGACAGAAAATCTACTGAGTAAAGCAAACAGGAAGGCATAAAATTTGTCTCTCGCATAAAATGATGGGAAATCATCAGACTAAAGCAAATAGGAAGCCACTAAAACTGTCTTTCTTATTTACAATGACGAGAAATGCACCAATTAAAGGAAACAATAAAGACTCAAAATTTGTCTCCCTTGCCTAAAATGACAGGAGATCTTTCCAGTGTATCCATTCTTTTTACTGATAAACATGGTAGTGCTGATTAAACTTCGGAGGCTAAATCTTCTTAACGCATCTCCAGAAAAGGCACTTTTCGCAACCAAAAAGAGCTGACATTTTTCTTATTTCTCCAGAAAAACATATTTTATGGTTACTCATTAGAAGCGCCTCGGTGAGGCGCTTCTAATGAGTACCCACAACATATGTTTTTCTGGAGAACTAAGAAAAAAATATTATGAGGAAACGTCCACTAATCTGGAGCTGTGGACTAGTTTGGGCTCTAGATAAGCGAGTTTTCGGAACTGAAAAGTACTGACATTTTTTCTTATTTTTCCACAAAAACATATTGTGGTACTCAGTAGAAGCGCCTCGCCGAGGCACTTCTAAAGAATATCCACAACCTATGTTTTCTTGGAGAGATAGGAAAGTATCATGGCGATATCCCCACTTATCTGGAGCTATTCCTCAGTTTCGGCTGAAAGGCTGGGCTTCTTTTCTTATTATTGGTATTGATTTTCAGTGCCTAACAGGTCCGTTTGAAATGTCACAGAGATTTCATTTTAGACTCAGTGACCGTAATTGATAGATGTATTTTTAGAAAATTTCTTCCTAAATAAAGCACGTCCTGGAGTTTTCTTACCTTTAGATACTATTTTTGGCCTGTCAGGCTGAAATTAACCGTATTTGCCCTAGATACAGTAAAACCTGTATAAGAGAGCCACCTTTGAGACTGACTTTAAATAGCGGTTGATGTGGAAAAAGTTGTCTGTCTATATAGGTACATGTCATGTAATTTTGCTAGCAAAATTACATGACATGTACCTTTATAAGAAAACCGTCTTTCCACATCAACCACTACGGCCAATTTCAAAGGTGACTGTCTTACACAGGTTTTACTGTATGGTATTTGCTGCTTAACCCCTTATCATACTTGTCCTAAAATCTGAATATGTCCTATTTACTACCTTTTGATGTGTTTAAAAACTTCTATATTAGTGGCAAACAGTGTAGGTCCAGATCAGATGCCATGTCCTGTGGCGTCTGATGTGTCTAAACAGTTTGTTAAGGTCTATCTTTCCTAATACTTAGGGTTATTACCGTTTTCTGGCGCTTTGACTTGATTTGCTTATCCTAGAATTTTAATAAGTCCGTTTGACTTAACCTTCACCACTAGATGACAGTGATATTTTTCTCTTTTTTTTTTTTTTTTTTCTAGAAAATAGGCTTTGATCACTGGATTTTCTGAAAATGGAATCTTACTTTTAATATGGGATTACTTGGATATGATCAGATTCCTGAAATTCAGGACTCAATATATGTTTAGTGGAAAAAAGATCAATAAAATATCAAGTATAAAAATGATGTTTTGTAATTTTGGGATTTTTAGAGGGAGAGTGTAGCTGTGCATCACACTGGTTCTATGGAGCTTTAGAACAGAACCTGTGTGAAGCACACAACTTCTGAAAATCCATAACTTCGGATAAGATTCCTTTTTCAACTGAAAAATATTGATACTTTTCTTATTTCGTCACAAAAATATATGTTGTGGTACTTATTAGAAGTTTCTTGCGAAAGAATGTGCACAATACTGGTTAATGGCTTAGAGGACAAAACCTGCCCAGTAAAAGTGTAGTTAGGTAAACTGACCACGCTCGACATGACCCCATTAGGTTGATTTGGCTGTAAAACCTCTACACAAACAACACAAACAAACTTATTATAAGTGAGTCACAGAGGCACTTTAGGTCAGGCACTTCTAAAATGTACCTACAACCTAGGTTTTCATTAAGAAGTAAGAAAAATATTATGTGGATACCCTCTCATATCTGGACCTATGCATTATAAAATTAATTATTTGATATCTACTTTCAGTTTGAGCAACCTGATATCACTGGAACTGAGAGAGAATATGTTACGGCAACTTCCAGCCTCGATGTCATTCCTGGTGAAACTAGAGATACTAGACCTGGGTAGCAATGAAATAGATGACTTGGTAAGGCAAAGAATCCCTAGTTCCAGATAAGACCCTTTTTTTCAGCTGAAAATTATTTATAGTTTTCTTATTTTTCCATGAAAAGGTTTGTTGTGGGTACTCATTAGAAGCACCTTCTCGAGGGGCTTCTAATGAATACCCACAACATATGTTTTTTTTTGCAGAGAAATAAGAAAATTATCTATTTTTGGATTGAAAAAAGTGTCCTGTCTTGAACTTTGACGGAGCAATTGATTGGCTGATCTACGAGTCTTTAGAAATAAGAGCCTCCCTTTCTTATTTCTCCAAGAAAGCACATGTTGTGGGTACTCATTAGAAATGCCTAGGCGCTTCAAATGAGTACCCACAATATACTTCTTTGTGGTGAAATAAAAATGTGCGCCTACCCCTTCTTATCTGTAACTATATTTAACCCTTGTCCTGCTGAACCCGGATATACCCTGCCTTTGCAAACAGTGTAGATCCAGATCAGTTGGCTTCTAAGAAGCCAACTGATCTAGATCTGCACTGTTTGCCACTCAGTATGTGAATTTATATCAAAATTCTGAATCAAGTAATCTGATTGGCTGAAAATTTGAAAAGGATGTGGCATCTTAATTTATTCAGCAGGACAAGGGTTGAGGTCTGGATACACGGGGATTTTCCACCATTCTTTTCGTGCCTGCTTTGAGCATGGTACAATATAGGGATCCGGTTTTCCATCTGTCCATTCCTATGTTCATCCGTTTGTCCGTCAATTTGTCAACATCTGCATCAACCCTAACTTTGGCCTGATGTTTAAGCTCATTTCCCAAGAACTATAAAGGCTGCAGTAATGATAGGGATGACGTCAGACTACAGTATCAATATTGACCTGGACCTGTATTTCAAGGTTCATCAACTTCATGCCGGCCTCAGTGGCTCAGTTGGATGTGCCGTCCGACTGGAGACCAGGAGGTCGTGGATTCAATCCCCGCCGAGGTCGGCAACATTCTTTCGTGGAGATTGATCATGAAATATTTTCTACGGTCATTCTCTCCCTTCAGCTGATTCAAGAAGGGCAGTTGTCAGTTTCTGGCAAAAGAATGTGCACAATACTGGTTAACCGCTTAGAGGACTAAGCCTGCCCAGTAAACGTGTGGTTAGGTAAACTGACCGCGCTCGACATGACCCCATTGGGTTGACTGGGCCGTAAAACCTCAACACAAACAAAAAATCATCAACTTCATAAAGTTTTAAGATTTTGCTCAACTAGCAGGAGCGATATAGCCTTTGGTGGAATTTTTGTTTACTTGGAATCACAAAAAAAATCATAACAGTTTATATCCCTGATATGGCACAATTTATTTTCTCAAACAGTGAAAATAAGTCTTATTAAGCGGCATAACAGAGAGAGTATTATTACCTAAAATGGCACTGAGAGAATTCTCTACTGGGATTCAGATTGTGTGTCACTGGATCATTTCTGCATGGTTTCAAGAATTAATATCCCTCTTGTGAGGAAAACAGAATTCTGAAGGGCTGATTTGAGCTTTGGGCCAGAAAAAATGTTTTCTTTTTCGCTCTAGATATTTTGCTGATAAAGTCAGAGGACTTGTTAACCCTTCTCTTGCTGAACACGGCATGCCCTGTCTTAGCAGACATTGTAGATCCAGATCAGTTGGCTTCTAAAGAAGCCAACTGATCTGGATCTGCACTGTTTGTCATTAAATATGTGAATTTCTATCAAAAACCTGGATCAAGTAATCTGATTGGCTGGTTATTAGAAGTGGGCATGGCGGCTTAAATTATTCAGCAAGGCAAGGGTTAACCTTTGTCACTCTCTGGGCTTATTCAGCAGATGATCAACATTTTGATGATATTTTCCTACTTTTCCCAGAAAACAGGATTTGGTATTTCATGCAAATTGTGCCAGCCATGGTGGCTCAGTTGAATGCGCATCCACCCGCCGGCAGCATTCTTTTGTGGAGATCGATCATGAAATATTTTCTACGGTCATTCCCTGTTTTTCGCTGATTCAAGAAGGGCAGTTGTCAGTTTCTAGAGAAAGAATGTTCAAAATATTTTTGTTTTTCTTATTTTACCCTGTAAATAGGCTTTGACATTTTATACAAATTGTCTTTTAAGGAGACGGTTTGCATGAAATTTTGGATCCTTTTTTTTGGGGAAAAATAAGAATATCATCAGCTTGTCATCTGCTGAATTTGTCTAAAAAAAGGAACTTAGGGTAAATGTGGCATGTTTGAAATGGGATTGCAAATTGGGACTGCAAATTGTATTGGTTCCTTTTTTGATCATGTACAATGAAAGAATCATTTATTATCCCATTGGGTAAAGGTTATTAAAATCTAAAGCCTTTTTGTGTGTCTCCAGATAAAGTAAGTATTAACCCTTAAAATGCTTCTCAGAATTGTAGCAGACAACATTCTGATTTCAGAGAAAATAAGTTAGGCATATTATGTGAATCATCTGCTAGGGGAGACAATTCACATGAAATGTCAAGCCCTATTTTCTCTGAAAAAAAAAAAAAATAAAAAAAATACACGCAAAAAAAAAAAAAAAAAAAAATAAAAATAAAAAAATACACAAAAAAAACAACAACAAAATGTTGTCTGTTGCATTTGTGATAGCTTTTTATGGGTTAAGATAACTTTTGTATTTTTGTACCAAGTCATACCTTGTGGGTACTCATTGGAATTGCCTACAAGATACCTACAAGATAATGTAGAAAATAAAAAAAAATTAGCAAAGAAATCAACATGTCGTCTGCTGTAGTTGTGATTAGCACTTTAAGGGTTAACCCTTGTCCTGCTGAATAAATTAAGATGCCACACCTACATGTACTTCTAGTTTTCAGCCAGTTACATGTACTTGATTTTCAATCTTGCTATAAATTCACATACTTAATGGCAAACAGTGCAGATCCAGATCAGTTGGCTTCTTCAGAAGCCAACTGATCTGGATCTACACTGTTTGCAAAGGCAGGGTATGTCCAGGTTCGGCAGGACAAGGGTTAAGATAATTTTTGTATTTTTGCACCAAAGCATTTCCAATAAGTACCCACAAGATATGCTTTAGTGTAGCATAAAAATAGTCCTAAATTGTGACCACATTTATTTTCTTATCTGCAGTCAGAGTTTTTTGTTTTGCATGCAGACAGCAGTTTCCACAGGACATAAAGAATTGTTAGATTTGTTTCTTAAGATAATGTTTTTTTTTTTTGTTTTTTTTTTTATCACAGCTAGGAAGTACCATATCTATACCCCAGCATACCAAATATGTCATGGGTATATAGTTATCATCTTTCTGTTTGTCTGTATGTATTTGTATAATTAAGAAATGGTGCCAGCTGGGGGTATTCATGCCCCTCCGGGCATTTGCTCTAGTTAGCCTAAATATTGGGACACCATAATACCTTACCATACTTGTTCTTAAATTTGAACGTCCATTTCAGTGCATTGATGCATTTAATAATGCCTAGTTATAGAGTAATTAAGTGACAGAGAGTGTAGACCCTGATCAGGCCTGTCCTGCAGCATAAGATCTGTGTCCACACTGTTTGCTCAGGCCTGCCTTATGGAAACAAAAAAACATTGATATTTTCTTTGTATATTTGTTTCATTTTTATGAACTGAGATAAACCTTGAAGTGCTAATTGCACCTGCAGCAAACAGAATTCTGTATTTATTTTATTTTTTTTAGAGAAAATAAGACTTGATATAACATGTGAATTGTCTGCCTAGCAGACAATTCACATGTAATATCAATCCTTATTTTCTCTGAAAATGATAATAATAAAATATGTTGTCTGCAACCATTTTGAATGCGCCTGCAGCAAACAGCATTCTATATTTATTTATTTTTTTATTTATTTTTTTCTTAGAGAAAATAAGGCTTGACAAACATGTGAATTGTCTGCCAGCAGACAACTCACATGTAATATCAAGCTTTATTTTCTCTGAAAATGATGATAATAAAATATGTCATCTGCAGCCATTTTGAATGGTGCATTAAGAGTTAAATGAGTACAAAACTCTTTTATTTCAGCCGGAAACAATAGGCTCCCTGCCGGCACTACAAGAGCTCTGGTTAGACTGTAACGACCTCAGTGAACTACCACCGGTAGGTAAAAGCCTTTATGCTGTCAAATGTTGCACATTATAATATCTTCTTTAACACTTAGCATGCTGGATAAAAATTTCCGCAACAATAATTTGAATTATATTTCTTATTTTATTAGCGTAGAAAGTTGTAAAGATGTAGTAGAGCTTTGTAGAATCCCTTCCTAAAGGGAGCTTCTCTTAAAAACTTATGCTGATTCTAAAAGGGCAGTTGTCACCATCTGGCAAAAGAATGTGCACAAGTTCTGGCTAACCACTTAGAGCACCTGCCTAGGAAAAGTGTGGTTGCGGGCCCCCGTAGCCTAGTGTATAAGAGAGCTGACTCTTAACCCTTGTCCTGCCACACCCATTTCTAATTTTCAGCCAGTCAGGTTACTTGATCAAGGTTGTTGATATAGATTCACCTACTTAATGGCAAACAGTGCAGATCCAGATCAGTTGGCTTCTTCAGAAACAGGGTTTATCCGTGTTCAACAGGACTAGGGTTAATCCATTTGGTTTCTCACCGCTGTGGTTCGAGCCTCACTTGGCTCACGTGGGAAAGCCAAGTCCTGCTTACGGATGGTCAGGTGTTTTTTTCCCCAGGTTCTCCGGTTTTTGCCCACCTTTGATGAACAATCAGCTTGATATAAGTGAAATATTCTTGAAAGGGCCGCAAAACCCAAATCAAAAAAAAAAAAAAAAGAAGTGTGGTTAGGTTAACTGACTGGCTTGACATGACCTTAATGGGTTGACTGGACCTCAACTTAAAAAAAAAAAAAATGCTCAGAGCAAATTCTTTCTTTTGGGAAGGGAGGTAAATACTTTACAGAGTTGTCTCCCTTAAAGATGTATCCTATCTTAATGCTTAGTATAGTGGGTAAAAAATTCAGCAGACAACATTTTGAAATATTTTTGTTATTTTCCCCAGAAAGTAGACTTTGACAGTTCATGCAAAGTGTCTCCTTTATTAGGACACAATTTGCATGAAATTTCAAAGTCTGTATTTTCTGGGAAAAATTCCAAAAATATCATCAGTGTGTTGTTTGCTGAATTTTCCATAGAGTGGTAAAGGTTAAAGGGTAATACCGTATTCAACCTAATTACCGTAGATACCCCCATAAGTGCACAGTCAAGCAAATCCATAGTCTTTAAGATTACAGCCAGTGTACTTTTTTGTCTGCTTCTTTATAAAGGCATATGTTGTGTGTTGGGGGATTGATTTGTAAAAAACAAATACCAATGTCCCAAAAGTTGTCTTCCTTGTAAAACTGGAAGCGATTCTACCAGGTGCATCCATGGCTTCAGATAAGAAGGGGTATCAAGTAAAATTTTCTTTATTTCTCCACGAAAATATCTATTGTGAGTACTCATTAGAAGTGCCTCAGAGAGGCACTTCTAATGGGTACCCACAATGTATGTTTGATTGAGAAATAAGGAAAATATCAGTGCTTGTCAGTGGAAAGAAGAGCTGTTATCTGGAGCTATGTTTAGAATTATAATGAAGTTGCTTGTATTTCAGGAAATCGGGAACTTGAAGAAGCTCACGCAGCTGGATGTCTCGGAGAATGTGTTGGAGTATCTACCAGAGGAGATATCTGGCTTGTCAAACCTCACTGATTTGTGCCTGTCGCAAAACAACCTCGATAAATTGCCGGAAGGGGTGGGTAGGTATCTGTGTGATTGGACCATTTATGTCCAGCAGTTGAGTGGACTGTTCTACCACAACTCTAAAAGTGAGCATTGAGCTCCCTTCCATTTCCAGACACCAAACAGATATGACTAAAAGATTGTTGAAAGTGACATTAAACCCGAGTAAAACAATGAATAGGACATATTTAATGGGTACTAACAGCCGGTCTGGGTAGTTCAGTTGTCCAACTGGTGATCAGGAGGTCGTGGGTTTGATCCATGTCAGGTCCCGCAACATTCTTTCATGGAAATTGATCATGAAATATTTTGTATGATCATTCTCTCCCTTCCACAGATTCAAGAAAAGAAGTTGTACACAAGTACTGTATAACCGCTTAGAGGACTAGGCCTGCCCTGTAAAAGTGTGGTTAGATAAACTGACTGGCTTGACATGATCTTCATACTTTTGACTGCGCTTAAAAAGCCAACTCCAATCAGATGGGTACTAACTCGATAACCGCTGTTTTTTATTAATTAAAAACTTGTTAAGGAGGAGTTGGTGATAATTCCGGGTCTTCATAACAACATAAATTGTGGGTAATCATTAAAAGCACCTCATCACAGCACTTCTGATGTGTACTGTCTGGCTTTCCTAAGTCAGTTTAGATACTGGTTTGAATTTGCCTCAAGAAGAAAAAAAAAAAAGATGACAAAAAATATTGATCTGGGCCCAGTTGTTCAAAGCTAACGACGTCGTTATTTAACGATTTGTTAAAATTTACATTGAGTGATACGCAGATATGCTGAAATTTTTTGCTGAAAAAATGTGAGTAGCTTTTGCAGCTACTCACACTTTTTCAGCAAAAAATATCAGAATATTGTATATTGAATCCGCTAAAACAGTTAATGAAATGACCCTTAACGAGCTCGTTAAGCTAATGACGCTTTGAACAACTGGGCCCTGAAAAACGAAATTCAACTGATGTGCTTTATCTAGTGTAGACTATGATGAAATTGTTCTTTTTGCTTTACAGGCCAGTTAAAAAGCTTTCCAGAGGACTTATGAAGCAAAAGTTGGTGATAATTTCGCGTCTTCATAAAAATATACATTGTGGATGCTCATTAAAAGCGCCTTGTCAAGGCACTTCTGAGGTGTACCATCTAGCTTTTCTATATCGATTTTAGGTACTGGTTGAAATTGCCTTATCAAAGAGGAAAAAAAAAACAAAACAAAAAAAACCCAGAAAAACAAAGAAACAAAAAAAAATATTAATCTGAAAAACAAAACATGTTCAACTATTATGCTGTAGTTAGTGTAGACTATGATTAAATTCTTTTTTTTCTTTACAGGCCAGTTAAAGAAATTAGGTATCCTGAAAGTAGACTCCAACCGTCTAACAGAGCTAACACCACAGATTGGCAGGTAATTACACTACTGTTTCGTTTATTGTACATATTTCAGTTGAAAAGTCATCATCAGGGTGAAATATTCATTATCTTGTGTTATAAGTTGATTATTGTAAACAGGTTTTGTCTCTAAAGTCATCCTTATTTATTACCATCATAGCTCTAGAAAAGGCGCTACAGTCAGCCCTCATTATACCGACACTAGATACAAGGACAAAATTCGTTATACTGACTATTTGACTAGCACGGAAACCCTTTCTCAAGAGGTGACAGTTAATCCAAAATTATGCAGGAACATTATTATTCAATACTTCAAGTGATATATGTTTTGGATATTTGTTAGATTCACCTTATGTTCTGTGAAATAAGAATAAAACATGGCATTTGTTGCATAACATTTCTGTCCGAATATTGGTAAATATGGTATCATAACTCATTGATTGTCAATGATCTGTACAAATTTTTTATGAAATATTTCAGCTGTGAATGTCTGGAAGAGTTGATCCTCACTGAAAACTTGCTCTCGGTAAGTACCTTGGAAGATTCACCTAGCGCCAGAGAATTTTTTTTTTTCAGCCAAAAGGTATTGACATTTTTTTCTTATTTCTCCATAAAAACATATGTTTTGGGCACTTATGTTGTTTTTGTGGAGAAATAAGAAAAAATATTTATCTGCAGTGCTCCAGCTAGGATTTCAGGGCAGAGGGGTGCCGGATAGGGCTCTTTTTTTGCAGACATACAAGAACGAGGGCACCATGTGTAATGTGATATGCTTAGTATCAGCTCTGGGTAAAATTTTCAGCAGATTACATACTGAAATATTCTTTCTTATTTTCTCAGAAAACAGGATTTGACATTTCATGCGAAATGTCAAATGCTATTTTCTGGGAAAAATAAAGAAAAATATCATCAGTTTGTCATCTACTGAATTAGCCCAGAGAGTGGTATTGAGGTTAAATATTGATAACTTTTTTAATTTTGATCTTTTGATTTTTAGCTCACCTGAGCAAGAAGTGGTCAGTCAATGTCCGTCGTGCGTCGTCCGTCGTGCGGCGTCAACAATTGCTTTAAAAGCCTACTCCTCCTACACCCCTGGGCCAATTGACTTGATACTTGGTAGGAAGCATCGGGGTGACTTATAGATCAAAAAATAGCTAAAATCATTCCGATCGCAAATCCAAGATGGCTGCCATGGTGCCATCTTGAAAATCTATTTTTCGCTTCTTTTCCTGAACCGAAAGGCCAATTGACTCCAAACTTCGTAGGAAGCATCAGGGTGACTTGTAGATCAAAAGTAGCTAAAATTGTGCCGATCGGAAATCCAAGATGGCCGCCATGGTAGCCATCTTGAAAATCTATTTTTCGCTTCATCTCCTGAACCGAAAGGCCAATTGACTCCAAACTTGGTAGGAAGCATCAGGGTGACTTGTAGATCAAAAATAGCTAAAATCGTGCCGATCGGAAATCCAAGATGGCCGCCATGGCCGCCATTTTGAAAATCTATTTTTCGCTTCTTCTCCTGAACCGAAAGGCCAATTGACTCCAAACTTGCTAGGAAGCATCAGGGTGAATTGTTGATCAAAAGTAGCTAAAATCGTGCTGATCGGAAATCCAAGATGGCCGCCATCTTGAAAATCTATTTTTCGCTTCTTCTCCTGAACCGAAAGGCCAATTGACTCCGAACTTGCTAGGATGCATCAGGGTGACTTGTAGATCAAAAATAGCTAAAATCGTGCCGATCGGAAATCCAAGATGGCCGCCATGGCCGCCATCTTGAAAATCTATTTTTCGCTTCTACTCCTAAACCCAAAAGCCAATTGACTCCAAACTTGGTAGGAAGCATTGGGGTGACTTATAGATCAAAAGTAGCTAAAATCTTGCCTATCGGAAATCCAAGATGGCCACCATGGCGGCGATCTTGAAAATCTATTTTTCGCTTCTTCTCCTGAACCGAAAGGCCAGTTGACTCGGGGTGACTTGTAGATCAAAAATAGCTAAAATCATGCCGATCGTAAAACCAGGATGGGCGCCATGGCAGCCATCTTGAAAATCTATTTTTCGCTTCTTTTCCTGAACTGAAAATCCAATTGACTGGAAACTTGGTAGGAAGCATTTGGGTGACTTGTAGATCAAAAATAGCTAAAATCATGCCCATAGTAAATCCAAGATGGCCGCCATTGAGGCTATCTTGAAAATCTATTTTTCGCTTCTTCTCCTAAACCCAAAAGTCACTTGACTCGAAACTTAGTAGGAAGCATCAGGGTGACTTGTAGATCAAATATAGCTAAAATTGTTCTGATCCGAAATCCCAGATGGCCACCATGACCGCCATCTTGAAAATCTATATTTAGCTTCTTCTCCTGCACCGAAAGGCCAATTGACTCCAAACTTCATAGGAGACATTGGGGTGACTTGTAGATCAAAAATAGTTAAAATCGTGCCCATCGGATATCCAAGATGGCCGCCATGGCAGCCATCTTGAAAATCTATTTTTCGCTTCTCCTGAACTGAAAGGCCAGTTGACTCGAAACTTGGTAGGAAGCATTGAGGTGACTCGTAAATCAAAAATAGCTAAAATCGTGTCGATCGTAAAAGCTGGCTGCCATTTAGAGTTTGTTCAAATGATCACGCTCAATTGACTGGCATGCCATATATATGCTTCTGCAAAATTAAGAACTGTTTCAATGATGATCTTTTCATTAGTTGCGATGACAGGATTGGAAAAATGTTGCATAACATCTGCATAGCTGCAGTGGCTATGTCACTCAAGTGAGCGACCCATGGCCCGTGGGCCTCTTTTTTAATTTTGGTCCGAATTTAATATAATTTTCACCAAAATGTAGGATTTGATGTCTCGAAATAAGCCATTAGGCAGCTTTAAAAAGCAGGGTTCGCACAGGCTTGAAAAGTCCTTGAAAACAAAATTTGTCTTGAAAAGCCCTTGAAAACTGACCATAGACCTTGAAAAGTACTTGAATTTCACATTTTCTTGTGTTCTAGACAATTTTAAATCTTTGGAGAATCAAAAGTAAAGTTCCTAAAAAAAATCGGCAAGTTTCGAGTAAAGACAGATGAGCAGGAGTTCCATAACTAAAGAGTTCGAATGTGCTGGGCGCGAAAACAAAGTTCGAATACACATAGGTTCAGATGATTCGTTCTTAATGTTTGGATTGTCTCCCTTGCAGACTGGTACTTGGCGATTTTTCAATTTTTATTACTGAAAAAGATCAATTCAAATAACCAGACTAAACAAAAAACAAAAATGGCGTCTGCTGTTCTTTAATGTGTGTTTTTTTAGACCCAGAATTTATTTCTGCATAATGGAAATGTGTGTTTATAGCAGAGAGTGGCAAAAACGATATTCTTGGGTAAAGGAAACGAACAGTAAACATAAGGCGCACTGTCAACCTTGTAATAAGGACATCGACACAAATGGGTGAAAGCTCATTATGGTCATTCAGGGAGAGGGGCATAGGAAACAAGAAAAAGTGATGTCTCGGACATTCGTAAATTTCTCACAGGTTAAAACAGAAACTACAACCACAGCTTAATACTTTTGGTTTTAAGAGAGTTCATTTTAACAGAAATTATCAGTTTTTTTAGCCCAAATGTTTTCACTGGATGTGGAAGCAATGAATGTCAGTGCCAGATTTTACGAATTTGTTTAAGTATTATAGTCCTTGAAAACTTAAAGTTGGTCCTGGAAAAGTCCTTGAAAAGTCCTTGAATTTGACTTGGCCTTGCCTGTATGAACCCTGAAAAGGCAGAGGGGCAGCAGAAATGGGCAAGAGGGGCGGCCTGCCCCTCTGTTTAGGGCTAGCTGGAGCATTGATCTGGATATTCCTTATCTAGAGCTGTGGATAGGTTCACACACAACCCTCTTCATACCGACACTTGATACAATGACAAAATCGTTATAATGACAATTTGACTGTCACCAAACCTTTGCTTTAAAGGCAACAATAAGTCACATATTATGCAAGAATATTGTATTCATTACTTTAAAGAAACATGTTTTGGATATTTGTTAGAATTGCCTCAGTGAGGCGATTTTAACAAATATCCAAAACGTGTTCTATGAGGAAATAAGAACAAAACAAGATCTTTCTCACATATCAGTCTGCTCATTAAGGATTCTTTTTACAACAGCAAATTCATTTTAATGGCAATGTCTTTGGGAACAAATGCTGTTGTTGTAACAAGGGTTTATTGAACTACCACAGACTCCATAGCACAGTTGGTAGATTCAAGAAGGGCAGTTGTCAGCTTCTGGCGAAAGAATGTGCACAATACTGGTTAACCGCTTAGAGGACTAAGCCTGCCCAGTAAACGTGTGGTTAGGTAAACTGACCTGATTCAAGAAGGGCGGTTGTCAATTACTGGAGAAAGTATGTGTGCAAGTGCTGGTACAGGTTTAGAGGACACAGCCTGCCCAGAAACAGTTTTAGTATGTCAACTGACCGGATTGACATAACCATAACCCTGTTGACTGCGCCATTCAACTCAGACAACTCAGTCAAGAAGGGCAGTTATTTACTTCAGAAAGTATGTGCACAAAGTAGTGGTTAGTACAAAGTTACTAAGCCTGCCCAGGAAAAGTGTGAGTGGATAAATGACCTGCTGGACATGATCTTTACAGCATTTACTAGGCCGTAAAACTCCAACTCAAAGTTAACAGTGTAGACCCTTATCAGGCGCCGCATTCTGGTTCTCTACTGTTTGCTGAGACGATGAGACCTGTCTTAACCTTTGTCATGCTGAATAAATTAAGATGCCACGCCCACTTCCAATTTTCAGCCAATGAGATTACTTGATCCAGGTTGTTGATATAAATTCACAAACTGAATGACAAATAGTGCAGATCCAGATCAGTTGGCTTCTTCAAGCCAACTGATCTGGATCTACACTGTTTGCAAAGGCAGGTATATCCGGGTTCAGCAAGACAAGGGTTAAAGATGGACCGTACTGCTCCAGCTAAATTGACTGTACGGAATCAAACATTTCACATACAAGTTTAGTCTTTCATAGATTTCTTACAGTGACCGAAAAATAGCCAAAACAATATTACCTTGCTTTAAATAAACATAAATTCATATATTTGTCTTTCAGGAGTTACCAACCAGTATAGGTAGATTGAAGAAGCTCACTAACTTTAATGTGGATCGGAACAGGCTCACCGAGATACCGGTTGATGTAAGTTTGTACATGAGCTATGTCAGGGCTATAAAGGTGGTAAAACACCAAATCATCATCATTGTGTGGCCGGCCTCGGTGGCTCAGTTGGATGCGCCGTCGGACTGGAGACCAGGAGATCGCAGGTTCAACCCCCGCCGAGGTCAGCAATATTCTTTCGTGGAGATTGATCATGAAATATTTTCTACGGTCATTCTCTCCCTTCCGCTGATTCAAGAAGGGCAGTTGTCAGTTTCTGGCGAAAGAATGTGCACAATACTGGTTAACCGCTTAGAGGACTAAGCCTGCCCAGTAAACGTGTGATTAGGTAAACTGACCGCGCTCGACATGACCCCATTGGGTTGACTGGGCCGTAAAACCTCAACACAAACAAATTATCATTGTGTACTTAAAATATTGTACAAACATGTCTGAGCAAACTGTAGACCCAGATTGGACTAAAGGAGCAGTTTGAACAGGATTTGAACTGTTTTCCATTTAGCTACCTTTTTCAGACATCACCAGCTAGTCAAATATATAGTCAGGAATTGTGTTATCAGAATATTTACGGAAATTTGGCAGTAGGCAATTAGGTAGTAGGAGTAGGCAAATGTTGCTGCAAAACCAGCACAAAGAAATGTTTATAGATTGATTCAGTGTTTTAATTTCACAAACTACACACTGTATCTAAAATTAAAAAAAAAAAGAAAAAAAAAAAATTAAAATGTTTTCTGTATTTGTATTGTTATGCTGAAGTTGGAATTCAACTTGTGACTGTATGGCACTTAATTGTGCAGAGCCGTTCATTTTCACGCTTCCATCAT
This sequence comes from Anodontia alba, assembly GCA_964016985.1. Classification (NCBI taxonomy): domain Eukaryota; kingdom Metazoa; phylum Mollusca; class Bivalvia; order Lucinida; family Lucinidae; genus Anodontia; species Anodontia alba. Next base: position 65,805,407 of record OZ024835.1, on the reverse strand, counting down.
CTCCGTATGGCTTAAATAATGTGTAAAGAAGCATAAAACACCAAATTGTCATCATCATTCTTTGTCATGCTGTATAAATTAAGATGCCACGCCCACTTCTAATTTTCAGCCAATCAGATTGCTTGATCCAGATTGTTGCTATAAATTCATATTCTTAATGGCAAACAGTGCAGATCCAGATCAGTTGGCTTATTCAGAAGCCAACTGATCTGGATCTACACTGTTTGCAGAGGCAGGGTACATCCAGTTTCAGAATGACAAGGGTTAATTTTGATGCAGCGAGAGTAATATTGATACATGTGTATGCTATTTTGTAGATCGGAAAATGCTCACGTCTAGACATTCTATCACTACGTGACAATAGGTTACTTCGGTTACCCCAAGAACTAGGCAACATCAAAGACCTCCATGTGTTAGATGTCTCTGGAAATAGGTGAGTTGTCTTCCCTTTTCCAAATTATCTTCTTTAGTAAATGAGCTTTTGTGATAGTAATAACCCTAAGTATTAGGACGGACAGGCCTGAACAAACAATGCAGACCCAGATCAGATGCTGCAGAATGCTGTGTCTGATCACGGTCTGCGGTGTTTGCCATACATACAGCAATATTTTAGACACATGAAGAGATTGTAGATTGGACTGTTTCAACATTTTTTGACAAGAATGGTAAGTAGATGAGGTGTCTCAATAGTTAGAATAAATTTGGTATAATTTTTCTGAAAAAGCCCTAAGTATTGGGACAGACAGACGTAGCATCTGATCAGAGTATATACTGTTTGCCACGTATCAAGCAGTTTTTAGACTTGTCAGTTTATAATAAAATGGACTAGTTAAAAAAATTTAGGATTTCTGGGGAAAGAATGTGCACAGTACTGGTTAAACCACTTAGAGGACTAAGCCTGCCCAGTAAAACGTGTGGTTAGGTAAACTAACATTCGACATGACCCCATTGGGTTGACTGGGCCGTAAAACCTCAACATAAATAAAATATAAAAAAAAAAAATCAAAAATTTAGGAAAAGATGGTAAGGACCAAAGGTTTCTGAATATTTAAGATAAATACAATATTTAAAAAAAAAAAAAACAAACAAAAAAAATAACGTTGTAGATACTTATTAGAACTACTCGCCTTTCTGCAGATTCAAGAAAGGCAGTTGTTATTTTCTGGCAAAAGAATGTGCACAAGTACTGGTTAACCGCTTAGAGTACTAAGCCTCCACAGGAAAAAGTTTGGTTAGGTAAACTGACTGGCTCAGTATGACCCTTATGGGTTGACTTGGCCGTAAAACGTCAACACAAACAAACTTATTAGAATTGATGGAATGAGGCAGGTCTTATGAATACCACAATCATAGCTCCAGATAAGTGGGGGTATCCATATGGTATGTTTCTTAATTCTCCACAAAATCATATTTTGTGGGTACTCATTAGAAGTGCCTCGGTGAGGCACAACATATATTTTTTATTGAGAAACAAGAAAAATATGGACATTTTTCAATTGAAAAAAAAGTGTCCTATCTGGGAACTATGCACAACATTTGTTTTTCAGGGAGAAATATAAAAAAAAAGTATTTATTGTCTTGATATAAATGAAATACTGCTGAAAGAAACATAAGACACAAACCCATTGTTATTAGGTTTTAGGAGAAGTATGGTAAGAAGTTACACTGTCCAAATATTTAGGGTAAGTGTGGTAAAGCTTTGAACTTTGTTGTGTTTTGTTATATTACTGCCAGCAAAAACCTTCTCTGATTGGCTGAAGCTGGCTGTAACAGGTTTTTACAAATCCTGATGTTTGCTAAAATTAGCTGCTCTTGTTAAAATTAGCCAGGGCCCAGTTGTTCAAAGCGTCGTTAGCTTAATAAGCTCGTTACGGGTCATTTCCGTTAACTGTTTTTGAGCAGATTCAGTACACAATATTCTGATATTTTTTGCTGAAAAAATGTGAGTAGCAAAAGCTACTCACATTTTTTCAGCAAAAAATTTCAGCATATTTGTGTATCACTCGATTAAAATTTTAACGAATCGTTAACTAACGACGTCGTTAGCTTTGAACAACTGGGCCCAGATGTTCGATGAGGAGCTGCACTGTTTGCCATACATACAGCAATATTTTAGACATGTCAAGAGGTAGTCGAATCGACTATTTCAAATTTTAGGACAAGTATAGTAAATAGATAAGGTGTCCCAATACTTAAGATTATTACTACCTTCAGGCTAGAATACCTTCCCATCACCGTTACCAACCTAAACCTTAAAGCCCTCTGGTTATCCGAGAACCAAGCTCAGCCGATGTTGAAGTTTCAGACGGACTTTGACGAGCGTACGGGTCAGAAAGTGCTCACATGTTTTCTACTACCTCAACAGGCCTTCCACACAGAAAGCATGGGTAAGAAATTTTTTCCTTTTTCTGTTTTTAGCCTATTTCCTTGCTTTGCATGACAGTATAAATAGGTTAGCATAATTTCTATAACTCCAAACAGGAGGAAAAGTGTTCTTGGGTGGCCAATTTGTTAGTGCTCCTGCTTTTGGATCGTGAGGTCCGGGTTCTAATCTGGCTGGAGGTGAAATTCAGCTCGTGGCTGGTGCCACTTTATTTCACAGCTTTTCGTTATCACCCCTACATCATTTTAGAATGACTTAAACAATGTTGAAAGGGACATAAATCTCTAAAATCATAATCATTCAGATAAAAGAGTTTCCAGGTATATATGTTTCTTATTTCTCCACGAAAACATACATAGTGGGTACTCATTGGAAGCGCCTCGGTGAGGCGCTTCTAATGAGTACCCACAATGTATGTTTTCGTGGAGAAATAAGAAAAATAGAAACACTATTCAGTTGAGAAATGCTCCTGATTTAAAGCTATAATTTCTAATGGGTTCAATCTTTTTTTGAAGTAGCTCCTGTTAATCATTAGGGCCCAATTTTTCAAAGCATTGCTTGAACTCATTAATGACAAATTGGTTATCTTTTGTAGCTAAGGTATTTCAGATACATTGATATTTTTCCTGAAAAATGTGAGTATCTTTTGCAGTGCAAAAGCTACTCACATTTTTCAGTAAAAAATATTAATGTATTTGCCATATTTCAAGCTTGAAATTTTAATGTGTTCGGTTTTGAACAACTGCGCCCTGTTATACTGCAAAATAATTTAAGTAGATAGTATTTATTTTTCATTTATTATTCTCTGACATAGTTTTTTAGCTCGCCTGTACGAAGTACAAGGAGAGCTATTGTAGTCACCCCGGTCGTTTGCGTTTGCGTTCCCGTTCCCGTCACACTGTGTTAAAGTTTTTCAAATGCTTATATCTCAACAGTCACTCCTCACGGAGGCATCAAATTTGGAACTTAGGTACCTTGGAGGGTCTTCTGAGATTCCAAGAGAATAAACCCCTGGGTTCATGCCCCTGGGTGGGGCTAGGGGTCAGAATCTAGGACACCTTTGTAATACTGTGTTAAAGTTTTTCAAATTCTTATATCTTGACTTTCACTCCTCATAGAGCATTCATATTTAGAATTTGGGTACCTGGAGGAGTCTTCTGAGATTCCAAAAGAACATACCCCTGGGTTCATACCTCAGGGTGGGCCTTGGAGTGGGGCTAGGGGTCAAAATCTAGGACACATTTGTAAAATCTTATATGCCTACAGGTTATAGACACAACTGGTTATACATCAGCTAACTATGTGACATCATTTTAAGTGTAAGAGAGTGAAGGTCATGGTGACCTACATTTTACGGTCCGGCTAACCTAGATTTCACGGTCCAGTGATTTTGCCTTATATCTTGAATACTATTTGTTGGATAAATGTCACACCTGCGATATTACTTCCATGTGACCCAATGAATGACCACTTACTATATCTAGGTCATTGTGACCTTTATTTCATGGTTCAGTGATTTTGCCTTATATATTGAATACTATTTGTTGGATAAATGTCACACCTGGGATATTACTTCCATGTGACCCAATGAATGACCACTTACTATATCTAGGTCATTATGACCTATATTTCATGGTTCAGTGATTTTGCCTTATATCTTGAATACTATTTGTTGGATAATGTCACACCTGGGATATTAGTTCCTTGTGACCCGATAATTGACGTCAAAATATATCTCTGTTGGTGTGACCTATATTTCATGGTTCAGTGATTTTGCCTTATATCTAGAATACTATTTGTTGGATAAATGTCACACCTGGGATATTACTTCCATGTGACCCAATGAATGACCACTTACTATATCTAGGTCATTGTGACCTATATTTCATGGTTCAGTGATTTTGCCTTATATCTTGAATACTATTTGTTGGATAAATGTCACACCTGGGATATTACTTCCATGTGACCCAATGAATGACCACTTACTATATCTAGGTCATTGTGACCTATATTTCACGGTTCAGTGATTTTGCCTTATATCTTGAATACTATTTGTTGGATAAATGTCACACCTGGGATATTAGTTCCTTGTGACCCGATTATTGATGTCAAAATATATCACTGTTGGTGTGACCTATATTTCATGGTTCAGTGATTTTGCCTTATATCTTGAATACTATTTGTTGGATAAATGTCACACCTGGGATATTAGTTCCATGTGACCCAATGAATGACCACTTACTATATCTAGGTCATTGTGACCTATATTTCATGGTTCAGTGATTTTGCCTTATATCTTGAATATTATTTGTTGGATAAATGTCACACCTGGGATATTACTTCCGTGTGACCCAATGAATGACCACTTACTATATCTAGGTCATTGTGACCTATATTTCATGGTTCAGTGATTTTGCCTTATATCTTGAATACTATTTGTTGGATAAATGTCACACCTGGGATATTAGTTCCTTGTGACCCGATTATTGACGTCAAAATATATCTCTGTTGGTGTGACCTATATTTCATGGTTCAGTGATTTTGCCTTATATCTTGAATACTATTTGTTGGATAAATGTCACACCTGGGATATTAGTTCCATGTGACCCAATGAATGACCACTTACTATATCTAGGTCATTGTGACCTATATTTCATGGTTCAGTGATTTTGCCTTATATCTTGAATACTATTTGTTGGATAAATGTTACACCTAGGATATTACTTCCATGTGACCCAATGAATGACCACTTACTATATCTAGGTCATTGTGACCTATATTTCATGGTTCAGTGATTTTGCCTTATATCTTGTATACTATTTGTTGGATAAATGTCACACCTGGGATATTAGTTCCTTGTGACCCGATTATTGACGTCAAAGTATATCTCTGTTGGTGTGACCTATATTTCATGGTTCAGTGATTTTGCCTTATATCTTGAATACTATTTGTTAGATAAATGTCACACCTGGGATATTAGTTCCTTGTGACCCGATTATTGACGTCAAAATATATCTCTTTTGGTGTGACCTATATTTCATAGTTCAGTGATTTTGCCTTATATCTTGAATACTATTTGTTGGATAAATGTCACACCTGGGATATTACTTCCATGTGACCCAATGAATGACCACTTACTATATCTAGGTCATTGTGACCTATATTTCATGGTTCAGTGATTTTGCCTTATATCTTGAATACTATTTGTTGGATAAATGTCACACCTGGGATATTACTTCCATGTGACCCAAAGAATGACCACTTACTATATCTAGGTCATTGTGACCTATATTTCATGGTTCAGTGATTTTGCCTTATAGCTTGAATACTATTTGTTGGATAAATGTCACACCTGGGATATTAGTTCCTTGTGACCCGATTATTGACGTCAAAATATATCTCTGTTGGTGTGACCTATATTTCATGGTTCAGTGATTTTGCCTTATATCTCGAATACTATTTGTTGGATAAATGTCACACCTGGGATATTAGTTCCATGTGACCCAATGAATGACCACTTACTATATCTAGGTCATTGTGACCTATATTTCATGCTTCAGTGATTTTACCTTTTATTTTTATTACTATTTCATGGAGAATTGTCATACCCGGATTATTATATCTATGTGACAAAATGATTTACATACAAATACATCTAGGTCAGTGTGACCTATATTATATGGCTTAATGATAAAAATGTTACAATATAAAATGTACCCAGCAGGCGAGCTACGCTGTCCTACGACAGCTCTTGTTTCTCCAATATACTTGATGTATCAAGCAATGAAAATTGGTTCAGTTGCGGGTTCGATACCTGCCGAGTTGATAACATTCTTCGTAGAGATTGGTCATAAGGTAATTTCTTTGGTTACCCCTCTTCCGCTGATGTCAGTTATTGACACAAGAATGTGCACAAGTACTGGTTACCGCTTAGAGGACTCAGCCTGCCTAGGAAAAGTGTGGTTAGGTAAACTGACCAGCTCAACATGACCTTTGTAGTGTTGACTAGGCCATGGAGCTGAAAAACAACCAAGTGTCAGCTTAGAGAGTTTGTTAAGCTAACAACCTTAGTTCCAGATAAGTAGCTTTTTTCAATTGAAAAGTACTTATATTTTTCTTACTTCTGCATGAAAACATATGTTGTGGGTACTCATTAGAAGTGCCTCCCTGGGGCGCTTCTAATGAGTACCCACAACATATGTTTTCATGCAGAAATAAGAAAAGTATTATGTGGATACCCCAGCTTATCTGGAGCTATGTTAACAAAGTTTTGAGCCTTTTGAGGCTGTCGTTCATGTTCATCTGTGTTGACCATATATACCCTAAAAATTGGGACACATTTATTTCATACCATACATTTCCTTAAATTTGGGTTAGCCTGTTTTCTTATGTGCCTTAACATCTGCTGGATAAGTGGCAAACAGTGCAGGCCCTGATCAGATGCTGCATTCTGCAGCATCTGATCAGGGTCTACATGTTTGAGCCGGTCTGTCTGTTCCAATACTTAGGGATATAACGGTATTCAATATTTGCTGCATTGCACTGTGTTCTCTTTCAGAACAGTTTTGAATATGTTACTGAATTAATACTAACCCATGGTAGACTGAATAGACTCCCCCACACTATATATTGGAAAAGTCTAATTTCAATTTTAGGTGTGTCCGACTTCGAGATTTAGATATTCTTAGAGAAAAATGGCTAAACTATTTGCAAATAGTGGAGACCCTGATCAGACACTGCATTCTGTGGTGTCTAGTCAGGATGTGCACTGTTTGCCTTTTAGGGGTCTCCAGACTACAATGGGCTTAATGGTATTCAGAATGTTGAAATTTTGACAGAAGTGTAGTGGAAGTTTTTTTGCAACTTCTTTGGATTTCTTGGTGGTTAACTTGATGATAACATGCAGTGATTAGGTTATTTAAATTAATAACAGTAAAATGATGGAACCTTTAATGAGGAGGAAACACTATTTTATGTCATACTTTAGATAAGCGGGTGTATCTGGAGACTGTGTTTTCTTATTTCTCTATGAAACATAAGTTGTGGGTACTCATTAGAAGGGCCACACTGATGCACTTCTAATGAGTATTTAGAACATGTAGTTTCATGGTGAAATAAGAGAAATATATCAGTTGAAAAAAGTGCTGCCTTATCTGGAAATATCTGCGGGCCCCCCTAGCCTAGTGGATAGGAGAGTTGACTCTTAATCCATTAGGTTTCTCACTGCTGTGGTTCGAGCCTCGCTCGGGTCACGTGGGCAAACCAAGTTCTGCTTAAGGATACTGAACCAGGATATGCCCTGCCTTTGTGAACAGTGTAGGTCCAGATCAGTTGGTTTCTGAACTGATCCGGATCTGCACTGTTTATCATTAAGTATGTAAATTTGTATCAACAACCTGGATCAAGTAATCTGGTTGGCTGAAAATTAGAAGTGGGCGTGGCATCTTAATTTATTCAGCATGGCAAGGGTTAATCATCAGCATAATGATCAGGGCCCAGTTGTTCAAAACTAATGATTTTGTTCGGTAAAATATCGTTAAAACTTTGATCATTAAATATGGCATATACGCTATTATTTTTGCTGAAAAAATGTGAGTAGCTTTTGCATTTGCAAAAGCTACTCACATTTTTTTAGTAAAAATTTTGTGAATTAGATATTGTACTTACTAGAACAATTAACATTTTGACCACTAATGAGCTCGTTAAGCTAATGATGCTTTGAACAACTGGGCCCAGATCAGGAGAAAGCAACTACTGACATAAGTATCAAGTTATCTATCTGACCAGTAAGAATGATTTGTTTTGACTTTAACGTCTTGAACGACTGAAGAATAAATGTTTTGTTTTTTGGTTTTCGTCTGTTAATTTGTTTTTGAGTGGCACATTCTCATTCTCTAGTCAGAGTATTAATACATATCTATGCAAACTGAGCAGCTTTAGGTAAAAATAACAAAATCAAAAAAGAAAAAAAAAAAAAAAAAAAACAAGAAAAGAAAAAAGAAGGCCAAGTTCTGTTGTTGTATTTGCAAATCTGATCAAGATCTGTACTGTTTGGCAACATGGTGCTAAGGGTTCAAATAAAAGGCATATTGAGGGTTGAGCGCAAGACTGTAGTTACTCAAACATATTTTGAAATCCTTGTTTAGGGGCAACTTTGACCCCTTTGTAAACAATGCAAATTTAGGTGCCATTGCTCATATGAGCAATAGCACCTAAATTTCCATTGTTTACAGAAAGAAATGTTGTTATCTTCACAATGCCTTCATGGTGAGGAGACTACGTATTGGGAAAAACAACCATCTGACTTGCTACAGTCTTGCAATCAACCCTCGATATATAAAAAAGATCGTTTTCATAACTGTTTACACAAGGTTGCTCATTTTGTAGGCCCTTTGAAATTTTTTTTTTCTTTCCTCATTTACAAATAGCAGAAATCTAGGCCATGCAGCCATCTAGTCTCACCAGTATTCATAGCTCGTTAAGAGGGTGTGTCAGGTAACAAAAGTTCTTATTTCAGCAAGAACACATATATTGTTGGCACTCATTAGAAGGGCCTCGGTGAGGCACTTCTAATGTGTACCCACAATTTATGTTTTCGTGGAGAAATAAGAAAAATATTTACCTGAGACGACCTCTTATCTGTAGCTATAATGTTTGTCTTTCTTCCTGATATAACAGATTTTATAGGTATTCATTTGAGTAACACAATATTTCGTATAGAAATGAGAAAAGTATCAGACACTTGAGATTTATTTATTTATTTGTTGTTTTTTTTTTTTTTAAAAGAAATATTTCCGTATTTAACCTACATTTTAGGACACCTTTACTACTTACCTTACTAGTTATTATTCATTAGAGTAACAAATTTTTTTAATGTAGAAATGAGAAAATACCAAACACTTTATTTATTCATTATTATTTTTTTTTTTAAGTTTTACCATATTTATCCTTAATATTTGGACACTCAACTCCGTACCATACTTGTCCCAAAGTTTGGGAAAAAGAAAAAGAAACAAACAAAAAACAACGAATATGTTACTACCTGTTGATGTGTTCAAAAATTTGCTGGAAGTGTGTCAAACTGTGCAGTCCCTGATCAGATGCTGCATTTAGTGGCACTAATCTGGGTCTACACTGCACAGGCCTGTCTGTCCAAAAACTTAGGGTTAATATGGTATTCTTAGATGGAAGCTATTTTCATTGTGGACCAAGTTGTGAAGTTTTTGTTGAGCAGCTTTCTGGATGAAAATTTCAGCAGACTACATTTTGAAATATTCTAGTTGTTATGCCCACAAAATTGGGTTTGACATTTCTCTAAGAAGATTAGTTTAATAAAGTATCAAACCCTATTTTCTCGAAGAAAAAGAAGGAAAAAAATCACTAAATTGTCCTCGGCTGACTTTGCCCTGTGAATGCTAAAGGTTATGGTTTACCACTCTCTGGGCAAATTCAGCAGACAACAAATTGACAGTATTTTTCTCAAGGGACAATACACATGAAATGTCAAATCTGTTTTCTGGGAAAAACAAGAAAAATATGAGCTGCCACTTGGCAAAATCAGCAAACGATTAGTGTGCCCAGTCAAATCAGTCTTCACTGTCCACACGTAGAAAACTTGGGTTCTTAGCAAACCATTGAGCACACAGTGTAGACTGATGAGAATGGGCGGACACCCATGCTGATCTGACCTCCCTAGGCAGCAAGTCTTTCTGTTGGTTTTGTCATGTGCTGGCTCATATACAGACAACCCTCTTTACACCGACACTTGATACATTGACAAAATTCACAATAATGACAATTTGACAGTCACGAAACCTTCGCTTAAGAGATGATTAGTCACAAATTATGCAAGAATATTGTATTTAATACTTTAAAGAAACATATGTTTTTTTGGATATTTGTTAGAATTGCCTCACTGAGGCAATTCTAACAAATATCCAAAACATGTTGTATGAGGAAATAAGAACAAAACGAGAACTTTCTTACATATCAGTCTGCCCATTAAATATTCTGTACAACAGCAAATTCATTTTAATGGCAACATCTTTGGGAACAGATGCTGTCGTTGTAACGAGGGTCAAAATGTCGTCTGCTGAAATTATTACCCAGCATGCTAAGTGTTAATTAACTTGTAGGTGAGCAGGGCCCTACTTCAGCTATGAGACGCCCACTCCAGGGCTTTTTCAATGGTGATATTGTTAGGGAGGGGGGAACCCCTTTCAAGGGTAGGTGACTGGAATGCTCCCAGAAAGGGCTGATAATCCTTTATGAATGAGTAGCTGTTTACTGTATTTTTCCTGAATATTCGGACAACTTCAACTGATTACTGTTCTTGTTTCAACAATTTTAACACTTAGGAATGTACACAAAAGAATAGAATGGTAAAGGTTAACACTCTTTTATCATAGCTCCCGGTAAGAGGTATCCAGATTAATATTTATCTTGTCTCTCCATGAAAAACCTACTCCACAACCTCTTTATAACACTGTTGTTGGTGTCCATAGCATAAACAGTGTTAGTTAAACAATCGTGTTATATCCAAACAAAAATGTTTATATTATATTGAAAAATGACCATTTATGGTCATTTTTCAATATAATCTATACATTTTTTGGGATCCGTTTTTGAACCGTGTTATATCCAAAACCATGTTATAACGAACCGTGTTATAAAGAGGTTGTAGTGTATGTTGTGGGTACTCATTAGAAATGTCTTGTTGAGGTGTTTCTGATGAATACCCAAAAGGTATATCTTCTTATGGAAGTAAGAAAAGTATCTATCCAGCCTAACCTGTCATTAAGGCCACCTTTTTTTTTTTAAACAATCACATATCTTAAAAGGCCATTTTTTTCAAATACCATTAAAGGTAAAGAAGTAGAAATTTACCTGTATTAAGCAGGCACCTGTCTTCAACATCCACTTTTTTGCTTTTCCATAGATACTTCCTTAAGAAAAATATTTGGTTAGTCCTGTCTGTCCGAATATTTAGGGAGAATGCAGTATACCTTTAGCCTAGAAAACAGGACTAAAATGCCTAGAAGACTAATCGACTATAGTTGTATTACCCTTTTTGTGTTCTGTAATATTTTGCTGATATTTTCTTTACTGGTTATTAAGGGCAGTGGATACACTTTCAGGGGAGACAACTCTTTTCAAATAGTTTGCCCCCATTTATGCAGTCTTTCTTTATCAACCTTGATATGACTTAAATAATGTTGAAAGGGATGTAAAACAAAAATTCTTACCATGATCAACTTTTCTGAAAGGGGGTTCACTCTTGGGAGCAAATTCTTTCCTCCTTTTCAGAAGGGCCTTGGTGTGCAGGAGGAAGCTAAACAGGAAGTGAGAAAAGTTGTCTCCCTTGTAAAATATGGGAGAAAATCTGCATCCAGTTCCCTTAATCATTGTAATGGCTGATCTTGCCCTTTCTTCCAGCAAAATCGGTTTTTCATTGATTTGTCAGACCTGATGTTACATACCCCATCCCTACCAAGCATATTTAAATTTGACAGTTTATTTATTTTAGGGATTTGTGCCTGCCCCACCCCAACCTGTCCCAGTTCAACTCAGACTATGCACCCATCTTTTATCTCTGCATTCCATATTGTATAACTGTAAATCAGAGGGGAAGTTCAAGTTAAATATTTTTTTTCTTATTTCTCCACACAAACATAAGTTGTGGTAAGCACCTGAATGAAGCCCTTCTAATAAGTACCCACATTAAGTTTTCGTGGAAATTTAAGAAAAAATATTCAGTTAAATTCCAGTATGAAGACAACTTGAAATTTAGTCCCTCTCTGCTACTGAGAGCAGCTTTTGCCAGTTCAAAATGGTTTCTTTGTTAATTTTCATATTCAGTATTAAGACCGCCCCACTTATAAGACAGCATTTCTTACTACATTGCATGTGCACTCAACGAAGACTCAGCTCAGCCTGCTCACTTGCACAGTCTGATCAGTTTTAGCAGGGTAGGCAAGGTCCTGAACATCTTCAGGTGGACAGTGAAAAGGGATGTGTCCAGATGGCAGGGTGGTTAGAGCTGCCGACTTAGGATCACGAGGTTGGGGTTTGAATCCCGCTAGACTCATGACTGTACAATGCTCTTTGCACAAAGGCTGTCATATTCATCCTGCCATCGTCTTGATATGACTTGATTAATGTTGAAAGGGACTTAAAACACCAAACCATCATAATGGGACAGCAAAGTCTGATCAACCTGTGCAGTTGCGCAGGCTTATCTGAGTCTTTGCTAAACCCACAGGCAATATTGTAGCTAAAGTCAGCAGGTCATTAACTCTTTGCATGCTGGTAATTTTGCATGCTATTTTTGTCATCTGAGGATTTCTTTTTTAAAATTAACTTTTTCAAAAAAATCTTTCAAGAATACCATCAGAGTGTCAACCAGTTTGGATCCAGATCGGGCCTGAGGTAATGCCCAACATTTTGTCGTGCTTGATCTGAGTCCAAACTGTTCGCAAAGGTTATCAGCAGATGACAAAAGTCACTACTAGCGGGGAAAGAGTTGAATGAAATTGGCATATAGTGTCTGCACTGTTTGTCACTCATCCAGTTGTTTTAACACTTAACATGCTGCGTAAAAATTTCAGCAGACGACATTTCAAATATTTTTTCTTATTTTTGCTAGAAAATAGGATTTGATACTTCATGAAAATGGTCTCCTTAGGAGACCAATCAATTTCATGAAGTGTCAGATCCTGTTTTCTAGGAAAATTAAGAAAAAAATCTCATCAGTTTGTTATCTGCTGAATTTGCCCATAGCATAAATGGTAAGTCACATGGTCCTGTTTTAGACAAGTATGGCAGGGAGTAATTGCAGTTTCAAATTCAGACTGCGCAGCTTGTCTGGGCCTCCAAACAAGTGATATGCTCCAAACACAAGTGGCTTGTACACAAATTAGGGAAACGCACTTCCTACAAATGAGCCAGTACATGAGAAAGGGCCGGCCTCGTTGGCTCAGTTGGATGTGTCAAATTGGTGATCAGGAGGTCGCGGGTTTGATCCCTGCCGTGTCGGCAACCAGCAAAGGCTCTGGCAAGCCTGCGCATAAGCGCAGCCTTGCCAGAGCCTTTGCTGTTTGAGGACAAGTAGTAGAGACATTGAGGAAGCTTCAAGTAGTAGAGACATTGAGGAAGCTTCAGGTGAAAAACGCATACCTGTAGCCCAAACAAGGGAGTGCACATACGCATTTGAAAAACAACAAACCCGAGATAGTAAGGTCCCTGCTTTTCATGTGCCAGCTCAAATAAGGGATTCTGTTTTGCAAGGCATGCATAGATCTGGATAAAAGTGGATATCAGGTAAATAATTTTCTTATTTCTCCACTAAAACATATTTTGTGGGTACTCATTAAAAGCGTCTCCGGGAGGCGCTTCTAATGAGTACCCACAACATATGTTTTTGAAGAGAAATAAGAAAAATATCAGCACATTTGGATTTAAAAAAAGAAAAAAAAGCATCTTATCAAGAGCTATGAAGGCATGTAACAAGGAACTCTTGTCCTGCTTAACCGGGATATGTCCTGCCTTTGTAAACAGAGTAGATCCAGATCAGTTGGCTTCTGATCTGAATCTGCACTGTTTGCCATGAATTATGTGAATTTATAGCAACAGTCCAGATCAAGTAATCTGACTGGCTGAAAATTAGAAGTGGGCATGGCATCTTGATTTATTCAGCAGGACAAGTGTTAATTAGCATGAATTGTGTTTGTGTGTGTGTTAATGTAGTAGAAAGCATCTTGGTTTAGCTCCAGAAAACGGAGAGCAATGTTTTTTTTTTTTGTTTTTTTTTGTTTTTGTTTTTTTTTTAATTTTTGCAGAAACCCTCAGAGAGGCAGTTTCAGTGAATACCTACTGACGTTTTCATCGCAAAATATCCCCCCCAAAAAAACAACAATGACAACAAAAAAGAAAACAACAACAACAAAAAAAGCAGTAAAAAAAAAAAAAAAAAGAAATTAATCCTAAAACTTTTCCTCAGTTATCTGGAGCTGTGAATTCTTGAATGAAAATAACCTGCATGCTGCAGGTCACAAATGAGAGACAGCAGTCAGTTAACTCCCCTGAGTGCTCTCTTTAAACAACAAGGTCAAATTAATTAAATTAATTGGATTCTTCTGCTTTTATCATGAGTATCTTCATTAAGTATAGCTGTCATTTCCTGGAGTAATCTAATTTAAACATGCTCAGTATTGTCATATACCAATCAAAATATCAAAAAAAAAAAAAAAAAAAAAAAAAAAAAAATATATATATATATATATATATATATATATATATATATATATATATATATATATATATATATATATTTTTTTTTTTTTTCTGTGCAGTAAAATATATAATGTTAATAAAACATTCATATGGATATGGAAGTTTTAAATTAAAAATCCAGTAAAACAGTTATTCCACTGAGGACCTATGATGAAAATGGAGGCTTCCAAGTAGGACTTAGCCTTTGGTCTGCCTTGGGCTTTACCTATCAAGGGAGATAATAGAAAACTTACTGCTGTCTCTCACTTACATGTTCAAAGTATTTCAGCTAAACAAATTTGTTAAGGGGAAAGGATGCACTTTCAAGGGAGTCAACTCTTGGAAAATTATTTTTGCTTCTGTCTGAAAAGGTTCTACACTAAGAGGAAAGAATTTGCTCCCACAGGGAGCAAATTCTTTCCTTTTAGAGTAGATCCCTTTTGGAAGGGGATTAGTGTTCAGAACCATTAACAGGAAGTCACTAAATTTCTCTCCCTTCTAAAAATGGCGGAAAATTTTCCATGTGTATCCAGTCATCGTAAATAATGAAGAGGCATGTTAATTAAAGAGATTTGTTAAGCTGACAAAGCTTTGGACAGCTGGGCCCATATGGCAAATGTCTTGTAGGTTTGTTATTTGAGTTGCAACATCACAAAACATATCTCGGAAAAGCACACCCAATGAAGTTTCAGATCAGCCTGTGTGTTAATGCTCTCTGATCAGAATCTTCACTGGGTTAATTTCTGATAGAAGGATACCAGGTTACTATATGAAAATTACAAAAAAAAAAAAATAAATAAATAAATTAAAAAAGAAGAAAATAAAATTGTGATTGGCACTGAAAAGGGTTATCATTGAGATATAAAATGTCTTCTGTTCAAGAGACCCAAAAAAATTGTATGTACCCTTGATATCGGGATGTCTTAATTTCTAACCACATTTATCGCCCCTGTAGCCTAGTGGATAAGAGAGCTGACTCTTAATCCATTAGGTTTCTCACCGCTGTGATTCGAGCCTCGCTCAGACCACGTGGGAAAGCCAAGTTCTGCTTACGGATGGTCAGATGGTTTTTCCCTAGGTTCTCCAGCTTTCGCCCACCTTTGATGAACGATCAGCTCGATATAAGTGAAATAATCTTGAAAGAGCCGTAAAACCCAAACAAAAAAAAACAAAAAAAAAAAACAAAAAAAAAACAACAACATTTATTGCAAATTTGAACAAGACCTTTTGACAGCCTGTAGATGGATCTGAAAACAGTTGGATGAGTGGCTAACAGTGTAGACCATGTTCAGATGCTGTCGTATCCTACACTGTTTTGCTTAGATCTGTCTGTCCCAATACTTAGGGTTTTATGGTTATAAGATAATTCCTTTTATTTTTACATCAAAGCATATATTGAACATACTCATTTAAATGAGGTTGCTGATACAGTTCTGTTGAGTATCCCACAACTGTTGTTGGGAATCGGCCTGAATTTCATGGTCAATCATTGGTTTTGTAAAACCGTCTGATCTTCCACAAATAGTCGACTTGTAGAAAATATATTCATTATTAGCTTTGTCCATTTCCAGGTACTTTCTCATAGCTCCATGTAATAGTTATTTTATTTCTTCATGAAAACATATGCTGTGGGTACTCATGGAGAAATAAGAAAAATGTCAGTACTTTTTAGTTGAAAAAAAAAAAGTGCCTTATTTCAGGCTACTTTTTATCAATGTTCTTCATCTTTATTGACCATAAATCTAAAATAACCCAAAAAGATAGCATGTAATTTCTTTATTTTTTTACAACCTATCTATTTAGTTTTTAAAAATAGAATTTTCTGATTAGTTGACTATGAAAGTTCTTTCATATGAAGCAAAAGTGATTGATGTTAGATTATAATTGATCATTGGGACAACACTACCAACAATCTAAGTTTTGATGCAAAAACTATTATTACTGTACGAGGGATGTTCGAAATGAATTGCTTATTGTCCTCCAGCTCAATATGCACGTGGGGCACGATAAAAACCAATACATACCTGTATAGGGCTATTCAATATCTACACAATGGTGTATAAATGTACATGTTAGACTAAGTGTAAGACATAAAATTTGCCATTTGAATACACGCAGTCATTGACCACTGCAGTAAAAATGGTTGGTAGAAGCGTCGACAAAAAAGATGAAATACGGGCTTACATCAAAGCTCGCTCAAAACTTGGTTGTTCTTTGAAGAAGCTGATGACTGAAATTTCTACTGCTTTTGGACCTTCTTGTGTATCTTATGACACAGTTCGGAGGTGGATTAAGAAATTTGAGTCTGGTGTAGTGTCCATAAAAAATGCACCGAAATCAGGTAGGCCAAAATCTGCATCTCGTAAAGAAATTGTTTCCAAAATAAAGGAAATCATTGAAGGAGATGCCAGATTTACAGTTCGTGATATTGCACGAAAGGTAGGCATATCACTTTCAACGGTTCACCTTATTTTGAAGAAGCATTTGAAAGTCAGAAAGATTTCTGCTAGATGGGTGCCACATCTGTTGACTGACGAGCAAAAGAGGCAACGGGTTAAAGTGGCCAAAAAGCTGCTAAGAATGTTTCCAAAATATGACAAAAAGCAGTTTGCCAATGTCGTCACAGGTGATGAAACCTGGGTCCATTATTTTGAGCCTGTCAGAAAAGTTAGCAATAAGATCTGGGCCACTAAACACAAACGCCCAATAATTGCCAAACGTTCTTTGAGTACAAAGAAGGTTTTGTATGCAATCTTCTTCTCTGGTGAAGGAGTCGCAATAAAAAGTGCCAGTGAAAAAGGGCAAAAGCATTACCGGAAAGTACTACAAAGACGTAGTACTGAAGAAACTGAAAAAGTATTATCAGAAACGACGCCCTGCCACTGGTTTTAAACATGTCTGTCTTCTACATGACAATGCCCCAGCTCATACCTCCGCAATAGTTACGGCGTTTTTGAAGAAAGAAAAAGTAATTGTTTTGTGCCCCCCCCAGACCTTGCCCCATGTGATTTCTTTTGTTTCCGAAATTGAAAGCATTCCTTGCTGGGCGGAAATATCAGTCCCGACAGGCACTTGGATCTGCCATTCATCAGTACCTTATTACTGTGCCAAAATCAGCGTACCGTGACGCCTTCAAGAAGTGGATACATCGGCTGAAACTTTGCATTTCTAGCCACGGGGAGTACTTCGAGGGCATGAAATGACTACTTTTGGGCTAACTTGAAATTTGAAGTCTCCAGATATAAATAAGCAATTCATTTCGAACATCCCTCGTATTAACCCTAGGAAACATTAATTCCTTATCATAATTGTCCTAAAAGTTGAAAAGTCTATTCCACTACCTGTTGATGTGTTTTAAATATTGCTGTATGTAGGGCAAACATTGTAGATCCTGATCAGATGCCACATTTTGTGGCATCTGATCTGGGTCTACACTGTTTCCTCAGGCCTGTCCCAATTACGGTTTTATGAAATAAGTTTTATAATATCATTGTTGTTCACTCAACTCCTGGGAATGTTTCGGCCTTGAGGCCTTCACCAGCCTGGAAACAAAATTTCAACTCCACATCCTATAACACTGTAAAGCTTTAAAATCCACTTGCAGTTTTCAAAGCTTTGGATTATGAAGCTTTGTATAAGGAGATATAGGATGTAAAGATTGAAGTTGATGAAGGCTGCGAGGCCAAAAGATTCCCAAGAATTGAGTGAGCAATAAAAAATATTATTATTTATTTTTGTTCCTTTGAATAAACTTTTGTTCAAAAAAAGAAAAAATGTTTTATTATTCAGAGAATCTGCTCCAGGGTAGTATAGCAACAGATAAGGACAGCCGAAGCAGTTTTCAGGATCGCCCGCCGGAGAAGCCAAGGGAGAGCGTGATCAGGTTCGACCCGTCGGTCGATGAAGATGAGTACTGCTCAGATGAAGAGGATCCTGATAAGGTAACATTCTGTGCAACTCCAGTGATATTTGAGCTTGGACACAGGAATTCCTACATGTGTGCCCAGGAAGACTGATCAGTCTGCGCATATGTGCAGTCTTTTTGAGGAAATGAGAAAAAGCCCCTTCAAACAGTGCTGCACTCATTTCACCTACTCTTAGTCACCCCTGCTAAACTTGGTTATTGTGATTTTCACTTGCATAAATCAACACCTGGGCCCAGTTGTTCAGAGCATCGTAAGCTTAACAATCTCATTAATGATAAACATGTTAACTGTTGTAGCCAAGGTATTTTCAAATATATTGATATAGTAACTACTCACATTTTTTCAGCAAAAAATATCAATGTATTTGCCATATTTGAAGATAGAAATTTTAGCTAACAACTTTGTTAAGCTTGGAACAATTGAGCCCTGATCATTTTTGGGGTTTGGTGGGGTGGGGATTGGGGGTTTGGGGTATGGGGATTGTGGGGTTGCATGATCCCTCGCATACTTTTTCACTGTATGCATGTAGTGTCTGGGTGGCCATCTTGTTAGTGGTCCCAACTTTGGATCACAAGGTCCCAAGTTCAAGTCCTGCTGGGGGCAGTTCATCATACATAGCTGCAGAAGATAAGAGGGATATCCAGATAATATTTTCTTATTTCTCAACAAAAACATAGGTTGTGGGTACTCACTAGAGGCGCCTCGGTGAGGCACTTCTACTGACTACCCACAACGTATGTTTTTGTTGAGAAACAAGAAAATGATCAATACTTTTTGGATGAAAAACATGCCTCATCCGGAGCTATATCATAAATGTACGATGCTTCCTTGCTCAGAGCCTTTCATTATCATCTTTATATTTTCTAGAAATTTTAGTCCTTGTTAATATACAGAAAGAATGATGCAGTTTTATGCAACAGGCTAAATGCTTTTCTGTTTCAGCCTCCTTTCTACCGCCACGATACACCTCATCCAAAGGAGTTACGAACGAAACACCCGAAATTCGCAAAAGCCAAGGATATTGATGGTCATGTGATACCTCATGCAAAGACCAAGGAACAGGTAAATATACTTAAAGGTTTGCATCACTTTAATAGATTGTGATAGTTTTGTAATACATGTATTGTAAAACTTCAGTGACTTGAACACCAATGGATTGTTATAGGGCTTATTATTCCTACCTTCGAATTCAGCCAAGGCTGAATTCGAAGGTAGGAATAATAAGCCCTAACACTAGGAACTCAAAAACAAGCAAACAATTCATTGGTGTTAAAGTCACTGAAGTTTTACAATACATGTATTACAAAAGTTTGTAGGTACATATTCAGTTAGGCCGGCCTCGGTGGCTCAGTTGGATGCGCCGTCCGACTGGAGACCAGGAGGTCGCGGGTTCAACCCCCGCCGAGGTCGGCAACATTCTTTCGTGGAGATTGATCATGAAATATTTTCTACGGTCATTCTCTCCCTTTCCGCTGATTCAAGAAGGGCAGTTGTCAGTTTCTGGCGAAAGAATGTGCACAATACTGGTTAACCGCTTAGAGGACTAAGCCTGCCCAGTAAACATGTGGTTAGGTAAACTGACCGCGCTCGACATGACCCCATTGGGTTGACTGGGCCGTAAAACCTCAACACAAACAAACATATTCAGTCGCTGACAACTGCTTCAGGGATTTGCCTCTTTAGCTCAGGGGTTAAAGCATTGGATTTTTATTCGGACAGACCGGGTTAGAATCCTACGATAATTTTTTCAGCTATGCTTCATTCCTTTGTTACAATATTCTTATGATAGCTCAAGAAAACAAATATTTAGGAATATTTTGGGAATCCTTGTTTATTATAATTCTAACATAACAGGTTTACAATTATTTAACATAATTTGATTGTCCGAGAGTAATTTGAAAACTTCAATAAATCCAATGAGCAGGATTCCTGGAACTATTTCATTTGTGAAAATTTCTAAAACAGGCTATTTTACTCACATTTTGAGTGTATACAACTTAACCCTTTAAGCACCAAGAAAATCTGCATCTGAAAATGTCGTCTGCTTATATCGTCTGCTGCATCTTCTTGCAAACTTTTCAAACTTACATTTTGCATATAGGCAAACAGTGTGGACCCAGATCAGACTGCTCCTAAAAGGAGCAGTCTGATCTGGATCCACACTGTTTGCAACAATGACTTTTAAGTAACCGGCAGAAGACAAAGCAGAT
Source organism: Anodontia alba (assembly GCA_964016985.1). Lineage (NCBI taxonomy): Eukaryota > Metazoa > Mollusca > Bivalvia > Lucinida > Lucinidae > Anodontia > Anodontia alba. The sequence goes on along the minus strand of OZ024835.1, from coordinate 65,784,618 downwards.
GACACAGTGTTACTGTGATGTAAAGAGTATTTTACAAAAGGTTTTTCCACAACAGAACTGAATTTTATTTGCAAATTTTGAATTTCAGGTTTCTTCATTCGTCCCACAGCGGGATTCAGATGGGGCCCACTGGGCTGATCAGGAGATTGTAATTCCCCCACCCCCAAAAAGAGAAAAGCCAGTCCCTCCAGAGAGAAAGTCCTCCGTCAAAGAAGAACCAATTTTGAGAGGTTTGTAGCTTTCAAGTCTTTGTTGTGAGGTATTGTATTTATCCCAAGTATTCAGACACTTTAACATCTTCACCCTTTTATACAGGAGTTTCTGAAGTGGATGGGGCATGGTCGGGTGTGGTGAAGGTGTCTGTATCTTACGACACCAGGGCGTCCAACTGATATTTGCTTACAGTTGGGCAAGGCCTGCTATCCTTGTAGCAGGTGAGGGTATTGGGGGAATGTTTTTATTTCTTCTGTTTCTTCACTTTCATTCCTGTTTCTCTTTCTGTCCCTCTCTGTAATCTACTCTACTATCTCTTCTGTCTCTTTTCTCCCTCTCTCTGGGAGACAATACAAAATGACCCGCAAAGGTTGACGTGATGTTAAACCCAAACACAATCAGTCAGAATTCTGAAGTGGAATCTTCCATCCTTGAATTTGGACATTTACACTTAAGCAAATGGGATTTTCAGTCTAAAAGTAAAACAAAATGGCAAACAGTGTAGATCCTGATGAGATGGCTCATTATTTGCTCGGGTACCTATCACATTATGAGCCATCTTATCTGGATCTACACTGTTGGTTTGCAGGACTGAAAAAGTTAAAATACTTTTCCTAAAATATGCATAATACTTGGTTAACCGCTTAGAGCACTAAGGGTGCCCAGTAAAAGTGTGGTTAGGTAAGGAGACTGCGCTCGACATGACCCCATTGGGTTGACTGAGCCGTAAAACCTCAACACAAACAAACACTGATATGCTTCTAATGAGTTCACACAACATGGTTTTATGGAGAAATAAGAAAAAATATTGCAGAATTACAATCTTCCTTTGCCAGCCTCCGTGGCTAAGTTGGAAGCGCATCCGACTGGGGACCAAGAGGTCGCGGGTTCGATCCCCACCGAGGTCGGCAATATTCTTTCATGTAGATTGATCATGAAATGTTTTCTGCAGTCATTCTCTCCTTTTTGCTGATTCAAGTAGGGCATTTGTCAGTTTCTTGCGAAAGAATGTGTGCAATACTGGTTTTAGCTTAGAGGACCAAGGCTGCCCAGTAAAAGTGTGGTTAAGTTAACTGACTGCGCTCGACATGACTCTATTGGGTTGACTGGGCTGTAAAACCTCAACACAAACAAAACAGTCTTCCTCTATAAGTGCCATTGCATATATGTATATATCTTAGAAAATTCATTCTAATATGTATTTGTAGCTCCAGAATTGGAGACGAAGCGATCCGAGCCAGAACCTCGACCTCACAGTACAGAAGAGCAAGAAGAGGATGAGGAACCAGTCCAGGAATCTCAGCCGTTGCTACGGGAGGTTACCATAGTAACAACCACCACAACGATTCTGCCAGCGGAGGAGGAGGCTGAGAGTGAAGAAGAAAAAAGAGATGAAGAAGAGGAAGAACAAGAGGACTACCAGGAAGAACAGAATGAAGAGGTGAATTTCTTTTTTTAATTCTTCGCATGCTGGGTAAAAAATGTAGCAGATGACATTTTGAAATATTTTCTTTATTTTTCCAGAAAACAGGCTTGAACAAGACCATTTGACAACCTGCTGATGGATCTGAAAATGTAATGTTAAGAAAAAATATCATCAATTTGTCATCTTGCATCATTACTGTATGTATTCAGATAGACAGGCCTGAGCAAACAGTGTAGACCCAGATGAGACGCCGCATTCTGCGTCTACTCTGTTTGCCACTCATCTAGCAACTTTTAGACACGTCATCTGGTAGTAAATTGTATTTGTTCAAATTTTAAAACAAGTATGGTAAGGAGTTGAATTGTCAGTCTTATTTTCTCGGAAAAGAAAATAAATGTTGTCTGCTGTTGTTATTATTGCTGCTTTATTATGCAATTTTCAAAGAATATAATAATTTAATACCACACACGTGCATGTATATTGGACATTAACAGAATGGTGGTTATACTTGAAATACATTGTGATCAGATTTTTTTAATCCTATATTAAAAGCGCTTAGCAAATTTATGGCAGACACCATTCTAAAATAAATTTTGTTATTTTTTAGACAAAATAAGGCGTGAAATTTCATGTGAATTGTCTGCCAAGCAGACAATTCACATGAAATTTTACACATTTTCTCTGGAAAAAAGTGTTGCTGTTATGGTTGTGCTTCATACTTTAAAGGGTTAATATCTGCATTTTTTGATAAGATTTTTTTTTTTGAAAAAAAGAAAGAAAAAAAAAAAAAAAAAAAATATTAATAAGATTTTTAAAACTCTTCAGGAAGAAGAAGGGGAAGATTTTACGGATGATTTCCCAGAAAGACGTGTTGGATTTGCTGCCTCAGAACTTGACGTTGACGAAGAAATGGAAAAGAAGACACCCCTGAGGCGGCGGGATACACCACATCACAAGAAGGGCAAGAGGATTGTGATAACTGATGAAGCTAAGGACAAAGTTTTACAAATTCTTGCTCAAACTGCGAAGAAAGAAGATGAAGAGGTAATTGGCCTGATAAATTAAGATGCCACACCCTTTTCTGATTTTCAGCCAATCAGATTACTTGACCCAGGTTGTTGATACAGATTTACATACTTAATGGTATCCCTCTCTTTTATCTCTTCTACTATCTCTTCTATCTCTTTTCTCCCTTTCTCTATGAGACGACACAAAATGACCCCCAAGGGTTGACGTGTTGTTAAACCCCAACAACATACTTAATGGCAAACAGTGCAGATCCTGATCAGTTGTCTTCTGAAGAAGACAACCGATCTGGATCTATACTGTTTGCAAAGGCAGGGCATATCTGGGTTCAGCAGGACAAGAGTTGACCGTTTCACTGTTACATGCAGGGCAGTGGAAATACTATGCCTGGCTTGTCCATTTTCCCTGGGGACAAGTAAAAATTTCAGTTTATTTGTCCTAGGACAAGGACTTCATAGTTCTAGCTAAGAAGAATATCCAGATTATGAGATATATATTTTTCTTATTTCTCCAAGAAAATGTTGTTGGAACTCATTAGAAGCATCTTAACATAGGAGGCATATCCAGTGTCCCACAAAATATATTTCTGTTTAGAAATAAGAAAAACTTTAAGTGCCTTATCTAGATTTATAACTCACTGAGATGCCACAACATATGTTCAAGGAAGAACTAGGCAAACAATACAACAAGCAACAATAAAAAAAATAAAGTGGGCCCCCATAATCCATTAGATTTCTCATGGCTGTGGTTTGAGCCTTGCTTGGGTCACGTGGGAAAGCAAAGTTCTCCTCACGGATGGTCAGGTGGTTTTTCCCAGGGTTCTCCAGTTTTCACCCACCTTTGATGAACGATCAGCTCGATATAAGTTAAATATTCTTGAAAGGGCCGTAAAACCCAAATAATGATAATAAAAAAAAAAAAACAGTGAAGAAACATCCAGCAACAACAACAATAACAAAAAAATAATAAATTAAAAAAGACAAAACAAAACAAACAAAAAAAAACAACAACAAATATTTGCTTGAGTATTTGAAATCAGCTTATTGGAAATTGTCCATTTTCTGGCCCATTTTCAAATATATGTAGATGACCTTGCTTTCATAGAAGATTGGTTCTCATTTCAGGATGAACAGGAGATAATAGAAGAGGAATACACCATAGACATACACAGGGAACCAGGCCAAGGTCTGGGTATCAGTATTGCTGGTGGAAAAGGCTCAACACCCTACAAAGGGGAAGATGAGGTATGTACGTAATAAACTGGGACACAACATTTCCTGGAAGATCGCATGTCTGCTAAGCAATGACTCAGATAGCATGTCTGCCAAACGATGACTCAAATCAGCCTTATTTCTGCTCGAAAACATAGATTGTGGGTACCCGTTAGAACCGCCTCGCCGAGGCGGTTCTTACTTGTACCCATAATCTATGTTTTGAGCAGAAATATGAATAATATCAGAGTTTTTCATCTGAAAATTTTCAGTTATTTGGAGATTTGTGCAGGCTGATCAGTCATTGCTTGGCGCTTCTTTAAATGGCTGACAGAGATTCTGCTAAGTGTATAGATGTGCAGCCTGATCGGAGTCTACACTGGACACACAAGTAATCTTGTAGGAGTTGGCCTCGGTGGCTCAGTCGATGCGCGTCCGACTGATGATTAGGTCACAGGTTTGATCCCCACCGGGTCCGGCAACATTCTTCCGTGGAGATTGATCATGAAATATTTTCTAAGGTCATTGTCTCTTTTCCTCTGATTCCAAGAAGGGCAGTTGTCAGTTCCTGGTGAAAGAAAGTACACAGGTACTGGTTAACTGATTAGTTAACTGATTAGAGGACTAAGCCTGCCCAGGAAAAAGTATGGTTAGGTAAACTGATCGCACTCAGCATGACCCTAATGGGTTGACTTGGCCGTAAAACGTCAACACAAACAAACAAATCCTGCAGGAAATGCCATTCCCTGGCTCATATACTGTACAAACCTAAGGCAAGGCCTGCTATCCTTGTAGCAGGTAAGGGTAGAAGGGGAATGTTTTTATTTCTTCTGTTTCTTCACTTTCACTCCTGTTCCTCTTTCTTCCCTGTCCTCTCTTTCATCTCTTCTACTATCTCTTCTATCTCTTTTCTCCCTGTCTCTGGGAGACGACACAAAATGACCCACAAGGGTTGATGTGTCGTTAAACCCCAACACAATCAATGTACAAACCTAAAAATAATATCGCAATAACCCTAAATAAGACAGCAAACTAAATAGATCCAGATCAGATGCAGCAAAACTCTGTGTTCATACTTGCCCTGATGTTAGATACTGGTCTGAAGTTTTATGCTGTACCATCCTGACCCACATGATGAGTGACCTTGAAGTCAAGATCACAGACATAAAAAATTTGTTAAAGTTTTTGGTTAAAGTTTTTAGAAATAAAGCACGATTCAGGCAAGCTATGCTATTCTGCAACAGCTGTTATTACTTAGCTATAACATTTAGCTCCAGTATATGGCTGACGAGCCTGGTAGGCATGACAACGCCTGGAAGCTTGGCCTTGGATAACCATCACAGTCAGTTCACAGTAATTTATGTTTGTCTTTTCTTTTGCAGAGTATATTTATTTCGCGTGTTACAGAAGAAGGCCCAGCCGGCCAAGCTGGCATTAGAGTTGGTGACAAACTTTTAGCGGTAAGTTCTTATCGTTGTTCCAAGAAAATTATCTTTAGTGAAAGAATTTTGGAACAACATTTTCTAACCCTTAAAGCACTCTGCAAAAATAGCAGATACATCTTATTTATTCAGTTCACATGAAATGTCAAGCCATATTTGCTCTGAAAAAATACAAAAAAAAAAATAAATAAATAAAACACAAATAAATAAATAATATCAAAATGTCTCCTTGAATTTGTGATTAGCACTTTAAGGGTTAAACCATTTCACCTTTACTATGATAAATAATCCTGGCAGAAATAAGTATCAAGGTATCCAGCAACCCGAGGGGGAAAATATAAAATTTGCAAAAGGGTTTTGAAACATAATGCTTTGTTCTTTATTTAATGGTTTTTATTTCCATTTGAATCATTTACTGTGCACCTTTATTATTGACTAAGCCCCGAGGTTATAAAACTTTTTTCATGCTCAGCTGAGCATAATTGGTATTTTCATATTTATTGAGTAATTTTCATGCATACCTATATTTAGCAAGAAAGAATTTGCAATTGTTAGTTATTCAAGATTTATTAGCAGGGCAAATTCATGTTCAGCCGGGACGAGCAGGAAAAAAAGTTTATAACCTCGGCGCCAGGCCTAGATTTTGGTGTGTGCAACATTGCAATAAAAGGTTAATGGCCTTACTGATCAGTTTCAGTTTGTTTTGTATAGAAATTTACAATATGGTTGTTTATCTAACAGGGTATTTACTTTGAATCGCAGGAATAAAGGAATAAAGTTATAAAGAGATTGTACCCCTAGCGCGGTTGGTAGTGCTTCTGCAGATCCAGGGGTCGCTAGTTCAAACCCCTTCTCGGCCACATAACTTTCGTGGATATTGATACAAAATTCTTTCTATGGCCTTCCGCTGATTCAAAAAAGGCAGTTCAAGGCTGTCACTTACTGGCAAAAGTATGTGCACAGGTACTGATTAACTGCTCCGTGGACTAAACCTGCTCAGGAAGAGTGTAAGTAGTTTAACTGACTGTGCTGAACATGACCCATTATGGGTTGACTGGGCCGCAACCTCAACTCAGACAAACATACAAAAAGTAATATGGTTTAAAGATGGGCCCCAAAGTATTCTATCCAAACAAAAAGGTATAAATTATATAGAAAAATGACCATTTTTCTATATAATCTATACATTTTTGTTCAGGTGCAACACAGTTTAGGTTACACAGTTTTGTTTTAAAGACCAGATATTAGTATTATAAAGAGGTTGTGGTGTAACTGGTTAATATCAAAGAATAATAGAGTTAATACGGTATTTCCCAGGTGAATGGCATAACCCTACATGAGTCGGATCACTACGAAGCGGTAGATGTCCTCAAGAGTAGTGGTAATAACATCACGATGGTTGTTGGAAGGGAGGTAATTGTGGAAAGGGAACCGGAAGAAGAAGAGGAGGAAGAGGTAAGGGAAAGTGAATCCTTTAAAGGAAAACACACAGAAAATAATAAACATATGAGAAAATAAAGAGCTTGTTAAAAATATGAAAATCGGTAGATAAATAGGCAACCTACTGGGCTTTGAAGGTTAGAAAATGGTGTCATGGAAGCCGCCATTTTTTTGTGTGTCATAACCACCTCATTAAATATATGAAAATTAATCATATCTCAAACAATATTTTGCTGTTATGTAGATTACATGTATTTATTTGCTTATAAGCTATCAACAAGCTAAGATCAGCAGCATGTTCTAGTCAACAGGTGGCTTTTATTTGTGTCTATCTAATTAAATACTCAAAATGGCAGTGCCTGTGTGCTCACAGTTATGAATATGTAAACTACCGGTAAAATATCTTTCTTATTTCTTAACTGATTTTGATCAGATGTGTGCCAAGATGCTTGTTTTCTGTTTTAGGGAAATTTTCTTATTTTATCAGGAAAATGTATGTTGCATGACTCATTAGAATTGCCTCTCATTAGAATAACCTCATTAAAATTGCCTCAACATAGCATTTTTTTTACAGAAGATTGAAAAGACAGCCTTAAATTATCTCCATTTGCCTCCTGACCTGCGCTACAATTAGCCCTCAGTGGCTCGAACTACCCATGTCGGGAACAAACAACCATAGATGTTTGAGTCGTTGAAGTTTGACTTTAAATAAATTTTGTCATTTCAGCAGGCAGAAGAGGAGAAGGAAGAAGAAAATGAACAAGTCGCAAGTTTCGCTACGGTTTCGTTTGAACCGCCAGTTGGTGCAGACATCTATGGCGAGGTGAGTAAAAGAGCTTTCCAAGTTAACCTTTACCAGTTTATAGACAAATTAAGCAGATGACAAAATGACAATGTTTTTCTTTAATTTTCCCAGAAATCAGGATTTGACATTTCATGCAAATTGTCTCCACTGGAGATGAAAACTTATGTTGTGGGTACTCATTAGAAGAAGCTCTCTGAGGCATTTCTAGTGACTACTCAGCACGTATGTTTTTGTGGAGAAATAAGAAACAATTTTTGGTTGAAAATGAAAAAAAATATTAGTTTTTTGGTTGAAATACGCGCTAATGCACATTATCTGTAGGAAAGAAAACCTTTTAAAATTTTGCTGGTAGGTACTTAAATTTACATATTTTTTTTAATAGGAAGAAGTCAGCAAATGGCACAACACACAAACATTTTCTATATGTAGAGAAAGATCCGTACCATCCTGCTGGCTCGTGGAATTTGGTCAGGGCATCCTGTACTTGCTTTGTTATGTCACTTATATATTGTGTGTGCAAACAGCAAAAGCTGACCTGGGCCCAGTTGTTCAAAGCTAACGACGTCGTTAGTTAACGATTCGTTAAAATTTACATCGAGTGATACGCAATTATTCTGAAATTTTTTGCTGAAAAAATGTGAGTAGCTTTTGCAGTGCAAAAGCTACTCACATTTTTTCAGCAAAAAATTTCAGAATATTGTGTATTGGATCAGCTAAAACAGTTAACGAAATGACCCTTAACGACGTCGTTAAGCTAACGACGCTTTGAACAACTGGGCCCAGCCCTGCAAAGTTGACAGAAACTCTGTTCTGACTACTCCTCTTATCTGTGGCTACATGTATCTACTTGTATTTTAACTCTTTTCCCCGGTAGTGGCGACTTTTGTCCTCTGCTGATAACCTTTGCAAACAGTTTGGACCCAGATCAGGCCTGACGAAATGTCAGGCCTGATCTGGATCCAAACTGTTTGACACTCTGATGGTATTCCTGAAAGATTTTTTTGAAAAAGTTAATTTAAAAAAGAAAAAAAAATAAAAAAAATCCCCATACGACAAAAAGACATGCAGAATTACCCAGCATGCAGAGAGTTATTGCAAAGCATGCTAAGAAAAACTTGCAGCAGACGACATTTTGAAATATTTTTTCTTTGTTGTCCCAGAAAATAGGATATGACATTTCGTTTATTTTGTTTGTGTTGAGGTTTTACAGCCCAGTCAACCCAATGGGGTCATGTCGAGCGCGGTCAGTTTACCTAACCACACGTTTACTGGGCAGGCTTAGTCCTCTAAGCGGTTAACCAGTATTGTGCACATTCTTTCGCCAGAAACTGACAACTGCCCTTCTTGAATCAGCGGAAGGGAGAGAATGACCGTAGAAAATATTTCAGGATCAATGTCCACGAAAGAATGTTGCCGACCTCGGCGGGGGTTGAACCCGCGACCTCCTGGTCTCCAGTCGGACGGCGCATCCAACTGAGCCACCGAGGCCGGCAACACATTTCGTTTAATTGTTGCCTTAGGATGTCTTAAAATTGCCGGATGAGTCGAAAACGGTGTGGACTGATCAGATGCCACATTCTGATGTGGGTCTATACTTTATGCTGCACTGTTGTCAGTGCTTAGGGTAAATATGATGGAAGCATTTTTGTTCTATTTACTCATCTCGATATGACTTAAATAATGTTGAAAGGGACATAAAATACCAAATCATCAAGATCATTGTTCTATTTACAGACTGTCAACACAGTATTGCACAGAGACCAGGGTGGTTTAGGTTTCAGCATTGCTGGTGGACGAGGTTCTGTACCATTTAAGGGCAACGATAATGTAAGTATGGTATAGAAATTGGTTGTCATAGAAACACTCGGGTGTTGGGTAAAAATTTAAAGCTGGGCTCAATAGGGCAGTATGTAGTGCGTTTGACTGCAGAACAAGAGATCGAAAGTTCGAATCCTAGCTTGATCGCATAACTTTCATAGAAATTGATTATGAAATATTATCTAAGGTCATTCTCCCACCTTCCGTTGATTCAAGAAGGGCAATTGTCAGTTATGGCGAAAGAATGTGCACAAAGGACTGATTAAGTACTTAGAGGATTAAGCATGCCCTGGAAGTGTGAGTAGGTTAACTGACAAACTAGTACCAACTAACAACAAAGGCTGTATGAGCACTGAGAGCGCGTTAATATGTACAGTTTCCATATGGGACGCATCATGCGAAATCGTGTCTACACAGTCTGATCAGAGCCTTCACTGTCCACTAACAATATCATTGGATACTACAGAATGTATGAACGGAGAGCAAATGCTCGGATGATACTTTGCACATGCTCAAGATGATCTGAATCTGCGCATTTTGCACATGTTCAGAGGCAATTTTTCACTTGACGCAGCTGTATCATATGTTTTAAAGGCACTGTTTCTCTTGATATGACACAACAGCTTTTCTCATGTCAAAGCTTAAGTTTGCTTTATTCTTAACACTTTGAATGCTGGGTAAAAATTTCAGCAGACGACATTTTGAAATATTTGTCTTATTTTTCCCAGATAATAGGATTTGACATTTCATGCAAATTGTCTCCTTTGGAGACAATTTGCATGATATGTCAGATACTATTTTCTAAGAAAAATAAGAAAAATATCATCAATGTGTCGTCTGCTTAATTTTGCCCATAACATGGTAAGTGTTAAGTTTGCTTTATTGTTCTGTACACTAATGACTGAAGTAGCAGACGACAAATGGTTATAAGTGATATTTGCCTTATTTTTCTCAGAATGCAAAGGACTTGTTAACATTTAGCATTCTGGGTAAAATTTTCAGCAGGTGACATTTTGAAATTTTTTCTTATTTTTCCCAGAAAACAGGTTTTGACATTTCATGCAAATAGTCTCCAATGGAGCCAATTTGCATGAAATGTCAGATCCTGTTTTCTTATAGAATATACTGTAAGGAATTGCTGACCATTAGCTTGAGAATGAAAAATAATTCATTTCAGAGAAAAATGAAATAAAACATAAATTCATGTCTGCTATAGAATGTTATCTGCTAAGTAATGTTTTAATTTCAGCAGGTTTAAGGCTTCATTATGTATATGGTAAATGTCCTTAAATTTGAAACATAAAAATGCCCTACAAATGTGCATATGCAAACAGTTCAGACCCAGACCAGACTGCTCCTTCAGACCCAGATCCGACTGCTCCTAAAGGAGCAGTCTGATCTGGGTCTTTACTGTTTGCCATGTCACAAAGTATTTTAAGAAACAACTGCATAAAAAGCAACATTTAGGCCAAAATAGTATGGAATAAAGTTGAAATTTTTAGACATTTACCATACGTTGCATGGTTATAATGTTGTAGTGAAATATGCACAGGTGTACTGTGATGGTATTCTGGTATTCGTATCTCAAGGTAATGTGATTTTGTCATCATAAAAGTACTGATAATTTTCTTATTTCTCACTGAAAACATATCTTGTGAGTACTTGTTTGATGAGCCTTGTGGGGTGCTTCTAATGAGTACCCACAACATGTAAGTACCCAGAAGTTGTTTTCATGGAGATTCTGAGCCGGCCTTGGTGGCTCAGTTGGATGCGCCGTCAGACTGGAGACCAGGAGGTCATGGGTTCAACCCCCGCAGAGGTCGGCAACAGTCTTCCGTGGAGATTGATAATGAAATATTTTCTACGGTCATTCTCTTCCTTCCGCTGATTCAAGAAGGGCAGTTGTCAGTTTCTGGCGAAAGAATGTGCACAATACTGGTTAACCGCTTAGAGGACTAAGCCTGCCCAGTAAACGTGTGGTTAGGTAAACTGACTGGGCTGTAAAACCTCAACACAAACAAACAAACATGGAGATTCTGAAATATATTGATATTTTTCTTATTTCTTCCCGAAAATATGTTGTGGGTACTCATTAGAAGCACCACTTCTATTAAGTACCTACATGTTTTAATTGAGAATAAAAAAAATTACTGTATTTTTTGTTCTTCCTTTTTTCTCTCCCTGAAAACATACATTGTGGGTTTTGTTGAGTACCCATAATGCATGCTTTTATGGAGAAAGAAGAAAAATATTGGTGGAAAAAATTACCTTATCTTGAGCTATTATGAAACCTAGTTTTTTGTTTTGATGGAGTTATTTATTTATTGTCATTGTAGGCAAGTGTTATATGTGGTGAATATTTATATAATTTTTCAGAGATTATATACTTTCTTAGAGGTTTGTATTGCATTGTGATGGAATGTGCATATATTGAGTTCTTGTATGTTGTTCTAGATAAGATGCTTTTGATTTTACAATTTTAAAAGATTGGGATATTTTTCAGTGGACATGTTAGGGTGGTGTATTTGATGATAATTCGGGGATAAGTTTTCTTATTTCTCTGAAAAATCATGTTGTGGGTACTCTTTTGGCAAGGCATTTCGAATGAGTACCCACAACATTTGTTTTTATGGAAAATCGAGGAAATTATCCCAGAAGTATCATCAAGAAGGCCTCCCTAAAAAGGCCTTCGTAATAGGTTGTTAATGGATGCATATTTGGTGATAATTCTGGGATAATTTTTCTTATTTCTCCACAAAAGTATATGTTGTTGGGTATTCATTAGGCCAAATAAAAAAATATGTTTGTTTAGGGTAACGTGTTAGAAAAAAATAGGTAGAGTAGGTAGGGAATTTTTTATGTAGAATTATACCATAATTACCAGAAACATTGTATATTTGGACTTAACACCATAATTCACTTAAAAGTTTACCAAGTCTGACTGTCGTCTGATGTATGTTAAAGTATTGATAGAGTGGCAAACAGTGTAGACACTGATCAAACTGCTCCTATAGGAGCAGTTTGATCAGGGTTTACACTATTTGCTCATACCTACTTGTCGAAATTTTTAGCATAAATATTTTAACTCGGTAACACTTATTTTTTGAGAAAACATGAAAAAAATTTCTAGGTTGCACCAGTAAAATTAGGTAGGGTAGGGTTACCCTAAACACACATTTTTTATTTGGCCTTAGAAGCGCCTCATGGAGGCACTTCTGAGTACCCACAACATATGTATTTTATGGAGAAGTTGTGGAAATTATCCTAGAATCATCATCAAATACTCCTCCTTAACAAGTCTTTTTAGTTTATATTATTAGGAAATTTTGATATTTTCTTATTTCTCCTCTAAAACACATACCATGGGCACTTATTAGAATTACCTCATCATTGATAGATGAGTCTGGAAAAATAAGAAAATTGTTCACAGCATATTTAGACACCTTATCTAGAACTTTGTTAAGTTTCATAGATTTTAGTTGCAGTTTTCAGCACGCAATTGTGCCAGATTTTTATTTGTAGCATTTTTATTGGCATTGTTTGATGTTTGTGAATGTGAAAAACAGCATAAGAAAAATACCCATCATACATGTGTATATGTGCCAGTAGCTGAAAATAGTATTTTTAAACATATTCTGAATAATTAAAGTTTAAACATATGTATGAAGATTGTTATTTTCATGCTGTGGCTCATGTCTGTTTAGGCTGTGAATATTTTGGAGCCATCCCCACAGGTACTTGTAAAATTATATGAGACATGCTGTGAAAAACTAGTATTTATTCATAATAAATTTATTATTGATGCTCAAGATTCGAGGCATGTTTTAACCCATTGTACACTGAATAAATTCCTCCACACTATATATTTGAAGAGTCCAATTTCAATTTTAGGTAAGTCGGGCTATGTAAGTCAGATATTCCAAAAGAAAAATGATTGAACTATTTGCAAACAGTTGAGACTCTAATCAGCTACCACATTCTGTGGCATCTGTTCTGGGTCTGCACTTTTTGCCAGTTACCCTTTTAGAGGTCTCCAGACATCAATGGGTTAACCCTAAATATTCAGACAGACTGGCCTGAGCAAACAATGTAAACCCAGATCAGACACTGAAGAAAGCATCTGATCAGGGTCTTCACTGTTTGACATTCCACGTCCAGCAGTTTCTGTAGACACAGCAACAGGTATTAAATGGTTTTGGTGAAATTTAAGGACAAGTATGGTAAGGAGTTAAGGTGTCTCAGTATTTAGGGTAAATACAGTAAGCTATGAAGTTTTAGGTCAGTAAACATGACATTTCAGATAAATAAACATGAGGTTTCAGATCAGTAAATATGAGGTTTCAGATCAATGAACTGAGGCTTCAGATCAATTAACATGGTTTCAGATCAATAAATAATGGGATTCCTGATCAATAAAATGTGGTTTCTGATCAATAAACAGTGAGGTTTCAGATCAATAAACAATGAGGTTTGAATCAATGAACACTGAGGACTCAGATCAGTAAACTCGGGTTTCAGATCAATAAAAAAGGGGTTTCAGATAAGTAAACTGAGATTTCAGATCAATAAAGTGAGGTTTCAGATCAGAAAACAATGAGGTTTCAGATCAATAAACAATGAGGTTTCAGATCAGTAAATTGAGGTTTCATATCAATAAACAATGAGGTTTCAGATCAATAAACAATGAGGTTTTAGATCAGTAAACAGGTTTCAGATCAATAAACAATGACCTTTCAGATCAGTAAACTGAGGTTTCAGATCAGTAAACTTAGGTTTCAGATCAATAAACAATGAGGTTTCAGATCAGCAAACTGAGGTTTCAGATCAATAAACAATGAGGTTTCAGCTCAGTAAACTGAGGTTTCAGATCAGTAAACAATATTTCAGATCAATAAGCATTGAGGTTTCAGATCAATAAACAATGAGGTATCAGATCAGTAAACTGAGGTTTCAGATCAGTACACATTGAGGTTCAGATCAATAAACAATGAGGTTTCTAATCAGTAAACTGAATTGTCAGATTAAGCTCAAATGCATGCAGTGTGGTCAGGATCTTCAGTGTTTCTTATGTACTCTCTACAAGAAGCAAAGAAGTCAAGACTGGCCAGACTGTTGACCCAGGGCTTCACTGTTAGCCAATGATTAAATGTTGGTTTTTCATGGCAAGTCTCTTACATTCTTGCTCTAATAATTACCAAACTGCATGGAAAGAGAAGCTACCTTTGATATTCATCCAATGGAGACTAATGAGAGTTATCTGCCTGTGACATGATAATGATGGGGTATTATCATTTCACATTCTTATTTTTTTAATTTTATACATGACTAATGTCTAGTGATGTGTACTTGATTCTTTGTTTTCCTCTCCTTTAGGTAAAATATTCTATAATTAGCCAGGGCAGATTGAAATTTTGTCGTCTGTCTGTCTTCCAGGAATGCTGAACCCATTTTAACTTTTACCACTCTCTGGGCTAATTCAGCAAACTGCATATTGACAATTATTATATTTTCCCCAGAAAACAGGTTTTGAAGTTTCATGCAAATTGTCTCCAGTGGAGACAATTTGCATGAAATGTCAAAACCTGTTTTCTTGAAAAAAAAAATAATAAAACTATTTCAAAATGTTGTCTGCTGAAACTTTTACCCAGGGTGCTAAACATTAACGCACTAGTCTTGTCTTGCATCTTGTGAAACCTGTATGAGTTGTTCATTTTGTGTCTGTTAGCATTAGTTACATGTCCCAAAGTACCTTATCATAAACGCAGCCTTTGCAAGCATAAAGAATGAATACCCAGAATAGATGGCTTGGCTATTATAGCTCTAAAATTCCAACTCAACAGGCTTACGCAATTTGATCGGTTGAGAGAATACGCAATTTGATTGGTTGAGAGTACTTTGAAAGCAACATTTATACTTCAATAAATCTGCTAAGCATGAATCTCAGAACTATTTTCTTCATGCAAATTTCTAAAATGAGCTAATTTACCCATATTTTCAATGTAAATTTGATCTAATTGGAATTGTCAGAAATTTATTTTTGTGGATTTTGTAGATGTGTAAATGCAGGCAAATCACTTACCAACTTAACTTAAGCGCCCTTCATTCCTATAGTAATAAGATAAATATTGACCAGAATAAGATTAACCTTTATCACTCTCTGGGCTAATTCAGCAGATGACAAAATGGTGATATTTTTCTTATTTTTCCCAGAAAATAGGTTTTGACATAACATGCAAACTGTCTCCAATGGAGACAGTTTGCATGTAATGTCAAAACCAGTTTTCTGGGAAAAATAAAAAATATTTCAATATGTCATCTGCTGAAAATTTTATCCAGAGTGCTAAATGTTAACAGAATGCTGATAACCCGCTCGAATCGGAAAAAGAAAAAGGCCGTTATTACCCTAATAGTTCTGATAGTGCCTTACCATATCGACTGTGGTATCCCTGTATATATATTTGAATAGTCATACTTTCAGATAAAAGGGGTTTTCCTTTGTTCTTTTTTTTTTTTTTATTTTAATTCTCTTTGAAAACATTTGCATCACTGGGGCATTCATCTGATATTGGCTTACAGTTGGGCAAGACCTGCTATCCTTGCAGCAGATAAGGGTAGCGGGAGAATTTTTTTTATTTCTTCTGTTTCTTCATTTTCATTCCTGTTCCTCTTTCTTCCCTGTCCCTCTCTTTCATCTCCTCTACTATCTCTTCTATCTCTTTTCTCCCTTTCTCTTGGAGATGACACAAAATGACCCACAAGGGTTGACGTGTCGTTAAACCCCAACACAATCAAATCCTTGAAAACATATGAGGCTCTTTCAATGACATGTTTTTGTTGAGAAATAAGAAAAGCATGCCTTATCTGGAGCTATGATAGTACAATGCTTTATAATCTTTATCTACGGTAAATGTCCTAAAATTTCGAATATTTTATTCCGTACATTTTAGGCCTAAATTTTGCTTTTTATGCAGTTGTTCCTTAAAATACTGAGTGGATTGGCAAAGATTGTAGACCCTGATCAGACTGCTCCTGAAGGAGCAGTCTGATCTGGGTCTGCACTGTTTGCATATGACATTTTGTCAGGTACTTAAGTCAGCGCTCTGGAAATTTTGAAATCTGAATCGGTCCAGCCGATGACGATGACGTCATCAATGAGCCAATTTCCAAATAAAGGAATATGTGTATATCACCTGTGACGAAAACTAATGACAATTGGCAGTCCTATAACTCCTTTTAAATAATACACCTCAGCTCCGTTATATGACGGAAGTCCAGGTACAACGAGCATGATCAAAGCTGGCGTCATCAATAAATACAGTCAGGTATGTAAAGAGAAAGAAGAAAAAAAAAAAAAAAAGAAAAAGCGTTTTGTTGTTATTTCCACCTCCGCAGGGTTTTCCTAAACTATTTATAAACAACTGATTCCCGTCTTGTATAAGCGCGAAGACGGCGGGAAACTGGAGAGACGGAACGAAACGACTTTCATGGACCTAATTAGGTCTAATAAAAAAGGCCTGCGCCACGGGCGGTTTTGCAGTTTTCAGTGTTTCAAGATTTAATCAGACTGCTTAAATTGTAAGCACTGACCAATCTTGCCTAGCGCAAGTGGTGCATTACTTATTTTTACTGTGAAATCTACCTTGAATTATACTCGCGTGTTACGGCAATCAACAAAAAAAAAAAAAAAAAAAAAGAAGCATTCAATTATACCCAGATCAGACGCCGTTGTATGCGACATCTGATCAGGACGTACACGGTTTGGGAATTCATTTATCGAATCTGGGACCGACAAACCGTGTTGATCAAAACAAAAAAGAGGAGGAAGAAAACGGGTGCGTTCAAGCGGTGCATTCTTTTATCACTCTCAGTAAAGCGACCTTTGATCTTTTGGACACGCCGACTGCACCTGGATGTTTTGCAGTCTCAGTGTATTCACACGTGTCACACAAACGGATTAATTATCAGACTACCGTTACTGATGATTCGTGTTAATCGCTTGTTTACCGCACAAAGGTCAGTGAAGTGTTGATTTTTTGACAATGTTTGGATAATGACGTAATTAATTTGTGCTGCGGATAGGTTGCCGTTATTCAGCTGTCTCTCCAATATACATGTCAAATGACCGTTTAGAGCCTTTTAACTACCATAATATCGCATTTAAAAGGTGCGCGGACGTTGTCAGTTTGGAAAGACTTGACCGTTTGTGATTTTTTAGACATCATTGATTTGTGAAATTGGTTGGTTTGGGAAATGTTGGACCGATTTATTAGCGTTTTGGGGTGTTTGAAATCGGTCCAGAATTCTTAATTTCGGTCCAGACCGGCTATTTTTCCGGTTTTCCTGAGCCCTGACTTAAGTGTATGAAATTTTAGGATACTTACTGTATATTTTGAAAGTGACAGACTTTTTGTGTATGTATGAGGCAGACATATATAGGTTTTTTTTGGTGATTTTCAAGATTTTTCTACTTAATCTAACCCTTGTCCTGCTGAGTAAATTAAGATGCCACACCCTTTTCAAATTTTTAGCCAATCAGATTACTTGATTACTTGATCCAGATTGTTGATATAAATTCACATACTGAATGGCAAACAATGTAGGTCCACATCATTTGGCTTCTCAGAAGCCAACTGATCTAGATCTACACTGTTTTAAAGGCAGAGTATATCCGGGTTCAGCAGGACGAGGGTTAAAGTGTTCAACAAAAACACAATATGATTGTAAAGTAAACTTTTAGTTCTTCTTTTACTGAGTACAGCACTTTATTGCACAGAGTCTTTCATTGTCAACCTTCCATCATGTTGATATGGCCGGCCTCGGTGGCTCAGTTGGATGCGCCGTCCGACTGGAGACCAGGAGGTCGCGGGTTCAACCCCCGCCGAGGTCGGCAACATTCTTTCGTGGAGATTGATCATGAAATATTTTCTATGGTCATTCTCTCCCTTCCGCTGATTCAAGAAGGGCAGTTGTCAGTTTCTGGCGAAAGAATGTGCACAATACTGGTGAACCGCTTAGAAGACTAAGTCTGCCCGGTAAACGTGTAGTTAGGTAAACTGACCGCGCTCGACATGACCCCATTGGGTTGACTGGGCCGTAAAACCTCAACACAAACAAACAAATCTTGATATGACTTAAATAATGTTTAAAGGTATGTAAAACACCAAATCATCATCATCATTTCCTTTCATTAATGTTTTCTTTAACCCTTCTCTTGCTAAACACGACATGCCTTGTCCTAGCAAACAGTGTAGATCCAGATCAGTTGTCTTCTGAAGAAGCCAACTGATCTGAATCTACACTGTTTGCCATTCAGTGTGTGAATTTATATCAATAATCTGGATCAAGTAATCTGATTGGCTGAAAATTAGAAAAGGGTGTGGCAACTCAATTTATTCAGCATGACAAGGGTTAAGTGGAAGGCTTGAAAAAACACAGAGTATCAAAATATAGCTGATATATGTCTGGCTGGAATACCAACATAAATGTTATCAACTCTTCCTCCACTTTTCAAAATACTTCAAAATAAAAAGGGTCGCTGAACAGTAACAGTTGTACCATCAGAATATATATACAAGGACATAAACAATTTTTTTCCGAGAATTTGAACAAATACATTTGACTACTTGTGGATGGATTTAACCCGTCCTGCTGAACCTGGATATACCCTGTCTTTGCAAACAGTATAGATCCAGATCAGTTGGCTTCTGAAGAAGCCAACTGATCTGGATCTGCACTGTTTGCCATTAAGTATATGAATTTATATCAGTAATCTGGATCAAGTAATCTGATTGGCTGAAAATTGGAAGTGGGCGTGGCATCTTAATTTATTCAGCTTGACAAGGGTTAAAAAGTGCTAACTAAATCAAAACAGTGTAGGCCCTGATCAAACAGATCCTTTAGTAGCAGTTTGGTCTGGGTCCTCACTGTTTGCTCACTTATCTCTCTGAATAATGTATATCTACTCATCTTTGAAATAATTATGGTGTCTATTGTTGGCTCGACATGACCCTAATGGGTTGACTGGGCTGTAAAACCTCAAGTCAGTCAATCAATTATGATGCTTTTTTACCTGCCATAACAAATAAATATACATAGCTAGGTAAGATGCTTTTTGTTTCGACCAGAGGTTTAGATATATTTCTTATTTCTGCATGAAAACATTAAGCGTTAGGGTGGTGCATGGTTAATAGGACGCGTGACTGCAGATCACAAGGTCCCGCTTTGGAATCCCACTGGAACAAGAAAAATTATCTCAGAATTGTCACCAAATACTCCTCTTTAACAACTCTATGCAGTACCATATATCAGTGGTACAGAGACACTCCTGCCTACTTAGATGAACAGTCCATAAAGAAACTCTAGGTTTTGCATTTAAAAAAATCCCCTAAAGATAGGATGACATTTCACAATCCAAACCATTTCATGTGAGAAAGTTTAAAGGAGAGGTATGGGAAAAATATAGGAAATCCTGCCCATCTGTCAGTTATGGATATCACCTAAAGTATGTCATAGATTGCAGTATTCTTCTTGTATCATCCTCTGATCAGTACAGAAGTTTGTGTGTGTGTGTGTGTGTGTGCGTTTGCAGATTCAGTCAGATTTTGCACATGGGACCTCCCCCTCTAACCCCCTTCCCAACCACCCATCCAAGAAAAAATGTAAGAAAAACAACAACAACAAAACAACAATTACTGTATTATGGTTGTTTAGCTGCGGGCCCCTGTAGCCTACTGGATAGGAGAGTTGACTCTTAATTCATTAGGTTTCTCACCGCTGTGGTTCGAGCCTATCCCGGGTCGCATATGGGAAAGCCAAGTTCTGCCTACGGATGACAAGGTTTTTTTCCCCCGGGTTCTCTGGTTTTTGCCCACCTTTGATGAACCATCAGCTTGATATAAGTGAAATATTCTTGAAAGGGCCGTAAAACCCCCCCAAAAAAATTGTTGCTTTGGATTGCACCAAAAGTGTTATAAAGAGATAGCTGAACTGAAAATAGTCTTATCTAGAGTTATGCATCCTGAATGTGTATACAAACAGGATATATTGCTTATATGGGTCTTGACAAATAATTAACTGTGGCCGTAGACACTAGCGCTGTCACAGTCTAATAGATTTGCATTATGAAAATCGAAAAAATTACTGCCAAAAACAATGAAAACTTTCAGATAAAAATTCTGATATTTTTCATATTTCTGCTCAAAAACATAGATTGTGGGTAATTAGAACCACCTTGGTGAGGTGGTTCTAATGAGTACCCACAATTTACGTTTTTGAGCAGAAATAAGAAAATTAATGTATGCCCTTGTAAACCCCAGTTTTACTATATAAAAGTGGTGTTTAAGGGGGTCAAAATTATGTAGGCGTGTTTGTGATGCATGTACAAATTACAATATACTGTCTCTTTCTTTTCAGTCAATTTATATCTCACGAATTGTGGAAGGTGGACAAGCAGCCAAAGATGGAAAACTACAAGTTGGAGACAAAATTGTCTCGGTGAGTAGCGAAACAGTTAACCCTACATCCTAGTGGTTGGACGATGTTGAAAATTTATGATAGATCATTGGTAGGCGAAATTGACCAGTGATCGAATAAAACTTATTCACGAAAGATGTCATATAAGGTACAGTATCACTTGAAAATAGCCCTTAAACAAAAATGCAGTTTGCATTTTTGTTTGAGGGCTATTTTCAAGTGATAATTTTCTGTAACATCAGTGTATCAGTTAGCACATGTTGAATGTGTTACGACCGAGCACTCCTACCTTCGATTATCTGCCCTGGCAGATTACGCATAGCTTCTAAGTATATATTCAATCTCTGAAAACTGCATCAGAGAGTCGACTCTTTGGCTCAGTGGTTAGAGCATTGGAGTTTCAACCGGGAGTATCGGGTTCGATTCCCATGACAGGCGTGGAAATTTTTTCAGCTATGCTTCATTCCTTTGTTACGACTATCATGTCGTAAGATGGGGGCTCTTCCGGGATAGGACTTTATACGCCAAAAATGGCTTCACGTCATCATAAATGATGACTTCCTTGAAAAGGGGTAGTGTTACGACCGAGCACTCCTACCTTCGATTATCTGCCCTGGCAGATTACGCATAGCTTCTAAGTATATATTCAATCTCTGACAACTGCGTCAGGGAGTCGACTCTTTGGCTCAGTGGTTAGAGCATTGGATTTTTAACCGGGAGGACCGGGTCGGATTCCCATGTAGGCGTGGAAATTTTTTCAGCTATGCTTCATTCCTTTGTTGCGACTTTCATGTCGTAAGAAATGATACTGCAAATTCAATGAATAAAATCTTAATGTCTTTACCAATTAAAGCCATACTGATAATTATGCAGTAAAATGCAGCCATTAGCATTTAAACAATGTATACAATCATGATAAATGTGATTGATTATAATCAACCTATGAATGTAAATGCCTAATGATCAATGAAATCGATTAATTGACAAACCACTACTAAATCCTCTATGGAAAGGGCAGTGAGTGAATGAAATAAGGGGATGTATTTGCTTTAAAAGTCTTTTTTTAGAACCAAGAAAACTTTGAGACCAAGTCTTGGTATATAGCATTGGATGGTGAGATCTACCAAATTTATTCAAATGATGATCTCCGGTTGACTTTTGTTGACTGGGCTGTTAAACTCAAACCATCCAACTAGTTGACCTTTGACCTTATAATGGCAAGGTCAAATCTGCTTCCCTTTACATTATTTGCTTTGGGAAAATGTTGAAAAGTTGTTTTCTCAAAATGTATTGTAGACTAATAGTTGAATATATGATCAAAGTAGCAAAACCTTACAGATATAATAAGTTTATCCTAAGTTTTCTTTTTGATGCAGTTTTTTTTTTTCTTAAAAATACTAATTGAAATGGCAAACAGTGTAGACCCTGATCAGACTGCTTCAGAAGGAGCAGTCTGATCTGGGTCTGCGCTGTTTGTGTATGCCATTTTTATCAGAAACGTTGGTGTACTAAATTTTAGGACATTTACTGTACCCATAGCTCATGTTTTTATTGATAACTGGGGAAAATTATTTCAGAATTACCTTCAAATACTCTTAACAAATCATCTGATCTCAGCAGTAGTTCATGTCATATTTCAGATAAATGGAGTGGATCTGTCAGATGCCAGACATGATCAGGCTGTGTCTTTATTAACTGGTGTGGATAAAGAAATCAAACTGGTGGTTTATCGTGAAAAATTAGTGTCAAAAGAAGAAGCCGAAATTGAACCACCAAAAGGAGAAAAAGTTGTGAACTTCAAAGAACCTCGGATTATTTGGAACAAAACAATAGCAACAACGTTGCCGACGGAAACGGTGACATTCAGTCATGTTCCAGTACATGAGGCAGAACCGGAGCCACCATCCCCTGTGCCTCAACAGCCTCCAAGTCCGCAGCCAGCATTACCAGAGACAAATGTTCCCCCATTACCTGCAGTTCCTCCACCATCGATTCCGTCGCCAAGCCCATACGCTTCGGCTATACCAGCCTCATATACATATCCTAACCAAACCTCACCCCCATCGCAGGTGCTTCATCCTGCCTCTTCCCCTTCTCTGAGCCCACGGACTCTATCATCAGACTGGAACTCCCCACCGGCTGTCATCCAGCCCCCCAAATTCCAATACCCAGGCCGTCCGCAGTCACGGACGTCAGCCTCTATAGGAGACAAAGTGAACAAAAAAGACACTAGTCCTAATACAATATCAGACAGTGTAATTAGTTCTTATTCCGCCACTGTAAATAGTTCTTTAAAATCAAATGATGTGACTTCTAGTAGTATTCCTACACCAAAAGTGATAAGTACTGGGAGTGAATCTAGTGATAAAGAAAATGAGATTCATTCGGGAGCTAAAACAATGACTGTCGAGAGACAGACAGTGATACTTAAAATGCCGACGGAAACCGTATCCTTGCCAGCGAAAACGGTGTCTGTTAACCATGTGCAAGAGAGCAAGTACCCAATAGAGGAATGCATTATAGTGAAAGCTGGAGGTCCGCTTGGACTGAGTATAGTTGGTGGTAGTGATCACTCGAGTCAGCCTTTCGGAGAAGATGAACCGGGAATATTTGTGTCAAAAGTGAGTCTTTTGTTGTTGTTTGTAATTTTTCCTATTTGTTAAAGGGCCAAGCAAAAATTGTAGCAGATGACTTTCTTTTTAATTTTTGTCACACCTGCTTTTAGCAGTGTGCGGTATGGGCGTCTGCTATTCTGTCCGTCTGTCTGTCTGTCAACATTTATGTCGACGTTCGACATTTATGTCAAAGTTAGTATTCTAATCAACTACAACTCAAACCTTGCATAAAACATCTCCCTGACTTCCTGACTTTGCAATATTCTTGTTATTTTTCATAGAAAATGTCTTGACATTTGTCATATGTCAAAAAAAAAACAAAAAACAAATAAACAAAAATGGTGTGCTGCAATTATGATTGGGGCATTAAGGGTTAACTCTTAAAAGGCTGATCACAACGGCGGCAGACAGAACTTTTTTTTTTTTTCTTTTTAATCCATTTTTTCAGGAAAAATGTTTGACATTTCATTGTGAATTGTCTGCTTAGCAGATGTTTCACATGAAAAGTCAATACTTATTTTTCGCTGAAAAATAATTATCAGGGCCCAGTTGTTCAAACCATCGTTAGCTTAACAAGCTCGTTAAGGGTCATTTCATTAACTGTTTTAGTGGCTTCAATATACAATATTCTGATATTTTTTTGCTGAAAAAATGTGAGTAGAAGCAAAAGCTACTCACATTTTTTCAGCAAAAGATTGCAGTATATTTGCTTATCACTCGATGTAAATTTTAACGAATCGTTAACTATGGATGCCGTTACCTTTGAACAGCTGGGCCCAGTTTTAGAATGTTGTCTGGTACCACTTTGCTTAGCACTTAACCGTTTTATCCCTGCAGACCAATACAGATACCCTTGCAAACGGTGCATCTCATCAAGATCTACACTGCATGTAAGAATCAGTTAAACTGAGCAGAGCCGTGTTGAGCGGAAAGCCAGAGCTAAGGCATCATCAATAGAGCTTTCTTCCTCAGACCTCTCTTGTTCTATCTGCAACAGGCAGTTAAGAGCTAAGATTGGTCTCATCAGCCATCTTAGGACAAACAGTAGCACTTTAACCCTTGTCCTGCTGAAAAAATTCAGATGCCATGCCCACTTCTAATTTTCAGCCAATCAGATTACTTTCGGATTATTACTATAAAATCACATACTTAATGGCAAACAGTGCAGATTCAGATCAGTTGGCTTCAGAAGCCAAATGATCTGGATCTACACTGTTTGCAAAGGCAGAGTATATCCGGGCTCAGCAGGACAAAGGTTAAATTAAGATTGATCATTGTCAGAAATGATAGACGAATTATATTACACTGTGTGCCATTCTGTGATTGAATTTTTACTGAAACCTCTGTTTGCAACAATGGGTGCGTCCAAATTCAGAGACAGGAGAGTTCATTTCAGAAATTCAGGGGTGGAAGGGTTATGTTTTAATTTTTGTTAGTTTTCTGTTTGAAAGTATAGGAAGGGCTATTGCAGTAACTCGTCATTATCATGTCCCATTCAATGTCATAGCTCCAGATAAGGCATTTTTTTAACCAAAAATTGTTGATATTGTTCATTGAGGTGCTTCTAATGAGTACCCACAACACATGTTTTTGAGGAGAAATAAGAAAAATATTTTCCTGATACCCGGCTCTTATCTGAAGCTATGCAGTGATAACCCTAGTCCTGCTGAACCCGGATATGTCCTGCCTTAGCAAACAGTGTAGATCCAGATCAGTTGGCTTCTGAAGAAGCCAACTGATCTGGATCTGCACTGTTTGCCATTAAGTATTTAATTTATATCGACAATCTGGATCAAGTAATCTGATTGGCTGAAAAATATAAGTGGGCATGGCATCTTAATTCATTCAGCCTGACAAGAATAAAAAATCTTGTTTTGAGTTTTCCGTTCCCAGGATTACCTTATTTCCTCTATGTATTCTGGCACTGTGACTCATTTACATATGCCAGGGCCTCAATACTCCATTAGTCGATAGCGCTCCCCGACTAATTCAGGGGTCGCGAGTTCAAACCCCAGCTCGGCCACATAATTTTCATACTGATTGATAAAGAAATAATGTCTATGGATATTCTCCCCCTTCTGCTGATTCAAGAATATCAGTGTCAATTACTGACATAAGTATGTACACAAGTACTGGCTAACAGCCTGCCCAGAAACTGTGTGAGTAGGTTAACTGACCCTGCTTGACATGACCCTAATTTGTTGACTGGACGGTAAAAGCTCAACGCAAACAAACTCATTATTGTAATATTTTGTCCTTTTCTAGATTGTTCCAGATGGTGCAGCATCAAAAACATTGTTACGTATCGGTGATAGAATATTGGAGGTGAATGGCAAAGATTTAAAGAATGCCACTCATCAGGAAGCCGTCATGGCACTGATAGCGCCAACATACGAAATACGAGTAAAAGTACGGCATGATCCACCTCCAAAGGGATTACAGGTAGTTTTCTTTAACCCATTGTAGACTAAATAGACTTTCCCACACTATATATTGGAAGAGTCCAATTTTAATTTTAGGGAGGTGAGGCTATAAGATTTACATATTCCTAGAGAAAAAAGGCTAAACTATTTGCAAACAATGGAGACCCTGATCAGACGCCGCATTCTGCGGCGTCTGATCTGGGTCTGCACTGTTTGCTAAGTAATCTTTTACGGGTCTCCCAACTGCATTGGGTTAGAGCTGTATAGTTGCTCAAAAATCATATTTTTTATTCCTTGCTTATATATAGTTATTTTTAAAGTAAGAGCCTCATAACTTTCAATTTACTTCAGATACCTTTAACAAGAAGAAAATGTAATTTCGACTTCTTATAATTATGAGCCTGTTAAATTTTTAGTGACCCGGTCAAAGGTCAGTATACACTATGTAAGAGAGAACCAGCATCCTCATGCTTATCATTTCCTTTATTTGTCCATTTTTCCTCTCTCCATTTTTCTTTCCAATAAAAAATTTTTGCCACAAATTTCTCATCATTTTGTTCAACATGCATTTAATGTTTTTGGCGGGGAGTATGTGAGCATTGCTCACTGTCTGTTTTAGAGCTATGATTTCCTTGACATCTTGTTATCAGATTCTTAGAAGCTTATTGAAACGTACAACATGTATATATTATGTTCATGAAACTCTAAATATTAGAATACTTTTCCAAAGTAATTCTGTGATGAATGTAATAAAGAAAAGTCAGAGAAAAATCAATTTGGAATGAAATATTTGAATCTGGGCCCAGTTGTTCAAAGCGTCGTTAGCTTAACGAGCTCGTTAAGGGTCATTTCGTTAACTGTTTTAGCAGATTCAATATACAATATTCTGAAAGTTTTTGCTGAAAAATGTGAGTAGCTTTAAGCTACTCATATTATTTCAGCAAAAAATTTCAACATATTTGCGTATCACTCAATGTAACTTTTAACGAATCATTAACTAATGACATCGTTAGCTTTGAACAACTGGGCCCAGCTTTGCAACAGCAAAAGAGCTTGGGTATCAACCCGCTAACCCTTAAAGCACTTAGCAAATTTATAGCAGATGACACTCTAAAATTGATTTTTTTCTCTTCTCAGAAAAAATAAGACTAAACATTTCATGTGAATCACATGCTAAAGAACCTATCCATAGAGTTGATGCAGCAGAGTCCACTCGGGGTTAAATAGCTTAATTAAATATTCAAAATGGCAGTGCCCATGCTCACAGTTATATAAACTACAATATTTTTCTTATTTCTTGAATAACTGATTTTGATCAAATTTGTGCCAAGATGCATGTTTTCTGAAGCTGAGTATTTTTGGGCATACATTGCATTTAGTGGGTCTTTAATGGGTTGGTTTTTGTTGTAGGAGCTTAGTATATTGAAGAAGCCGGGTGAGAAACTGGGAATGAGTATTAAAGGTGGAGTGAAGAATTATCCTGGTGATGAGAACTCTGATGAGGGGATCTTTATATCGAGGGTAAGTGAAGATTTTTGCTTTTTAGATGTGCAGTGAAACAATCTATTCTGACCAAGAAGTCAGTTAATACAATATTTGAACCCTATGTAATGGGACAGACAGAACTGAGCAAATAATATAGACCCAGATCAGATGCTGCAGAATGCAACATCTGATGAGGGTCTAGAGTTTGCCACTCAACTAACTCCTTTACAGGTAGTAAAATGGAAAACATGTGGGTATCCATTAGAAGCCCTTGTGTATCTTACATCACTGGGGCGTCCAACTGATATTGGCTTACAGTTGGGCAAGGCCTGCTATCCTTGTAGCAGGTAAAGGTAGAGCGGGAATGTTTTTATTTCTTCTGTTTCTTCACTTTTATTCCTGTTCCTCTTTCTTCCCTGTCCATCTCTTTCATCTTGTCTGCAATCTCTTCACTTTTCTCCCTTTCTCTGGGAGAGGATACAAAATGACCCACAGGGGTTTACTTGTTAAACCCCAACACAATCAATCAGTCATTAGAAGCCCCTCATTGAAGCCTTTTTTATGGGTTCCCTAAATATATGTTTTGATGAAGAGATATCTGGATACTCATTTGGGCCCAGTTGTTCAAAGCTAACAACGTCATTAGTTAATGATTCGTTAAAATTTAAATCGAGTGATACGCAAATATGCTGAAATTTTTTGCTGAAAAAATGTAAGTAGCTTTTGCAGTGCAAAAGCTACTCACATTTTTTCAGCAAAAAATATCAGAATATTGTATATTGAATCGGCTAAAACAGTTAACGAAATGACCCTTAACGAGCTCGTTAAGCTAACGACGCTTTGAACAACTGGGCCTTGAATGCTTGTTAAAAATTTCAGCAGGCAACATTTTGAAATATTTTTCTCAGAAAATAGGCATTGGCATTTCATGCAAATTGTCTCCTAAGGAGACAATTTGCATGAAATGTCAGTCTATTTTCTGGGAAAAATAAGAAAAAATTGTGGTTAGAAATTCAGCAGACAATATTTTAAAATATTTTTCTGAGAAAATAGGCATTGGCATTTCATGCATATTGTCTGGGTAAAATAAGAAAAATATCATAAAATGTTGTCTGCTGAAATTTGTACCCAGCCTGTTAAGTTTGTCGTCAGCTGAGTTAGCCTAGAGTTGGTAAATGCAGGCCTCCTAGCAAAACCTATAAAACCTATAATAACCTATAATTTTGTGCCAAACCTATAAAACCTTTATTTTGTTCATAAAACCTATAAAAAGCCTGTATTTTCATGAAAAAACCTATATTTTTCACTTTTTGACCCTTCTTGCGACTCAACCCTAACTTTTCTTCAAAATGCACTACTATTTTTTACTTTTTAGTCCCATAAAAAGTGATGAAAACTGTCAAGAAATGGTAATTTTTTTCCTCGCTCGCTTCGCTCGCTCGGACTTAGTAAAATTCAGATCAACTTTATCTGAGTAATTGTGGCACAAAAATTCATCAAATATTTTTTCTTCAGTTTTAAATCTTTATATAAGTTTGGAAGACTCTTTTTTTAACCTGTATTTTTATTGAAAAACCTGTAAATAACCTATATTTTGAGTAAGAAGAACCTATATAAAAACCTATATTTTCAAAGTGGGCCACTAGGAGGCCTGTAAATGTTAACTGGAGAGGAGTTATGAATATTTCTGCCTTCTTACAGATAACCGATGATGGTGCTGTTTATAGAGATGGCAGATTACGAGTGGGACAGAGAATACTAGAAGTGAATGGCCAGAGTCTGCTTGGTGGCTCCCACCAGGAGGCGGTCCGAGCTCTCCGAAGTGTCGGGGACAAACTTGTCATCATGATCTGTGATGGATTTGATCCAGATCTTGAGGAGGAGCCCTCACCCGACACACCCAGCAGCCCGCTAGGATACCTGCCACGGATGAGAATGAGTTCCGGCTCAAGTATTGATAAAGTCGATGAGGAGCATCTTATAATTATGAAAGTAAGTTGGACATTTGAAAAAAAGGTCTTTGAAATATACCCAAAGCTTTGTATAAGAGGGGTATGCAGATAATTTTTTTTTCTTATTTTTCCACAAAAAGATATGTAGTGGGTACCCATTGTACCCACAACTTATGTTTTCATGGAGAAATAAGGAAAACTGTTTATGTGGGCCCAGATGTTCAAAGCATCGTTAGCTTAGCAAGCTCGTTAGTGGTAAATTGTTAACTGTTCTAGTAAATACATTATCTAATTCACAGGTATTTTTGCTGAAAAAATATGAGTATCTTTTGCAAATGCAAAAGCTACTCACATTTTTTCAGCAAAAATATTAGCATATATGCCATATTTAATGATCTCAAAGTTTTAAGGGTACGTTAACTAACAACATCGTTAATTTGGAACAACTGGGCCCTGGATACAGTATCAGTATTATAGCTCCAGATATCAATATTTTTTTATTTCTCCATGAATACATATGTTGTGGGTACTCATTAGAAGCGCCTCTCTGAAGCGCTTCTAACAAGCATTCACACAACATATATTTTCATGGAGAATTA
Organism: Anodontia alba; assembly: GCA_964016985.1. Lineage (NCBI taxonomy): Eukaryota > Metazoa > Mollusca > Bivalvia > Lucinida > Lucinidae > Anodontia > Anodontia alba. The sequence continues at coordinate 65,754,691 of OZ024835.1, read as the reverse complement.
AGAAAATATACCTATAAATCTTGATACCCCTCTATTAATTGCTGTGTGGGAATATAAGAACTTAGTCCTTTGACCTGCATGGATTGGTAGGTAAATCTCGGCATTTCTGTCCGAAAGAGTGTGGCAGGTTTTACCAAAATAGAGATATAGCTCCGATTTGTTCGAAATGTTATTTGAAGTAACTCACAATATAAAACGTTTTAACCTTGTGCTTCCTGAAGTTAAAGGTATCAAAGGGAGATCACCCTAATCCAAAAGTTTTTGTCTTCATTTTCCAAGGGAGACCACAACAAGAGGAGAATTTGCTTCCCTGGTATATGAGTCCTTTAGAAAGGCAACTAGGCAATCTTAAAGGAGACAGCCCCTTTGAGAAAGGAGACAAATACTTTCTGGACAGAGTGACCTCCCTTGAAAGTGTATATACCATATTAGACCTAATTACTGCATTGTGCGCTTAGGTTTTTCAAATTTACTAGATACGCTTGTAATAAGATATCCACCTAATGAGGGCACACTTTAAAGTAAGATCAGGAAAGGACTTCATGAGGGGTGTATTTGATGCCTACGCGACATTTTGTTCTGATTTCTTTACAAATGCATATGTTGTGGGTGCTTCTTTGAATTGCCTGGACTTGTTGAGGCAATTCAAATGAGTCCCAACTAAATATGCTTTTATAAAGAAATATAGATAAAAGTACACGGGTTGAAGACAATGAAATTGCTTGAATGTGCGCTTATAAGGGTATGTGCAGTAATTAGGTCGAATAGGGTATTAACCATAGATTAAACATGCTAAAGGTTATAGCCCTTTACCTCAAACTCACCATTTAATATATATATAACATACTCTGTGTAGCGCTACGTAAGATGCTTATTATGTTCCCAGCTTCCAAGGAGTGGGAATACTGCTTTTGCTTGTCCGACCGTCATTTCGTCAGGTTTTTATTGTGAGCAAGATATCTTGATAACTATTTGAATTAGGGCTTTAAAAGATTGTGAGCTTATTAGGGCTGAGAAGTAGATAACCTGATTAAGTGTTGACAAAAAAAAAAAAATTGTATTAATTTTATTCAGAGTTATGCCCCTTTCCAAGTTTTGCATTTTGTATGGATAAGCATATAATTGAGTCCTCCGTGAAATTACCTGACCAGTAAATGACACCAAAATCTGACCAACCAAAATAGCTTACCATTTAACGGTTAATGTTATTGCTTACACAAACAATATTACCTGTGTACTTTTTCATTGATAAATACAGGTACGAATGCAGTTTTCATTGACTAAAACAGGTATCACGATATTGTTTGTCTAAGGATTTACGCATGGGCGTAGTTATAGCCTTCTGACGGAGGAGTCAATTTGGGGCATAGTGTTATATATTTTTTTAAACATATTTCTAGGTCAATTCTTTTGTCTTGTTTTTTAACCCCAAAATATATGAGTATTTTTTATCACTTGACAAACAGATAAATTGAGGGTTCTCCTTAAAATGGTCTCACAGAGACCATTCTGAAGAGTACCATCACCAGAATATATTGGTGAGGATTTATAAAAATGGTAAGCTTAATTCTTCACTTACCTAGCGCTACTTTCAGCATGTTACCTCATTACCTCAAGTTTTGTATCACATCTCAGACATTCACATGTATGCATGTATGATTTATGATATACATATTTAGCGCATAGCTCCAGATAAGAGGAGTGTCCAGGTGTAAACATATGCTGTGGGTACTCATTAGAAGTGCCTCAAGGAGGCGCTTCTAATGAGTACCCACATCATATGTTTTCGTGGAAAAATAAGAAAACTACAACTCTCTTCTGTTGGAAAAATTGTCAAATCTGGAGCTAAGTTTAGCAGCCATGTTTGTTACGTCACAGCAACATGACCAGTCCGGTCCTCGAACTATGCATGAACCATGAGAGGCATAAAGATAACTTTATGGCTTTTATGAACAGTGCAGACCCAGATCAGCCTGTGTATTTGCAGTCTGATCAAGGCCTGTACCATTCATTACCTTGATTCCCTACTCCCCATACACTAATTTCTAACAGATCCCCTGCTGTTTATAGACTATAATCTGTCTTGATATGACCTTAACTGTGTTGATTGGGCCGTAAAACTCTTAATCAAATAAAGCTGTACCTGGTAACCCAGTAATTGACACACTTCTCCTTCCTTTATCCAACACTCAGATATGTTATTTTGGTTATTCCATATTTATCCATATTTATACTGTACAGTCAAACCTGTGTTAGTGGTCACCTCTATTAAGCAGCCAACCTGTCTTAAGCAGCCAGAGGAAAGTTGCCCGAAAATTCAAAGACATATATATTTGAACTGTATTAAGCAGCCACCTGCCTTCAGCAGCCACATTATAAGTTTCCCATGGGTGGCTGCTTAAGACAGGTTTGACTGTATTTGTCCTAAATAATGGAACACCTGAACTCCTTACCATACTTGTCCTTAAATTCAACAACTCCATTTTACTACATGTTGATGTGGCTTAAAACTGCTGGATGATAGCAAACAGTGTTGACCCAGATTAGATGCCGAATTCTGCGGCATCTGATGTGGGTCTACACTTTGCTCAGGCCTGTCTGTTCCAGTAGTTCGGGTGAATACAATATACATGTATGTATCATGCAACAACGGAAAAAAAATTAAAGAAGTTAATGGTATGATATATATATCTTGCCACTGCTGCAAAAATTCATTGCCAACACCAGGGCCCGGTTGTTCAAAGCGTCGTTAGCTTAACGAGCTCGTTAAGGGTCATTTCGTTAACTGTTCTAGCGGATTCAATACACAATATTCTGATATTTTTTGCTGAAAAAATGTGAGTAGCTTTTGCACTGCAAAAGCTACTCACATTTTTTCAGCAAAAAAATTCAGAATATTTGCATATCACTTGATATAAATTTTAACGAATCGTTAACTAACGACATCGTTAGCTTTGAACAACTGGGCCCAGAACTTGTGTAGGGAGGAGTATTTTGAGATAACTTTTCTTCTTATTTCTTCATAAAAAAACATACATTGTATGTGCTTCTAATGAGTACCTGCCCACAACATACTTTTTTATGGAGAACTTGAGAAAATTATCCCGGAATTATCATCAAATACTCCATTAGCTAGTCCTCTATAACAGGTATGATAAGGTTTCATGTCAGTTTATCACGATACATGGGCAAGTTTCAGGTTATCTGGAATGTTTTTTATTAACGCTGGGTAAAAGTTACAACAGAAAAAATTTTGAAATAATTTTCTTGTTTTTCTCAGAAAATAGGCTTCTTCAAAGGAGACAGTTTGCATGAAATGTCAAAGTCTGCTTTCTTGGAAAAAATAAGAAAAAAAATATTTCAGAATGAAATTTTTATTCAGCATTCAGAACATTAAACAGTTTTTGCCAAACATACCTTTTTTTTTTTTTTCTTCACTGACATACAAGCTTATGTTACTTGATAAATAGAAAGCCATTATAGTCTCCTTTGATATCAAGTTTATCAGACTCAACCAAAAACTCATTAGAATGGCTACTACACTGTTTTTGGACCTCACCTGATAGACTTGTAACAAAAGGCACAAACATGATATTTCCTGTATTGTATTTATAAATATTAATATTCTCTGATAAGAGTCCTGAATGTACTCCTTACTTCCATAAAAATTTACTTCCATGAAAATTTACTTCCATGAGTCGCAACATGAGAAAGAGACCTTATGGTAGGCAGACAATGAAGGCCCTGATCAGACTGCACATATGCGCAGTCTGATCAGGGCCTTCATTTTCCGCTTACAGAATCATTGTCTACCATAAAGAAAATGTCAGTGAATATATAGTTGTGATGAGACTGCACAGAATGTGCAGGCTGAGCTGATTCTTTGCTAGATGCATATATGTCCAAAGGTTTATTTTCTCATGTTGTTGCACATGTATGTCTGTGGCATCTTGAAAGAAGCATACCACTGAGATAACTATTTAGCCTTTACCTCTATACTGGCTAATTCAGCAGACGACAAATTGATATTTCTTATTTTACGCAGAAAATAGGATTTGGCATTTCATGCAAATTGTCTCCAAAGGGAGACAATTTGCATGAAATGGCAAATCCTTTTTTCTGGGAAAGATATTTCAGTATGTCGTCTGCTTTAAAATTTACCCAGCATGTTAAGTGCTAGGAAGCTATTGGCATTGCGAATGATTGAAGCTAGGCTACACCACAAAGGAAATGGCTAAAAGGTTTCAAATACTAGAAAGGCAACTGCCTGTCTGCAAAAAGTTGTCTCCCTTTGCAAAGTGGCAGCAAAAGGCGAGTTTGTAGAATGAAAATTGTGAATTTGTTTGCATGAACAGTCAAGTCCTATTTTGTATTAACTCTTGTCCTGCTGAACCCGGCTATACCCTGTCATTGCAAACAGTGTAGATCCAGATCAGTTGGCTTCTGAAGAACTGATCTGGATCTGCACGGTTTGTCATTAAGTATTTGAATTTGTATGAACAACTTTGATCAAGTAATCTGACTGGCTGAAAATTAGAAGTAGGCGTGGCATCTAAACTTATTCAGCAAGACAAGGCTTAAGAGAATCATTTTTGAATTAATTCAGTAGGTAAGAGGTGCCAAAGTATATTTTAACTTCATAATACATTAACCTATAGATAATGTGCTATTCTATTCTGTTTTCACACCTTCCACAGAAAAAACGACCTTTCAGTCGTTAATTAAAGTCTTAAACCAGAAGGTCCCTTAGGCAGTTACCTGTGTGACGTAACTCTTCCCGCTCAATTGACCACGTGTCAGTTTCTTTTCTGTGGACAAAGAAATTCAACAAGGATTATTTACCTGTGATAGAAATTTGGATTATTTCTTTCCTCACGGATAAATTTATGTATCTTTGTGTTTCTTTTGTTTATTTATCACTCCTTTCACTTTCTGTGTTATTATTTAAAATTTTCAATTTTCGATTTCATGTATTTTTGACTGGTCTTTTTCCACATGCGTTTTGGCGACTCTCGCTATTCGGCACAACGCTCGTGCGCGATCGGTTCGATAGTCGTGTTTATATATGCAAAATATTTTTGTTCTTTTCGTTCCAGGTTATTCAGCAATTACGATATGTTTTTCCTGGACTTTTGTTTGCAGAGATCTTCAGTTGGCTAAAGATTCTCATGGTGGAGAAGCTGATTGTAAAGAACTTGTCAACCCTTGATGGGTTATAAGACAATTCTTTACTGATGGGAGCCCCACCCAATATGGCTATACTGCCGGGGTAAGACCCATCAAGGTGGCTTCTTTGGGTACTTAGTATCCTATAAAGTCTAAGTCCACCAGTCACCAGTCACCAGTCATCCAGTCACCAGTCACCAGTCACCAGTCAACCAGGCACCAGTCAATCAGCTTCACCAGTCACCAGTCAATCAGGTGCCAGTCAACCAGTCACCAGTCATCCAGGTGCCAGTCAACCAGGCACCAGTCACCAGTCACCAGTCACCCAGTCACCAGTCACCCAGTCACCCAGTCACCAGTCACCAGTCACCCAGTCACCAGTCACCAGTCAACTAGTCTCCAGTCAATAATTTAATTATTTTCTGGAAAGACTTAGTTTCTGACATATTTCACCGGACAAAATAGTCACGTATACTAACTTCCGGTCATTATGTCTAATTATTAAAAAAATTTTTCACTGGGCAAAGTATCAGTAATATTTCTGATACTTATACCCGGTCATATTATATTATTTCTGATTTTTCACCAGGCAAACTTTTACAGAAAGTGTCTGGTCAATTTTTGCCTAATAATTAATTATCTTCGGGAAAAAGTTTCGAATACTTGTGCCCGCTCAGTTTTCATATATAATCTCCCTTTTTCATCGGACTAGAGTTACGAATACTACTATCCGATCAATTTGTCAAATTACTTGTAACTTTACCGGGCAACAGTTACGAATATTAGTGTCCGGTCATTGTGTCGGGTAACTAGTGTCAAAATAATGATTACTAATTCCCGAACAATCTATTATCGTTCATAGAGCTCCATTCACGTTTAAGTCAATGGATATAGGTTATTAAGTGAAATACATAATAACTTTTTATACAAAAAAATTCTGTACAGTCTTTCCCAAATCAGACTAGAATTTTTAATATTCCATTGACTTATTATAGGTGTGTAATTCCATTAATATTTTAAATTAACTTATGTTTTATCTCTTTTATCCGCTAGAAAGAGTTAAACTTCCGACTATAACAAAATTCTTACCGGGCAGCAGTTCGTAGACTAGTGCCAGGTCATTCAAATGATGTTTTATCTCTTTAATTCGCTAGAAAGCGTTTAAATTCCGGCTCTAACGAAAATTTCATCGGGAGGCACTTTGTAGAGTAGTGCCAGGTCATTCTAACGAAATTCCACCGGGCAGTAGTTTCGTAGACTTTGTGTCGGATTACTAGTGTGTTCCAGGCTCAACATATATTATATATAACCACTATAGACATGTATAGTCTTGGATTATAGGTTATTGAATGACAGCAATGGGTTCTAATACCTAGTAGCCATTTATATTGTTGAATTCTGTCCAGTCACTTTTGAACTTGACTTAAATTCTATATATATATTTATTATTGAAAATGAATTAAGAATTATCGGTTACGATCAAATTCGCAATTCATTCACTAAGTGTAGAAGATACTTCCAGCTATAATTATATCTCGTTTGTTCGCTACAAAGAGATTAACTTCTTACATATTCACCTTATTCGGCTCTAGGGCAAAGGTGAACTATAAAACTATCGTTATTTATAAGAAGAAAAATATACACGAAATATAAAAAATTTTCTTCTTTCCTCCCCTGTTTTTCTTCTACATGCTCCGATATGTAATCAGCATGTAATCTAAGGAGTAAATTGACAAGAAAGTAGCAATCGATCTTTTCTACTTTCTATTAATTTTTCATTCTTAAGGTATCGGAAATTTACACCAACCAGATAAATAAATTAACAGTTTATTTATTTATTCGCTACCTCTCTAGATTACTACGATTTAAAATTCTAGTTGAGGTACATATTTTCCTTTTGCCTTTTCTACATGGAAAATAGTTGATCCGATAAGCTATTATTCTATTTTATACTATCTTTTGATTGATTATATTAGAGTCTAGGTCAGTCGTGCTCTGTCTAAACTCTGCTATAAAATAATAAATAAGAAAAAAATCTTATATTTAGGCATAGATATAATTCGATACGTTCTTTACTTTGCCTGTTTTATTTTTTCTTCTGGATCATTTAAGACTACGATAGCAATATACCAGATATTTTTGCCTCAGTAAGAATCTATTACGCTGAAGATTCTTCATATTGGAATAATAATTTTATTATGATTATAATTCTAGACCCAATTAATCCTCGTATATTATAGGTCTACTTTATCTTATTGAGGAATAGTTTTGCTTCGACTAGCTCTATACCTCTAATATTTTATTTATAACTAGAGTCCATGTCAGTCAAAATTTTCTTGCACTTTGGTATTGACAATGGATACATATTTAGTAAAGGCATTAATTATTCAGTATGTGACAGATTATTATTGCCTAAATTAGATTTTATATACAATACTTTCCTTTTGATATTTTGTTTTATTGACTTTGTAACTATTCAGAAACTGCCAAAGTCAATCATTTCCTTCCTCTAAACTTACCGAAGCTCTAGATTATGTTGATATATATTTTTGATATATGCTTAGAGGTTAATTAACGAGAGTTTACCTCATAATAGCAGATATTATTATAATTATATTAATCAATCTATAGTCTAGGCTTAGACAAAAGGGAAAACATCCTTAATTATTAGTATACGAGCCGGTAAAGAATTAAGACACTCTTAATTATCTCTTTACCCCTCCTTTATGTTTACATTCGTTAAAGGGATCATAGTAATTCTCGCTAAGAGTTCAAGTTCAGTTTGCGAATAATGCAAAGATTAATATCTTGATTTCCAGTCCGCATCAAAAATGGTCTATATATATAGATAAATATCTTTCCGAAACTGGATATTTATTAATTTTTCCACACAATAAGTCATTTCAAGATGTCGATGATTTTGAAATGCACTGCTTCAATTTATAATATAAAATATGTTTATATTAACTTCACAACTTAGTAAGTGCTGCACCTACGTTCCTGGTCAGATCTTACTTTTGTGATACGTTTTTGAACATACTGAAAGTTTTCTTCGATTATACATTCGGTAAATAAACTTTCGAGTAGTATTTATGCCTTTAAACATTCAGATTATTTGATAATTGTTGGAGATAATATATTATTCCGATATTTATATATCTATCTTCATTATTTATCTTTCCCATCTTACTTTTAAATTAGATTGACCTTCTCGCTACTTTCCAGGTTTAAATCTAGCTAACATTGTGGAACAGTCACTTTTTTATTTCCTAAACAATATTTTAACATTTTTCTCAGTATTCAGAGCATAACGACTTCATGAATACTTGAAAATAATTCAGTTCTATGCTTGTTAAACTAAGCCTAAAACAAGCCCTAGTTTTTTTAGAATGGATATTATCCTTCGATTCAGTTCATGGAGATACATCCTTTTAGATCCCATTATCTCTATTTCAATCATTCAAAATTCTAATGACTAAGTACTCCTTTTCTACGTACGAATACAGAATATCGAGACACTGTTGCTGCATATTGGTTAAAGATTAAACAAATTTTATCTTAAACCTATATGACGTTAAATTAATTATTATCTCTTTCATATACATGTTTTTACCCGTCCGTCAGGGATCGCGGTAATAATATTATTACTGTCTATGGTTTACACATAGATCTCGAGAGTATATATATGTATTTTCTTCCTGAACTCATTTGCGAGTACGTAATTTGATATTTCAGGAATTACCAATTATGCAGACATAGATTTTATTCTATTAATATTCAATTCTAAAATAAATTTGATTGAATGTTTATCTATAAAATTTCCGGGCAGTAATTTTATAGAGAGTTATATGTTTAATAATTCCTTGCTTAAATAATAGTTACGCTTAACCTATGATTTATAGCGGGAATTTTGTTCAGTAGTATAATTTTTATTTAGTATTAATATATTTCTTACTATTCTTAAATATGCGTATAGAATAGTAATACTATCTCTTAACTTTTAAATTAAGTGTTTTTTGAGATTAATAATCAGTATTATTGTATAATCTTTCTTCAGAGATTATCACACTATTACTTTTTCTCTGAGTCCTTCTCTTTTTATGAACATTTTGATTCGTATCAAAGTGGATTTTTAACATTTCTTGATTTCCATGATTATTTACTCAGGAGTACTTTTCATGGCAATCTTCTGGTATAGAAAGATTCTATCCAGCTTATTTATTATTGTTTAATCTTATCAATACGGTAAGATTTAGCCAAACTATGACCGTCATACAGTTTGCTGCGATCAACCTTATTCTTATCTCTCTTATTCTCTGTCAAACTCTTTAGTTATGATGTTGACAGTTTATTCTTTATTTTTTGTCAGGACATCAAACGCTTTTATATGTCTATGACAAAACTAATTATCAATGGTTTAGGTTGTTTTTTCTTCCCAGCAGTTATATGCAAACTCTGTATTATTTTATTGCTTGACTAAAAATTCGTTATACAATTAGTCTAGCAATAGTTTTAACCATTATGTTTGTCTATACTTTTTTTCTTCTGATGGATAACTTAGTTATAGTTAAGTTAACTCCATCTACTTTTATTATCTCCCCTTCTTTAATTTGATCAAGGGAAATAATTACACATTATGGTTATTTTAAGTCTGTGTCTGTTCATCGGAAACTGTCCTGTCGCTCCAATTAACAGAATTTAATTAGTTTATAATTCTAATAGCTTAGACTATTACAATTACATAGCTTCACATATCTAGAATTTTATCCAAAATATCTACATATGTCAGTTATCTATAGGAAACTCCACCGAGTAGACTTTTCCTCATTTATTCAAGATCCTACATAGACTACTTACAGTGTATGGTCTTGGCTTTTTGTTTTACAAATTTTGTTTTCAAAATTTTCTATATTCCTAGCTTACTTTGCGATGGAATATTTATGTTATGTCTCAATGACTCCCTTTTCTTTTTGAAGCCAATTGTTGTTTCCCAAAAAGAAAAAAAGGGGGGGGGGGGGGGGGGGGGGGGGGGGTGAGGGGGCCAATGTTAGGTCTCTGAGACTTAAGAACTGGCTTCCTCTAGAGTCTACTAATATATATAAGGTTGTTAGATCATAACACCTTAAAGCTATTTTGTGAATCTAGACCATTCTTTCTATTAAATATAGAATTAGAATGTATCTGATTCCTTTGAGTTTCCTGAGTCTTAACCAGAAGTGGTGAGATATTATTGGTGTTAGAATTAGGAGAGCACCTCCCTCCTATTCTGCAAATTCTAGCACATTATCTATAGGTTAATGTATTATGAAGTTAAAATGAAGTTTTTTAAAAGTAAAACATATTTTAACGAGTAATACTTAACCTATAGATAATCAATTATCTCCCTCCACCCACCCTCGCTTATCTCTCCTAATTGTGTCTATTGTTTTACACATAAAAGAAACTGACACGTGGTCAATTGAGCGGGAAGAGTTACGTCACACAGGTAACTGCCTAAGGGACCTTCTGGTTTAAGACTTTAATTAACGACTGAAAGGTCGTTTTTTCTGTGGAAGGTGTGAAAACAGAATAGAATAGCACATTATCTATAGGTTAAGTATTACTCGTTAAAATATGTTTTACTTTTAAAAAACTTCATTTTCATGGAGAAATATATTAAATTATAACCCTTATTATATCATCCCTTCATGTATACTTTGTTGTCTCCCTTGGTGCTGTTGGAGCAATTTTATTCTGGTTTACAGAGTAAGAACAAAGTGAAAATAAACAAATGATGAGAAAAACATATTTGGTTCATAGCAAATACAAAAATAAAATCGCGTAGAACAGAATATATTTTATATGATCGCTGTTCTAAACAAAAAAGTACCTTGTTAAATATGCCTAGACTCAGATCAGCCTGAGCAGTTTGCTTATAGCTGCCAGCCTCTGTGGCTCAGCCGGATGTGCTTCCGGGTAATGACCAGGAGGTGGCGGGTTCGACCCAGCCAGGTCCGGCAACATTGTCATAGAGATTGATCATGAAATATTTTCTATGGTCATTCTCTCCCTTCTGCTGATTCAAAAAGTGCATTTGTCAGTTTCTGATGAAAGAATGTGCACAAATACTGGCTAACCACTTAGAGGACTGAGCCTGCCAAGCAAAAGTGAGGGTATGTTAACTGATTGGCTCGACATGACCCTAATGGGGTTGACTGGGCTATAAAACCCCAGCTCAATCAATCAGTTGCTTATAGCTCCAGATGAGATACCTTTTTGTGCTAAAAAAGTGTCCATTATCTTTCTATGGACAGATTTAGCAGACGACAATTTGATGTTTTTCTTTTTCACAGAAAATAGGCTTTGACATTTCATGCAAATTGTCTCCTAGCAGACAATTTGCATGAAATGCCAAAGCCTATTTTGTGGGCAAAAATAATAAAAATATTTCAGTGTGTTTGCCTAAGTCTTTTCCCAGCATGCTAAGTGTTAACTAGGTAATTAGGTGCTATGAGTTGTTCTGTGTGCATTGGGTCAAGGCCTCAAATCGGAGAAAGTTTTCAAGGGTCAGCCTGTCTGTATGTTAACATTTATGCAAACTGCTGATCTGTATAATTTCGCTAACTTTAAAAGAAATCTGTTCTATTTCTTCATGAAACATAATTTCTGTCGACTCAGTGCCAAGGGAGAAATGGTAAAATGAGTTCTAATTTTGTGAGTAGTGGACAGACGTTTTTTTCGTGCAAGTTCCAAAATTGTGCCCCAGAGATTCCGTTTCACATGGCCTATACTTCTCAGAAATATTTGTCTGTGCTAATTCACAAATAAAACTCATTTTACAGTATTGCAAATGTCCTAAAATTTTGTACATCAAAATTTCTGACAAAAATGTATTCACAAACAGACCCAGATCAGACTGCTTCTGAAGGAAGTCTGATCAGGATCTATACTGTTTGGCATTCCACTATTTTAAACATTTATGGTGCCAATCACAACTGCAGTGGACAACAATTTTTAGTTTTGTTTATTATTTTATTTTTTTTTATTTTCCGGAGAAAAGAAAGTCTTGACATTCCATGTGAATCAACTGCCAAGCAGAGGATTCTCCTGAAATGTCGATTTATTTTCTCTGAACTGTTTTTTTTTTAAAAAGTCATAATTTAGAATGTCATCTGCAACAAATTGATGCTTCAGGGGTTAAGAAACAATTGCATAAAAAAGCAGAACTAAACTAAAGAAGTATGGAATAAAGCGTTTGAAATTTTAGGACAATTACCATACTAGAAACTTGTTAGAGTTACCTCCCCTGTGTTGTTGTTTTCTGCTAGTTTAGACATTGTTATATATTACTAACACTAGGAGCAGGAGCTAGTTCGAGAGGCCAAACAGTGGGAGAAAGAGGAACTCGCCAGACTGGTAGGTTCTTTTATATAGTTCCAGATAGAGCACATTTTTTAACCGAAAAGTGTTTATTTTTTTCATATTTCTGCCCGAAAACCTGTGATGTGGGTACTCATTAGAAGCACCTCACCGAGGTGCTTCTAATGAGTACCCACATCATAGGTTTTCGTTCAGAAATAAGCAAAATATTTTACCTAATGCCCACTCTGATCTGGAGCTATGTTTTTATTACTCTCAGGTCACGATTATGCACGAAATTAAAAAAAAAAAATTACGCAGGTCTTAATTCAGAACATTTATACATGCATGTGCGTATGCATGCTCACACAATAGATTTTGTTCCCCTTAATTTTTGCACCAAAAATTAACCTTATGACATGATTTTATTTTTGTTTTATTTTATTTATAACTTCTGTTACTATGCGTTTTCCTTGATGCAGCAACACCTGCGTACATTTCTGTCGATGATTTTTACTCATACATACAAATCTGCGTGTATCTTGCTATGCTAACCTAACTTCTAACTCCAGGTAAGAGTGGTATCCAGTAATGGCTGAACTTGGCTAAATTTTTGTAGTCGATCATCAGCTTATGCTAGTGACCAATGATCAATTAAACTCAGTCAATAAAAAGGCTAGGAGTATTTACAGTTGTTTGATATTACATGGTTTTGGATATAATAGAACTGGGAGCTTAGTGGCAAACTGTACAGATTATAATGAAAAATGACCAGAAATAGTCATTTTTCTATATAGTCTATACATTTTGAATGGCTATAATTACAGGATGTGCAGTAAACATAACATTTCCCTGGGTCCTAACCTGTATATAGAGACAATCGACTATGGAAAATCATGATAAATTTATCATATCATATCATAATCAGATTTTTGATTAACAAAAACAATGCAGGTACAGGGGCAACATCCACATCAGTGGGCCCCCATCCAGATATCTGGCTTGCTGCATGCATGGCAGATCTTACATCAGATCTCTAGGTATGTCTATCATAAGCGCTGAAAGCTGAGAGCTTCCACTCTTCTTCACTCCCTCTCTCAGCTGCTTCCATGTCATCGTGGGCCTCCCAGGCCCACGCTTTCCCTCAACCTGTATGTGAAAGGCTGTCCTGACTGCACCATTTGAGCGGTCCACATGTCCATTCCAGCGGAGCCTTCTCTCCTTCAGAATGAGGTCCAGATCCTTAATGCCAAGCCACGCAAGTAGCTCATTGGACCCGGTGGTGACAATGTCTTGCGGCCTGACATTGCAGATCTGTCTGATCATTCCCGTCATTTCGGGGCCAAGTCTCACATGTCTAAGGTAGCAAAAGGAAGCTACCACCTTTAGCTTGTCAAGTTCCGATTTGGACTTCCCTCTGTGGTCTGCCGTCCAAGGGGCATGCAGTTCCCTGGCACCGTGTACATCTGTAGTCAGGGTGCTTTGTCAAGCACTTGAGCCCAGTGCATTTCTTGTGCACCCAGTGCATGCAGCTGTTGCAAAAGATGCTGTTGCTGCCCACTCCAGTGTGACAGACGGTGCATGGAGGGCCAGGCCCGTACCACAGAACATGATCTTCGTCTTCCCTGCATTTACTCTCAGTCCTTTCTTTTCCATTGTTTCTTTCCAAGTCAACAGCCTCCTGACACATTCCTTGAGCGATTAGGCAATGATAACAAGGTCATTGGCATTGAGGTCCTCCTAGTGGGCCCCAGAGCGGAACTCGCATGATAAGGCTTCAAGCACAATGACGAAGAGCAGCTGGGCTGAGTACTGAGCCCTGGTGAACACCGACCCTCACTTCAAACTCTTCACTGTACCCCTCACCAACACAGACACAGCTCTGCCCATTTGCGTACATCCCTGTACCAGTCGCACAATCCAATCCTCCACACCAAGTTTTCTCAGCACCCATCAGATGAACTTCCAAGGTACTCGATCAAACGCCTTCTCCAGGTCTATGAAAGCCATGTAGAGTCTCTTGTTGGTGCCTAGATACATCTTTTGCAGCCGCCTGACAACAAAGATTACATCTGTTGTGTCTCTGCCTGGGACGAAGCCAAACTGGGAATCGTCGATTGACTCTAACTGTCTGATGAGGCCGTCCACAATCCTCTCCAGGACCTTCATGACCTGTCAGCTATCAGCTTGAGACGGCGGTAGTTGCCCCTTTCCAATGTGTCCCCCTTTCCCTTGTAGAGGCAGACAGTGAAACTCTGCTCCCAGTCAGAGGGTACCTTGCCATTGCGAATGATTGCAGCTGCAATGTCACTGATCATGGAGGCGCCCTTGTCACCGGCTGCTCGTATCATCTCCACCATTATGCCCGATGGGCCCGGTGCTTTGCCCGCCTTCATCTGTGAGATAGCCTTCTTAACCATATCAGTGGTGATTGGGATAGGCGGGCCTTCCACTGGTGGTTGATAAGACAGTGGTCTTGGTCCCAGTCAAACTCAACATTGAGAAGCTTTTGGTAGTGCTCTGACCAGGCCTTCTGCTTTGACTCTTCGCTCATTGACATCTCTCCTGCATCATTCTTCATTGTTTTGTCACCAACAACATCAGTGTTCTCTCTTCTAAACTAGTTAGCAAGGTGGTAGATTTCTGAAGACATGGGGTCAGTATTCTCATAGACCTTCTTGTCTTAAACGAGTAATCATCTAGAAAATTGATTAATCTGTAACCCACTAATATCCAGGGCCCAGTTGTTCAAAACTAACAATGTCGTTAGTTAACGATTTGTTAAAATTTACATTGAGTGATACGCAAATATACTAAAATTTTTTGCTGAAAAAATGTGAGTAGCTTTTGCAGTGCAAAAGCTACTCACATTTTTTCAGCAAACTGCAAAAGCTACTCACATTTTTTCAGCAAAAAATATCAGAATATTGTATATTGAATCTACTAAAACAGTTAACGAAATGACCCTTAATGAGCTTGTTAAGCTAACAACGCTTTGAACAACTGGGCCCAGATAATTATCTTTCTAATATCTTTGGTACTCATTTGAATCATGTTATGTTACTTTTGAAATTGTAATGTTCTGTAGTTGTGGGTACTCATTGGAAATTGTCAGTCAGCACCAATAGCTGCCCAACTTATGAATTAAAAAACAAAACAAAAAGCAAACAAACAAAAAAACAAACGTATTTGTGGAGATCTAAGAAAAGTAACAATATTTTAGGCTGAAAAAGCATCATACCCAGAGAGGTCTAACAGAAATTGCAACTGTAAATTTAACACTAAATCAAACTACCAAATTTTATGCAGGGTAAATACTAAATATAATTGTATCCACCAGAATCTCTGCTTTTATTGAAAACTAACAACATTCCTCCTGATAAGAGGGGTAGCCAGATAAATTTTTTCTCTGACATTGAAAACATATGCCAGGTGTTTCTAATGAGTATCACAATATATGTTTTTGTGGAGAAATAAGAAAAAATTATGTAACAAATTTACAAATTTGTTTTTGTTGTTAATGTTATATTCCACACCCCCTCCCTCCCAAAACCACCACACACATGCACGCAGGCACACACATGCATGCATGTGTGCATGCACACATGCACACACACACACACACACACACACACACACACACACACACACACACACACACACACACACACACACACACACACACACACACACACTAAAATATCAAAATTTGCTATAAATACTGTGACACCTTAACTCCTTACCATACTTACCTTAACTCTTTCACTGTCACAGGTGATAATAATAGGTTTTTGCAAACAGCATAGACCCAGATGAGACTATTTGGCTTCATAATGAGCCGTCTCATCTGGATCTACGCTGTTTGACATTCAATCTTTCAACTTTACATATAAACTACTTTCCAAGCGATAGTTTGTTCAAAAAAAGCAGAGGACAAAATGTCGTCTGAATATTTGGCAGTGAAAGTTAAAATTTGAAATATCTGGCTAACTGGTTTGTGCTCCCACTAGAGGCCAAATTCAGCTTATGATTTAAACACTCTCTAATTGCACAGAACCTTATTTATCACCCTCAGATGGTAATTGAGATGAAGGTCTGAAGCTTAGAATGTTCATATTACACTTTTACTTTAAAGTTTTTAATGGTCTGTGTCCTGAATGCTTAAAATTTGAACCATTTGTTACCATATTTACCCTAAGTATTGGGTCACCTTACCTACTTACCATACTTATACTAAAATTTGAAATAGTCCAGTCTACTACCTTTTGATGTGTCTCAAATATTGCTGTATATATAGCAAACAGTGTAGACCCTGATTAGATGCCGCATTTTGCGGCATCTGATCTGGGTCAACACTGTTTGCAGAGGCCTATACTCTCAGCCTATACTTAGGGTTATAACAGTTGAGTTAGTGTTAGATACTGGGACAAAGGCTTGTTTGGTGCCCTGTCAGTGACCTTGAAAATTAGGGTCATCAACTTGAATTTTCATGATAAAGTTTTACGTTGAATTTTCTGAAGATAAAGATATCCTGAATGAAAGAATAGATATAGTTGGAGTGAGGTTAAATACTACCCAAAAGTTTGTTGAATGTAAGGATCCCCTCACTCCTTGAGCTTGAGGTCAAGGTCACAAACTTAAAATTTCACCCTGAGGTCTGGTCAGAAACTTACCTTACTTTGTAGGTATTCATTGAATTACCTAGCTAAGGCAATTCTAATGAGTACTCACAACATGTTTTTGCTGAGTAATAAGAAAGGTAATTATAGTATTTATGCTAAATATTGGGACATTTTAACTACTCACCATATTTGTGCTGAAACTTGAACAAGTCTATTTTACTACATTTGTACCTACAGATGTGCCTAAAAACTGCTGAATGAGTGGCAGACAGTGCAGACCCTGATCAGATGCCACATTTGCTCAGGCCTATCTGTCCCAATACTTTGGGTTATTGCTGTATCAATATTAATTTGTTTATGGAAAGAAAATTTGTTTGTTTGTTTGTCCACAGGAGAAGTTACGCCAAGAGAGAGAGGAAGCTGCGAAGAAGATGGAAGAACAAGCAAAAATATTAACCCAAGAACACAAACAAATAATAGGGCCTGACACAAGTCCACCATTGCCAGGACCTGAAACAACCCCACAGGTAACTGATTTAGTTATAAATAGTAGCCTGAAACAACCCAACAGTTACGGTCAATGTCCTATAGTTTTGAACTCTTTTCCATACCCATTTGGCCTAAATTCTGCTGTTAATGCAGTTATTTCTTAAAATACTTAGCATACATGCCAAATCTCACACTGTGAGATTAAATCTCACAGAATTTTTCCCATCTGGAAGGCAGTTCCCATTAAAAATTCAAATCTCACAAAATTTTCAGACCATTTTGTCACAGACTTTATGAAGAAATAAACTTAAATCACAAGCAGTTGTGGCTTTCATAAGCTTCCTGCATGAAAAAAAAAAAAAACAAAACAAAAAAAAAAAAAAAAAAAAAAAAAAAAAACAACAACAAAAAACAACAAAACATTTAAGTATATTGGGGGAGCTCCAAAGTGATGTTTAAGAAAATCTCACAGAATTTTGTCAAATCTCCCTTAAAATTCTGCCTTATCTCACAAATTTTAGTCCACAGCTTATGGCATGTATGACTTAGAGGAAAGCCGGCCTCGGTGGCTCAGTTGGATGCGCCGTCCGACTGGAGACCAGGAGGTCGCGGGTTCAACCCCCGCCGAGGTCGGCGACATTCTTTCATGGAGATTGATCATAAAATATTTTCTACGGTCATTCTCTCCCTTCCGCAGATTCAAGAAGGGCAGTTGTCAGTTTCTGGCAAAAGAATGTGCACAATACTGGTTAACCGCCTAGAGGACTAAGCCTGCCCAGTAAACGTGTGGTTAGGTAAACTGACCGCGCTCGACATGACCCCATTGGGTTGACTGGGCCGTAAAACCTCAACACAAACAAACAAGACTTAGTGGAAAGGCAAACTGTAGACCCTGATCAGACTGCTCCTTCAGGAGCAGTCTGATCTTGGTCTGCACAGTTTGTGTATGTCATTTTGTCAGAAGCTTTTGTGTATGAAATTTTAGGACATTTACCAGAGTTGGTTTATAGTCTTAATTCACAGTTTTTGTGGACATGTATTTTAGCTTCTGGTGCAGAAAGTATATGGTTCTTAATGAACAAAAGAAAAAAAAAATAGGGTTTTGAGTTCACCTTTGTTCAAACTTTCCTGGCGACAGTCAGACGTTGTTGGACACAATATTGTTTTTGAATGACGTCACAAGCCTAACCCTGCAGATATCATAAGTTGCGAGTGGTGTAAATATAGAAAGCAGTTATTTTTTAAAGACAGATACAGCACCTGTATAGTTTGTAAATAAGGGGCATTTGTGTACTTTGGGCACATGTCTAGTTTTCCTTGAAAGATTTGTCATTTCATTCCAACCATGCCTTGGGCAATTCAAATGAAGTTTTACGAGAAGAAGGTTATCTAAGATGAATAGATACACCCCCAAAGGAGGAGGATCACTCTTATTAAAGTATTTGTCTCCCTTCTCAAAGGGGGCTACACTTAAAGGAAAGAATTTACTCCACTTGGTAATCCCTTTGAGCTCCCTTTGGGAGCAAATTCTTTCTTTTAAGACCAGCCCGCTTTGAGAAGGGAATGCTACACCTGGGAACCAAATTCTTCTCTGCTGGAATACTCTCCCTTTTGAGATCAGAGCTCCGGTGGCTGAGTGGTTAGCACTCCATACTTTGGAACACAAGGTCCTCAGTTTGAATCCTGCTGGAAGTGGAATTTTAGCTAATGACTATGGTGCTGTTTTGCACAGAGCCTTTCATTATCATCCTTCAGTCATCTCAGTATGACTTAAATAGAGTTGAAAGGGACATAAAACATCAAATCATCATCATCATCATCATTTCACCTCAAGCCTTGCCATGCTGAATAAATTGCCATGTCCACTTCCAATTTTCAGCAAGTCAGATTATTTGATCCATGTTTTTAATACAAATTCACATACTTAATGACAAACAGTGCAAATCCAGATGAGTTGGCTTCCAGCTGATCTGAATCTACACTGTTTGTAAAGGCAGGGCATATCTGGGTTCAGCAGGACCAGAATTAATTTAAAAAAAAAAAAAAAACAACACAAAACAACAAGAAATATTTATTTCCTTTCAGAAATCTGTGATCTCCGAAGTGCCTCAGAATGATACGCCCATCAAACCAGCTCAGATAAAACCAACTCCTCCTGTAAGTTGATTGCTTGTTTGTATCTCAGATTTTTCTTTCTGGTGGGTCATTCCATGCACGAAAAGTCTGGAAAATGAAAAAAAATACATCAACATGAATTATGCGTTATGAAAATATTCCTTTGGTGCACCTGAGAAGCACCATTTACATCTGCGGCATACATTTTGATTTTGTGTTTATATTTCAGGGAAAATAAGGCTTG
The DNA here is from genome assembly GCA_964016985.1 of Anodontia alba. Lineage (NCBI taxonomy): Eukaryota > Metazoa > Mollusca > Bivalvia > Lucinida > Lucinidae > Anodontia > Anodontia alba. Next base: position 65,734,717 of record OZ024835.1, on the reverse strand, counting down.
AAAGTTCATGTGAATCATATGCCTAGTCTTTTTTTCTCAGAAAATTGAAAAAAAAAAAAAATGAATTTAGATTGTCTTAGGAAGGATGGATACGCTTCAAAGAGGAACACTCTAAGCTGAAAGGTTTTAAACCCCTTTCAAAGGGAGACCACTCCAGAAGAAGAGAATCTGCTTTCCTGCTGTATAAATCCCTTCCCAAAAGGGGCTACTCTTAAACGAAATAAGGAGAGCAAATTCTTTCCTTTAAGAGTAGCCCTACGGGCCCCCGTAGCCTAGTGGATAAGAGAGTTGACTCTTAATCCATTAGGTTTCTCACCGTTGTGGTTCGAGCCTGGCTCAGGTCATATGTGGGAAAGCCAAGTTCTGCTTACGGATGGTCAGGTGATTTTTCTCCGGGTTCTCCGGTTTTCGCCCACCTTCGATGAACGATCGGCTCGATATAAGTGAAATATTCTTGAAAGGGCCGTAAAACCCAAATCCAAAAAAAAAAAAAAAAAAAAAAAAATAAGAGTAGCCCCCCATGGAGAAGGAATGGAAACATTTTCTGGCGAGAGTGATCCCCCTTTGCAGTCTAGCCATTTACCTAACTACTGTGTCTTTTGCATTGAATCTGCATAACATTTTCTGTTTGAAACACTGTACATAAAGCATGTTTTGTATGAGAATCATTGTAAAGCCAAAGTATTTTTATGTTAAAGCATGATCTTGGATGTGTTTCTTACTGTAAAAATTAAGTTTTCTTTGAGCATGTTGAAGTTTGTTTCTTTCCTGTAAACAAGATTTTTGCCTGCATCAAGGGGAACTTTCTGTTTCTGGGAGTCAAGTTCCAGAAAACTGAATGCATATTTTCTGAGTTTTCTTTGAGAAAGAGTTCATCACTACAACTACACAGAATTATTTGTTGATTATTTGGGGTGGGGGAATTGTGATTTACAAATTATTTTGGTCTGGCAGCATTTTTTCGTGGAGATTGATCATGAAATATTTTCTGTGGTCATTCTCTTCCTTCAGCTGATTCAAGAAGGGCAGTTATCAGTTTCTGGCGAAAGAAATGTAAATCCTTTCTGGTGAGATAGCCATTAGTGGTAGCCATTTACCTACAAGTACTGGTTAACTACCTAGAGGACTAAGCCTGTCAAGGAAGGTTATGTTAACTGACCAGGTCAACATGACCTTAATAGTGTTGCCTGGGCCGTTAAACTCCAAACCAACCGACCAAAACCTGCACTGTATTATCTAGGATTTCTGGGGGCTAAGTCATTTGCAATAGAATTACACACGATTGTCTTGGATTCATTTAGGGTAAAGATTTACCATTTTTCGGGACCAAAAAGAAGTTTGTTTCTTTCGGCTAAAACATTATTTTAGGATTTTCAATATTAGGATTTTCAATATGAATTGGCAATATAAAATTTACGAAGAATTATCTAAGTTAAGAGTGAGGGGAGTCCCCAGATAAATGTTTTTCTTATTTTTCCATGAAAACATATGTTGTGGGTACTCATTAGAAGCCAAGGAACTTCTAATGAGTACCTGCAACATATGTTTTCATGGAGATATTTTCTTGATACCCATGCTGTTAAAAGCACCTCAGCAACATGGAGAAATAAGAAAAAACATAAGTATTTTTTGGTTGATATACCTTTGTACATACGCGCAGAGGGAAGATTAAGAGTGCTGGCTGATCTGAAACTTTGCTAGGTGGACATGTCCGAAGGTCCTGCAGGACAAACAGTACCAATTCTTAGCTCTTTACTGATGCCTTTTCTTATGGGTAGCTGTTCTGATAGTATGTCTCGAATGATAATTTTGTTTGTCTTGAAACTTGTTTGTATCTATAAAGCATATATCTGGATTTAAGCTAATTGAATTATTTAACACTTAGCACTCTGTATTAAAATTTTCAGCAGACAACATTTTGAAATATTTTCAGGAAACAGGATTTGATATTTCATGCAAATTGTCTCCAGGGGAGACAATTTCCATGAAATGTCATATCCTGTTTTCTGGGAAAAATAAGAAAAATACCAATTGTTTGCTGAATTTGCCCAGAGAGTGGTAAATTATAAATATTTAGCTGCAGATAAGAGGATCATCTTAATAATATTTTTTTTTCTTATTTGTCCAGCCAGACATTAATAATGAGTACCCACAATAGAGAAATCTTTTTGTTGGGTGAAGGGATGGGGGTTGGGGGTGAGTATCTTATCTGGAGCTATTTTAAACAGATATATGTTTTCTTCTTGTCTTATCTGTAAGCATGTTGCACGATACCTAGTTAGAATGTTTACTTCTGTTTAGCCTGTCAGTACGAAGCCCATTCTGAACAAACCTCGTGCAAACCATCCACCCGTTCCGCCAAAACCAGTCATTCCGCCGAAAAAAACAGTGGACGAAATTCTGAAGCAGTCTCGGGTACCCTCGGCAAATGTAAGTAGATTGTATAAAATTCACCAAATCGTAGTCTGAACCTGGAAGAATGCATGCTGGGTAAAACTTGCAGCAGACAACATTTTGACGTATTTATTTTATTTTTCCTGCAAAATAGGCTCTGACTTTTCATGCAGATTGTCTCCTCAGGAGACAATTTGCACGAAATGTCAAAGCCTGTTTTCTGGGAATAATGAGAAAAATATTTAAAATTGTGATCTGCTGAAATTTTTTACCCAGCGTGCTAAGCATTAACACAATACTCATATATTTTGTTACAAGTGTTGAAAAACAACAGGGTTAAAGTATCATGGTACAGTATCATATCAAACATTTGATATCACGATAATATTGTGATACTGTTTTTTTTTTTTTTGATGATGCTCAGCTCAAAAGCAGATTCTAAAAAATTCATCATATGGTAGTCTGAAACTGGAAAAATGTACTTCTAACCCATTTTAGTCTGGAGACCCCCAAAAGGGTAAATGGCAAACATTGCAGACTGGGTCTCCACTGTTTGCAAATATAACCATTTTTGTATGAAGATCTTAAATCACATAGCCTAATGTACCTAAAACTGAAATTGCACTCTTCCAATGAATGGAATGGAAGAGTTTATTCAGTGTAAAATGGGTTAATCTGTACAATGTGGTATTAAACAAAGATTTTCCCATAGTTTTTTTTTTTTTCTTTTTTTTTTTTTGTAATAATAATACAGGCTTTCAAGCGGGTCCTACTTTTCCTACTATTCCTACTTTTCCCTACTTTTTTTTTGTGTTCCTACTTTTCCCTACTTTTTTTCTGAAAATGCCCTACTATCCCTACTTTTTAGTCCAAAAATGTTTGAAGTGACCAAAAACTGTAATTTTTTTCCTCGCTCGCTGGAAGTTTGTTAAAATTGGATTAACTTAATCTGAGCAGTCACAATGCAAAAATTAATGAAACAGTTTTACTTCAGTTGTAACTCCTTTTTTGGAACATTTGTTTTGGTATTTCCTTACCATGGTGATATAGTGTTATTGTTCAGAGAAAACTGTTTTCTAATTTTATCTTTTTCTAGGTCTGAAAACACTCAGAACATCCCTACTATCCCTACTTTTCATCATTTAAATTCCTACTTTTGCCCTACTTTTTCAAAATTTTGAGCCCTACTTTATCCCTACTTTTTCACTGGAGGGCACTTGAAAGCCAGGGCCCAGTTGTTCAAAGCGTCGTTAGCTTAACGAGCTCGTTAAGGGTCATTTCGTTAACTGTTTTAGCGGATTCAGTACACAATATTTTGATATTTTTTGCTGAAAAAATGTGAGTAGCTTTTGCACTGCAAAAGCTACTCACATTTTTTCAGCAAAAAATTTCAGCATATTTGCGTATCACTCGATGTAAATTTTAACGAATCGTTAACTAACGACGTCGTTAGCTTTGAACAACTGGGCCCTGAATAATAATGAAGAAAACAGCATTGTAATGGTTAAACTGAATTGTGCAAGCTGGTAGACCATAACTCTATATAAGGCACTTGGTGTGGCCAAAATGGGTTGATATTTGTCTTATTTCTGCACAGAAACAGGTTGTGGGTACTTATTAGAAGCACCTTGCTGAGGCATTTCAAATGAGTTCTTACAATATTTCTCATGGAGAAACATGAAAACATGTTGAGGGTACTCATTGGAAGCGCCTCCCAAAGCAAAACAGGTTTTCATGAAGAAATAAGACACTTACCCATCTTATCCCTTAAAGCGCCAATCACAACTACAGCAGACGAGATTTTAATTTATCTTTTTATACCCCCCCACACAATAGACGCGGGGTATTATGGTTTCACGTTGGTCGTCCGTAAGTCCATCCGTCCATCCGTCCGTTTTTCGTTTCCGGATGATAACTTGAGTAAACATCAATGGATTTTCACCAGACTTGTCATGTACATTGATATTGTGGAGATCTGGTTTGGGATTGCTATTGGGCAAATTTCGTCAATTTTTGACGGAGTTATCTGCCCAAGATACACCCATATTTTCGTTTTTGGATGATAACTTGAGTAAACATCAATGGAATTTCACCAAACTTGGTATGTGCATTGATATTGTGGAGGTCTGGTTTGGGATTGCAAATGGGCAAATTTCATCAATTTTTGATGGGAGTTATCTGCCCAAGACACGCCCATATTTTCATTTCCAGATGATAACGAGTAAACATCAATGGATTTTCACCAAACTTGGTATGTGCATTGATATTGTGGAGATCTGGTTTGGGATTGTTAATGGGCAAATTTCGTCAAATTTTTACGGAGTTATCTGCCCGAGACACATCCATATTTTCATTTCTGGATGATAACTTGAGTAAATAACAAGTCCTTTTAACCAAACTTGCTATATGCATTGATATTATCAAGATCTGGTTTAGGATTGTTATCTGTCCATTGATATTATCAAGATCTGGTTTAGGATTGTTATCTGTCCCTCCGTCATTTTCTTTCCCGACATTTTCGCAACAATAACTTCAATACATAAACAAATAATTGCTATGGCGGGGTATTATGCTTGCGGTGCTTTTATTTTTCCATAGAAAATAAGTTGACATTTCATGTGAATTGTCTGAAAAAAATGATAATTAAAAATGGAAAAAAAAAAAAAAAATTGTCGTCTGCTGCACTTGTGATTGATGCTTTAATGGATTAAGATTCAATAAACTGCTACAACTCTAGACAAGATTTATGTTTAACCCACTAAAATGTACACCTATGGAGAATATGTTTCTTGTGTCCCTTTAATAACTTAACCCTTAAAGTGCCAAACAAACTTTATGGCAGATGACATTAAAAAAAAAAAAAATTCTCTAATATTCAGAGAAAATAAGTGTTGGCATTTCATGTGAATTGTCTGCTTTGCAAAAGTCAACTCATTTTCTTTGAAAAAAAAAAAAAAAAAATCAAAAAAAAAAAAAAAAATCAAAGTGTTGTCTGCTGCAGTTGCTTGAAGGGTTAACTTTGTGAGGGTAGTCTAGTTGTTATAAGTTTCTCACCATTATATAATACCTTTCTAATGACAATCGCATAGTTTCATGGAGAAATAAGAAAAATATTTATCTGGCAATCAAACAGACTCTATCAGTCCTTTCTCATAGAAAAACGGGCGGACCCAGGATTATTTAATGGATGGGAGTTAAAAATTTTTGAGGGGGTCAAATTGATCCAGTTACCCTAAGTACTCGAACAGATAGTTCTGAGCAAACAATATAGACCTGCATCAGATGCCGCAGAATGCGGTATCTGATCAGGGTCTATACTGTTTGCCACACATCCAGCAATTTTAGTCATGTTCTTTGGTAGTAAAATGAAATTTTAGATGTATAAGGTAAAAAATAATACATGCAAATATTTTAGTGCAAATATGCTACCAAATCAAAGTGGTGGTATCCCCCCCTCTGACTCTGCACTTGAAAAAACATACCTTATCTAGAGCCATGAAAAAAAAAGTATGGTAAATGTCCTAATAGTTCGTACCCCAAGGTTTATTTGAAAAAAAAAAAAAAAAAAAAGGCATACGCAAACAGTGTAGACCCAGATCAGACTGCTCCTTCAGGAAGGAGCAGTCTTATCAGGGTCTACACTGTTTGCTATTCCACTATATACTTTAAGAAACAACTGCATAAAATCAAACTTTGGCGAGAAAAGTATGGAATAAAGAGTTCTAATTTTTAGGACATTTACGTTAAATTTTTATTTGAAACAGCTTTCGATGTGTTGGTTTGTAGAGTAAATCTGCCTGTTATAACTTTTGTTGCTTAGATTTTTGTTCTGTTTACCATATGCATAGCTCCAGATAAGAATAGTATGCAGATATGAATAATTTTTCTTTTTTCTCCACAAAAACATAAGAGCTGTTACGCGAGGAAACACACTTTCTGACATGTTCCCTGATTCAAGAAGGGCAGTTGTCAGTTTCTGGCAAAAAAAGAATGTGCACAAATACTGGTTAACCCCTTAGAGGTTAGTTACTAAGCCTGCCCAGGAAAAGTATGGCTAAATAAACTGAGTGGCTTGACATGGGTTTAATAGTGTTGACAGGGCTGTTAAATTCCAAATCAAAAAATTAAAATCGTCCACAGAGAGCACACGTCATAAGTTGAATGTTCTTGTATTGGGGAACTTACAGTGTAACTGGTTAAAAAAATATAATATTTACGAAGTTCTGTCTGTCTCTTGATTGTAGGAACCAGCAGAGGTAGTATAAATACGCACATTACTCACACATTATCATTGACTCACATTAGACATAAACAGGGAACCAGCAAAATCTTCCAGATCCTATGTGCAAATGCAGAAAATTTGGATCACCTCGATAAACATTCTAAAAAATTTGACTAGTCTGATTTTGAATTTTGGAAATGAAGCAAACATGAAAAACTTTTTGAAGGAAGGAACCAATTTTGCAAAGGGAGGCAATTAAATTGCCTTCCTTTGCAAAATTTGTTCCTTCCCTTTATTTCACTTGTGAAGATAGAAATTGAATGTTAATTGCATTATTTCATCTGTTCGAATTTTTAGACATTTACTGTTGACTCATCTGAGCAGTCTGATCAGGGCGTCATTGTTTACAGATGCTGCAAATTCTGTAAAATGAACGTGAAAATACTCTGAGGGGACTGCATGGATGTACAGGCAGGTTCAAAACTTTCATTTTTTTGCAGATGGCATTTTGAAGATTTGCTGTGCTTCCTGCTAAAGTAAGCTTTGCGTATAGAAAGTTTAGAGACTGATAAAGATTAGTTCAGTCGTATTGCGTCTCACAGCATATGGAAACAGCGAAATTCTAGGTCAGAATGTGTATCTGTGGTTTTGCTGCCACTTAAAGAATAATAGCTGCTATAGAATAATTGTATTATTTAGCCTAAGTATTGTATTAATTTCATTTTATCAGAGTTATGCCCTTTTTCAAGATTTTGCATTTTGTAGGAACAAGCTTATAGTTGGGGGCTTAGTGTATTATAAACACACAGTTCTAGTTAGACACTGTCAACAGGTAGTAGAATGGGTTTGTTTAATTTTTTGGACACGCATGGTATGGTATTAACCCTAGTCCTGCTGAACCCTGATATACCCTGCCTTTGCAAACAGTGTAGATCCAGATCAGTTGGCTTCTTCAGAAGCCAACTGATCTGGATCTGCACTGTTTGCCATTAAGTATGTGAAATATCAATGATATTGACCAAGTAATCTGATTGGCTTAAAATTTGAAGTGGGCGTGGTAATTTATTCAGCATGACAAGGGTTAAGGAGGAACACATTATAAGAATGTAAGATATTAATATGACCATTCTTGTTTCCACTATGCTGTAGGTCAGTGTTTCACTTTAATATGTTCAATTAACTCTTTGCATGCTGAATTAAAATTACAGCATTCAAACATTTTAAAATATTTTTATAATTTTTTTTAACCAGATTTCATATGAATCATTTCCTAAGGATATTCTAGCAGGCACACAATGTTGAAACATCATTGATTCAAGATCTTGACGTTGAATCGACATCATTGTTTCAATGTTGTGTGCCTGTAGGTTTTTTGCCCTACATTCTGCAGAGGACTTGTCATTTGTTGAGGGGGGTGTGGGGGGGGGGGGGGGGGAGTATTTTTTTCCCAGTTCTCCATAAAACCGTACGTTGTAGGAACTCATTAAATTCTAACGAGTATCTGCAGAGTATGTTTTGTCATGTAGAAATGGAATTAAAATAAACAATTTTTAAACAAATTTTAAAGGCTCCATATTCCTCAGAAGTAGACAGTTTTTATCCAAGAAAGGTTTAATAAATTGATATATATGGTATTAATGAAATAATAAAATGTGGCACCTGACAGCCTGGGTCCAGTTGTTCAAAGCTAACGATGTCGTTAGTTAACGATTCGTTAAAATTTAAATCAAGTATTACATAAATATGCTGAAATTTTTTGCTGAAAAAATGTGAGTAGCTTTTGCAGTGCAAAAGCTACTCACATTTTTTCAGCAAAAAATATCAGAATTTTGTATATTGAATTCGCTAAAACAGTTAATGAAATGACCCTTAACGAGCTCGTTAAGCTAAGGACGCTTTGAACAACTGGGCCCTGTAAACTTTCATTTAGTCTCTAGGATTTGAACTGGATTAAAAAATGAAATTTTTTATCGCATCACTGAATTAATGCTGGCAATGTTAATTCAGAGATCATCTTATTTCAAGAATGAGAGAACAACTGAAATTTAGAGGCTGTCAGATACCACACTTGATGATTGTATTAATACCATATGTCGATTTATTTAACCTTTCTTGGATAATAAAATGTCTTTTTGAGGAATATGGAACCTTTAAAGTATTTCTGTGATTTTTTTTCTCAGATAACCTTTCATGACATTTCATATGAATCATTTCCTAAGGATTCATATGAAGTGTTGTGTCCTATCTTCTGCAGGAAACCGGTTAAGGAAGAGTACTTGGTGATAATTCTTGGATACTTTGCTCCACTTCTCCATTAAACCATACTTTGTGGGTACTTGTTAGAACTACCTCACTAAGGCAATTCTAACAAGTGCGTGCACTTGTTAGAATTGCCTTAGTGAGGTAGTTCTAACAACTACCCACAGTGGATGTTTTTATGGAGAAATAACAACTATCATGGAATTATCACCAAATACACTTGTTGACAGCTTAATTAACTTGCACCATGCAAAAAGTTATTGTTTTGTTTTTTGAGAGGACATATTGCTTTGGCTTTGTTCATGCATTTTGTTGGTTATTCTAATTGTCATACTAAACCTTGTGTACAAGATATCTCAGAATGTAATTGAGAAAGGGCTTTGATATTTGGCAGACCTATGAGGGTAGAGGAGTATATCACCTGGTTAAATTTTGAGAAAAAAGTCAGATTAAATTTGTAACAGTTACACCCCTTTTCAAGTGTGGCTTTTTGTAGGGACAAGTATATAGTTTGGGCATACAGTGTGTAAAAACACATATTTTCTACGTTTCAACATTAGTCTGAATGAACTTACATACTCTCCATCTAATCTGTTCAGATCTGAATCATTCTTAACCCTTGCCATGCTGAGTCAATTAAGATGCCATGCCCAGGTCTAATTTTCAGCCAGATTGCTTGATCCAGATAGTTGATACAAATTCACATACTGAATGATAAACAATGCAGATTCAGATCAGTGACCATGGTTAAAGGTCATTTAACTGATCATCCTGATAGCGAGCAACTTGCAGATATGTTTATATTACCCTTACAATACCCATGACTAAAATATACTTAAATCTATAGTAATTAACCCTGGTCCTGCTGAACCCAGATATGCACTCCCTTTGCAAACAGTGTAGGACCAGATCAGTTGGCATCTGAAGAAGCCAACTGATCTGGATCTGCACTGTTTCTCATTAAGTATGTGAATTTATATCAGTAACCTAGATCAAGTAATCTGATTGGTGGAAAATTAGAAGTGGGCGTGGCATCTGAATTTATTCAGCAGGACAAGGGTTAATAATGTAACAAACTACTGTCCTTTCGACATCCTTTGGAAAAACAAACGTTTTATGCATTTTGACATCTTCTAGATCTAGATCTGCAGACGATACATCCATATTTTCGTTTCTGGATGATAATTTGAGTAAAAAATCAATGGATTTTCACCAAACTTGGTTTATGCATTGATATTGTGGAGAACTGGTGTGGGATCACTAATGGGCAAATTTTATAAGTTTTTAACAGAGTTATCTTCCCGGGACACGTTTGCATTTCCGTTTTTGGACAAGTTGAGTAATTATCAATGGATTTTCACCAAACTTGCTATGTGCATTAATATTGTAGAGGTCTGCTTTGGGATTGCTAATGGGCAAATTTTGTCTGTTTTTGACAGAGTTACCTGCCAGGGATATGATAGTGACAGGGTATCATCATTTCACATATTTATTTCTTATAATTGAAAAAGTGGGGCTATACTGGATTTGCCATGTCTTTCCGTGACTCCGTCATTCAGTAATTCCACTATTCCGTCATTCCGCGATTCCGTGACTGCAAAATTAAAATGCCTCATGCTTAACCCTTAAAGCACCAATCACAACAATTGTCGTCTGCTTTCTCATCTGCTTGTGATTTTATAAGTCATTTCTGCAAACAGTGTGGACCCAGTCCTTTAGGAGCAGTCTGATCTGGGTCCACACTGTTTGCCTGTATGCAAAAATAGGTTAAAAAAGTTTGCAAGAATATTCAGCAGACAACATAAACAGACAACATTTTCAGATGCAGGTTTTCTTGGCGCTTTAAGGGTTAGTAAATTTTATGCTTGTGGTCCTACTTCAATGAAACTTATACTATATTTGGTCTCTGAGGTTAGTAAGGTGACATCGCAGAATGTGTGCCAAGGGCCCATAACTCTTGGAATTATGTTCCTTGGTAGGTTTTCAAAATTTAAAATGCATTTTGCTTAATAACTTCTATGTTTGTGGTCCTACTTCAATGAAACTAATACCACACTTGGTCTCTGAGGTAAGGAAGGTGGCCAAGGGCCCATAAGTCTTGGAGTTCTACCCCTTGATAGGTTTTGCAAAATTAAAATGCATTTTGCTTAATAACTTTTATATTTGTGGTCCTATTTCATTGAAACTTATACTACACTTGGTCTCTGAGGTTAATAAGGTGTCTTAGCAGAATATTGGCCAAGGGCCCTTAACTCTTGGAGTTACGTCCCTTGGTAGGTTTTCAAAATTTGAAATGCATTTTGCTTAATAACTTTTATGTTTGTGGTCCTACTTCAATGAAACTAATACCTCACTTGGTCTCTGGGGTAAGGATGGTGTAATGGGAGAATGGTGGCCAAGGGCTCATAACTCTTGGAGTTCTGTCTCTTGATAGGTTTTCAAATTTTGCCATTCTTGAAAATTTTCGTAACAGATTTCTCAGGAACTATAAAAGCTAGAAAGCTGAAAGTTCGTATAAACATGGACAATGACTGGATGTTATTTGTATACTGGAATAGGGGCCAAGGGTCTATAACTCTTCGAGTTATGTCCCTTTATAGGCTTTCAGTAACTTACGTTTGTGGTCCTACTTCAATGAATTTAATACCTCACTTGGTCTCTGGGGTAAGGAAGGTGTAATGGCAGAATGGTGACCAAGGGCCCATAACTCTTGGAGTTCTGTCTCTTGATAGGTTTTCAAATTTTGCCATTCTTGAAAATTTTCGTAACAGATTTCTCAGGAACTATGAATGCTAGAAAGCTGAAAGTTCGTATAAACATGGACAATGACTGGATGTTATTTGTATACTGGAATAGGGGCCAAGGGTCTATAACTCTTGGAGTTATGTCCTTTTGTAGGTTTTCAGAACTTGCGTTTGTGGTCCTACTTCAGTGAAACTTATACCACACTTGGTCTCTAAGGTCAGGAAGGTGTAGTGGCAGAATAGTGGCCAAGGGCCCATAACTCTTGGAGTTATATCCCTTCATAGGTTTTCAAATTTTGACATTATTGAAAATTTTCGTAACAGATTTGTAAGGAACAGTGAAAGCTAGAAAGCTGAAAGCTCGTATCAACATGGACAATGACTGGATGTATCATGTATACTGAAATAGGGGCAAGGGTCTGTAATTCGTAGAGTTATGTGCCTTGGTAGGTTTTCAAAAAAAAAAAAAAAAAAATGCATTTTGCTCAGTAACTTTTATGTTCATGATCCTACTTCAATGGAACTTTACCACATTTGGGGGCTTTGAAAAAGTGGTACATGCATGGATAGTGTGTTGATGTATCATGTATTCTGGAATCCAGGCCAAGGGCCCATAACTCATGGATTAAAATCCCTTGATAGGTTTTAGGATGCCATGTTACCATGTCCTACAGTGGTGTTACCTGGTAAGGATGAATTCAAAATATTTCAACACTATATGTATTTCTCCTCCCATTGAGCTGCAGCGGGGCTATTGTCAGATCCTCTGACAGCTCTAGTTTACAATTATTTTTGGTCATACAAGACAAATTGCAACAGATAAAGCTACCATTCTAATAGCTGTTGTGAAGTTATTAGCATGTTTTCATACATACCCTGTTAAGATGAACAGCTTCTCTTTACAGGGAGAGTAATCTAAGTCAATAGTTGTTGCTTTCTTTCTTAAAGGGAGATCATCCTTGCAGAAAATAATTTGCTTCCCTGGTATATGCATCCCATCTCAAAGTGGGAGCAAATTCTTTCCTTTAAGTAGCCCCACTTGCAGAAAAGATTCCTATACCCTTAGGAAGCAAATTCTTTCCATTAAGAGTAGTCCCACTTTAAGAAGGGAGATAAACAGAGAAGAATGATCCTTTTGGAATGTATTCATTAACCAAAAGAAATATACTCTTACCTTGACCCATTTTGGACTGGAGACCCCCAAATGAGTAGCTGGCAAACAGAGTAGATCCAAATCAGATGCCATAGCTTCTGATCAGGGTCTACACTCTTTGCATTAAATACAGGAATTTCTGTAAAACATAGTAATAATAAAAACTAATCAGACACCCTGCAGTCTGAAATAGACTGATCCAACGAGTTGTGGTAGAAGAGTCCACTGGATGTAAATGGGTTAAGACCTCGTATATCTTATAACTGGATATCATGTATTTTGTACTCACAGTTATTTGTTCAGAAAAATATGTTAATTACTAACCCGGAATATCTACTCTGAAGGCAGTGTAAATTGACATTACAACGCCCTCAACTGATGTAGTCGAATTAACCATGTTAGTGGATATACTTCTTGTGCAAAAGTATGTGGTTGGGTGTGGCGAAGGGTGCTGTGTATCTTACGTCACCGGGGCGCCCAACTGATATTGGCTTACGGGTAAGGCCTGCTATCCTTGTAGCTGGTAAGGGTAGAGGGGGGGAGCTTGCTTTCTTCTGTTTCTTCACTTTCATTCCTGTTCCTCTTTCTTCCCTGTCCTTCTTTGTCATCTCCTCCACTCTCACTTCTGTCTCTTTTCTCCCTTTCTCTGGGAGATGACACAAAATGACCCAGAAGGGTTGATGTGTTGTTAAACTCCAACACAATAAAAAAAATCTTGTGCAAAACATATGGCTCTCAATAACAAATTTACCTCTTATGAATTTACTTTTGTTTCTTTGAGCTTTCCTGGGACAGTCAGAAAATCACGAGACTATCTTTGAATGGCATTTTCAATGTTGTACTATTGTTAGACACCATCTTGAATGGAGTCAGGTTAGCCTAGAGCTGATGATGTCATAAGTGAACATTGATGTTATTCAGTTACATAGAAATAATTGATATAATAATACAGAAACAAATTAATATAGAAAACAATTATTTTTTAACCCTAGTCCTGCTGAACCCGGATATGTCCAGCCTTCGCAAACAGTGTAGATCCAGATCAGTTGGCTTCTTCAGAAGCCAACTGATCTGGATCTGCACTGTTTGTCATTAAATATGTGAATTTCTATCAAAAACCCAGATCAAGTAATCTGATTGGCTGGAAATTAGAAGTGGGCGTGGCATCTTAATTTATTCAGCATGACAAGGTTAATGTAGCTACAGCACTGTAGTTTGTGTAAATAACAGCTCTGTAGGAAGGAATTTTGGTCGGCTACTAGACTGACTTCAGTCTCCAGTGACTAACTGTTTTTTTCTTATAGTCTGTTTAATAATCCACTAAAATAAAACCAAAATAATATCATGACTATAAAGGCTGGTCACTAGAGACTAGCCTTTATAGTCGTGATATTTTTTTTGGTTTTATTTTAGTGGATTATCAAACAGGATTATGAGAAATATATTTAGTCACTCGAGACTGGAACCAGTCTAGTCAGCTACTTGAAAACCAGTTTCTCCCGTGTTTACCTTGAACCAGGTTCTGGAAGCCAGTTTCTTTGTTTCTTGGTAATACTCCTGTGGACCCATCGGTAGCTCACAAAATCTTTTACCCTTTCATCCCTACAGACCAGACCAGATACACCACAACCTCTTTATAACACTGTTGTTGGGGTCCATAGCATAAACCGTGTTAGTTAAACAATCGTGTTATATCCAAACAAAATTGTATAGATTATGTTGAAAAATGACCGTGTTAGTTAAACAACCGTGTTATATCCAAACAAAATTGTATAGATTATGTTGAAAAATGACCGTGTTAGTTAAACAACCGTGTTATATCCAAACAAAATTGTATAGATTATGTTGAAAAATGACCATTTATGGTCATTTTTCAATATAATCTATACATTTTTGGGAATCGGCTTCAGACCATGTTATATTCAAAACCGTGTTATAACGAACTGTGTTATAAAGAGGTTGTAGTGTACCTTTGCAAACAGTGAAGATCCAGATGAGACAGCTGGTAACAAGCCCTCTTGTCAGGATCTTCACAGGTTGTCATTCGGTTTCTGATTTTTGACAGCAATCTGTATTTGCTGCAAATACAGTGTACTGGTTAACTGCTTAGAGAGGGATGGCCTCGGTGACTCAGTCGGATGTGCATCTGACTGATGATCAGGAGGTGGCAGGTTGAATCCCCGCCGGGGTCCGGCAACTTTCTTACATGGAGATTGATCATGAAATATTTTCTGCAGTCATTCTCTCCCTCTTGCTGGTTCAAGAAGGGTAGGGTTTGGTCGGGTGGTGTGAAGGTGTCGTGTATCATGCGTCACTGGGGCATCCAGCTGATATTGGCTTACAGTTGGACAAGGCCTGCTATCCTTGTAGCAAGTAAGGGTAGAGGAGGAATGTTTTTATTTCTTCTATTTCTTCACTTTCATTCCTGTTCCTCTTTTTCCCTGTCCCTCTCTTTCATCTCTTCTACTATCTCTTCTATCTCTTTTCTCCCTTTCTCTTGGAGACGACACAAAATGACCCACAAGGGTTGAGGTGTTGTTAAGCCCCAACACAATCAATCAAGAAGGGTAGTTGTCAGTTTCTGGCGAAAGAATGTGCATAAGTACTGGTTAAGCACTTGGAGGACTAAGCTTGCCCAGAAAAAAGTGTAGTTAGATAAAAATGAATGCGCTCAACATGACGCTAATGGATTGACTGAGCTGTAAAACCTCATCTCAAACATAACAGCTTTGAGGACTAAGCTTGCCCAGGGAAAGTGTGTTTAGGTAAACTGAGCAGGCTGACATGATCCTAATGGGTTGCCTGGGCCATAAAATCTCAAGTCAATCTGTCTCCACTGTTTGACTGTCTAACCAAGTATTAGCTGCCCTATGCTAAATGAATGTTAACATGTTGGGAACTGTGATGGTGAAGGTCAGATTGTAGATGCCCTGTTTGATACCTGAAAATCATTTTGGTGCAGCAATGCCTTGATAAAATCTATCACATCTCTAATAAGTTACTTTTTTTTCAGCCGAAAAATACTGATATTTTCCTTATTTCTCTTTAAAAACATATGCTGTGAGTACTCATTAGAAGCACCTCAGTGACATGCTTCTAATGAGTACAACGTATGTTTTCATAGAGAAATAAGAAAATTATTATGTGGATACCCCCTCTTATCTGGAGCTGTGATCTGTCTGTTACAATCAAATTTTGCTTATGCACTGATTTTATGTTTAAGACAGGAATTGTTACAAAGCTTTTATGTCATCAAATTCAACAGTTATAGCCCCTGTTTGATGTCAGAAATTAGGTTGTACTTAACATGTTGTGAAAAAATTGATCGATTTCAATCAGATTTTGCTTATGGACTATCTTGACAAGTTTTTGACCAAAATTGTTACAGAACACTTATGTCAGATTCAAAGTTTATGGCCCTTGTTTTATGTCAGCAAATTGGTTCTACTTAACATCTTTGTGAAAGAATGGATGGAGCGGGCCCCTGTAGCCTAGTGGATAGGAGAGTTGACTCTTAATCCATTAGGTTTCTTACCGCTGTGGTTCGAGCCTCGCTCGGGTCACATGTGGGAAAGCCAAGTTCTGCTTATGAATGGTCAGTTGTTTTTCCCCGCAAGTTATCCAGTTTTCGCCCATCTTTGATGAACGATCGGCTCAATATAAGTGAAATATTCTTGAAAGGGCCGTAAAACCCAAATAAAAAAAAAACAAAAAAGAATGGATGGGTTTTAATCAGATTTTGTTTTTACATTGATGTTTTAGTAATGACCTATACACTTACACATATACACATATGTAATCATGTATCTTATAACTCATATACGTATAAGATAATAGAATTTGTACTATATTTGCTTTAAATATCCAGACATCTTAACACTTTACCACATTTGGTTTAATCCATATTAGTCGGGAAATCCCAAAAAGGGTAATTAGCAGATAGTGCACACCCAGACCAGATGCTGCAGAACGTCACATCTATTCAGGGTCTGCACTGTTTGCATTAAAATATAGGAATTTCTATAAAACATAGTAATAATAAAAACTAACTAGACTCCCAGCTATTGGAAATAGACTGGTCCAAAGAGTTGCGGCAGAAGAGTCCACTCGACGTTAATGGGTTTAAATTCAAACAAGTGTATTTTACTACCTGACGAATCCTATAACCCTAGTCCTGCTGAACCGGGATATACCCTGCCTTTGCAAACAGTGTAGATCCAGATCAGTTGGCTTCTGAAGAAGCCAACTGATCTGGATCTGCACTGTTTGCCATTCAGTGTATGAATTTATATCAACAACCTGGATCAATTAATCTGATTGGCTGACAATTAGAAGTGGGCATAGCATCTTAATTTGTTCAGCATGACAAGGGTTATCAAAGGAACTTGCTCAAAATTGCGTAAGTGTTATTATGTTATGAAACATCAGGACCTCTGGAGCTAGATCTCTGAATCCAAAATTGATAAGTATAGGTAGGCGTAAAATTTATCACTTCTTGTTTTTATTTATCATCAAACTCTGAAAAAATCCAGCATTGTTATTCCATGTAGATACAACTTAACTTTGTTCTCTGTATGCAGTTTCTGTGGAAATCTGCTGGGCTTGAACATAAATTTGCCAGAACTATTGATCATGAACTGAAATTTCTCAGTTTTTTCTAAATTATGGAGAGGCCCACAATTTTTCAATTTCCATTAAAACTATAATGTAACAGTCCCGAGACGCCCTGAGGTACAAGCCCTGGTGAAAACAAACACCAAACATTACAAATTGTGCAGGCGAAGACAGATCAGCTTGTGCACATGCAGTCTTGTAGGAAATGTTAGTCCAGTCTCATTTATATTATGATATTATTTATATTATGGTACTACACTGAAACCTTTTTATAAGAGTATTCGTTTTAAGACAGTTTCTGATATAAGATAGTTAAAGGTGGACCCAAAAACTGTTGCATCAAAACAAAAATGTATAGAATTTATAGAAAAATGAACATTTTGGCCACTTTTCTTTATAAGCTATACATTTTTGTATAATCTAAACAAAAATCTGTCTAAATTATTTCTCCATAGTGGAAAAAACACAATAGTCTATGAATTGAAAAATAGAAAATAGAGGTAGTTCTAATTCATAGACTAAACAAAAAATGTATAGATTATATAGAAAAATGACCATTTATGGTCATTTTTCTATATAATCTATATATTTCTGTTTGGATACAACACTGTTGTTTAGCTAACACAGTTTTTATTTTGTATCCCAGCAATAGTGTTATGAAGTGGTTTTGGTGTATTTATGTTATAGTACTCCACAAGGACAAAGCCAGTACCAGCCTTGCTTCCATTTGCAGTGGATTTCCTGGACAATATAGAATGCCATGCAATCCATTTTGCTGCATCTGCAGCAAATTTTGTACTTGTATACTGTAACAGGAAATGCTCAAAAGAAATACTGTGCCACAGCTCATTTATATAACAATACTCTGTAAGGAAAAAGTCAGTAATAGCTTTGTGCCATCTGCCATGGAATTCCAGGACAAATATAGAACCTGTTCCTGGTTTCCTGACAGAAGAAAATCAATAAAGTGTCTCAGAATAAAACTGCTAACAGATTTTCCTCAATTTGATTGTTATACTGGCTTATTAGAGGCTCTTCTTTTATCCATTGGACCAATAATTTCCTATTGTTCTTACCGTATTTACCCTAAGTATTGGTACACCTTATCTACTTACCATACTTGTCCTAAAATTTGAAATAGTCCATTCTATACTACCTCTTGATATGTCTAAAATATTGCTGTATGTATGGCAAACAGGCAAAGAGTATAGATCCTTCTGTATAGCCGCTGTTTCTAATAAATTGTTTAGAATAGCTTAAATAGTATTGGTTAAAAATAGCTTTTTATTTTATTTTTAAATTATTTCATTGTGTGTGTGTTTGGGATGGGGGTTGGGGGTGCGAAATCATTCGGACTGTTATTTGTTTTCATATTTCTCAACGTAAAAACCGTCCATATCATATTATAGAGTAAATATACACTGGGACCACTTTGCAAGATGGTCTCCGGTATAACATAGCTACAGATAAGAGGGGGTATCCACATAATATTTTTCTTATTTCTCCACGAACACATATGTTGTGGGTACTCATTAGAAGCACCTCGGCGAGGTGCTTCTAATGAGTACCACAACATATGTTTTCATGGAGAAATAAGAAATATATCAGCATTTTTCGGATGATAAAAGCATGTTATCTGTTGCTATGTATAAGACCATTTAAAAGTGGACCCCAAAAAGTGTTGTATCCAAACAAAAAATATATAGAGGTTATATAGAAAAATGACCATTTATGATAATTTTATCCAAACAAAAATGTATAGATTATATAGAAAAACTACTATTTAATATGGTCATTGTATCCAAACAAACATGTAAAGGTTTTTAGAAAAATGACCGTTTATGGTCATTGTATCCAAACAAAATTGTATAGATTATAAAGAAAAATGACCATTTATATCCAAACAAGAATGTATTGATTATATTAAAAAAAAGAAAAAAAAAAAAAAAAAAAATGACCATTTATATCCAAACAAAAATATATAGATTATTTTGACAAATAACCATTTATATACACATTTTTGTTCAGATACAACACAGTTGTTTAGCTAACAAGGTTTTCTGCTTTGGATCGGAAGATTATAGTGTAATAAAGAGGTTTTGGTGTACAATGGCAGTCTTATTGACGAGTATACATATTGCAGTTTTCCTGTTTTTGATGCTGTAAAGCTCTCTTGGGCCCTGAACTTGTCACGTTGCATCATTGTAATATTTGTGTTACGCTATGGCTATGGCTTAGACAATTCATTTTTGAAAACCGTTTGGAATAATATGTTACAATGGCCGATTTTAAGGCAGAGGTGTGAAACTTTGGAATATTCTTAGAAAGTAACTTTTGACTTCTATGCACTTCAAAATTGTAGCAGATGAATTATGTTTTCTTTAGAAAATAAGACTGAAATTTTAATGTGAATTGTCTTCCAGGCAGACAATTCACAAGAAATTTCAAGCCTTATTTTCTCTGCTTAGTAAAAAAAAAATATGATGCCGTCTGCTGCTGTTGATTGTCCCTAGCACTTAATGATTAACTAGTGCTAAAAAAAGAGAGATTTTTTTTTTTTCTGATTGATTTTATTTTCTTAAAATAGAATTTACTGTTTCAGTTCAGCAATGCTGATTTTTCAGAATAAAGAAATATTTTATACAGTATGCAAATATTTAAATTCAGCAGGTTAAAGGTTAACAGAAGCCGTATACATGCAGTATTGAGACAATATTTGATTTGTGGGGATAATTATTTGAGAAGACTTATTGATCAGCCAATCAATTGCTCTCTGTCAGAGTTCTAGATAGGATACTTTTGATCAACCAAAAATATATAATTTTCTTATTTCTCCCAAAAAACATATATTGTGGGTACTCATTAGAAGTGCCTTGAGGAGGCACTTCTAATGAGTACCCACAAGATATGTCTCTGTGGAGAAATAAGAAAAATGATAAGATGTTTAGGTATTCTTTTATCTAGAACTGTTTTCTATGTGTATGATTACAAGCTTTGGATGCTAATTGGCCATTGTTGCTATTAACCAAAGGCTAATTTTTGTATCAGATTTCAAGGCTTGGGAAAAGATGCATTTTGATCTTAAAACAATGACATTTTTATTATTCTTCTTAACCTTTACCACTTTCTGAACTAATTCAGCAGGTGACAGATTGACAATATTTTTCTTATTCTTCCCGCAAAATAGGCTTTCACATTTCATGCAAATTGTCTCCTAAATTTTTTTTATTTATTTATTTTTTTTTCCCACAAAATTGGCCTTAAAATTTCATACAAATTGTCTCTAAAATTTTCTTATTTTTCCCAGAAAATAGTCTTTGACAGTTTATGCAAATCGTCTCCTACTCTACTAAGGAGACAATTTACATGAAATGTCAGCCTATTTTCTGGGAATAATAAGAAAAATATTTCAAAATGTTGTCAGCTGAATTAATCCAGAATATATTAGTACTGGTATATATTTTTTTACTGCCTTGTAGTACAAGGTGGCTGTACAGTTGTGAATAGCTAAAGTATGTGAGGTGGACAGCGATGTCTCAGATGAACCTATATATGACCGTACATGTTGTTCAAAAGCTTTGCTGTTTGTTAATTTATTCTGTAGTAGCCTATAATTATGTAAGCAGTTTATGCAGATCCTGATCAGACTGCATGCATGTGAAAGCTGATATAAGCGTGCACTGACCAATTTTCATGACGGGGTGTATTTGTTATTTGCTTCGAATCTAGCTTTTTTGTTGCATGTTTTTTATGTGGCTCTTTCCCCGCTATTGGCAACTTTTGTCGTCTGCTGATAACCTTTGCAAACAGTTCGGACACAGGTCAGGCCCGACGTTTCGTTGGACCTGATCTGGATCCAGACTGTTTGACACTCTGATGGTATTCCTGAAAGATTTTTTTGAAAAAGTTAATTAAAAAAAAAATCCAATGGTGATAAAAAAAGCATGCAAAATTACCCAGCATGCAAAGAATTAATTATTTATAGCCTATGGCTTTGGACTGCTTTTAAGTTTATATTTTGGTATAATTGAGCTTATGTTTTTATTACAAAACTTACATACTATAGAATGAGCTTTAGAAAAAAAATGTGCTTTTGATATTTTATAAGTCTAGCTAAGATGCATTTTTCTTCAGTAAAAGAAAAAAAAAAAGAATTGATAGTTTTCTTATACTGGTCACCATGCAAATTGTCTCCAATGGTGATGTGGTAAATTGTTGTGACGACTACAGGGCAAAGTGTTTAGGAGCTGTTTGATCTGGGCCTACTCTGTTTGCTCATACCTGGCTGCATCATCTCAATATGACTTAACCCGTCATGCTGAACCCGGACATATCCTGCCCTTACAAACAGTGTAGATCCAGATACGTTGGCTTCTGAAGAAGCCAACTGATCTGGATCTGCACTGTTTGCCATTAAGTATTTGAATTTATAGCTAAAATCCGGATCAAGCAATCTGATTGACCGACAACTAGAAGTGGGTGTGGCATCTTAAGTTATTCAGCAGGACAAGGGTTAAAAAATGTTGAAAGTGGCGTAAAACACCAAATGCATCATCATGTCTGACTGTCCAAATATTTAGGGAAAATGCTGTTGTCAGAGAAAGAAAGTAAAAGAACATCTTACATGTTCTAATTTCCCCATCAGATAAGGTATTTTTCAACTGAAAAGTACCATATTAACCCTAAGTATTTGGACACCTTAACTCCTTACCATACTTTTTCTAAATTTTAAAAACCTACAATTCACTACCCGATGTTGTCTAAAAATTTGATGGACCAGTGGCAAACAGTGTAGACCCTGATGAGACGCCGCATTCTGCATGAAAACATGTTGTGGGTACTCATTAGAAGTGCCTTATACATGTGTTGTGGGTACTCATTAGAAGCACAACACTAAGGGGTTTCTAATGAGTAGCCATAAAATGTATGTTTCATTAAAAAATAAGAAAAAAATACAGTACTCAAATCTAATTACCGCACATACCCCTATAAGCACACAGTCAAGCAATTCTGTAGTCTTCAAAATACAGCCAGTGTACTTTTTGTCTACTTCTTGATAAAGGCCTATGTTGTGGATATAAAGAGATTGTGTTGTAATGTTTTTTTTTGTTTGTTTTTGTTCTTTCAGATCTATGGTGGTGCTAAACCAGTTGTGAGGGAGGGCGGTTCCTTCAATGCAAAGAAGAAATTTTTCGAGAAGGAAATTCAGGAACAAGAAAAACAGACTATTACTCAGGGTGAGTGAATTTTAATATTTAACCCTTGTCCTGCTGAACCCGGATATACCCTGCCTTTGCAAACAGTGTAGATCCAGATCTGTTGGCTTCTGAAGAAGCCAACTAATCTGGATCTACACTGTTTGCCATTTAGTATGTGAATTTATAGCATCAAACCGGATTAAATAATCTGATTGGCTGAAAATTAGAAGTGGGTGTGGCATCTTAATTTATTCAGCAGGACAAGGGTTAATGCTTAGCATGCTGGGTAACTATTTTACCAAACAACACTTTGAAATACTTTTATTTACTTTTAGAAAATTATGATTGTAACTTTGACAAGCTAGCTTCCCATTCAGGTGAGCTCTACTATTATGAGATGACTCTTTTTTTTTTATGTAATCTTATTACTTTACCTTTTACCATGCTCTGAGCAGATTTAGCAGACGACAAATAGATGATATTTTTCTGAGCAAAAAGGGTTCAACATTTTATGCAAATCATCTCCAATAACAGACAAATTGCATGAAATGTCAAATCCTGTTTCCAGGGAAAAAATAGGAAGAATACTTCAGATTGTCGTCTGCTGAAATTTTATTCAGCATTTGAAGCATTAAAGAGATAAGTCGTGTTAGTCTAAAATGACTTAAAAGTCTGGGCCCAGTTGTTCAAAGTGTCGTTAGCTTAACAAGCTCGTTAAGGATCATTTCGTTAACTTTTTTAGCGGATTCAATATACAATATTCTGATATTTTTTGCTGAAAAAATGTGAGTAGCTTTTGCACTGCAAAAGCTACTCACATTTTTTCAGCAAAAATTTTCAGCACATTTGCGTATCACTTGATTTAAATTTTAACGAATCGTTAACTAACGACGTCGTTAGCTTTGAACAACTGGGCCCTGATGATATTTTTATGTAATTTTTGGTTAGTGTCTGCCTACAAATTGTGAGGTTATTAGTTCGATCCACAGCCAGGACATACACTCTTTGCTCAGGCTTATTTATCTAATATTAGTACTAGCTGCTCTTTTTCTTGGCTTTCAGCATTAGGAAGAAGATCTAGGATTGGTCACTATGATGTCACTATACTGTATTTGATCCAATTACCGCACATACCCTTATAAGCACTTAGTCAAGCAGTTTCGTAGTCTTCTGATGATAGGCCATGTATCTACTTCTTTATAAAAGCACATGTTGTTTGTACTCATTTGAATCAGGTTGAGGGAATTCAGATGAGTACCAACAAAAGATGCTTATATATAGAAAGTCAGAAAAATATTGCATAAGCATCATTAGATATGCCCCTCATGAAGTTCTCTGCTGATCTTTCCGTATTAGGAGAAAATTTTTAGTGATTTTTGAAAAAAAAAAAAAAAAAAAAAAAAAAAAAAAAACTTATGCACACAGTGCGGTAATTACTGTGCATTCGACATCTTTCAGAAAGTTGTTTTTTGCGTGGGGCTTTTTACTGAAGAAGTAAATTTGCAAACGTTTGTCAACCATTTGTCATAACTTCCTATGCTCAAATATTTTATTCTAGTCATTTGTTTTTAAAAAATCAAATATTTTCGTTTTTTCCCCATAATAAAAATGAATGCAAGTTATATAAAAATCTGTAGGGTAGGTAACTTGGAGAATTATTTTCAACAACTTCAGCTTGTTCAATTTTTCTCAAATTTTCACAATATTATTGTGAAATATCAGTTATTCAAATACAGCAAAGAAAAGTTAAAAGTATTTTCTTAGACAAAAGTTTAAAAAAAAATCACTTAACTATAGAAATTGCATAGGTCAGACCAATATTTGGCTGTAAATTTTATTTTAGTTTAAGCCTTGTCCTGCTGAATAAATTAAGATGCCACACCCTTTTCAAATTTTCAGTCAATCAGATTAATTGATCCAGATTACTGTTATAAATTTACATACTGGATGGCAAACAGTGCAGATCCAGATCAGTTGGCTTCTTAGAAGCCAACTGATCTGGATCTACATTGTTTGCAAAGGCAGGGTATATCTGGGTTCAGCAGGACAAGGGTTAAATATTAATTTTGAGAACAAAACACAGAAACAGAAAAGACAAATGGTTTCTGATAAGATACGGTCAGAACAAAATATTTTCATTTAAAATAAAACACCGAGCAAAAAACGTCTTTCCGAGTTATGTCAAGAAAACAGTAGGGCGAATATGGTAATGTGACTGGTAGTAGTATCAATCTGTGTTTCTGGTGGGCATGATTATAGACAGTGAGGCAGCACTATAAAAGGGCATCCTCTCCCAAAGTCACATCCAGCGTAGCCCCCATGTGACTCAGTTGTCTGGCTACGTTAGAAATCTGGGCCTGGCTGTTCAAAGCATCGTTAGCTTAGCAAGCTTGTTAAGGGTCATTTCGTTAACTGTTTTAGCGGATTCAATACACAATATTCTGATATTTTTTGCTGAAAAAATGTGAGTAGCTTTTGCACTGCAAAAGCTACTCACATTTTTTCAGCAAAACATTTCAGCATATTTGCATATCCCTCAATGTAAATTTTAACGAATCATTAACTAACGATGTCGTTAGCTTTGAACAACTGGGCCCAGAAGTAGTAGTAGAGGTCACATCAAGACACTGTTTGTTAACAGATTTTGGCATCAACATGAATGCAAGCAAGCTTTTTCTTGGGCTAATCTGTTACTGATGATTATATTTCGAAAGCAACAACAACAAAAACCTATAGCTCCAGATAAGATACTTTTTTCAACTGAAAAAAAAAGTACAGGGCCCATTTGTTTAAAGCGTTGTTAGCTTAACGAGCTCATTAGTGGACTAAGTGTTAACTTTTCTAGTAAGTACAATATTTAATTCACATTTATTTTTGCTGAAAAAATGTGAGTAGCTTTTGCAAAAGCTACTCACATTTTTTCAGCAAAAATATTAGCATATATTCCATATTTAATGACCAAAGTATAACAATATGTTAAGTAATGACATTGTTAGTTTTGAACAACTGGACCCTGATATTTTCTTATTTCTCTATGAAAACGTAAGTTGTGGGTACTCATTAGAAGTGCCACACCACATGTTTGTTGTGTGGAGAAATAAGAAAAAAAAAAAAAAAAAAAAAAAAAATTGTGGGTACGCCTCTTTTCTGAAGGCATGATAATACTGCTGATATTTTTTATGTTGGTCTGCAGGGTTGAAGAGGTTAACCCTTGTCATGCTAAATAAATTAAGATGCCATGCCCACTTTTAATTGTCAGCCAATCAGATTTCTTGATCCAGATTGTTGATATAAATTCACATACTAAATGGCAAACAGTGCAGATCCAGATCAGTTGGCTTCTTCAGAAGCCAACTGAATTGGTTCTACACTGTTTGCAAAGACAGAATATATTTGGGTTCAGCAGGACAAGGGTTAATAATTTTAGTTTTCTTTTTTCAGCAAAACATTTCAAATACTTCTCAGAGCATGAACTTGCTAAAATGAGAAAAGAGGAAGGTATACCAGTTGTTGTTATCAACCAGTCAGTGCTTGTTGTGTTGTTATCCTTTAGCATAATGCCCCCACCCCACTCCACCCCAAACCAAGGAATCACTGCAACTTCACCATTCCACACTTCCTTTAATAAGAGATCCAACCTTGCACACAGTCAGAAAAGGGCTGCTGCATGTGCGAATGGTAAAAGCCCAGACTTTTGACCACCTGTGCACCGGGGCTGTCTAATCATGGTCTGCTCTGACTGAGACTATTCTTGAGTAAACATTGAATCGGAAAGCTGGTAAAGAAGGCCCTGATTGGACTGTGCAAGCGTGTAGACTGTGTTGACTGATATGGGCCTTGGTTGCCCTGGTATGCAATAAAGCCCTTTTCTCAAGCTTCCCATGGTAGAGGTTCCAAAATGTACCAGTACTATATTTACCCTAAGTATTCAGACACCTTAATTTCATACCATATTTGTCCTAAAGGTTGATCAAGTCCATTTTCTCTAGCTGTTGAAGTGCCTAAAAACTGTTGCCATTCCATCACAACATTTTTGAATACGGTAAATACCCTAAAATTTTGAACTTCCAATTTTCTGACAAAACAGCATATGCAAACAGTGTAGACCCAGATCAGACTGCTCCTGAGCAGTCTGATCAGGATCTACACTGTTTGTCTTGCCACTAAGTATTTATGTCCCCAAGTTCAAAGACCTTGGTCCTGCATTTAAAGGGAAACGTAATATAAGTTGTAAGTATATCTTGGAGTAAAGTGCTCAATAAGTCATTTATTTTGATGCAAGCGCTTTCAAAATTGGACTAGAAATAAGGAAGTTATGGTGGTTTGAAATATTTAAAACGGCTGTCATGGATGCCGCCATATTGTAGGCATTGTGATGTCACACAGCCCAAATTAAATACGCAAAACCAAATTATAAAGGGTTTTTAAGAATGACTTTGCTACAGATTTTTTTTTATAATCTTTTAATTCTAGTGACAAGCAGTCCCCCAAAATAGACCAACTTTATGAGAATAACTACCTTTATGAAACAAATTTCGATTTTTATGAAACCTCATTAAATATTCAAAATGGTGGCGCCCATTCCACCAATGTTGTAATATTCATTTGTCTATAACTTACTGAATTTTCCACCAATTTTGATCAAAATTGTGGCAAAATTCATTGTTTGGAAAGTTCTTTACTTTAAAGCACAATACCTTTTAAGGTTGCATTCCCCTTTAAGGGTCAAATGACTGTCATTTTTTGCTTCAACTCTAGCCTTTTGCTCCTATTTCTGAAGAAAGAAGGCGGAGGGGTATATTGCTTTTGGGTTGTTTGTTTGTCTGTCAGTACATTCCTCAAACTTTTCTTGTGTGCAAGATACCTTGATGACTATTTGCCTTGGTGAGCTTATTAGGGTTGAAGAGTAGATCACGTGATTAAGTTTGGGGGAGGGGCAAATCAATTTTGTCAAGAGTTTTGCCACTTTCCAACTTTGGCCTTTTATATGGACATGCATATATATGTAGTTGAGGGTATTCTGTTTTACAATCACAGCTGAAGGAACAGCTGCATAAAAAAAGGCAGAATTTAGGCCCAAAAATGGTTTGAAGTCTTGGATTTAGGTAGTTTGTGCACTTTGGATAAATGTTAAGGCATTATCGTAACAGTTGTTTTTGTCTGTCATCTGTTGGCATGTCTTTTATGTGTATGAAACACTGCAAACAGTTTTTTTAGTTGCATTATTTTTACAATTACCGTATTTACCATATGTATTCGGACAGACAGGCCTGAGCAAACAGTTTAGACCCAGATGAGACGCCGCAGAACACGGCGTCTCATCTGGGTCTACACTGTTTGCGACTCATCCAGCAATTTTTAGACACAACATCGGGTAGTGAATTGTACTGGTTCAAATTTTAGAACATATATGGTAAGGATTTGAGGTGTCCGAATACTTAGGGTAAAAAACGGTATAATCAAGCTGGATATTGTGTATACGCGATCTCCGTTGATTACCAAGAAGAGTTAAAGCTTAGCATACCTGGTAAAAATTTCAGCTTATTTTTCAGAGAAGATAAGCTTTGACATTTCATGCAAATTGTCTCTTGGAAAAATAAGAAAAAAATTTTGTCAGTTTGTCATCTGCTGCAAAGGGTTTAGGGGACTGGACTCACTTTATAGAATTTCTATCATTGTTTCACAATGGAAGATAACTTTTGTGACAGTCTGTTTGCTCTCATGCACATTTAAACCCTTTTCAAAAGGGAGCATCTCTAAAAAGAAAGAGTTAGCGTCCAGCCTGAAGCAAATTCTTTACTTTTAGCGTCCAGCCTGAAGCAAATTCTTTACTTGTAACATCCAGCCTGAAGCAAATTCTTTACTTTTAACCCTTAAAGCCCCAAGAAAAAGTTGTTGCAGATGACATTCTATTTTTTTTTTTTTTTTTTTTTCAGAGAAAACAAGTGTTGATATTTCATGTGAATCACCTGCCAAGCAGACAAATCACATGAAATGTCAAGACTTGTTTTCTTTGAAAAATAATAATAAAAAGATATAAAAAGAATTGTCATCTGCTGCAGTTGTGATTGGCACTTTAAGGGTTTGAGTAGATCCCTTTTCAGAGGAGCAGAAAGAATCTTGACAGTTGTCTCCACTTAACATTTCTCTTGCTGAACACGACATGCCCTGTGTTAGCAAACAGGGTAGTTCCAGATCAGTTGGCTTCAGAAGCCAACTGATCTGGGTCTGCACTATTTGCCATTAAAAATGTGAATTTCTGTCAAAAACCTGGATCAAGTAATCTGATTGGCTGATTATTAGAAGTGGGCATTGTATCTTAATTTATTCAGCATGGCAAGGGTTAAAGCAATTCAGTCTGGAGACCCCTAAAAGTGTAATTGGAAAACAGTGTAGACCTAGATCAGATGCCACAGAATGCAGCTTCTGATCAGGGTCTATATGTTTTGCATGAAGTTATTAACACAATTCTGTAAAACATAGTAATAATCAAAAGTGACCAGACACCCAGACCGACTCCAGTCTCCAGTGACTGTATATTTTTTCTTATAATCCTGTTTAATAATCCACTAAAATAAAACCAAAATGATATCATGACTATAAAGTCATGATATTATTTAGGTGTTTGTTTTTAGAGGTTATGAGAACAAATATGTAGTCACTGGAGACTGGAGCCAGTCTACCAGACACCCTGCTATTGGAAATAGACCAGTCCAAAGAGTTATAGTGGAAGAGTACACTAGGCCTAAAGGGGTTAAGTGTAATGCCTTATTCTGTTTTGTTAACTCACTGTAAAACAATACCATATTTACACATCTGATCAGGGTTTATTAGCTCACCTGAGCACGAAGTGCTCATGGTGAGCTATTGTGGTCAGTCAATGTCCGTCGTGCGTCGTGCGTCGTGCGCCGTCAACAATTGCTTTAAAAGCCTACTCCTCCTACACCCCTAGGCCATTTGACTCGATACTTGGTAGGAAGCATCGGGGTGACTTGTAGATTAAAAACAGCTAAAATTGTGCCAGTCGGAAATCCAAAATGGCCGCCATGGCCGCCATCTTGAAAATCTATTTTTCGCTTCTTCTCCTGAACCGAAAGGCCAATTGACTTCAAACTTGCTAGGAAGCATTGGGGTGACTTGTAGATCAAAAATAGGTAAAATCGTGCCGATCGGAAATCCAAGATGGCCGCCATGGCCACCATCTTGAAAATCTATTTTTCGCTTCTTCTCCTGAACCGAAAGGCCAATTGACTTCAAACTTGCTAGGAAGCATTGGGGTGACTTGTAGATCAAAAATAGCTAAAATCGTGCTGATCTGAAATCCAAGATGGCCGCCATCTTGAAAATCTATTTTTCGCTTCTTCTCCTGAACAGAAAGGCCAATTGACTTCAAACTTGCTAGGAAGCATTGTGGTGACTTGTAGATCAAAAAATAGCTAAAATCGTGCCGATCAGAAATCCAAGATGGCCGCCATCTTGAAAATCTATTTTTCGCTTCTTCTCCTGAACCGAAAGGCCAATTGACTTCAAACTTGCCAGGAAGCATTGGGGTGACTTGTAGATCAAAAATAGCTAAAATCATGCCGATCGGAAATCCAAGATGGCCGCCATGGCCGCCATCTTGAAAATCTATTTTTCGCTTCTTCTCCTGAACCAAAAGGCCAGTTGACTTCAAACTTGCTAGGAAGCATTGGGGTGACTTGTAGATCAAAAATAGCTAAAATCGTGCGGATCGGAAATCCAAGATGGCCGTCATGGCCGCCATCTTGAAAATCTATTTTTCGCTTCATCTCCTGAACAGAAAGGCCAGTTGACTTCGAACTTGCTAGGAAGCATTGTGGTTACTTGTAGATCAAAATTAGCTAAAATCGTGCCGATCGGAAATCCAAGATGGCCACCATCTTGAAAATCTGTTTTTCGCTTCTTCTCCTGAACCAAATGGCCAATTGACTTCAAACCTGCTAGGAAGCATTGAGGTGACATGAAGATCAAAAATAGCTAAAATCTTGCCGATTGGAAATCCAAGATGGCCGCCATGGCTGCCATCTTGAAAATCTATTTTTTGCTTCTTCTCCTGAACCGAAAGGCCTATTGACTTCAAACTTGCTAGGAAGAATTGTGGTGACTTGTAGATCAAAAATGGCTAAAATCGTGCCGATCGGAAATCCAAGATGGCCGCCATGGCGGCCATCTTGAAAATCTATTTTTCGCTTCTTCTCCTGAACTGAAAGGCCAATTGACTTCAAACTTGCTAGGAAGCATTGGGGTTACTTGTAGATCAAAAATAGCTAAAATGCCGAATGGAAATCCAAGATGGCCGCCATGGCCGCCATCTTGAAAATCTATTTTTCGCTTCTTCTCCTGAACCGAAAGGCCAATTGACTTCAAACTTGCTAGGAAGCATTGTGGTGACTTGTAGATCAAAAATAGCTAAAATTGTGCTGATCGGAAATCCAAGATGGCCGCCATGGCCGCCATCTTGAAAATCTATTTTTTGCTTCTTCTCCTGAACCGAAAGGCCAATTGACTTCAAACTTGCTAGGAAGCATTGGGGTGATTTATAAATCAAAAATAGCTAAAATCGTGCCGCTTGGAAATCCAAGATGGCCGCCATGGCAGCCATCTTGAAAATCAATTTTTCGCTTCTTCTCCTGAACCGAAAGGCCAATTAACTCCAAACTTGCTAGGAAGCATCGGGATGACTTGAAGATCAAAAATAGCTAAAATCGTGTCAATCAGAAATCCAAGATGGCCGTCATGACAGCCATCTTGAAAATCTATTTTTCACTTCTTCTCCTAAACCTAAAAGTCAATTGACTTGAAACTTAGTAGGGAGCATCTGGGTGACTTGTAGATCAAACATAGCTATAATCGTTCCATTCGGAAATCAAAGATGGCCGCCATCTTGAAAAAAAATTTTTCACTTCTTATACTGCACCGAAATGCCAGTTAACTCGAAAGTTGGTAGGAGGCATTGTGGGTGACTTGTGACGTTTTGAAAATTTCAGCATTTTAACCTTGTAAGCAAGATATTTCAAAAACTGTTTAAGCCATTGCCTTGTCATAAGAGTATTGGAAAAATGTTACATGCCATCTGCATATCTGCAGTGGCAGTTTCACTCAGGTGAGCGAGTTGTGGCCCGTGGGCCTCTTGTTCTATTCGCCGACCAGTCAGCAGTTTTTAGACACAACAGATTTTGTGTTGAGTGTGGTAAGGAGGAAAAGTGTCTGAAAACTAAGGGTCAGTACAAGACACCCAGCATAGTCAGCATACATGCCATAAGCTGTGGACTAGAATCTGTGAGATAAGGCAAAATTTTAAGGGAGATTTGACAAAATTCTGGGAGATTTTCTTAAACATCACTTTGGAGCTCCCCCAATATAGTCTTAAGTATTTCTTTTTTTCATTTAAGAAGCTTGAGAGAGTGATTTATGTTTATTTCTTCTTAAAATCTGTTGAAAAATGGTCTGAAAATTCTGTGAGATTTGAATTTTTTATGGGAATTGCCTTCCAGATAGGCCAAATTCTGTAAGATTTTATCTCACAGTGTGAGATATGGCATGTATGAGTCAGTGCTAGATGAAATAGTTTCAAACCAGAGGACTTAACTGTATTTGTATAGACCTTGCAGTGCCTGCTAGGGAACATTATAGACCCTGATCAGACTGCATACATGCACTTGAATTCAAGTTACATCGGTTTTATACATCATAAGGTCGATTTTGGAGGCGTCCATGTGACTGAGTGATAGCGCTTTAGACTTCAGGTCACAAGGAACCAGGGCCGATTTCAGCTGTAAGTGGAATTCAGTTTATAGCTGTTATGATTTGCTGCACAGAGCCTTTTATTATTAGCCATTGTCTCAAAATGACTTAAATACTGTTGAAAGAGATATAAAATGCCAAATCATCATAAGATTTATATCTGCTAGTTTGTATGTACAAAAGTACAGAAAGAGCTATTGCACTGCCCTCGGCATTGGTGTTGGAGTCGGCGGTGGCTTTGGCATAAACTAAAGTAATGTTTTATCATTAACGTTTTTAAGACCTTATATTTTATAAATGCCGAGATGGATTTTGTTTACATTTGTCTATATGATTATATACGATTATAGATGTTGGAGTAAACTTTATTTGGTACTATCCCCACCCCTACTTACGGCCTAGAGGTCAAGGTCATAGACTTGGAAATTTTATGTCAAAGTTTTGTGTCAAAGTTTTTAAGATCACTTATTCTAAATCCTTGTATGGATTTACTTTATATTTGGCATGATTATAGATACTTGTCCAAAATATGATTTGGCACTATCCCTACCCCAGCTTATGACCTAAAGGTCAAGGTCGCAGATTTAGAAATTTATGTTAAAGTTTTGTTACAAAGTTTTTAAGATCTCTTCATTTCTAGATCCTTGCATGGATTTACATGATATTTGGCATGATTATAGAAATTTGTCCAAAATTTTATTTGGCACTTCCCCACCCTATGACCTAGATGTAAAGGTCGTATTTTTTTTTTTTTTATTTGATTGACAAGCGAGAGTTCAGGCGATCTATCCTGTCCGGCGACAGGTCTTGTTTTTCATTTCCTTTAAAGCAAGAAGCAGACAAAAATCCGTTTTTTTTTTTGTTTTTTTTTTAATTATATCAACAATCTGGATGAAGTAACCTGATTGGCTGACAAATAGAAATGGGCATAGCATCTTAATTTTCTCAGCATGACAGAGGTTAATATTTATTATAAAGTATTTAAATTTTCCCTTCAGCTGACAAGGTGAACAGTATGACAAAAGAAGAGATGTTATCGAAAGTTTCGGACACCATTGGTGCAGAAGAGGAGGAATATAATAAGGTGTTATCCAGGTAAGAGCACCAAGATAAGGCACTTTTTTTTTTTGACCAAAAATGTTGATATTTTTCTTATTTCTCGTCAAAAACTAATATTGTGATATTCTAATGAGTACCTACAGCATACGCTTTCACATCGAGGGTTGAGCGCAAGACTATAATAACTCATATTTTTGAAACCCTTGTTTAGGGGCAACTTGGACCCCTTTCTAAACAATGCAAATTTAGGTGCCATTGCTCATACGAGCAATGGCACCTAAATTTTCATTGTTTACAGAAAGAAATGTTGTAATCTTCATAACGCCTTCATGGTGAGGAGATTAGGTTTGGGGAAAAACAACCATCTGACTTACGCCAGTCTTGCGCTCAACCCTTGACATACCCTACATGCTTGTTTTGTTTTCTTCATGCACATAGCCAGTTCGAACGTAGTAGTCTTTGCACAGAATTTACCTGCGAATTTCCAATGTCTGTATTGTGACATAACTATAACATTTTTTTTGTTGTTTCCCCCATCTCAGCCCCCCTCCCCTACTCCACCCCAACCCCTGTCCCCATATATTCATTAAGCATACATATCCTGTAGAAAAAATCACTTGCTGTGACAGCTTCGGGATGTGCTTTATGAATATATGGGAAAATGTGATATTCTATACTGATGAACCTATGATTGGATAATGTAAAAAATTTGCGAAGGTATATTCTGCGATATACTGCCAGAAATCTGACGTCTCATTAGCTGGCATTTGGTTTTACGCAGCTCACAGCACTTGTCGCTTCGTGCAAATAGTACATTTTTTCAACAGAAAAAAATGAATAAATGCATTAGAATGGGGATAACTGCAGTCAATTAGTGTCATTTAGTGAGGTAAATCCGTTTACAGCTCCACTGATGCATCGCCGTAAAACGTAATTTCCGACCGTAAAACTGCCGATTTACCTCCCCAAATGACAAATTTGAATGCAGTTATCCCCTAATTGTGGGTACTCATTAGAAGCATCTTGCCAAGGTGCTTCTGATGATTACCCATGACATATGTTTTTGTGGAGAAATATTTATGGATACACCCGCTTATCTGGTGCAGTTATAACACATCACCAGGTAATGAAATGGAATTATGAAAGTTTTAAAATAATTATGGTAAGGAGTTAAGATGTTTACAGTATGTAACTTCTTGGTCATAATTTCTTAACCCTGGTCCTGCTGAACCTGGATATGCCCTGCTTTTTGCAAACAGTTTAGAACCAGATCAGTTGGCTTCTGAAGAAGCCAACTGATCTGGATCTGCACTGTTTGCCATTAAGTCTGTTAATTTATATCAACAGTCTGGATCCAGAAATTTGATGGGCTGAAAATCAGAAATTGGCGTGGCATCTTAATTTATTCAGCATGACAAGGGTTAAAAAGATAATGTCAGAAATAGTCAGTGCAAAAGTTTTTCAACACCAAACAGCAATTCACTGTGCCATATTAACCCAAAGTATTAAGACAGAAAGGCCTGGCCAAATAGTGTAAACCCAGATCAGATGTGGTATTCTGCAGCATCTGATCAGGGTCTGTACTTTTTGCCCCTCGTCCAGCATTTTTTCAACACACGACTACGTATTAAAATGGACTTGTTTGAATGTATGACAAGTAAGGAGTTAAGGTGTCCCAGTATTTAGGATAAATATGATAGTTCAGAGTTACATGTATAACAAATATCTGTTGAAAAGAGGAAAATACTAAATGCATGCCAAATATGGGCCAAAAGAAAAGACGCCTTCGAGCCTTTGCAGATGGTACAGTGTCTTAAGTCTTTGTAGGGCAGCAGTCTGATCAAAGCCTTGGCTGTCCATCATTTGGTCCTGTAAAACATGTCAGCAAAGGGCAAATGTGACTGTGTTACTCTGGATGACAAGATGCGTATTTAGCTTATGCTCGAAGACGTCTTTTAACTTGATACGACGACTCATTAATCATATCTCCAGATAAGGCCTAAAATCAAAAAAAGAGTATGTTTCAGATTACCTGATCCTGCCTTATTTTTCACCACCAACCATTAAGGTTTTTTAAGGATTTTTTTTTTTTTTTATATCCATGTTAGACCATATTGTTTTCCTATCAACGCCATTCAAAAACGTTCAGCGAAATAAAAATATTCTCCAACCTACTAAGATTATTTTAAAATTCCATGTAACCTGAAACACATGTATGATTATATTTGGCCTAAGTTGCTTTTTCAGCCAAAAACTATTTATTTTTCTTATTTCTCCATGAAAGCTTATGTTGTGGGTACTCATTAGATGCACCTCACTGAGGCGTTTCTAATGAGTACCCTCAACATACATTTTCGTGAAAAAATAAGAAAAATATGTGGACAGCCCCTTATATCTAGAGATATGTCATTTTCACTGTGGATGGACTAGGACCTGGTGTTGGTTTATACTACTACTAATACAATTTATCCTTTACTTAACCGCAGTCTTGGGATAAGGTAATTTTTATGGATGTTACGTATGTGAGATTGGTTTTGTTTTTTCAATATTTGGACTGTGTTAAATAAAAGCAGGCTTTCAAGTTTGTCCTATTTTTCCCACCTTTGTCAAAATATTTCATACTTTGCCCTCCTTTTTGATAGAATAGCCCAACTATGCCTGTTTTTAGTCCTTGTCATGCTGAATAAATTATGATGCCACACCCACTTCCAATTTTCAGCCAATCAATTACTTGATCCAGATTGTTGATATAAATTCACATACTCAATGACAAACAGTGCAGATCCAGATCATTTGGCTTCTTCAGAAGCCAACTGATCAGGATCTACACTTTTTGCAAAGGCAGGATATATCCGGGTTCAACAGGACAAGGGTTAATATTAAGTAAAAAAAAACCAAAAACTTCTTTGTATGATGAGAAAATTTGCATTTTTTTCTTTTTCACTCTCGCTTAATTTCATCAAAAAAAAAAAAAAAAAGTTTTCAAGATAGCAACTGCAAATATCAAAAGGTCTTGATTCAAACTGCTAAAACATTTTTTTTTTATTTTCCTTTGTGGTTTTATTTTCCCCACTTTTTCAAAATTTTTGTCCATCTGTTTGCCTTGAAAGCCTGTAAAAGTGTTGTCAGAGTAAAAATTTCCGCAAGAAGGCTTGGTTCAGTTTGTGCCAGAGATTTCTGCAGTAGTCAATCCTAAAAAAACCTATCATATTTGTGCAAAATATTTGGACAGGCAAATCTGAGCAAACAGTGTATACCTAGATCAAAGTTTGATTTAGGTCTACACTGTTTGCAAATCAGTCAGCTCTTTAGCTACATCTTTTGAAGAGCTTGATCATGAAATATCTCTCCTTTCCGCTGATATGAGAAGAGCTATTGCCAGCTTCTGGTGAAAGAATGTGCACAAATACTGGTCAGCTGCTTAGAGGACTAAGCCTGCCCAGGAAAAGTATGGTTAGGTAGACAGACCGGCTCAATATGCCCATACAACCTCAACTCAGTCTTCTGTCTGATGGATTTGTTCAAAGTCTTGGATAAGGCCTAGGCCTAAAAAAATAAAAGTTCTGTTTCCTATTTCATCACCAATTTGCCATAGGGTTGGTAGATCAGCAACATTTTTTTTCTCTCCTTTTTTTTTTTCCAAGTCAAATTACGGTTGGTGAATCGTACATTTTTTTTAATGGAATCTTAAAATATTTTGACATCTCTTACCGAACATTTGTCCGTTTTTGAATACATGATAAAGGGGCGCCATTTTTAACAGCTTTTGTTTTATTTTAGGCTGAGATGTGGCTGCACACTTCGAAATAAACTGCACTAATGTGCTCGGTTTGGCTTGTAAGGGTGCAGCCATATTGGAAAAAAATAAAAGAACGATGAAGACTGACAATATCCGAAAATTGATGTGGACAGATTATGTAACGAACATATAAAAATCGGGATTGTCCGGAGTTGGTCCAGGATTAATTTTTTTGTTTTCTTCGTGAGCAAAAAAACATTACAGTCGGTCAGGAAATTGGAAACATAACATTTTTTTTTAGGCCCTAAAAAAATATTTTAAGATTCCATTTAAAAAAAAAAAAAAAAATTACGATTCACCGACAGCAATTTGACTTGGAAAAAAAAAAAAGGAGAAGTTGTCAACCTACTGACTCTATGGCAAATTAGTGATGAAATCGGAAACAGAACTTTTATTTTTTTAGGCCTAAGTATAACGAGGTGTTACAGTGCCTGAGTATTTTAGATTAACCCTTAAAATGACAAGAAAACCTGCACCTGAAAATGTCGTCTGTTAATATCGTCTGCTGAATATTCTTGCAAGCGTTTCAAACCAATTTTTGCATACAGACAAACAGTGTGGACCCTGATCAGACTGCTCCTAGGGGAGCAGTCTGATCAGTGACCACGCTGTTTAAAAAAAATGATTTTTAAAATCACAAGCGGACAACAAAGCAGATGACAATTGTTGTGATTGGCAGTTTAAGGTTTAATTAACTGCAGGCTGATCTGGACCTTTCTTGTTCACTTGCACTCAGATACCTTGTATTTAACACGGCTCAATGAATATTAGATTATTGCATTTTGGACCATTCAAATAACTTACTTTTATTTTATGCCTGTCAGCATATTTTTCCAGATCCATAGCACACCCACTCAAAACAAGGCTTGTTTACATTGACGTCATCATGTCAAAGTGATGTGCATGTAACTTTCCAGCATCTTCAGCTTTGTGACTTCTATGCAATCAATTCGCATGAAATATCAAGCTTTATTTTTAGGGATTGGAGGAGGCAAGGGGAGAGCTGGCTCACTGGTTAGTGCTCCTGCTCTCTGATCATAAGGTTTAGAACTCAAATCCCAGTAGAGATGGATTTCAGTTTATGACTGTACTGCTCTTCACTGCGTGGATCTTTTCATTATTATCCCTTCATCATCTCAATATAACTTAAATATTGTTGAAAGAGATGTAAAGCACAAAGTCTTCAAACATGACCTTTTATATCGCTGCAAAATTTGATCTAAAAGTAAAATCTGTGTAAGACAGCCACCTTTGAAATTCACCTTAGTGGTTGATGTGGAAAGATGGTTGTCTTATAAAGGTACATGTCATGTAATTTTGCTAGCAAAATTACATGACATGTACCTTTATAAGACAGACAACTTTTTCCACATCAAACACTATTTAAAGTCAGTCTCGAAGGTGGCTCTCTTACACAGGTTTTACTGTACACCACTATTGCTGGGATCCGGAGCAAAAACTGTGTTTATAGCTAAACAAGCATGTTGTGTCTAAACAAAAATGTAGATTATATCTTAATAAAAATGTATAGATTATATAGAAAAAATGATCATAAATGGTCATTCGTCTAAAGAATGTTTACATTTTTGTTTGGACAGAACATTTTTGGGGCTGTCCTCAGTGGCTCAGTTGGATGCGCCGTCCGACTGGAGACCAGGAGGTCGCGGGTTCAACCCCCGCCGAGGTCGGCAACATTATTTCGTGGAGATTGATCATGAAATATTTTCTACGGTCATTCTCTCCCTTCCGCTGATTCAAGAAGGGCAGTTGTCAGTTTCTGGCGAAAGAATGTGCACAATACGGGGTAACCGCTTAGAGGACTAAGCCTGCTCAGTAAACATGTGGCTAGGTAAACTGACCACGCTCGATATGACCCCATTGGGTTGACTGGGCCGTAAACCTCAACACAAACAAACAAACATTTTTGGGTGCACCTTTAAACCCCATTATATTCGAAACTGTCTTGTAATGAACCATATTATTAAAAAAAAAGTTCCAGTGTTATTAATTTATAGACCACATAAATGAATTGTGTTTCAAACAGTGCATTACTGAGTCAGTACTGACGGAAAAGTCCAAATGTGGTTCCACAGGTGAGGATCAGGGTGGATACAAAACATGACTGAATAATGTCCAAAATGCAATAATTGTCAAGCATTGCCTATGCCTTTGGCTTGTTGCTTTCTGCATTACATGAACTTTGTTTACTTTTTGCATGTGTAAATATTAGTAGACAACATCTAAAAAAAAATCTTATCTTTATTTTCAAGAAAATAGGGCATGATACTCTCAGATCATCTGCTTCTGGGAAATAATATCAATGAACTTTTAAGCCATACCGTAGTTTTCATAGTTCCACATATCTCTGGGCCTGCACTGTTTGCCCAGACCTGTCTGTCCCAGTACTTGGGGTTATTAAGGTATGTCCACAAATACTGCTGGTTGCCAGTAAGAAAGTTGCTTTTCATTTAAGGGACTGGATTTACTTAGATATTTTTTCCACTATATTTTTACAAGGGAGGTCACTTTTGTTACTTCCTTTTTGCTTTCCAGCATATCAAACCCTTCTGCAGCATCCAGCTGGTGATCAGGAGGTTGTGGGTTCGACCCCTACCGGGTCGGCATTATTCTTTTGTGGAGACTGATCATGAAATATTTTCCACGGTCATTCTCTCCCTTCCGCTGATTCAAGAAGGGCAGTTGTCAGTTTCTGGCAAAAGAATGTGCACAATACTGGTTAACCGCTTAGAAGACTAAGCCTGCCCAGTAAAAGTGTGACTAGGTAGACTGACCGTGCTCGACATGACCTCTATAGGTTGACTGGGCAGTAAAACCTTAATACAAACAAAGTCCATCTCATTGGTTGTTGCTTAGCTGTTACCAGTGGCTGTAAGTCGTGTCATTGATACTGAATTTTGTGAAAATCAAAACTTAAGCCAGTACTTAAACTCAGCGTTGCTTATGTTACTTTTTTCTCCTCACCTTGAAGTGCATGAACCTAATGAAAATTTATTTTATAGTGTTAAAAGCAGCTTAACCATTAAAGCTCCAGTCACTAATGCAGCAGACGATATTTTGAATTTTTTTTTTTTTCTTTTTTTTTTCAAAGAAAATTAGTCAACATTATGTGTGAAGCATCTGCTAAGTAGCATACTATTCACATGAAATGTCAAGACTTGTTCTCTCTGAAAGATGAAAATTGATTGTCGTCTGCTGCAGTTGTGATTGGTGCTTTAAGAGTTTAAATACATAGACTCCAACTTCCTTCATTTGATTGGTTCCCATTGCATGAACTTTAAATTTAGTGTTAAAATAGGTTGATATACATTCTCCAACTTCCTTCTTTTAGTTGGTTCCCATTGCATGAACTTTAAATTTAGTGTTAAAATAGGTTGAAATACATTCTCCAACTTCCTTCTTTTAGTTGGTTCCCATTGCATGAACTTTAAATTTTATGTTAAAAATAGGTAAAAATGTAGACTCCAGCTTCTTTCTTTTGGTTGGATCCATTGCATGAACTTTAAATTTAGTGTTAAAATAGGTTGAAATACATTCTCCAACTTCCTTCTTTTGGTTGGTTCCATTGCATGAATTATAAATTTAGTGTTAAAAACAGTTTGAAATATTGACTCAAACTTCTTTTTGGTTGGTTCCCATTTGTTGGTTCCCCTTGCCTGAACTGTAAATTTAGTGTTGCAAATAGCCTCTTTCCCTTAACAGTGTTGACTGGGCGGTAAAACTCCCACTCAGACAAACATGCGATGTATTATACTGATTGGAGTGGCCAGTCAGGAGAAGCCCTTTATCAAGGTCTGATGATTACTCATTACATTTTCATGCGAAATCCTGACCCAACCCACTTCCCCCTTGCAGAGGTACTTCTAATTAGTACCCACAGCATTTTTTTTTTTTTTTTTTGCCCCTGACTGCCAAAGGCAGAAGTGGGGCATATAGCATTTCACTAGATGATATGTGCATATGTGTGTATGTCAGGTTAATAACCAGAGTCTAACAAATGGTTCAGTTTGAATTCAAATTTTTATTAACCCTTGTCCTGCTGAATGAATTAAGATGCCACAACCTTTTCAAATTTTCAGCCAATCAGATTACTTGATCCAGATTGTTGATAGAAATTCAAATACTGAATAGAACAGTGCAGGTCCAGATCAGTTGGCCTCTTAGAAGCCAACTGATCTGGATCTACACTGTTTGCAAAGGCTGGGTATATCCTGGTTCAGCAGGACAAGGGTTAACAGTTATATCTGCGCTTCTCTTGGAGGTCATAACTTGGGTACCTTTTATGCTAAGTAGTTGAAATTTGGTTTGCTACTTACCCAGACCTAAACCTTCAACTCTATGCTAGAGTTGCCTCTGGGTCATGCCCTGGGGTGGGGCTAGAGGTCAAAATGTAAAACAGATCAGATTGAGCCTTTGGAAAATAGAAATTTATGCATCCAGATGTTGCCATTTGGGCAAAGATCAAAGGGCGGGGGCATTTGTGTACTTTGGATACATGTCTAGTTTGATAAAAGAAAGCATCTTTCATAGGGCTAAGAAAATATTCATTGGAAGTGAAGGTTAACCCTTTTCCTGCTGAGCCTGCATATACCCTGCCTTTGCAAAAAGTGTAGATCCAGATCAGTTGGCTTCTGAAGAAGCCAGATGATCTGGATCTGCACTGTTTGCCATTAAGTATGTGAATTTATAGCAACAATCCAGATCAAGTAATCTGATTGGCTGAAAATAAAAAGTGGGCGTGACATCTTAAGTTATTCAGCAGGGCAAGGGTAACAGTCATCATCAGCATCCGCTTGGAATTCATGCATTAATAACCAGTTGCTTTTACAACTTGAAGAATTGGTTTTAACCCTTTCACTCGGAGTTTCTGAGGTGGCCTCTTCCATCTTCAGATTTGGACAGGTCCATTATTGCAAATAGTGGGTGAATATAAAATCAAAACCAGAATGGCAAACAGTGTAGGTCCTGATGAGATGGCTCATTATGAGCCATCTCATCTGGATCAGCAATGTTTGCAAAGGTGTCTGGTTTGGTTCGCAGAGCTGAAAGGGTTCATTTTGTTGGTGCAGGGTGTGAATTTAGATAAGCTACATTAAAGTTTCAGGATTTTGAATTCACTATTGTTACAAGTTTTTGCATGTTATAATGTTAAATGGATTTGAATTTTAAGCTTTTTTTCTTATGGCTTTGCAGCATTGAATGGATTTGCTTTTGTTTATGGAAGCTTATTTCAGTTATGCTGTGAAAGAACAACAACAACACACACGCACACTCACACACACGCATGCATGCACACACGCAAGCACACATACATGCACATGCACACACACACACACACACAATTACACTGTATAAACAATGCATAAAATTATCTTTTTAATCCAAATGCTATGATATTTGAGACTTGTACCTTGACGATAGGTCTGTAATAATATGTTGTTAGACACATTTTGCAGTTATGGGTTTGATTATGAAAATATAAACATATTTCTCTCAGATGACCATATTTGGAATTGTTTGGTTTTTAACAGCCCTATCTTCCAAACCCTGTTAGATATTAAATTCTAATTTTCAGGATTTTCTAGCTTTCTCAGTTTAAGAAGACTGAATGTCCTAGTTGCAAAGATTTCATGATTTGCATTTTCAGGAGTAAGCCTTTTGGGTATTTTTTTCTTGTTAGTTTTTATTAGTAAGATTAATAAAAGATATGTAAAGTATTTAAAAGGGCAAGATTTTTTTTTAATCACCACAACAGTTGACTTATGAAATGCGAGGGCCTGTCTCTAGGGAAAAACTGTTTGTTGTCTGTTGTAGATGTTTTATTATTACTATTATTATTATTTTTAACTCTTTGCATGCTAAATAAAAACAACAACTGGATGGAGGGGGTGGTTGGTTGGTGCGAAGGTGCTGTGTATCTTACATCACTGGGGCGTCCAACTGATATTGGCTTACAGTTGGGCAAGGCCTGCTATCCTTGTAGTGGGTAAGGGTAGAGGGGGAATGTTTTTATTTCTTCTGTTTCTTCACTTTCATTCCTGTTCCTCTTTCTTCCCTGTCCCTCTCTTTCATCTCCTCTACTCTCTCTTCTATCTCTTTTCTCCCTTTCTCTGGGAGACGACACAAAATGACCCTCAAGGGTTGACGTGTCGTTAAACCCCAACACAATCAATCAACAACTGGATGACATTTGCAGTACTTTTCCTAGAAAATAGTTCTTGACATTTCATTCAGGGCCCAGTTGTTCAAAGCGTCGTTAGCTTAACAAGCTCGTTAAGGGTCATTTCGTTAACTGTTTTAGTGCATTCAATATACAATATTCTGATATTTTTTGCTGAAAAAATGTGAGTATCTTTTGCACTGCAAAAGCTACTCACATTTTTTCAGCAAAAAAATTTCAGCATATTTGCGTATCACTCGATGTAAATTTCAACGAATCGTTAACTAATGACGTCGTTAGCTTTGAACAACTGGACCCAGATTGCTGCAATTTGAATGCAATGTGAGCCATATTTTCAGGAAACTTTTCACAAGAGAAAAATGTTCAGAATGTCATCTGATCATATTTAACCCTTAAACTGCCAATCACAGCAGCAGCAGACGACAATTTTTTTTTTTTTTTTTTTTTCGGAGAAAACAAGTCTTGACATTTCTTTAGAATTGTATGCTTGGCAGACAATTCACATGAAATGTCAAGACTTGTTTTCTCTGAAAAAAATAATTTTTTTTTGAATGTTGTCTGCTACAAAATTTGCTTGGCGCTTTAAGGATTAAATGCCAATCACCTGCAGCAGACCATTCTGATTTTTTTAAACTTAATTTTTCAGAGAAAATAAAGCTTGACAATTAACATGAAATGACAAGCCTTAGTAGCTATGCGGTTAGGTCCAACAGATTTAGATTGGGTAGTTTACAATCAAGTCATAGTATACAAACGCCAAAATTTCCTTAAGGTAGTTGTCCACATGATTATCATTGATCAGTTTAATCAAACCACACATGAGATGAAATCCAGGTAACGGTTATGTACAGCCATGCTGTTCTTGTCACTGTAATGCCGGATTGCTGTTGATAGAGGGTTATCTGTAAAACCTGGACTGGAACATTTGGGAGATTAGCAAACAGTGCATTCCCACATCAGACACCCCAGAACACAGTGTCAGATCAGGTTCTGCACTGTTTGCTTAAATTACAGGATTATATGAATTCAGGACTATTTTTCTCTGCCTACACTCAAAGACAATCGACCCACCAGTACTGTTAGTGCTTTGATTTAAAACACCACTTTAATAGTATTTTAAAGTACTTAGTTATTAATATATGGTTATTCTGTAGTACTTTTATTTTTTGTACTTTAACCATTACCACTCTCTGGGCTAATTCAGCAGACAACAAATTGGTGATAGTTTTCTTATTTTCCCCACAAAACATGATTTGACATTTCATGCAAATCGGAGACTATTAGGAAGAAATTTCAAATCCTGTTTCCTGGGAAAATAAGAAAAAATATTTCCATATTTCGTCTGCTGAAAACTTTACCCACATTGCTAATCATTAGATTTTTTAGCTGGCTCTATTAACTCTAAACATTTAATAGTAGGAAGGAATGTGCTTGACAAAAATAAGCATGGATGCATTTTTCTGTTGTTTTAG
This sequence comes from Anodontia alba, assembly GCA_964016985.1. Classification (NCBI taxonomy): domain Eukaryota; kingdom Metazoa; phylum Mollusca; class Bivalvia; order Lucinida; family Lucinidae; genus Anodontia; species Anodontia alba. The sequence continues at coordinate 65,689,839 of OZ024835.1, read as the reverse complement.
CCCACCCAATGTGATGCGAACCATGCAAGGATCGAATTCGAATACACCCTATAATAATGATGTCGGATCTCGGCTTGGTCATAAATTGTCACCGTCAGAGGAGCGGGCGTTGCAGGCAGAAAAGCGTGCTGCCTCTCGCCAGGCGAGGTGTGTGTTGAATAATTCTATCTCTATCTGTTTTCTTCGGGACAGAGGCATGCCAAATCTACTAAACCCTTGTCATGCTGAATAAATTAAGATGCCACACCCACTTCTAATTTTTTAGCCAGTCAGATTATTTGCCATTTTGAATAAATTAAGATGACACACCCACTTCTAATTTTTAGCCAATCAGATTACTTTTCCATGCTGAATAAATTAAGGTGTCATGCCCATTTCTAATTTTCAGCCAATCAGATTTACTTGAGCCAGGTTGTTGTTACAAATTCACATACTTGAATTGCACTGCAAAAGCCACTCACATGTTTCAGCAAAAAATGTCTGAATATTGTATATTGAATCCGCTAAAACAGTTAACGAAATGACCCTTAAGAAGCTTGTTAAGCTAACGATGCTTTGAACAACCAGGCCAAGCTTATCTATTTCAATGATACATTCTTCAACATCCAGTGATTTTATAAGGGGATAGCAAAGGCCGTGGTCAGACAGCACTGATATTCTTGCTGGTCTGAACCATAGCTGTTTGCCTGTGATTTGCCATGATCAAATGAATGAAAATCTGAATAAAAAGCATGACATTTTAACCCTTATCATGCTGAATAAATTAAGATGCCACACCTATGTCTAATTTTCAGCCAATCAGATTACTTGATCCAGATTGTTGATATAAATTCACATACATAACAACAAACAGTGCAGATCCAGATCAGTTGGCTTCTGAAGAAGCCAACTGATCTGGATCTACAGTGTTTGCTAAGACTGGTCATGGCGTATTCAGCAAGAGAAGAGTAAAGGAGAGTACTTCATAGGCTTAGTAGATTTTCTACTTTGTTTTCTTTTTTAGAGTTGAAAATCTGACCGGATGCCTATTTATTCTTCCCATCACTTTCTACAATTTTTTTTTTTTTTTTTTTTTTTACAAGGGAAATAACCTTTGCTACTCACTTTTTGCTTTCCTATACATCAAGTGTAGTCTGAAAAGGGGTCTACTCAAAAAGGAAAAAAAATGCTCTCAATGGGTAGACCCCTTTTCAGAAAAGATCATAAGGTATTTAGACAGATTTACCTCCCCAGAGCTGGCCTCGGTGGCTCAGTTGGATGCGCCTTCCGACTGGAGACCTGGAGGTTGCGGGTTTAACCCCCGCCGATGTCGGCAACATTCTTTCGTGGAGATTGATCAGGAAATATTTTCTACGTTCATTCTCTCCCTTCCGCTGATTCAAGAAGGGCAGTTGTCAGTTTCTGGCGAAAGAATGTGCACAATGCTGGTTAAATGCTTGGAGGACTAAGCCTGCCCAGTAAACGTGTGGTTAGGTAAACTGACTGCGCTCGACATGACCCCATTGGGTTGACTGGGCTGTAAAACCTCAACACAAACAAACCTCCCCAGAAAGTGTATCCTCCCAGTGGGGGCAAACTCTTTACTTTTAGAGTAGACCCCTTTTTAGAAGGGAACAGACCCCTTTTCAGAAGGGAACAAAAGCTATTTAGACCCCCACTCCCCCATCCCCATGAAAGTATATCTGTTCTTCCAGTGGGAGCAAATTCATTCCCTTTTAGAGTAACCCCCTTTTCAGAAGGGAGCAAAGTCAGTTTAGACAGAGTTACCACCTTGAAATTATCCTCCCCTTAACCCTTGTCCTGCTGAATAAATTAAGATGCCACACCCATTTCTAACTTTCAGCCAATCAGATCACTTGATCTAGATTGTTGGTAAAAATTCACAGACTTAATGGCAAACAGTGCAGATCCAGATCAGTTGGCTTCAGAAGCCAACTCATGTGGATCTACACTGTTTGCAACATATCGGTGTTCAGCAGAACTAGGGTTAACATAAGTTAGAATAATTATACAGACAAAATTTGGCATGTCTCTGGGTGGCTAAGAATGTTTAACAAAAGACGTTTTGACATAGATGTGAATATTAACCAGAAGAAGGTTGGATTACTTTTAAAAAAGTCAAAACTTGTAAATGGCTAACTTCTTGAATTGGAGAGCCTTGATGGGGAAGGATAATGCCCTTTTTTTTTTTTTTTTTTTTTTTTTTTTTAATAAATAGTTAATTTCTTACAACCTTTTAATCCTTGTTGCACCGTAGGTAAATTAGCATAATTATCATCAATATTTGAACGTCTTTAAGTCTTGCTGAACTTCTAGGATTTTAACAAGTACAGTTAACATTTACCACTGGCACCCACATGGAAAATTCCAGCAGACGACAAATTAATATTTTTTTCTTATTTTCCCCAGAAAATAAGCTTTGACATTTCATGCAAGACAATTTGCATGAAATGTCAGTCTTTTTTCTCTGAAATATAAGAAAAAATCTCATCAATTTGTTATCTGGTGAAAATGTTCATAGCATGGTAAGTGCTAATCTACACAGTTCGCTTTTTTTTTTCTGTCCAAATATTTAAGATAAATATGATAGTTTAACATGTAGAATGCTGTGTAAAAATTTTAGCAGACAACATTTTTTTCCCCTGAAAATTAACTTGGACACTTAGGAGGCAGTTCTCATTAAATATCAAAGCCTGTTTCCTGAGAAGAATATTTCAAAAGGATTTGACAATAAGGAGGCAATTTGATTGAAATGTTAACCCTTGTCATGCTGAATAAATTAAGATGCCATGCCCATTTCTAATTGTCAGCCAGTCAGATTACTTAATCCAGATTGTTGATAATTCATGAATTTACTTACTGAATGACAAATAGTGCAGATCCAGATCACTTGGCTTCGTCAGAAGCCATCTGATCTGGATTTACACTGTTTGCAAAGACAGGGTATATCTAGGTTCAGCAGGACTAGGGTTAAAGCCTATTTTCTGAGAGAAATATTTCAGAATGTAGTCTGCTGAAATTTTACCCAGCATGCAAAGCATTAAATGTTTTAGCAGTGCACTTAATGTATCCTCACAATTTAATTTTATCTTATAAATTTTTTTCCCCATAGAATTTCTTAGTTGCTTTATTTCTTTTTTATTTTTAGATGTGTTGTTAGCTTACAATGTACATTATAATGAACATACACTACAACCTCTTTATAACACTATTGCTAGGATCTAAAGCAAAAACTGTTAGCTAAACAACTGTGTTGTATCCAGACAAAAATGTGTAGATTATATAGAAAAATGATCATTTTTCTATATAATCTACACATTTTTGTATACTGTTGTAACCTAACAAAAGTATGTAGATTAGAAAAATGACCATAAATGGTCATTTTTTACTATATAATTTTTACATTTTTGTTTGGATACAGTGTCATGTTTCTATATAATCTATACATTTTTGTTTGGATACAACATTTTTAATCTGTCTTTTGAACCATCTTGTATCCAAAAAGTGCTATAATGAATCATGCTATAAAGAGGTTGCTGTGTAATGATTACATGTATGTATAGAATGTATGGCCTTTGTCATCAGAAATAAGCTCTTATGAACTAAAGAAAATGTCACCAGTGAGTCAGTGTAGTTTCTCTTAAGGTAAATTTGTTAATTTTCTTGGCCTTCAATGAATGTGGCAATTGGACAATATGTAACCTTTCTGACCTTTTAAAGAAGACACCAGAAGTAATGTAATAACCCTAAATATTGGGACAGACAGGCCGGAGCAAACAGTGTAGACCCAGATCAGATGCCACATTCTGTGGCATCTGATCTGGGTCTACACTATTTGCCATTCATCCAGCATTTTTTCAGACACATCGATTAGTAAAATGGATGTTCAGATTGTAGGCCGAATATGGTAAGGAGTTTAGCGCCCAAATAGTTAGGGTAAAAACAGTAGGCTGTAAAAACCTTGACTGCAGAAGCTGGTTGCTTGACTGCAGAAGCTGGTTGTAAATTCCTTTTATCACTAGAAATTGGTTGTCAATACGTTTGCCAGTAGACATTGGTTGTCAAGACCATTGCCAGTAGAAATTGGTTGTCAATACCTTTGACAGTAGAAATTGGTTGTCAAGACCATTGCCAGTAGAAATTGGTTGTCAATACCTTTGCCAGTAGAAATTGGTTGTCAAGACCATTGCCAGTAGAAGTTGGTTGTCAATACCTTTGCCAGTAGAAATTGATTGTCAAGACCATTGCCAGTAGAAATTGGTTGTCAATACCTTTGTCAGTAGAAATTGGTTGTCAAGACTTTTGCCAGTAGAAATTGGTTGTGAAGACCTTTGCCAGTAGAAATTGGTTGTCAAAACCATTACCAGTAGAAATTGGTTGTTAAGACCCTTGCCAGTAAAAAATGGTTGTCAATACCTTTGCCAGTAGAAATTGGTTAATACTTTTGTCAGTAGAAATTGGTTGTCAATACCTTTTCCAGTAGAAATTAGTTGTCAAGACTTTTGCCGGTAGAAACTGGTTATCAAAACCTTTGCCAGTAGACATTGTTATCAAGACCCTTGCCAGTAAAAAAATGGTTGACAGTACCTTTGCCAGTAAAAACTGGTTGTCAAGACCTTTGCTGTGACAAGTTGGTTATAAAGGTCTTTGCCACAAGTCATTAGTTGGAAAAGTCTTCTGCCGCTAGGCATTGCAACTGAAATACAGTACTTAACATAAATTTTTGGACAGCTTAACTCTTTACCATACTTGTCAAAAAAAAAAAAAAAAAAATCATGCATCTAAATACTGCAACATAAGTGCCAAAACATTTAGATCCTGATCTGATGCCGCATTCTGCACTGTTTTCACAGACCTGTCTCTCTTAAAATACTTAGGAAAAATAGGACTGGTGAAAGAGTCACATGACTTGAGTCTAAAGAGCAATTTCTGGTGACATTCCTTGTATTACTGTTACCTGCTCTAATGCTTGAGATTAATAAGGCATTTTAGTACATGGCAGTAATTTTCTTTATCATTTTGTAATATGTAACTGCTGTTTTTTATGTCTGTTGTTTTTATGACAACAACTTTGAAATAGTTTGAGGGGCATATTGCTTTTTGGTTTGTCCATCCATCAGTTTGTCTGTTGGTCTTTCTGTTCCACATACTTGTGACTTTGTTGCCAGGCTCCATAGCGCATCTTACTGCAGATCCAGGAGTCTCAAGTTCAAATCACAGCTTGACCACATAACTTCCATGGAGATTTATCATGAAATCATTTTCTACAGTCATTCTCCAGCTTCAACCGATTCAAGAAGGGCAATTGTCAGTTACTGGCAAAAGTATGTGCACAAAGAACTGGGCCCAGTTGTTCAAAGCTAACAACATCGTTAGTTAATGATTTGTTAAAATTTACTTCGAGAGATACGAAAATATGCTGAAATTTTTTGCTGAAAAATTTTGAGTAGCTTTTGCACGCACATTTTTTCAGTAAAAAATATCAGAATATTGTGCATTGAATCTGCTAAAACAGTTAACGAAATGACCCTTAACGAGCTTGTTAAGCGAACGACGCTTTGAACAACCGAGCCCTGGTTAACAGCTTGAATGACTAAACCTGCAGAGGAAAAGTGTGAGTAGGTTAACTGACCAGCTTGACATGACCTTTTCAGTGTTGACTGGAATGTAAAACTTCAAATCACGACACAAAATGACCCTCAAGGGTTGACGTGTCGTTAAACCCCAACACAATCAATCAAAACTTCAAATCAAATAAAAAATATGTGATGACTGATTTCAGAATGAAGGAATTGGAAGATGATGCTATACGAGCGCAGGCTGTAATAGTAAAAGCTCAAGAGCTACAGAATGAAGAGTCAAAACAGGCAGCAGGTAATTTAACCCATTTAAGATGAGTGGATTCTTCTACATTAACTTCGACCCATTCACTTCCAGTAGAAAGGGTGTATGGTTAGTTTTTATTATTACCATATTTCATAGAAAATTTAATGCAGACAGTGGTGACCTTGATAAGACGCCACATTCAGCAGCATCTGATTTTGGTCGACACTGTTAGCCAGTGTCTCTTTTAAGGGACGCTAGGCATAAATGGGTAAAATTTACCATAAACAACATTTTGAAATATTTTTCTTATTTATCCCAGAAAACAGGCTTTCTTATTTCATGCAGACTGTTTGTTACAAAGACTTAAGATAAACCCAATTATCAATTAAAGTGTTTGTTCATTGCTGCTGAAATCTGAGAAAAAAAAAACAACCCTGCTAAAAAGGGAGTGGAAGAAAATAAAAGACATTGATTCTGTCTTTCACAAAGATTGCAGGGAATGGGAGTAGAAGCTGATTTAAAGTAACAACAGTTAGGTGAAAGTAACAACAGTTAGGTGAAAGTAACAACAGTTAAGTGAAAAGGAAGAATGTTGGTTTGCTTCCAGTATTAATACCTTGTCAATCCTAAGGGCAGCAGACGACATTCAGATTTTTTTTTTTTTTTTCAGTTTTCCAGTGAAGATAAGACTTGACAGATGACAAGCCTTATTTTATTTATATATAAAAAAAAAAAATGAAATGAAAAAAAATTTTGCATTTTACTTTAACCCTTAAAGCGCCAGTCACAACTATTGTCGTCTGCTTTGTCATCTGCTTGTGATTTTAAAAGTCATTTTTGCAAACAGTGTGGACCCAGATCAGACTGCTCCTTTAGGAGCAGTCTGATCTGGGTCCACACTGTTTGCCTGTATGCGAAAATAGGTTTGAAAAGTTTGCAAGAATATTCAGCAGACGACATTTTCAGATGCAGTTTCTCTTGGCGCTTTAAGGGTTAAGAGTTAATATTTCTTACAGATTCAGATGATCATACAGCTAACAGACAAAATGGGGAGGCCGAGGTATACATTTCTCTTTCCTTTATTTAGTCTGTCCATTTGTATTGCTTTCAAGATCATTGAAAAATTGTCATCAGATACAAGTTGTACCATCAGCTGTTTTTATATGCAAATGTTAACCCTTGTCCTGCTGAATAAATTAAGATGCCACACCCACTTCTAATTTTCAGCCAATCAGATTGCTTGATCCTGGTTGTCAATACAAATTTACATACTTAATGACAAACAGTGCAGATCCAGATCAGTTGGCTTCTTCAGAAGCCAACTGATCTGGATCTACACTGTTTACAAAGGCCATCTGATCAGGATCTACACTGTTTGTCATTCAGTTTGTGAATTTGAACAGAAACATATGATGTAATCTGATTGCTTATAGTCATAAATGGGTGTGGCTAGTTAAATTATTTAGTAGGATAAGGGTTAATATTCAGAATTTTCCTATACCATGATTACTGCATTTAACTGAAGTATTCAGACTGGCCTGAGCAAAGAGATAGACCAAGGTTAGGTCAGGTACACGTAGTAGGTACACGTCTGACCACCGATCCAGGGGATTGCGAGTCTGAATTCCAGCTTGATCACATAACTTTCATATTGATTCTACTGTCATTCTGCCCTCGATTAAAGAAGGGCAATTGTCAGTTATTGACGAAAGTATTGTGCACAAGTACTGGTTAACCACTTAGAGGATTAAGCCTGCCCAGGAATAGTGCGAGTAGATTAACTTCACCTGACCCTAATGGGTTGAATCATAGCTACAGATAAGAGGGGGTATCCACATAATATTTTTCTTATTTCTTGACGAAAACATATGCTGTGGGTACTCATTAGAAGCGCCTTCTAATGAGTACCCACAACATATGTTTTCATTGAGAAATAAGAAAGATATCAGCAGTTTTCGGATGAAAAAAGTGCCTTATCTGTTGCTATGTTGAATGGTCCGTAAAACTGCAACTCAAAACAAAAGACCTAGATCAATGCCACATGAAGCAGAGGCACTTCTAATAAGAATCCACAACAATGGCTTTTATGGAGAATGAGAGTTATCCCAGAATTATCATCAAATACTCCTCCTGAACAAATCCTCTGGACTGCTTCCTCGGAAGCACTTTGGTCCACACTATTGCTCAGGTTATCTGTCTGAATATTTAGTTTAAGTGTATGAATACATCTCAGAGAGAGTAGGCACTCTTCATTTAAAACATTTGCCTCCTTTTTAAAGGGGAGACCACACCAGCAGAAAGGAATTGGGTTCCCTGATAGACAGATCCCCTCTCAAAGGGATTTGACTCTTAACACATTTTAGACTGAATAAAATCCCCCACAGCATATATTGGAGAGAGTCGAATTTCAATCTTGAAGTGGGAGAGAGGGAGGGAGAGGAAGGGAGGGAGGGAGTGGGAGAGACAGAGACAGAGGCAGACACAGAGAGACAGATAGACACAAACAGAGACACAGGGAGAGTATATAATACATGTGGTAAAGAGTATAGACCCTGACCACCTCCACTTTCTGCAGCATCTGATTAGGGTCTGTACTGCTTGCTCAGATCCATCTGTCTGTCTGTCATATAGTATATTATCTCTCTATCTATCTATCTGTCTATCTATCTATCTATCTAACAGTAGAGACCTGATCAGATGCCACAGAATGCGACTTCTGATCTGGGTCTGCACTGTTGGCCAGTTACCCTTTTGTCTGTCTCCAGACTAAAATTGGTTAAAAATGGCTAAACAATTTGCAACAGTGGAGACCCTGATCAGATGCTGCATTAAGCGGCATCTGATCTGGGTCTGCTCTGTTTGTCAGATTACCTTTTTGGGTTCTCCAGACTTAAATGGGTTAAAGAGCAGAAAATTATTGTAAAAAGGCTTTCAGTGGCTAAAGGTTACCAGATTTGAAATTTTCTTTACAATAAATGAATACATTTGTACTCTGAAGTTTTTGCCTTCCACCCTTTCAAAGTTAGACAAAATTGCTTCTTAACATATGTGTTTCAAATCTTTTAAAAAATGGGCTGCTCTTATTGGAAAGAATTTGCTCCCTCCCTGTGGGAGCAAGTTCTTACTTTTTAGAGTAGCTCCTTATAAAAAGGGAGGCAAATATTTTTCCATGTCAGAGTTAGTTCCCTTGAGTGTATTAATTCCCCTTAACTGGACTACTGGTGTAGTCAGGGCTGTGGAAATACCATGCCTGACTTGTCCAACTTGTCCTATTTCCCTGGGGATAAGCAAGAAATTTCAATTTACTTGTCCTGGGACATGGACTTGGTAGCTCTAGCTAGAAGAGTATCCAGATTGTGAGATATATATTATTCTTATTTCTCGAGGAAAACATATGTTGTGGGTACTCATTAGAAGTGCCTCACTGAGGCACTTCTAATGAGTACCAACAACATCTGTTCTCTTCAAGAAATAAGTAAAAAGTCAATTTTCGAGCAAGTAAATCTTGCTTGGACATGTGGATTTTAACCATTTACTTGTTCGTGGACAAGTAATAAAATTTGATAATTCCACAACTCTGGTATAATAATCTATTAATCCTTGTCCTGCTGAACCCGGATATACCCTGCCTTTGCAAACAGTGTAGATCCAGATCAGTTGGCTTGAAGCCAACTGATCTGGATCTGCACTGTTTGCCATTCGGTATTTGAATTTGTATCAACAACTTGGATCAAGTAATCTGATTGGCTGAAAATTAGGAGTGGGCGTGGCATCTTAATTTATTCAGCAGGATAAGGGTTAATCTTTGTCTTCATTCTGCTTATTAAGTGTGTTCTTTATCTTTTTGCATGCAAGCAGCGCAAGGTAACATGCATGACACACTCCCCAAAACATTTTTATAAAATCCCCAGCTCTGATGTGCCGCCCCGCGATAGGTCACAGTCCCCTAAACTGATCGTATCTAAGCGGCCTGGGGACACTTCCGTGAAGGAATCTTCTCAGGTTTTGGATGAAAAAGTCTCTCATAAAACGGTTGAAGTTATAGATGAGGCAACGGGGAAGCCTACAATTCAAAGATTACAAGTTGTCCAGAAAGTTGTCGAGACCGAGGTAGTGCAAGTTTATGTAGATAAGCAGTTTTTTTTTGATGAATATTTTCTTGTTTTCTTTATAAACCAAGACCTCATATGAATTTAATTGTCTTGATGAAATCCAACATAAAAAATGTTGTTGTTTTTTTGTCTGAAATTTTTTATAAAGTATTTTTTGGAGAGGGTTGCGGGGAGGGGGGGGGGGGGGTGGGGGTGGGGAGGGGGTTACAAGTATAGTCTTCCAGAGGGTTTCAGGGGTGGATCCAGGATGATTTCTGAGGGAGTTATTGATTACATTACCGTATTTACTTTGTGTACTTGGACAGACAGACATCAGCAAACAGTGTATATCCAGATTAGACACCAGAACACAGCATCTGATCAGGGTCTATACTGTTTGCCACTCTTCCAGTAGAATGTATTTGTTGAAGAGGAGTATTAGAAAAAGAGAAAGGTTTGTGAATATTTAGGATAAATATGGTATTCCAAGTTTATCTAAAATTTCCCATGAAAAACGTTCAATTGAACACCCAGAACGCCCTCTGAATTCCCCCTGGGTTTACAGCTCCATGTCTCCCATGCATACTTAACACTTACCATACTATGGGCAAATTCAGCAGATGACAAATTGATGATATTTTATTATTGTTCTAGAAACTAGGATCTGACACCTCATGCAAATTGTCTCCTTAGGAGACAATTTCCATGAAGTGTCAGATCCTATTTTCTAGGAAAAATCAGAAAACTATTTCAAAATGTCGTTGACTGAAATTTTAACCCAGCTTGCAAAGTGTTAAGATTTATTATACATTTGAAATTTTAACCCAGCTTGCAAAGTGTTAAGATTTATTATACATTAGCGTTTGTTAATCCTTAAGGCTCCAAATCACAACTGCAGCAGACAACAATTTTTTACTTAATTTATTTATTCTGTTTTTTTTTTTTTTTTTTTGTTTTTTTTTTTCAGTGAGTTATGTGCTAGACTTAATTTCACTGAAAAATAAAAAAAAAATTAGAATTTTCTAAGCCGTCTGCTACATATGTTGCTTGGCTCTTTAAGAGTCAGTATGATGATGCTTTGTATTCATAGACCTGTGGCTTGTATCAGCTATGCTTAAAGCCATGATGTCCAGTACATACACTACAACCTCTTTATAACACGGTTCATTATAACCCATTTTGGATATAACACAGTTCAAAAATGGATCCCATAAATGGTCATTTTTCAATATAATCTATACATTTTTGTTTGGATATAACACGGTTGTTTAACTAACATGGTTTATGCTATGGATCCCAACAATAGTGTTATAAAGAGGTTATGGTGTATTCACAAAATATTTTTGTTGCACCTGCTTAAGCAAACAGGTGCGATATAGGTGTCTGGTTTTCCATCTGTCTATTTGTATATACATTCATCTCCCTTCCACTGATTCAAGAAGGGCAGTTGCCAGTTTCGAGTGAAAGAATGAGCACAAGTACTGATTAACTGCTTAGAGGACTAAGCCTGTCCAGGAAAAATGTGTGGTTAGGTAAACTGACCGGCTCAACATGATCTTAAATGTGTTGACTGGGCAGTTAAATTCCAACCCACCCATCCAACCAACAATCCATTCTTCCCTCTGTTAACATTTGCGACCATCCAAGAGTTCAAGTTGAATTCCTAATAACTATTACAACTACATCTTATATGCATACGCTTTCTTATTGTCCCCCGCCTTTTCGAAGAAAAGTGGAGGGACACTGTTTTTGGTTTTCCTTGGGGCGTGGTGCGTGGCGCGTGGTGCGTGGTTCCGAGTTTTTAGTAGGTACTTTGTCCCCTTAACTCCTCCCACAGTTTCTGTCCTATCCTTTTGAAACTTTACAGTTGTTTTAAGGATGGTCTGAAGATATGCATGTGGTTTTTTCAGAATCCTGAAATAATTTTTTATCACTTTTTCCGCATTTTTAACTTAGACATTTTTTTAGTTCTAATATTACAGAAGTGTATAGGGAGTAGGTACCTTGTCCCCTTAACTCCTCCCACAGTTTTTGTCCGATCCTTTTGAAACTTTACATGGGCTTTTAGGATGGCCTGAAGATATGCATGTGGTTTTTTCAGAATCCTGAAATAATTTTTATATCTTTTTCTGCATTTTTAACTTAGACATTTTTTTAGTTCTAATACTACAGAAGCGTATAGGGAGCAGGTACCTTGTCCCCTTAACTCCTCCCACAGTTTTTGGCCGATTCTTTTGAAACTTTACAGGTGTTTTAAGGATGGCCTGAAGATATGCATGTGGTTTTTTCAGAATCCTGAAATAATTTTTTATTACTTTTTCCGCATTTTTAACTTAGTCATTTTTCGAGTTCTAATACTACAGAAGTGTATAGGGAGTAGGTACCTTGTCCCCTTAACTCCTCCCACAGTTTTTGGCCGATCCTTTTGAAACTTTACATGGGCTTTCAGGATGGCCTGAAGATATGCATGTGGTTTTTTCAGAATCCTGAAATAATTTTTTATTACTTTTTCCGCATTTTTAACTTAGACATTTTTTGAGTTCTAATACTACAGGAGTATATAGGGAGCAGGTACCTTGTCCCCTTAACTCCTCCCACAGTTTTTGGCCGATCCTTTTGAAACTTTACAGGTGCTTTAAGGATGGTCTGAAGATATGCATGTGGTTTTTTCAGAATCCTGAAATTATTTTTTATCACTTTTTACATGTTTTGAACTTAGACATTTTTTTAGTTCTAATATTACAGAAGTGTATAGGGAGTAGGTACCTTGTCCCCTTAACTCCTCCCACAGTTTTTGGCCGATCCTTTTGAAACTTTACGTGGGCTTTTAGGATGGCCTGAAAATATGCAGGTGGATTTTTCAGAACCCTGAAATATTTTTTTATTACTTTTTCCGCATTTTTAACTTAGACATTTTTTGAGTTCTAATATTGCAGAAGTGTATAGGGTGCATGCACCTTGTCCCCTTAACTCCTCCCACAGTTTTTGTCCGATCCTTTTGAAACTTTACAAGGGCTTTTAGGATGGCCTGAAGATATGCATGTGGTTTTTTCAGAATCCTGAAATAATTTTTTACCACTTTTTCTGCATTTTTAACTTAGACATTTTTTGAGTTCTAATGCTACAGAAGCGTATAGGGAGTAGGTACCTTGACCCCGTAACTCCTACCGCAGTTTTAAGCTGATCCTTAGAAACTTTACAGGTGCTTTAAGGATGGTCTGAAGATATGCATGTGGTTTTTTTCAGAATCTTGAAATTATTTTTTATCACTGGTTTCCTGCTTCAATACTTAGGTATTTGATACAGGACCAGTGGTCCTCTGGTTAACTTTACCATTTTTAACACCTCAAATAAAAATAAGGCGGGGGACATAAATTCCCCATGGAATTTGCTTGTTAACCCTTAAAGCGCCAAGAAAAACTGCATCTGAAAATGTCGTCTGTTTATGTCGTCTGCTGAATATTCTTGCAAACTTTTCAAACCTATTTTTTGCATACTGGCAAACAGTGTGGACCCTGATCAGACTGCTCCTAAAGGAGCAGTCTGCTCTGGGTCCACACTGTTTGCAAAAATGACTTTTAAAATTACAAGCAGATGACAAAGCAGATGACAATTGTTGTGATTGGCAGTTTAAGGGTTAACAAGGTCTCAAACAGTGCAGCATTTCAATACCATTATCTATATTTCAAGGTCAAATAACATTATCTACTTGGCTTTGCCATTTTTTTATGTCAGCCCTAACCTTTAGCTGCATTTCTGATTGGCTGGAACACCAACGTAACTATATCTAACATGGCACTCTAGTTACGCCCCCAACTTCGAAGAAGCTGGAGGGGCATATTGCTTCTGGGACGTTTGTGCGTGCATCCATCCATCCGTCCGTCCATCTGTGTGTCTGTTACGCTTTTTGATGCATTGCATAACTTCTGAACTGTGCATGCTAGGGTTTTGAAATTTCATATATGGATTCTTTATGAAAAAATAGCTGAAACGTATTTTTTTCCCCATCAGGATTATGCCCCTTTCCTGAGTTATGGCCCTTTGAAAAAAATATAGATGAAATCTTGTCAGCAGAATATCTCAATAGCTATTGAAGCTAGAGCCTTGAAACCTGGTGAATAGATTGGTATTGATGAGTAGATGACCGGATTAACTTTTGAATAAATTCTGAAAATTACTTCATGAGTTATGGCCCTTTATAACTGGACATTTTTACATTGCACACTTTTTGATGCTTAGCATAAGTTTTGAACTATGCATGCTAAGGTTTTGAAATTTCATATATGGATTCCTCATGAAAAAATAGCTGACACATATTTTTTTCTTATCAGGATAATGTCCCTTTCCTGAGTTATGGCCCTTTGAATAAATATGGATGAAATCTTGTCAGCAAAATATCTCAAAGGCTATTGAAGCTAGAGCCTTGTAACCTGGTGAATAGATTGACATTGATGAGTAGATGACCTGATTAACTTTTGAATAAATTCTGAAAATTACTTCATGAGTTATGGCCCTTTATAACTTTGGGCATTTTTACATTGCACACTTTTTGATGCACAGCATAAGTTTTGAACTGTGCATGCTAGGGTTTTGGATACCTCATGAAAAAATAGCTGACACGTATTTTTTTCTTATCAGGATTATGCCCCTTTCCTGAGTTATGGCCCTTTGAAAAAATATGGATGGAATCTTGTCAGCAAGCTATCTCAAAAACTGTAGAAGCTAGAGCCTTGAAATTTGAGGAATAGGTTGGTAGCGATGAGTAGATGACCTGATTAACTTTTGAATACATTCTGAGAAGTACTTACTGAGTTATGGCCCTTTGTCATTTTGGGCATTTTTACATTGCACATTTTTTGATGCATAGCATAAGTTTTGAACTGTGCATGCTAGTTTGAAATTTCATATATGGATTCCTCATGAAAAAAATAGGTGACCCCTATTTTTTTTCCTCCGAATTATCTCCCATATTAGTTATTTCCCTTTTAATAAAATAACATTGAAATTGTATATTTGTACTGTTGTTACCGTCATGGGCAAGCAGTGTTGGAGTCAAGCAGTGTTAGAGTCAGGCAGTTGGGGGCATAGTGTTTTACAAACACCAGCTCTAGTTCTTTCTTATATGGACTCAAACACTGCAGTGTCATTTGATGACACTGGCCTATATTTCATGGTTGAATAACTCATTTTGCATCAACTTTAGCCTTTGGCTCCCATTTCAGAATAACGGTATGACCTACAGTCCTCAAAACTGGCATATACTTTCTCCCTTACAGAGATTCAAACACTTCTGTATATGACTCTGATCTATATTTCATGGTCTAATGACTTTAGCATTTTGCCGCTAGCCTTGATGGCTCAGTTGGATGGGCGTCTGACTGGTGATCAGGAGGTTGCGGGTTCGACCCTGTAGGGATTGTCAACATTCTTTCATGGATATTGATCATGAAATACAATCTACGGTCATTCTCTCCCTTTTGCTGACTCAAGAAGGACAGTTGTCAGTTTCTGGCGAAAGAATGTGCATAATACTGGTTAACCGCTAAGAGGACTCAGTCTGCTAGTAAAAGTGTGGTTAGGTAGGTTAGGTAAACTGAGCCCATTGCATTGACTGTGCGGTAAAACATCACCACAAACAAACCAGAATTTTGCCTCATTTCTGATAAACCATATGACCTTATTCACCTACTATCATCAAACTGGCATACACTTCCTCACGAACAGGGACTCAAACACTATGGTGTCATTTTGTGGTCCAATGACAAACATGAATTTTGACTGGTTTATAATCCTGACAGGCACTCGCATGTGTGATACCACCTTCTGCAGAAATCTTGCCTAGTCTTACCTAGTCTGGCTGTATAGCTTTAGACGAGATGGATTTTTCAGCTAGAAAGTGTACTGGAATGTCTTTATAAGACGGTTCATTATGAGATGGTTTAGAATATAGGGTGGTTTAAAGGTGGACCCCAAAAGTGTTACATCTAAAACAAAAATGTTTAGATTATATAGAAAAATAACCATTTTTTTTGTATACATGGTCATTTTTCTATATAATCTATAATTTTTTGTTTGAATACAACACAGCTGTTTGGCAACACGTTCTATCTTTCGATCCCAGCAAAAGTGTTATAAAGAGGTTGTGGTGTATTGATATTATAGTTATTTGAGCATGAAAACATATGTTGTGGGAACTTACTAGAAACACCTTGGGAGAGGTACTTCAAGTGAGATCTAACAGTGTACGTTTTGGTTGAAAGATAAGATTTAACAAACGGGAACAGTCTCCTATGTGAATTGTCTCCTTAGGAGACCGTTCCATGAAATGTCAAATCTGGAAAATGAAAATATTTCAAAAGTTGTCCTGCAGAAACTTTATACCCAGCTAAGCTTTAAATATTGAGCCACCATATTTCCATACTGTACTTACCGTTTTCTCATTAATTACTGCACATACCCTTAACCCATTGTATACTGAATAGACTCTCCCACACTATATACTGGAAGAGTCCAGTTTCAATTTTAGGTACATCCGGCTATAAGATTTACATATTCCTAAAGAGAAATGGCTAAACTGTTTGCAAACAGTAGAGATCCTGATCAGACGCCGCATTCTGCGGCGTCTGATCTGGGTCTGTACTGTTTGCCAGTTACCCTTTTAAGGGTCTCCCTACTACAATGGGTTAAAGCTCACAGTCAAGCAATTTCGTAGTCTTCAAATTACAGCCAGTGTACTTTTATCTACTTGTTTATAAAAGCATATATTGTGGCTACACATTTGAATTGCCTCAACAAGTTGGGTTGAGGCAATTCAAATGAGTACACATAATATATGCTTTTTTAAACGTAGAGAATTGAGAAAATGTCAAAAACAGCATATAAGCATAAATAAGCTCCTGCTGACTGTTCTTTATAGTGTGCCCTTTTGAAGTTGATATTTTTCTGCAAGTTTTTCCTGTAATTTTGTAAAACCTAAGTGCACAGTGCAGTAATTATGTGGAATACGGTGGCTCTCTATTTTGTCAGCCATGTGATCTGTTGTGCATGATATTGTATTTGTAGTTCTAATTTTGGTTTATTTTGGTGGCGCATTATTGTGAAGGTGGACTGTAGCTTTTTTTTTTTTTTTTTTTTTTTTTTTTTTTTTTTTGAGATAAGTTAGGTGTCCTAAAATTTCAGGAAAAATGGCATATTTAAACAGCACAGACCCAGATCTGACTGCAGTCTGATTAGGGTCTACACTGTTTGCCATTCCACTAATTATTTTAAGAAACAACCTCATGATGAAAAAAAAAAAAAAAAAAAAAAAAAAAAAATAGCCCAGAAATGTATTGAATGAAGTGTTCCAAAATTTAGGACATTTCCTGTATCATATTACTATTTGTAAATTTAGTTACTTCTTACAAAAGGCATAAGATAAGTGAGTGAACATATTTCAAGGGAGGTCACTCTGTTCTGAAATCATTTACCTGCCTTTGAGAAGCAAATTCACTTCTGCTGGAGTGCTTTCTTCTTAGGAAGGGAGGTAAAAAATCTTCGAGCTCAGAATTCTGTCTCTTTCACATGTATTCATTCAACTAAAACCCTTGTCATGCTGAATAAATTAAGATGCCACACCCACTTCAAAGTGTCAGCCAATCACATTGCTTGATCCAGGTGTTGATACAAATTTACATACTAATTGAAAAACAGTGCAGATCCAGATCAGTCGGCTTCTGAAATCCCAGTTGGACAGTTAAAGGAAATGGATACACTACCAAGGGAAATATCTCTGACATGGAAATAATTGCTTCCCTATAGCTACTTAGTGGCGACTACTCTAAAGGAGATTTGCCCCTCTGAAAGGCCATTTGCCCCTCTAGGTAGCCCCATTTTTAAAAAAAGGTTTGGAACAGATGAATTAGAGAGGCAGATCCCATGATGCAAAAAATGTCTCCCTTTGCAAAAAATAAATAAGTAAATAAAATCAAAATAAATAAATGAAATAGTACAGTCTGATCAAGGCCTTCTTTGTTCACAGACAGAATCTTTGGATATTGTAGAATTACATTCTTAACCCTAGTCCTGCTGAACCCGGATATGCCCTGCCTTTGCAAACAGTGTAGATCTAGATCAGTTGGCTTAACAATCTGGATCAAGTAATCTGATTGGTTGAAAATTAGAAATGGGTGTGGCATCTTAATTTATGCAGCAGGACAAAGGGTTAATACATACATTATAGTTCCAGATAAGCTTTTTTTTTTCAGCCAAAAAAGTATGGATATTTTTATTTCACCACGTATACATATGTTTTGGGTATTATTAGAAGCGCCTTGCCCAGGCGCTTCTTTAGAAGCACCTTGCCCAGGCACTTCTAATGAGTACCCGCAACATATGGTTTTGTGTAGATATAAGATTTATTTTATTATTTTTTTTTGATAGTCCTCTAAACTTGAGCTAAATATTTTCTACAGTCATTCTCTCCCTTCCGCTGATTCAAGAAGGGCAGTTGTCAGTTTCTGGCGAAAGAATGTGCACAATACTGGTTAACCGCTTAGAGGACTAAGCCTGCCCAGTAAATGTGTGGTAAGGTAAACTGACCGTGCTCGACATGACCCCATTGGGTTGACTGGGCCGTAAAACCTCAACACAAACAAAACTAAACTTGAGCTATGCATAGTGAAGGTCTTGAGTAGATGGAGGCGATGGTTTGGTTGATCTGGACTTTATTATTTGGTTCTCACCTCTTATATAATGACAGTATAAAAATTAGAATCTGTAACTCAAGTTGTTTTCTGGCCAGCAAGTACATTCACATTTTGGTTTACAACAAATTATGTTTGCTATTACTGTTTGTACATACTCATAGCCACAACGTGAGAAAACATACCTTCGGACATAAGCTAAAAAAAGAAGGCCCTTCTCTTGCTGAACACGACATGCCCTGTCTTAGCAAACAGTGTAGATTCAGATCAGTTGGCTTCTGAAGAAGCCAACTGATCTGGATCTGCACTGTTTGTCATTAAATATGTGAATTTCTCTCAAAAACTTGGCTCAAGTAATCTGATTGGCTGGAAATTAGAAGTGGGCGTGGCATCTTAATTTATTCAGCATGGTGAGGGTTAAATGAGCGTGCACATCCGCACAGTCTGGTTAGTCTTTATTGTCAGTTTGAAGAAGTTTTGTATCATTGGTTATCCAAAATGCACTCAGTGAAGATTCTGATCAGCCTGAAGAAATGCCCTGGCTGGTCTGAATCTTCGCTTTTCACACAAATCTGGAGGTTTGTTTTCTGACTTTGCGCCACTTTTGGCATTTTCACAGTTTAAAATTAAATCTATGTTAGCCAGTAATCTCACAAGCCCTCTTTTATCAATATTAAGTCACATGAAATAATTATGCAGTATTTTAGAGAACCAGACACGAATATTGCTAAAGACAGGCGGTTTGATGTGAATTTTGCCTACATGTTACATATGTTGCTAAAGCCGCACAGTTAGGGTTGATATTTGCTTGGTACATAAACTGTTTGCCCTAAATGGTCAGTCATTTTAACCCTAGTCCTGCTGAATCCAGATATACCCTGCCTTTGCAAACAGTGTAGATCCAGATCAGTTGGCTTCTGAAGAAGCCAACTGATCTGGATCTGCACTGTTTGCCATTAAGTATATGAATTTATATCAACAATCTGGATCAAGTAATCTGATTGAAAATTAGAAGTGAAGTTGGCATGTTAATTTATTCAACATGACAAGGGTTTACTCTTTACCATCCTTTTACTGAATTCTGAACCAGTTTTAGCTCAGTATACATACACTGTTTACTTTGATCTGTCTGTCTGAATAATTATCTAACAAACTGCATTCAGCTACCTAGTTAAACCTTCAGAACTCACTGGGCACCGTAGCAGACAATAAGTGGGTAGTTGTTTTTGTTTTTTTTCCCCAAAAAAATAGCATTTGACATTTCATAAATTGTCTCCTGTTTGCATGAAACATCAAACCCTGCTTCATTAGAAGAATAATAACAAATATTTCTGCTGGAATTTTTGCCTATGCTAAGCTGTTAAAAGTCTATTGTGACAAAAAAAAAAAAAAAATGTGTACAAGTACTGGTTAACCACTTAGAGGACTAAACCTGCCCAGGAAACGTGTGGTTAGGTAAATTCACTGCGCTCGACATGACCCTAATGGATTGCCTGGGCCATAAAACCTCAACACAAACAAAATTCTTCATATAAGCGACGAAAACTGATCAGAATGCACTGTTTGATCTAAGTCAGCACTTGGCGCACATCTTAGGATAAATTTTCTTGTCGTGTGGCTTGTCTGTTTCTGAAACTCTTCTTTTAACCCTTAAACCTGGCATACAGGGGAAAAAAAAAAAAAAATCATCAGATGACATTTTGAAATATTGGTCCCAGAAAATAGGCTTTGACATTTCATACAAATAACCGTAGGAGACAATTTGCATGAAATGTCAAAGCCTACTTTCTGGAAAAAATCAGAAAAAATATAATCAGTTTGTCGTCTACTGAATTGGCCCAGAGAGAAGTAACAGTTAAAGTGTGATGTAGATTTTTTCCAGAGAAAATAAGGTTTGACGTAAAACAGAATGTTTGCTACTGTTGTGATTGGTGCTTTCAGGAGTAAACAGTTGATTTGTTCTTTCTTTTCAGGTGGAGGTGACAAAAAGACAAATAATAGAGCTCAATATAGATGATAGTGCAAATATTAATAATACTAATGAAAATCGGTAAGTTGTGGAGGATATTTAACCCTTGTCATGCTGAATAAATTCAGACGCAACGCCCTATTCTAATTTTCAGCCAATCAGATTACTTGAGCCAGATTGTTGATACAAATTCAAATACTGAATGGCAAACAGTGTAGATCCGGATCAGTTGGCTAGCCAACTGATCTGGATCTACACTGTTTGCATAGGCAGGGTATATCCGGATTAAGCAGGACAAGGGTTAAATTTTTATGGTGAAGTTAAAAACTGTGTATTTCATGATATGAAAGTCATACTCACGACATATGTGCTTGGATAAGCCAGTCAGAAAATTTACCGTAAGTTGTGATGACCGAGTGTGATAAAAGCTAAAGCTGTCTGAATATTTAGTCTAAGATGATCTACATTTTTCCTTCCCTGGGTCAAATATGAAGAAAATGCAGACGTTAATTTAATATAGAGTGTCTCTAGACTAGGCTAACAAAAGACAAATTAATCCTTAAAGTGCTAAGCAGAATTGCAGCGAACGACTTTCTAATTTTATTCGTTGTCTTTTTTTCCAGAGAAAATAATACTTGGCATTTCACGTGAATTGTCTGCTAGGCAGAGAATTCACATGAAATTCCAAGCTTATTTTCTCAGAAAAAAATGAAAAAAAAAAAAAAAAACAACCCCAAAATAAAACAAAAAACAAAACTAATAACATCAAAGTGTCTATCTGCTGAAGATGTAATTTGCACTCTAGGGCTAATGATGTTATGCCCAAGGGTCTAACTCCGTGAGCTCTGACATGAGAAAATGTACATTATGACTTGTGCCCAGCAAATAAAATGAGCCAGTGCATGACAAAACCTACAAAATGGCATGTGCGCCCAGCGAAGAATCAGATCAGCCTGGGCGTCTGCCCAGTCTGATCAGGGTCTTCGATGTGGGCTCAATGAGTAGCTAAGGACCCAAGCATTCTTCATGCAGACAGTGAAGACTTTGATCAGACTGGGCAGATGCCCAGGCTTATCCGAGTTCGCTGGGCGCACATGCCATTTTGTAGGTTTTGTCATGCACTTGCTCAAGTCTAAAAAGGGAGCCTTTGGAAACATTTAACGCATAAAGAGAGAAAATTGGAATCTTGAGAGACAAAGACACAGATCAGTTGTTGCTTCATGGCAATAAATCCTGGGCCCAGTTGTTCAAAACTAACAATGTCGTTAGTTAAAGATTCGTTAAAATTTACATCGAGTGATACACAAATATGCTGAAATTTTTGCTGAAAAAAAATGTGAGTAGCTTTTGCAGTGCAAAAGCTACTCACATTTTTTCAGCAAAAACTATCAGAATATTGTGTATTGAATCCGCTAATCGTTAATGAAATGACCCTTAACGAGCTTGTTAAGCCAATGACACTTTGAACAACTGGGCCCTGGAACCAGAATTCCTAGTGAAGGTTGATCTATGTCTTCATAGGGTGAACATATCATGTGGTACCTTTCTCATATTGTGGCTCAATATAATACAATACATGTAGCCGCCTCGGTGGCTCAGTTGGATGTGCATCGACTGGTGACCAGGTTGAGATTTTAAACCCCCACTGGGTTGGCAACATTTTTCCTTGGAAATTTGGTAATGAAATATTTTCTATGGTCATTCTTTCCCTTCTGCTGAATCAATAAGGGCAGTTGTCAGTTTGTTGGAACTGTTTTCTTGGTGTACGTTTAAGAAAAGAAGCAATTTAACCCTTAAGCTGCCAGTCACAACAATTGTCATCTGCTTTGTCATCTGCTTGTGATTTTAAAAGTCATTTTTGCAAACAGTGTGGACCCAGATCAGAGCAGTCTGATCAGGGTCCACACTGTTTGTCTGTATGGAAAAATAGGTTTGAAAAGTTTGCAAGAATATTCGGCAGATGACATAAACAGACGACATTTTCAGATGCAGGTTTTCTTGGCATTTTAAGGGTTAATGCATGTTTTTGTCGTGCCTGCTTTTAGCATGGCACGATGTAGGGATCTGGTTTTCCTTCTGTCCATTCGTTTGTCTGTCTGTTTGTCTGTCAGTTAGTCAACATTTGCGTCAACCCTCATTTCGAACGTAATGTTGAAGTTCATTTATTAACCCTTGTCCTGCTGAATAAAGCCACGCCCATTTCTAATTTTCAGCCAATCAGATTACTTGATCCAGATTGTTGATATAAATTTACATTCTGAATGGCAAACAGTGCAGATCCAGATCAGTTGGCTTCTTCAGAAGCCAACTGATCTGGATCTACACTGTTTGCAAAGACAGGGTATATCCGGGTTCAGCATGACAAGGGTTAAGAACTATAAAGGCTACAGTGATGATGCTTGGTATGTTTGCACATAGGGATGACAACACAGACGGCAGTATCCAAATTTGACCTCGACCTATATTTTAAGCTTCACACACTTTGTGAATTTGCATCAACCTCACTCACTCGCAGATTCATCATAGCCCTGGCAGAATTCTCGTTGACCTAAACATGACCAAGTTGGAATTGTTAGAAATCAGTTTCATTTTCGGACGTTTTTTTTTTTAAAAATCCGTCCTTTAAAATAGCGATGTCAGGGTGGGTGTTGGGCGCCTTTTGGTTAAACATTTTTCAATGTTATATGTTATCTTTATTCTTCAATGTATTGCTTTCATATTTACTAGGGAAGAACAGGAGAACCAGTAGGTGTTTCATGTGCAAGAGACAACTCCCACTTCCTTTGTTATTTAAAATCATGTCCATAATGCTGTTAGGCATTTTTTTTGTTTGTAGGTTTTATCAGTGTGTAAATTTTAGCAAATCACAAACAAAATAGTTGAAAAGAAAATGAAAACCGTTCCTGTATTACTTATTCTCATGTGAACAGGGATAACCTAGATCAGCTAGTCCATTTAGACAGTCTCTCTAAAGCAGATATGGTATACCATAAATAAAAATACCTTCCGGCATGTGCACCTAGTGTGGGCTTAAATCCGACTCGGCAACCAAACAGTCTGATCAAAGTCCTTGTTGTCGGCATGAAAAGATTTTACATCCTTGGCTATCCAAAAGGTGCTCAGTAGATTTGCGCAGTCTGATTAGAATGTTCACAGGGCGCATTTTAGATAGCCAAGGATGCAAAGTGATATGTCAGAAGGTATGTACAGTAGAACTTCAATGGCTCGAACCCCGATGGCTCGTTTACCATGGATGAGTCGAACACGTTCTTGAGTCCACAGGGATTTCCTCCAA
The DNA here is from genome assembly GCA_964016985.1 of Anodontia alba. Classification (NCBI taxonomy): domain Eukaryota; kingdom Metazoa; phylum Mollusca; class Bivalvia; order Lucinida; family Lucinidae; genus Anodontia; species Anodontia alba. Next base: position 65,665,974 of record OZ024835.1, on the reverse strand, counting down.
ATACGATATATGGATAATTTAGGGAGATTTTCTTCTTTTATCTTGTAAATGTATGCTGTGTGTACTCATTAGAATTGCCTCTATGAGGCAATTCTAATGAGTACACACAACATACATTTAAAATATAGAACACCGAAAAGATATCCTACAATTATCTCCATTGTGCCTCTTGGTGTGGCACTATTAGTAACTTTCCAAGGCTCGAACTACCGCTGTCTCGAACAGATTTTCATGGTCTCAAAGGGGTTCGAGCCATCGAAGTTCAACTGTATTCTCATGTTGCTGATCAAGTTTCTTTTCTGTTTTCAGGTAGTGAAACCTGTGTAGCCTATTGTTATAGTCCATATATAGTGAAGAAAGGAGGGGCGATTGCAATAAAAGGTTATATATGATGTGAGGAACACAGAATGCTAACTGCAGCTTGTGATCTTAAAAAAAAAAAAAAAGACAAAAAAAGGAAAAACGGGATATATAAAAAATGTACTGTGCTGTGCAGGGACAAAATGCTTGATCAATCCCAAACCAGCGGGAAAAAATATGGTTTGGTTGAAAAAAAAATATAAACACAAGAATGGATATAGGGCCTAGTGGTGCATTTTAGCTCATAATGAAGCAGATTTGAACATAACAGTTAGCAGATGACATTTTTTGAATATTCTTGAAAACAGTGTTTAATATTTCTTTGCCACCTGCCATAAGACAAATTTGAGGAAATGCCGAGGCCTGTTTTCCTAGAAAATTTACCTTTTTATACTTGCTGAGTGAAATCAGCAGATTGCGAATTGATGTTTTTCTAATCTTCCGCTATAAAAAGGGTTTGACACTTTGTGCAAGTCATATCAGGAGACATTTGGCCTGAAATGACAATACCTTTTCTCTAGAAAAAATAAATAAGAAAATTCTTACAAATGTATGCTAAGTGTTAACAAAAATACAAAATAATGGTTATAAAACATCATCTGTAGCAGATACAAGAATAAAGAAAAAGACTTGTATTAAACAAGATAAAAGGAAATGATAGTGTTAATGTTGTTATCTAGATGTTTTAATAAAATAGAAGGATAAACGGATATTGTACGATGATGCATCTTTCATTGAAATACAAGGATAAACAGATACTGTACAATGATGCATCTTTCATTGAAATACAAGGATAAATGGATACTGTATGAGGATGCATCCTTCATTGAAATGCTAGGATAAACAAATACTGTATGATAATGCATCCTTCATTGAAACACAGGGATAAATAGATACTGTATGATGATGCATCCTCCATTGAAATAAGGGATAAATGGATACTGTACAATGATGCATCCTGCTTTGATATACAGGGATAAATGGATACTGTACAATGATGCATCCATCTTTGATATACAAGGTAAATGGATACTGTACGATGATGCATCCTTCATTGAAATGCAAGGATAACTGGATAATGTATGATGATGCATCCTTCATTGAAATACAAGGATAAATGGATACTGTACAATGATGCATCAGTTGTTGAAATACAAGGATAAACAGATACTGTATGACAAGGCATCCTTCATTGAAATACGAGGATAAGCAGATACTGTACGATGATGCATCCTTCATTGAAAAACAAGGATAAACAGATACTGTATGGCGATGCATCCTTTATTATTATTTTTCAGTGAAATAAAAAAAAATAAAAGCCATAGTGATTCTGTGTTTTAGAAACTGTAAAAATGTAGCGGCAATGGGAAGCCGGTCGTATTTTAGTGAAAAAGTTAAACATAATTTTTGCTGAATGAACAGAACATAAAAAAGGCTGTTGATATGTCATGACCAGTGTCCTGTGTGTGATTGGCGTTGACATATTGGTGTTAAAACATTGGAAATGGAATGAAATTTTATGAAGGTTAAGCTTTTCACCCCTGAGTTTCTGATATGGACTCTTCCATCTCTGAATTTGGACACATCTACTGTTGCAGATAGGGGTTTGTGTCAAAACTCAATAACGGAATGGCAAAGAGTGTAAATCCTGATGAGACATCTCAGCTGGATCTGCACTTTTTACAAGGGTATCTGCTCTGATCTGCAGGGATGAAAAGGCTAAACTAAGTACCTCATAGGTCTAGATAAGAGGGTTATAAAGTAAATGTTTCTCTTATTTCTCCACAAAAATCATATGTTGTGTGTACTCATTAGAAGCGCCTCAGCAAGGCGCTTCTAATGAGTACCCACAATATATGTTTTCTTGGAGAAGTATGAAAACTAGAAATACTTTTTGGATGAAAAAGAAAAGTTCCTTGTCTGAAGGTATACTATCTATGAGGCTGTAATTATCCTTAATATTCGAACAAACATGCTAGAGTAAACAGTGTCGACCCAGCAAAACTTCTGCTAAGGTTCCGGTCTGTACTTTCTGTCGTGCTGTGCGCACTTTTACACTTCACAAAGTAGTGAGAATAGCATGATTCAAATTTTAGAATAAATATGAGGAATTGGCATATGCCAATTCCTCATATTTATTCTAAAATTTGAACCATGCTATAACTATATTTTCTGTAAGTATTCGGACTGACAAGCCTGAGCTATCATAGAAGACCCAGGATCAGATGCCACAGAATGTGGTATCTGATCAGGATCTGCACTGTTTGCTTCCTCTATGGGTATTAAAAATGGACTTTAATACACTATTTGCTTTGTCAGTTGATACATGTATTAAAGTGGACTTTCATACAATGTTTGCTATGTCAACAGGTATTGAAATGTACTTTAATACACTGTTTGCTACGTCAACGGGTATTTAGATTGACTTTAATTCACGGTTTGAGATGTCAGCAGGTATAAAAATGGACTGTAATACACTATTTGCTTCATCAAAGGGTATTAAAATGGACTTGTTCAAATTTTAGGACAAGTATGGTAAAAAATTAATATGTCTGAATATTTGGGATACATGCAGTCTCGTAATCATTTTACATGTTCTTTCAGCAGAAGACTTTAATGCGTTGCATGCTTGGTAAAAGTTTCAGCAGACGACATCTTAAAATATTTCGCTTATTTTTCCCAGAAAATAGGCTTTGACATTTCATGCAAATTGTCTCCAATGGAGACAATTTGCATGAAATGTCAAAGCCTATTTTCTGTGTATCTTACATCACTGGGGCGTCCAACTGATATTGGCTTACAGTTGGGCAAGGCCTGCTATCCTTGTAGTGGGTAAGGGTAGAGGGGGAATGTTTTTATTTCTTCTGTTTCTTCACTTTCATTCCTGTTCCTCTTTCTTCCCTGTCCCTCTCTTTCATCTCCTCTACTCTCTTCTACCTCTTTTCTCCCTTTCTCTGGGAGACGACACAAAATGACCCTCAAGGGTTGACGTGTCGTTAAACCCCAACACAATCAATCTAGGAAAATTAAAAAAAAAAAAAAGTCATCATATTGTTGTCTGCTGAACAATCCTAGAGGGTGGTAATGGTTAAAGCAGCAGTCACAATAGCAGGAGATGACATTCATATTTTTTTTCCTAGAAACTAGGACCTGACATCCTGTGAATTGTCTAGTAGGCAGATGATTCATGGGAAATGTCAAATGTTACTTTCACCATTGCTCCAGATAAGGGGCTTTTTTCAGCCAAACAGAATTTTTTTTTATATTTTTCTTCTCGTTAAAAAAAAAAAAAAAAATCATGATGGACCCTCATTTGAAGCACCATGCTCAGTTTTAACCTTTAGCACCCTCTGGGACAAAATTCAGCAGAAGAGAAATTGATATTTTTCTTATTTTTCGAAGAAAATAGGATTTGCATAATATATGAATTGTCTTCTTAGGAAACACTTCACATGAAATGTCAACTGTATTTTCTGGGAATCATACAGGAAGTTTTTGGAAATGTCTTCTGCTGAAATTGTTACCCAGCATGCTTAATGTTAACCCTTAAAGCGCCAAGAAAAACTGCATCCGAAAATGTTGTCTGTTTATGTCGTCTGCTGAATATTCTTGCAGACTTTTCAAGCCTATTTTTGCATAAAGGCAAACAGTTTGGACCCTGATCAGACTGCTCCTAAAGGAGAAGTCTGATCTGGGTCCACACTGTTTGCAAAAATGACTTTTAAAATCACAAGCAGATGACAAAGCAGACGACAATAGTTGTGACTGGCGTTTTAAGGGTTAAAGGTGTGAAGTTTTCCCCGTGTTTTAAGTTTCTGATCTGAAATACATATAGCTCCTGAAAAAGTACTTTTTTTTCAACCAAAAAATATTGATATTTTTCATAATTCTCCACGAAAACATATCTTGTGGTACTCATTAGAAGCACCTCATCAGAGCGCTTCTAATGAGTACCCACAACGTATGTTTTCATGAATAAGGAAAATATTTACCAGATACCCCCGTTTTAATTGGAGCTGTCTGAGAAGACTGATGATGAAAAACAAGCATGGCTCTCTGTATAAAATATTTTCGGTTTCGATCCTTTTCTTGTTTCTCCACAGAAAGGTATGTTATGCATACTCATTAGAATCACTCCAACAGTGCAATTCCAATGTTGACCTAGACATATATTTTCCTGGAGAAACAGGAACAGTTCCGCTGGAATCTCTTTCTAACACGGTTCATTATAAGATGGTTTTGGATATAAGAAGGTTTAAATATGGATCCCAAAAGTGTTGTTTCCAAACAAAAAACGTATAGATTATATAGAAAAATGACCATATATGGTCATTTTTCTATATAATCTATACATTTTTGTTTGCATACTAAACAAAAAATGTATAGATTATATAGAAAAAATGACCATCTATGGTCAATTTTAAATGGTCATTTTTCTATATAATCTATTCAATTTTGTTTGGATTTTGGATACAACACAGTTTAGCTAAAACTTTTTTTGTTTTGGATCCTAGCAATAGTGTTACAAAAGGATTATGGTGTATCTAGTACCATAGCTCTTTATAAGCGCTTTTTTTAAGACACAAAATTTATTGACATTTCTGTTATTTCTCCTCAAAAACATATGTTGTGGGTAATCATTAGAAGCACCTTGATGAAGTGCTTTTAATGAGTACCCACAACATAATTTTTGGAGAAGTAAGAAAAATATTTATTCTCCACAAAAACGTGTTGTGGGTACTCAATAGAAGTGCCTCTACGAGGCACTTCTAACAAATACCCACAACATCACAACATGTTGTTTTTTTTTGAGAAATAAGAAAAACTATTTATTCTCCACAAGAACGTATGTGTATACTCATTAGAAGCGCTTCTTGGAGGTGCTTCTAATGAGTACCCACAACTAAGGTTTTTGTGAAGAAATTTAGAAAATATTTATTTAGAGCTATGTAGATGCTGGTCTAACTCAGAGCTGTGACAAGTGACTGAATTCTGTGAATTACAATTGCTCAAGCCGAGAAAAATACAAGGCAAGCTTTAGGGAAACTGGTTCTATGCCTTATTTGAAGAGCAGACATATCTCTAGACAAGGCTTTTTTTATAAACCAAATTTTTTTTTATTTTTCTTATTTCTCCATGAAAACATACGTCATGGGTACTCATTAGAAGCACCTCTCTGAGGTGCTTCTAATGAGTACCCACAACATATGTTTTTGTGGAGAAATAAGAATAATGTAACCCCTTATCTGGAGCTACATGATGACGGTATAGTGCCTGAGCAGACTGCTGCTTGAGAAGTTTAGGCCCTTCTGCTCAGGTATGTCAGTTCAAATATTTAGGGTTAGTATGGGTTATCTTATACCGGAACCTCTTTATAATTTTGGATATAAGAAGGTTAAAGGTCGACCCCAAATGTGTTGTATCCTAATGAAAATATATCTATTATTCATAAAAAGGACAATTTATGGTCATATTTTTATGTAATCTATACATTTTTATGCAAGATTCTATACATTTTGTTCCAGACAAAATATAAACATTGTATGGAAAAAAAAGACCATTTATGGTGCTTTCTCTGCGTAATCTATACATTTTTGTTTGGATGAAACACTCATAGTTCTAGATAAGAGTAGGTATCAGGTAAATAGTTTTCTTATTTCTCAACAAAAACATTTGTGGGTACTCATTTGAAGCGCCTCACAGAGGCGCTTCAAAAAGGTATCCATAACATATGTTTTTGTTGAGAAATAAGAATAATATAGATACTTTTTAGTTGAAAAAAAAAAGCACCTTATCAAGAGCTATGACACTGTTGTTTAACTGATTTGATTTTGGATTTAGATCCCAACAATAATGTTATAAAGAGGTTATGGTGTATTGTGAATATTCGGAGGACTGCTTTTTTTTTTCTTTTGTACCAAAACATACCTTTTTGGTAGTCATTGGCATCGTCTAACAGAGACCATTTCAGCAAGTACCAACAAGATACACTTTGGTACAAAAAATGAAAAATCCTCCTAAATTACCTAGAATGTGATAATTGCTTGGCGTTAGGCTGTTTTTCCTAATGGCATGGCTTGTATCCGACAAACAGGAATAGTTGTACAACTTTAGTGATAAGTGTAAATTTTCGAACAACCTCTAGTTCTGTTTGAACTTTCTTGTGGTTTTGTTGTAGTGAAATAAACAACGTGATGTAAGTTAATTTTAAGTTGATTTGTCAAATCATGCCATTCTCATTAATCATGCCATCCAATGAAAATGCTAAAAATTTTGTATGAGTCACAACATTAAAATGTGCCTTCAGTGCATATGTGGACTGTAAAGGTTGATCAAGACAGTTACTGTCCGCCTATAGAATTGTTTGTTACTGAGGATTAAATTGGCAAGCATCAATTGACCTTTCAGACCAGACAGATGTGCAAGCTGAACAGGGCCCAGTTGTTCGAAACTAACGATGTCGTTAGTTAACGTATCATTCAAACTTTGATCATTAAATATGGCTTATAAACTAATATTTTTGCCGAAAAAATGTGAGTAGCTTTTGCATTTGCAAAAGCTACTCACATTTTTTTCAGCAAAAATACCTGTGAATTAGATATTGAACTTTCTAGAACAGTTAACATTTTGACCACTAAGGAGCTCGTTAAGCTAACGATGCTTTGAACAACTGGGCCCAGGACTTTTGTAGTCTGCCTATAGAATCATTTTTTTTCTGAAGATTATTTTGGTAAGCACCAAGGGACCTGATCAAAGAGGGCAGATGTGCAGGCTGATCTGGCCTTTGCTGTTAGTATGTGCCCTGAAGGCAACTTTTTTCATGAGCAGCTCATATTTAAATAACCTTAAAAAAGTGTAATTTGACATACTAAATAAAATAAATAACATAGATTTAGGTTAGCCTGCACAGCTGGAACACAGTTCCGCCCCCATTGTTTTTGTAGATAAAAGTAGTTCCCGGTCCATACATCATCATGTCACCAAACAGAGCTGATCTGGATCAGACTGCATGGAGGGCAGGCTGAGTCTGGAAAAACACCTTTGTCACAATACCCTTTAATGATCTGATGACATCTTTTCTTCAGATAAAATTCCCATTTGTCCTAATGCATGTAACTTATAAATGGGCATCATACAGATTTTTCAGCCTTAATGGATTTCTGTAATAATTTAATATTTTATTTTATAAGAGTTTATTTATTACCCTTTATGTTCATCTAGATTTTAGCTGTGCACTACTATGATAGTCAAAAAAAGACATTTTTATTCCAGTCTTACTGATAAAATCATTTTTAGTATATCTTAAGTTTTACTGGTTATAAATTTTAGTATAAGCATATCTCATTATGAATTATAACAATCAAATGGGCCCTGCCATGTGAAAACATGTCTTTGGGCATATGTGGACACTGAAGGCCCAGATCACCCTGGGCATCTGCGCAGTCTGATCAGGACTTTCATTGCCAGCAAACAGAATCATTGGGTATTATAAAATGTATAAATAGAGAGCAAAGGCCTGGATGAGACAATGCACGTGTGCAGGATGATGTGAATCGACATTTTGTGAATGCTCAAAGGCACCTTTTCGCTTGACAAGGCCCAAATCATGCTGCTAATGGGTGATAGATGTATTAGTTTGTTTTTCCAGTTAACAATGTCATTTAATTTAATAAACCTTTTTAATATTTGTAGATACAAGGCTATTTCATGTGTAATACTTGAACATGTATCTGTGTATAATGTATTGTTTAAATGCTGGCTGGATTTTGCTGTTTAAAATATTTAAGTTTAATATATAAGAATTGTTCCAGATTCTGCCCTTATCAATATATTCTCTCAGATTTTAGGGTGGTAGGGATACCCGGGGGATTAGAAAGCAAAAACATCCCTGTCCTTGGGCATTTGACAGACCGCTGTAAAAAAGGGTGGGATTTTAGATACCTGAGCTGGAAATACTTCAGGGAAATTAGTGAAAAAATCTGAAGCCCACCTACATGATTTTCAGCGTAAAATAAGAATTCAGGGGTAAGGAAATGGACATAGATTTTTAAAATTATCTAATTCCTAAGGGTAATACTGCCGTCCCCGCTCTGGTGGAAAACATTGATAGGTGCATTATGGAATGAGCAGCAAAGCTGATATGAAAGTGTTAATCCTGGTTAAGGCACCAAGCATGATTATGTATCATTATAGGTCATTAGATAAAGTGTTATTGTGGAGTTAAAAGAAAGCTTGTTGTGGGATGTTAGTAATGAGAAAAATATTGGGCTTAAAAGAGAGGTGCATTATGGAATGAGCAGCAAATCTGATATGACAGTGTTAATCCTGGTTAAGGCACCAAACATGATTATGTATCATTATAGGTCATTAGATGAAGTGTTATTGTGGAGTTAAAAGAAAGCTTGTTGTGGGATATTAGTAATGAGAAAATATTGGGCTTAAAGAGACTGAATTCATTTGGTATATATTCTTCCATTTTTACATGGAAGACAACTTTGGTGATTCCCTGTTTCAGGCACACCAAGCCCTTCTGAAAAGGGTCTGCTGAAAAGTAAAATAAATTGCTCCAAAAGGGAACCATTTCTTCTTTTTTCAAGAAGACATTTTTTTCAGAAGGGAAATGGAAACAGTTTGACCGAGTTGCCTTTCCTGAAATTGTATAATATTCAATTTGAATCTTCTCCTAAGACATTTTCATGTCACAAGTCAAGCCCTATTTTCTTGGAAAAGAAAAATCTTACTCTTTTATATCTGCTAGATAAGTTTGTGATGAGCATACCAAGGTAATGCAAAAAAATGCCAAACGCTCAAAACATATTTGAAAATAGCAACAACACTTTATACCAGGCTATGAATGCATTGTGTTATACACTGTCATCAGAAGCACCTACCCACAGCATATATTTACATGAAGAAATAAGAAAATTTACCAGATTTATCATTAAATACTCCTTAACAAGTTCTCTGAAAATTTCGTACATCTCTTCTTAAGTTTTCAGTATATGTTGGATGTGTCCTTTGTTTTGATGATACAAAAGAATTTAAGTAACATCCAGAAATTCTGCTTCCATTTGTTGATATTTATTCAGTGTGATTTGGTTTGCTGAAACCTTGTTCTGTTTTGTTTGTGTCTGTTTTTTTTTACCATTTTTACCTTAGGATCAGTGGTTATGTCTCAAAGGGTGCTCACTCTGACCTTATTATATTTGTCCTGCTTCTAAAAGGCCACTCTGAAAAAGGTTACTTTTAAAGAAAATAAATTTCCTCCCTTTGGGAGCAAATTCTTTCCTGTAAGAGAAGCCCCCTTTTGGAAGTGATGCATGTACCAGTGAAACAAAATCTTTTCTGTTTGAATAGTCTGTCTTTAAAAAGGATGATGGAAGCTTGAGTTAAGAGCACTTTCTTATGGGTACCATGTTTTCCCTAAGTATTTAGACGCCTTATCTCCTTACCTTACTATCCCTAAAATTTGATAAAGTCAGTTTAACTATCTGTTAATGTGTCAAAAACTTGTTGGATGAATGGGAAACTATAGTCCCTGATCAAACATCCCAGTCTGTGGCATTTGATCTAAGTCTAGACCATTTGCTTGGGCCTGTCTGTCAGAATACTTAATGTGAAATTATATTATATACCATACATATGTATTCAAATGTTTAAAAAAACCTGAACAAACAGTCCCCAGATTACACTGCAGCCTGATCAGGGTCTGCACAGTTTGCCTCTCAGAATTTTTTTCACACACAACCAGGTGGCCAAATGGACTCATTCAAATTTTAGGACAAGAGCATTGGTTATGTCTTCAAAGGTGCTCACTCTGACCTTATTATAGTTGTCCTCCTTCTGAAAGGACTGTTGGATTTCCATACATACCCTAGGTATTTGGACAAACAGTCCAGAGCAAACAGTGTAGACCCATATCAAATGCCACAGAGTGTGGCATCTGATAGAGGTTTGCAGTTTGCCACTCAGCCAATGTTGCTTTAGACAAATCAAAATGTACCATTAGTCAAATGGGATGATGCAACTACTGTAATGAGTTAAAGGGAATTGATACATTTAATGGGGTGATAACTTCCAAAATTATTTTCCCCTTTCTGAAAGGGGTCTACTCTAAAAGGAAAAAACTGGCTCCCTATGGGAGCCAATTCTTTCCTTTTAGAGGAGACCCCTTTTAGAAGGGTCTTGGTGTGCAGGAAAGTAAACAGGAAATCACAAAAGTTGTCTCCCTTGTAAAACATGTTGGAGAATCTACCAGGTATATCCTTCCCCATAAGGTGCCCCAGTATTTAGGGTATTATGGTAATTATGGAACATTTCTTATTTCATCTATATGTTTTGCATCTCATTAACACTAAGCAGGCTAAGGGCAAATTCAGCAGACCACAAATCAATGATATTTTTAAGTTTTGAAAAGTGTTCATAACTGCTAATGTATGCAAGATGCTGCTTTAATGTTTGGCCCACACCTACCTTAGGATAAGACCTTTCAATAATATACACCCCTTCCTCAGTTTGACCTTCTGCCTAGGTCGAGATCAGGTCATACTTTGGTCATTTATACCTGTGTTTAAGTTTTGAAAAGTGTACATGGCTGCTGAAGTATGTAAGGTATAGCTTTCATATTTCGTCCACACCAGCCTAAGGGAAGGTGTTTCAATGGCATATATCCCATCCCTTAGTTTGACATTCTTCTGACATTAAAGTCAGGTCATTCTCTGTCCTTTACTGCTATGTTTTAAGTTCTGCATTAAATCTTTTTAATATCTAAAGATTGTTTTCTTATCCGATCAGCCCTTTCCGACGAGCTGCGTTGTCTTCTGACGATTGTTTTCACATATGCGGGCAACAAAGACACAGCCTGAGCGTCTGCGCAGGGCCAATCTGATCAATACAGTCAACCCTCTTTATACCGACACTCAGTACAATGGCAATATTTATTGTTAATAGGCGTGCTTAATTGGAATTTCGCTTTCGATTTCAAGAATAAGTCTGACTAAGTACTGCACAAATCAAACTCCTTTGTTTACAAATAGTTAGCTCTTTTTCTCTAGGAATATCTAAATCACATAATGAAATACCTAAAATTGTAATTTAAATCTTCCAATATATAGTAGGGGAGTCTATTCAGTCTAAATTGGGTTAATTAGATGCAAAAATTTTCTAAAATTAATGGGAGGTATTGGAATTTTCTTCCATACATGAGGATGTATTGAAGTCTGTGCAAAAAAAAAAAAAAAAAAAAAAAAAAAAAATGTAAATGGGAAAAAACTTTTGACTAGCAACTGTGGCACACTGTTATAGCTCTTTTTTCATTAAAAAAAAAGTAAATGAATAAGTAAAATTATATGTACTCTTAATACTTCACAAAGTGTCTCACCATGGCATTTCTAATGATAACCCATGGCGTATTTGTTTTTTTTTTTTTTTTTTTTTTTGAGAAATAAGAACAATTATTATCATAATTGGCCGGCCTCGGTGGCTCAGTTGGATGCGCCGTCCGACTGGAGACCAGGAGGTCGCGGGTTCAACCCCCGCCGAGGTCGGCAACATTCTTTCGTGGAGATTGATCATGAAATATTTTCTACGGTCATTCTCTCCCTTCCGCTGATTCAAGAAGGGCAGTTGTCAGTTTCTGGCGAAAGAATGTGCACAATACTGGTTAACCGCTTAGAGGACTAAGCCTGCCCAGTAAACGTGTGGTTAGGTAAACTGACCGCTCTCGACATGACCCCATTGGGTTGACTGGGCCGTAAAACCTCAACACAAACAAATTATCATAATTACCTAGATACCCATCTCAGTTGCTCCTGTTTGTTTATATCTGATAATCTAAGCAGTCCCTTAACCATAACCACTCTGGGCTATTTCAGCAGACGACAAATCGATAATATTTTTCTTGTTTTTCCCAGAAAAAAGGATTTGACATTTCATGCAAATTGTCTCCATTGGAGACAATTTGCATTAAATGTCTGATCCTCTTTTCTGGGAAAAGTAAAATATTTCAGTATGTGGTCTGTTGAAAATTTTACCCAGAATCCTAAACATTAACCATTAAAGCAACATTCAGATTTTAGCGTCAGTCTAAAATATTTTTTGTTATTTTTCAGGGAAAACAAAGCTTGACTTTTTGTATGAATTGGTTGCCTAGCAGACAATTCAAATGACATGTCAAGCCTTATTTTCTCAAAAAAAAAAAAAAAAATAAATAAATAAATAAAAAGAGAAAATGATTAAGTAAATGTCACAAACCTGTACTCTGGCGAAAGAATGTGCATAATACTGGTTAACCGCTTAGAGGACTAAGCCTGCCCAGTAAACGTGTGGTTAGGTAAATTGACCGCGCTCGACATGACCCCATTTGGTTGACTGGGCCTTAAAACCTCAACACAAACAAACAAACAAACCTGTAGTCTGCTACCTTTGTGACTTAACATACAGTGGCCTGATTAAGTTTAAAAAATATATCATATTTACACTATGAACTTGGACAGGCTGGCCTGAACAAACAGTGTAGACCTAGATAGATGCAAAATGATCAAGGTCTGTAATGTTTGCCACTTATCCAGCAGTTTTATAGACAAATCAACAGGTAGTAAAATGCAACAGGTAATAAAATGGATTTGTTTCAAATATAGGACAAGCAGAATAAGGATTTATAGTGTCCTAATACTGTTAATATGACAAATCAGAATGCCATAAAAGATGACAGGAGTCGTGCCATGCAAAAACGTTTCTGGGTATATGCCGACAGTGAAGGCCCAGATCAGACTGCGCTTCACTATCCACTAACAGAATCATTGGACACTATAGAATGTATCATTGGAGAGCAAATACTGACAGCGAATACCCAGATAAGCCTTGTGCATCTACGCAGTCTGATCAGGGCCTTCACTGTCCACTTACAGAATCATAGGATACTGTAGAATGTATAACAAAGGTCCTTATCGGGTTGTACAGCTGATACAGATCTTTACTGTTCCCATATGCCCAGAAGACAGATTTTTCCTTAGCATGCTCCACATGTGCAGTTGAACATAATGCTGCTGCCTAAAGGAACAGTATATGCTGCTGATACCAGTATCACAAATGTGAACAGTGCTCTGTCAGATCAGACTTCCGCTACTGGATGGACACTCGGAGCTTTGCTTTTCATCTGTATTAGGTAAATGACCTAAAATTTTGAACTCTTTATTCCATACTTTTTGGCCTAAATTTTGCTTTTTTATTAGAATTGAAAATAAAAATGTAAGAAAGAAACCAATTGGTACTTGCAAAAGCTGCTCTTAATAGAAGAGTGGTCTTAACGCTTGTCATGCTGAATAAATTAAGATACCAAGCCCATTTCTAATTGTCAGCCAGTCAGATTACTTAAATCCAAATTGTTGATAAAATTCACATGCTGAATGACTACAGAAGCCAACTGTTCTGGATCTACACTGTTTGCAAAGGTAGGGCATATCCGGGTTCAGCAGGACAAGGTTAATAGTGGAACTTTAAAATACATGAGATGGGTCAACCCCCATTTTTCCATGCCAACTTGGCTTTTACAATGAAAAGCAAACAAATCCACTGGACAATGGTGCAGGCTGGTTTGGGTGTGTGCTGTTCGCTAATGGGATATGGTTTTCTTGTGTGCCTGAAATATTTTTGTTCAGTTGCTATTCATATATATTGCATTTCTGTGTGTTTATTAGTACAGTGAGTATCCTAAATATTTGGTTACCTTCAGTCCTTTCCATACAGACCATAAAAAGACGTTGAACAAGTCTATTTGGACTAATTAGTACTAAGATTTTGAACAAGTTCATTTGGACTACCGAGATTTTGAACCAAGTCCATTTGGACTAGTAACGATAATATTTTGAACAAGTCCATTTGGACTACCAGTAAAATTTTGAATAAGTCCATTTGGACTATCAGTAAGATTTTGAATAAATCCATTTGGACTACCAGTGAGATTTTGAACAAGTCCATTTGGACTACTGGTAATGAATCTAAAGGATATAGGTTTATCAGCAAATTGCAGATCCTGACCTAACTGATCATTTAAGATAGTGCATTGGAAATAGTTTGGTCTAGGTCTACACTTTTTTCTCAATCTGGTTTTTCCAAGTATTTAGGGTAAATACAGGACATGTCAATGTGTAATACTGGGGAAGTGGTAAAAAACTTCAAGACCACTGTGGGAAAAAGATATATTTCCATACACAAACAGAAAGGACCCAGGCCAAACTGCGCATCTTCCAGTCTTGTCAGTATCTTAGTATTCACTCCAAGAGGTGTTTTTACTGTGTAGGTAAACAGCGAAGACACAGGCAAGACTGCATAAATGTGCAGTCTTGCCTGGGTCTTGACTGTTTACATACAGGGAAATTTTTTCACTCTGGCTTAGGTCATTGTTGTTTACATTACAGGGAATAGGTGTATTAAACACAGGTCAGGCCGGCCTCAGTGCTCGGTTGGATGCGCCGTCTGACTGGAGACCAGGAGCTCTCGGGTTCAACCCCCGCCGAGGTCGGCAACATTCTTTCGTGGAGATTGATCATGAAATATTTTCTATGGTCATTCTCTCCCTTCCGCAGTTTCTGGCGAAAGAATGTGCACAATACTGGTTAACCGCTTAGAGGACTAAGCCTGCCCAGTAAACGTGTTGTTAGGTAAACTGACCGCACCCGACATGACCCCATTGGGTTAACTGGGCCGTAAAACCTCAACACAAACAAACAAACACAGGTCAGACTGCATAAAATGTGTAGTCTTGCCTGTGTCTTGACTATTTACATACTGGGAAATTTTTTCAGTCTGGCTAAGGTCATTGCTGTTTACTACATACAGGGAAAATGTGTATTAGACCCAGGCCAGACTGAACAAATGTGCAATCTGACCTGGGTCTTTGCTGTTTACCTATTAAAAAAATGTGGGTTTACAAATCAGCTGTTTGCTTATGGGAAAATGTGGATTTACCACAGTTAATCATCTTTAACCCTTAAAGCGACAAGCAAAATTTGTAGCAGACGACATTCAAAAATGTTTTTTTTTTTATGTTTGAGAGAGTTTTCTCTGAAAAATAAAAAGAAAAATTGTCGACTGCTGCAGTTGTGATTGGCGCTTTAAGGGTTAATGTAAGTAATCCTAATATCATCTGTTTATTTGCTTAGAGATCTGTAAATTAAAAGACAATTAAAATATATGACCCAAATATCGATATGCCAACGTGTTTTCTGTTCTAGCCCAGTATTAACCCTTGTCATGCTGAATAAAATAAGATGCCATGCCCACTTCTAATTTCCAGCCAATCAGATTACTTGATCCGGGTCTTTGATGGAAATTCACATATTTAATGACAAACAGTGCAGATCCAGATCAGTTGGCTTCTTTGGATCTACACTGTTTGCTAAGACAGGGCATGTCATGTTTAGCAAGAGAAGGGTTAACCCATTTTAGATTGAATAAACTCATCCCACACTGTATATTGGAAGAGTCCAATTCAGTTTTAGGTATGTCAGGCTATATGACAGATATTCCTAGAGAAAACTGGCTAACTATTTGCAAACAGCACAGAGACTGATCAGACTCTGTATTCTTTAGCATCTGATCTGGGTCTGCACTATTTACCAATTAATTACCCTTTTAAGGGTCTCCAGACTGAAATGGGTTTACTAGTTACTTTCAATCTTGCAGACAAAATCCTGCTTTTGCAAACTGTGTAAATCCAGGTAAGGTGACTTGTAAAAACAAGTGGTCTAAACTCAGAATTGTGTGTGCATGCCATTCTGTTTCATTTCTAAACAAGTATTTGAACCAAAAAGGCTGGTTATTAGATTAGCAAAATAAACGTATTGCTAGTAGACCTTATTTTTTCTTGAGCGGGCTGTAACTGGAAAACTCCTCAGAGTATTTTGAAGATTATATAAGGTTACAGATTGGTAGGATTATAGAAAACCGGTCGAGAAGGATCATTAAACCATTTAAGGACATCCCAAAAAGGGTAACTGGCAAACAGTGCAGACCCAGATCAGATGCCGCAGAATGCTGCATCTGATCAGGGTCTGCATGGTTTGCATACAGGCATTTCTATAAAACATAGTAAGTCCTAAAAATTAACCAGACACCCTGCTTTTCATCCTAAGAGTTGTGGTAGAAGAGTCCACTCAAAGTAAATAGGTTTAACCTAAACATAATAATATTCATTTATTTGATGTTGTCCAAGTTGGAGTTTTATGGCCCAGTCAATACTGTTTAGGTCCTGTTTAGCCAGTCAGTTAACCTATAGTTCTCACACTTTTCCTGGACAGGCTTAGTCCTCAAAATGGTTAACCAGTTCTTTGTGCATGACCATTTTGCCAATAACTGACAACTGCCCTTCTTGAATCAGCAGAAGAGGATGAATGACCACAGAAATGATTTTATGATGGGCCATAACACTCAAAGAGAACCTTCCATTTTCCCAGAGTGTGTCTCGAGTCAGACAAATGATTGAAGTGTACCGTATTTTACCCTAAGCTCTGGGACACCTTAACTCCTTACCATACTTATCCTAACATTTGAAAAAGTCTATTCTACTACCGTTTGATGTGTTTGAAATATTGCTGGACAAGTGGCAAAAGTGTAGGCCTTGATCAGACACCATATTCTGTCATCTGATCTGGGTCTACACCATTTGCTTAGGCTGTCCCAGAGGCCAGAGGTGTAAAATTCCACTCATCCCTTTGCATTAGCTAGTAAATTTTAAGGCAGGGCGAGTGAGATTTTTAGAACTTTCTTCACTTTTTCTTCATTTTTAGCATCTAAATGAAAAAATTTAGACCATAAGGGTGAGTAAGTTTTGAGGGAGTTTAAACCTCTGTGTCTGTCCCAATACTTAGGGTTGTTAGGGTACTCAAATTTCTTATAATTTTTGATAGACTAAAACATAGCAACAGATAAGGCACTTTTTTCATCCAAAAAATGCTGATATCTTTCTTATTTCTCAATGAAAACATATGTTGTGGGTACTCATTAGAAGCGCCTCGGCAAGGCACTTCTAATGAGTACCCACAACATATGTTTTCATTGAGAAATAAGAAAGATATTATGTGGATACTCCCTCTTATCTGTAGCTATGCTAAAAGAATTATTTTCTGAAATGTCCATTGGTCAGACAGATTTCACAGAGACGGCTTCTCTAATATGGGCCACATCAAGTGAAAAACGTGTCTGAATATGCCCAAAATGCACAGATTCAGATCATTCTGCACATGCACAAAGAATCATCTGGGCCTTTGCTCTCCATTCATACATTATGTAGTATCCAATGGTTTTCTTAGCGGACAGTGAAAGTCCCATATACAGTCGACTCTCGTTATCTCGAAATCCAAGGGACTCACTGAAATACTTCGAGATATCCGTACCTCGACATATCAGAGTTGAGAGAGTGATGAAAACAATACATTGAACAACCACATTGAACAAATGAATATGTAATTTGACTCCCTGAAGTTATATGTATATATATAAAATAATGTGGAAAAGAGGAGAAATTGCTCCTTAGGAGCAATTTCTCCTCTTTTCCACATTATTTTGTTACCTGCTGTCATAGTTTCATGTTAAAACAGGGACCAGATTTTCACTTCGAGATAAGCGGTAATTCGAGATAAGCGAGTTCGAGATAACGAGGTTCAACTGTATATTTTACCTAACAATTCATTAACTCTTTCATCCCTAAGTTTCTGAAATGGACTCTTCCATTCTTGATTTTGGACATGTCCACTAATTCAAATCGGGATTTCCGTCTAAAATCCAAGACAGAATTGCAAACTATAGATCCAGATGAGATGGCTCATTCAGATCTACACTGTTTGCACAAGTATCTGTTTTGGTCGGCGAGGCTGAAAGGGTTAATTTATCTGGGCCCAGTTGTTCAAAGCTAACGATGTCGTTAGTTAACGATACGTTAAAATTTATATTGAGTGATACGCAAATATGCTGAAATTTTTTGCTGAAAAAATGTGAGTAGCAGTGCAAAAGCTACTCACATTTTTTCAGCAAAAAATATCAAATTATTGTATATTGAATCTGCTAAAACACTTAACGAAATGACCCTTAACGAGCTCGTTAAGCTAATGACGCTTTGAACAACTGGGCCCTGCTTGCTGCAAATAGGAATATTGGTAAAAAAATAAACAGAAAAAAACAAAACAAGGGCAAACAGTGTTGATCTTAATGAGATGGCTTGTTATGCGCCATCTCTTCTGGATCAATACAGTTTGTAAAGGTGCAGGGATAAAGAGATAAAAGTAAACATTAATTTAAAACACAAAACATACTTTTTCAAAGTTTATCTAGTCAGTATAATATTTTCAACTGCACCCACACACATGCGCATACACTCAAAACTGAGCAACATAAGAAAAGGGAACATTTGACCATCTTAATGGGAATGGCAACATTGACAAGGTGGCTATGTTACGTGTTTTTTTGGAAGGGTGCACACTTTTTTTGAATGCTCAATTCAAGGGAAGGAAATTGACTTTTCTCACATTATATCCAACCAATTTTCATAAAACAAAGTGCATCACATATGCAAATATGAGCACTTTTCATAAACATACAGCTTTTTTAAATCCTGCACACAGAATTTGCAAACATTTGAAGCAAATGTAAGTGTGAACACTTTCATCATTTCCATTGCAAATTTTACATTTGCTTCGAATGTTTGCAAATACTGAATGCAGAATATGAATAGTGCTCATATTCTGAATATTGGTTGAATATAACTGGAGAAAAGTGCAATTTCCTTACCTTTAATCAAGCGATTTTAACGTTAAACAAGAGGCCCATGGGCCACAATTCGCTCACCTGATAAAAACAACTATTGTATCTGCAAATGCCATGCAATGGCTTCCATTACAGCCACAGCAACAAAGACACAAATTTGACCATACCGTAAAAAGGTCAAAGGTCAACCTAGTATCATCACTTGAACAATCTTAGTAGACTTTGAGTCCCCAATGCTGTACACCAAGATTCAGCCTCAAAGCTTTCTTAGTTTTTAAGTGTTTTACCATATATGGGTATAGCAGCTAACTTTTTCAATGGTGCGGAACCATTTGAACAAATTGTCAACATCCTTTCAACAGAAGGCCCCATGTGAAATCTGGTGAAAATTGTTCAAGCTGTTTCAGAGAAGAAGACCGTTTAAAGATTTCACAACTTTATACATGTACAAAGCCAGGGGCAAGGGCAGATAACCCCCAAAATTTTGACGGTAGCTAAACAGATTTACTTCTTTAAATCATATGTTGTAAGTCTTTGTAGTCTTTAATACATACTGAGAGAAACATTTTCCCAATACAAATGTATGGGGGTGCAAATTCTTGCCATAAAAAGGTCAAAGGCCAACCTATGACCATTACTTAAACAAACTTTGTAGACCTTGAGTCCTGGATGCTATATACCAAGATTTTTACCATATATGGTCATGGCAGCCATCTTGTTCAATGGCGCCGAGCCATTCAAACAAATTGTCAATACCCTTTCGACATTTGAAGGCATTTGAAAATTACACAATTTTATACATGTATATAACCCAGGAGCAAGGGCAGATAACTCCCAGGGGACAAAATTTTGATTGTACATAATTCAGTTTTACTACTTTAATCATACATTGTAAGTTTCAGCTATTAGTCTTTAATACATTTTGAGAACATGACTTTTCAACATTTTCCCCATACAGCTGTATGGGGGCATAAATTTGACCTTTCCTAAAAGGGTCAAAGGTCAACCTACAGCCATCATTTGAACAAACTAGGTGGACCTTGAGTCCAAAATGCTATACACCAAGATTCAGCCTTGAAGCTTTCTTGGTTCTGGAGAAGATGATTAATATGTTTTTACCATATATGGGCATGGTGACCATCTTGTTCAATGGCACGGAAACATTCAAATACATTGTCAATAACCTTTCGACAGAAGGCCCCATGTGAAATCCTTAAATGACATAAACTTTCTTAGTTTTCATCCGTTTTTTCCAAACTTGCATCCAAATGCATGGTTTGTCAAGATTCCTTATCTCAAGAGATATTCTTCTCCAATGTTGTCTTTCCCTTTAAAACAAGTCTTGTTCAAAAAATGTACATTTGCCCAATAAATATACTCACTTGAACTCCAGCTTCTACACAGGAAGAATAATTCGTAACAATATATTACCGAATTTGACCTAATTACCACAATGTGCACTTAGTTTTTTATGCCCCTGCCATTCGATGAATGGATGAAAGGGCATATAGTATTACCCCTGTCCTTCTGTCCGCATCCTGGGTTAACAATTTGCATTTAATTTTTTGGGCTGAGGCATTGGTGTCCTTTGGATGCATTTCTAGATTTTCCTAAGATTGCTGGAAATAAATCGTAGAAAATATCCATAAATACAGGCATATCAGAGGAGGACTTCATGAGGCATATTTAATGATGCTTGTTCATAGCTATAGATAAGAGGGGGTATCCACATAATATTTTTCTTATTAGTCGACGAAAACATATGTTGTGGGTACTCATTAGAAGTGCCTCGAAGAGGCGCTTCTAATGAGTACCCACAACATGTTTTCATCAAGAAATAAGAAAGATATCAGCATTTTTCGGATGAAAAAAGCACCTTATCTGTTGCTATGCTTGTTTTGTTTTTTGGTTTTTTTTTTTTTTTTCTAGTTTATTTTATAGAAGCAAATGTTGTGGGTACTCATTAGAATTGCCTGGACAATGCATATGGTGTGGGTACATCTTGTTGAGGCAATTCTATACCAGTAATACCAGTAATACCAGTACCAGTAATACCAGTATACCAGTAATACCAGTAATATATGCTTTTACATGATCTGGATAAAAGTACAGCGATAGTAATGGGAAGACCTAAATTGATTCACTGTGCATTTATAGAAGCATGTGCGGTAATTATGTCAAATACAGGAACTGTCCACACAATTCTTAACTCAAAAATACATATTAAATGAGACCATGAAAGATTTTTTTTTTTTTTTTAAGTAATTAAAGGCCACCACATCCTCATCCCACCCCACCCAAACCTCTCCACCCCATTTTTTCTGACAGTAACATATTTGTTCCTTAGTAATAAGGAAAAGCCAGAAAAAAAAAAAAGAAAATAAAAAAATAAACCTTAAAGCGCTATAAATCGCAGTAGCAGCAGACAACATTTTATTTATTTATTTTATTTTTTATTTTTTTTTCAGAGAAAATAAGACAGCATTTCACGGGAATTATCTGCTAGGCAGACAATTCACATGAAACCCCAAGTTTTATTTTTCTATGAAAAATAGTAATAAAATTACTGCTACAATTCTGCTTAACCCTTTAAACATTAAAAGACTTCAAACGCGAAAGGTTTTATGCATTTCATACATTTGGGATGGCAATTTTCAGCTGGTTTCTAAGAATCGCGTCAAACTCTTTTCAAAGGGAGAGTAAAGATTCATATGTGAATACATGTAGTTTAAAATGAATATCAATCCATAAATCTTTAAAAATATCTTTCAAAACCCAATGCAAATAAAATATACCCCATTTATCCTAAGTATTCCCACACCATAACTCCTGATTGTACATGACCTAAAAATTTGAACATGTACATTTGATGTATCTAAAAAGTGCTGGATGAGTGGCAAACAATGTAGACCCTGATCAGATGCCACATTCTGTGGCATCTGATCTGGGTCTACATTTTTTGTGCAGACCTGTCTGTTGGAATACTTATGGTAAGTAGGGTAAAAGAATAAATACAGGCAAATCAAGTCAAAGTCACCAAATCACACCAAAGTTTACTGCAAAAGAAATCATCATTTAACCATTTCTGGGTCAATTGTAACTGTTACAATCCAAACTGAGTACACATACACCAAAATTTCCTTAAGGTGTTTGTCCATGTGGTTATCATTGACCAGTGTAATCCAGGTTACCAGTTATTTATAGCCGCACTATTCTTGTCACTGTGATGTCAGAGTGCTGTGTTAAGAGGGTTATCTGTAAAACTTGTACTGGGCTTAGTACTGGGACACTGGCAAACAATGCAGACCCAGATGGGATGCAGTATGCTGCATCTGATCAGGGTCTGCACTGTTTTCTTAAATTACAGGAAGTTAAGGTTTTAATGACACCGTCTTAAGTCTCCGTTAGGACCATTTTCCCAACCTACACTCAGAGACAATGAACCCATTAGTGCTGTCAGTGCTTTGATTATTATAAGTCCAGGCAAGAAATTAACCCTTACTGCTCAGCTTAACAAGCTCTTTATTTTTTATGTGTTTATCATTTGACAATTGTTTTCTTTAAACTATGAGCACTATGACAAAGGGAAACTAAGCCTAGAAATGATTTACATGAAATGTCAAACCCTATCTTCTCAAGAAAATAAGAGAAATATTTCAAAATGTTGTCTGCCTATACATTGTCCTATGTGCAAAGATTCATAATTAATATAAATACAATGTATAAATATAGTGAAGCAAAAGAAAACATGCACTTTTTGAATACCCATATGCTTCTTATTTTTCAATGCATTGGTCCTAAATTATGCATAATGTATTTCTACTCTAGGTCCTACAATGTAGTGTAGTAAATTCATTGAAGAAAAAGCTTGGTTAGCGTCACTATACATATCAATTTTACACAAGGATGTGCATCATATTTACCAATTTAATTTTCCTGTTAATCAGTATTTGAATTCTTGGCTGTTTTACTCATTTACTTGATTGCAAGGTTCACAGTGGCAAACAGAAATCACACCATTGCCATGTTACAAGCTGGCCACTCACATTTCCAGTTATCTGGGAAAGTTTCCACAGCCAGTCAGCTGTGATTCTAGTGCATTGCATTATGTGAACCACTAACAGCATCGAGTGGCCAGTCAGTAACATCTCTGGAATGATTTCTCTTGGCCACTGAGACACTTGCCATCATGTAAAAGAAAAGCAAAATTTGTGGTTTGTTTAGAAAAAAATACCTAAAATTCAAATACTGGTTAAAAGCAATACTGCATTGTTCGCTAGTACATACATGCAAAAATGCAATATGCAGGTACAGTGACGCTAGTCAAGCATTTCATTAAGTAACTTTGCTATACCACATTATTGTACATTGGGAAAAATGCATCATGAGTATTTTTGGGCCTTTACAATAAAAAATAAGAAAACTAGAGGTATTCAAAAATTGTATATTTTCTTTAGCCTCTGAGTTTATTTTCAAAGAACAAATATAACCAAAGATTCAGTTTCTGTCTTCGTCATTCACATAAACATATCGTCATAGTCTGGGGGCTTCTCATGGTCGGGATCTGGGCTGAAAAATATATACAGTGTATCAGACGTCTATCCTAAGGGAAATGAGTGACAAACAGTGTAGACATTGATCAGATACCATGGTAACAGTTTTTAGTAATTTGACTATGATACGAGGCAGTGCACAAAAAAACCTACAATAAGACATGCAACCAGCAAAAGCTCAGATTTGCCTGGGCATCTGAGTGTCTGATCCGTCTTCCCTGCTTGCATCCATGTAGTCTGATCAGTCTTCGCTGATCACATGAGCCTTCTACAGCCTCCCAACTATCCAGAGGGTTAAACGACAACCCTTGCCATACTGGGTGGAGGTACAGGCTGACCTGAGTCTTTGCTGGTTACACAGGTCTTATTGTAGGTTTTGTCATGCGCTGGCTCATTTGTATTCCAGCCAGGGTATACCTAAGGCTCTCTAAAATTGGTACTAACCACTCTCATTTGGCACTCAGCAGCCAGAAGAAAAGCTAGGACTGGTTATAATGTAACTACCATAATAACCCTATGTACTGGGACAGCTAGGCCTTTGCAAACAGTGTAGACCCAGATCAGATGCCGCAGAATGCGGCATCTGAACAGGGTCTACACTATCTGCCATACAAACAGCAATTCTTTAGACACGTCAAGAGAGAGTAGAATGGACTATTTCAAATTTTAGGGCAAGAATGGTAAGTAGATAAGGTGTACCAATACTTAACCCTTAAAGCGCCAAGAAAAACTGCATCTGAAAATGTCGTCTGTTTATGTCGTCTGCTGAATATTCTTGCAGACTTTTTAAAAAATATTTTTGCATACAGGCAAACAGTGTGGACCCTGATCAGACTGCTCCTAAAGGAGCGGTCTGATCTAGGTCCATGTTGTTTGCAAAAATGACTTTTAAAATCACAAGCAGATGACAATAGTTGTGACTGGCACTTTAAGGGTTAAAGTAGTTGTAGTATCATGTTAATATGTGTGACAAATGAAAGCAACAGACGAATGGACGAACAACCCAAGCAACAAGCATAGCACGCCATAACCGCTTTATAACATTACTGCTTGGATCCAAAGCAAAACAAATGTGTTGTACTTACAAATGGTCATTTTTCTATATAATCTATACATTTTTGTTTGGATACAAAAGGTATCTAAAACAGTACCACAAATGAACCATATTATTAACCCTAGTCCTGCTGAGTCTGGATATGTCCTGCTTTTGCAAACAGTGTAGATCCAGATCATTTGGCTTCTGAAGAAAAAGTATGTGAATTTGTATCAAACCCCTGGATCAAGTAATCTGATTGGATGAAAATTAGAAATGGGCGTGGCATCTTAATTTATTTAGCATGACAGGTTTAAGATGTTTCTGTATAATTTGTAGTCTGCTCAAGGTAAAATGTTGTACAACTTACTCAGGTCTCTGTCCTGGGTGTGTTCCTGGTGGCCCGAAGGGATCAAACCTGGCCCCTGGGGGTACTGCACCACTGCAAACAATTAACATGAACTGAGACAAGAAAAATTGGTACACCACTATACACTGTAAACATTTGTAAATATTACATCTTAAAGCAGTATTATTGCTCAAAATTCCCCCAAACCATTGTGGCTCAGATATGGAGTAAACTTTATCGTATCAATTTCAAAGACACTTTTCACACTTTAGATCATTTAGCAAACTCCTTAGTGTGTAAACCAGGGCAGTGTTGTTCAAAGCATCATTAGCTTAAAGAGCTCGTTAGTGGTCAAAATGTTAACTGTTCTAATAAGTACAATACCTAATTCACAGGTATTTTTGCTGAAAAAAATGCGAGTAGCTTTTGCAACTCACATTTTTTCAGCAAAAATATTGGCATATATGCCATATTTAATGATCAAACCAAACTTTTAACGATTCGTTAACTAAAGACATCGTTAGCTTTGAACAACTGAGCCCAGGTTAACTTACACAGAGAATATACATGCTCCTGTGTATACCGATTTTTTTCTTCAGGTCACTCAACTTTAAATACGCTCAAATAAGACGCGAAAATTACAGTTTCTTCATGTGAAAGGGGTTTTAAGTAAATTGAAATCTAAGTTAGAAGTCTTTTAATTTATAAAGAATAACTATCTACACTACAACCTCTTTATAACATGGTTCATTATAACATGGTTTTTGATATAACACGGTTCAAAGATGTATCCGAAAAATGTATAGATTATATTGAAAAATGACCATAAATGGTCATTTTTCAATATAATCTATACATTTTTGCTTGGATATAACACGGTTGTTTAACTAACACGGTTTATGCTATGGACTCCAACAATAGTGTTATAAAGAGGTTGTGGTGAATTAGCAATGAATCAAAACATGATTTATTAGGAGACATACATAATATAGCTGTAGATAAACAGCATTTTTCATCTGAAATGATTTTCTTATTTTTCCATGAAAACGTGTGGTTACTCAGCTATAGAAATGAATCCTTAACCCATAACTTCAGAATAAGAAGCTTTTTTTTAATCAAAACGTATTAATATTTTCTTATTTCTCTGTGAAAACTGATGTTGTGGATACTCATTAGAATTGCCTCACCAAGGTGCGTATGTTTTTGTGGAGAAATAAGAAAAAATATTATCTAGATACCCTTTTTATTTAGAGCTACGACTTAACTAATCCAACATTTGTTCGTTTGTGTTGCAGTTTTACTGCCCAGTCAACCTACTGGGGTCATGTTGAGCACGGTCAGTTTGCCTGACCACTGTTTTACTGGGCAGGCTTAATCCTCAAAGCAGTTAACCAGTATTGTGCACATTCTTTCAACAGAAACTGACAATTGCCCTTCTTGAATCAGCGGAAGGGAGACTCCATAAAAAACTTGTGGGTACTCATTAGAAGCACCTTGCCGAGGCACTTCTAATGAGTATCCACAACATATGTTTTTGTGGAGAAATAAGAAAAAATACTATCTAGATACCCTTTTTACTTGGAGCTACAACTTAACTAATCCTTTATTTGTTTGTTCGTGTAGATGGTTTTACAGCCTAGTCATCCCACTGGGGTCATGTTGAGCATGGTCAGTTTACCTGACCACAATTTTACTGGGCAGGCTTAGTCCTCTGGGCAGTTAACCAGTATTGTGCACATTCTTTTGCTAGAAATTGACAACTGCCCTTCTTGAATCAGTGGAAAGGAGACTCCATCAAAAAAACTTGGGGTACTCATTAGAAGCACCTTGTCGAGGCACTTCTAATGAGTACCCACAACACATTTTTGTGGAGAAATAAGAAAAAAACAAAATTTTCTGGATAGCCCTTTTTATCTGGAGCTACAATTTAACTAATCCTTTATAATTATAGCATGTGTAGTTCCTATACTATGATAATATGGTTAACTTCCTAAAATTTCGTACACCAAAATGTCTGACAAATTGGCATATGCAAATAGTGCAGACCATTTAAGCATTTTAAGAAACAACTGCATTAAAAGCAAAATTTAGGCCCAAAATGTATGAAATAAAGTGTTCAAAATTTTATAACATTTACCGTACTTACGGTGGTAAACTGCTAGGTAAGCCAGCACTGGGATCCATACCAAATCTTGGACCCCTGCCGCCCCTCATTGGGTCAAAGAACATACCACCTCCTCGTCCTAGTCCACCGCCAAATGGGTCAAGGTCACCACGACCAATGGAAAATGGGTCATCTGGTTCATTCCTAATAAAATAAAAAAAATCAAAAAAAATCTCAAGCTTTCACTGAAGGTCACTAATACCCCTGCAGGAGGCTTTAATACCCCTGTAGTTCCATTTAATACCACTGAAGTGCCCATTAATAGCCCTGTAGTATCCCTTTAATACCCTGTAAAGCTCCTAAATACCCTGTGGCACCTCTTAAAACCTTTGCAGTGCCAATTAATACCCCTGTAGAGCCTCTGAATACCCTTGCAGTGCCAATTAATACCCCATTCAGTGCCCCTTAGTACCCCTGCAATGTCTCTTAATACTCTGTAGTGCCCCTTAATATCCCTTCAATGCACTTTATACCCCTGCGGAATACTCCTGCAGTGCCCCTTTTACACAATTATATGGACAATGTGTTAAAGGCAGGTAACCCTGTTTATTTAACCCTTGTCCTGCTGAATAAATTAAGATGCCACACCCATTTCTAATTTTCGGCCAATCAGATTACTTGATCCAGATTGTTGCTATAAATTCACATACTTAATGGCAAATAGTGCAGATCCAGATCAGTTGGCGTCTTCAGAAGCCAACTGATCTGGATCTACACTGTTTGCAAATGCAGGGTATATCCGGGTTTAGCAAGACAAGGGTTAATAATAAACTGAAAACAACTTGAAATACTTCACATGCAGGGTAAAATTTTCACCAGAGGACATGCTGAAATATTTTTCCTACTTTTCCAAGAAAACAGGATCTGACATTTCCTGCAAATTGTCTCCATTGGAGACAATTTGAATGAAATGCCAGATCTGATTTTCCGGGAAAGACTAGGAAAATATCACGAGTCATCAGCTGAATTAGCCCAGAGAGATGTAAAGCTTTGTCATATGCTTCTTATTAAACAGGGCCCAGTTGTTCAAAGCTAACGATGTTGTTAGTTAACGATTCGATAAAATTTACATCAAGTGATATGCAAATATGCTGAAATTTTTTGCTGAAAAAATGTGAGTAGCTTTTGCAGTGCAAAAGCTACTCACATTTTTTCAGCAAAAAATATCAGTATATTGTGTACTGAATTCGCTAAAACAGTTAAAGAAATGACCCTTAACGAGCCCGTTAAGTTAACAATGCTTTGAACAACCGGGCCCAGCTGAATTAGCCCAGAGAGATGTAAAGATTTTAAGTCATGCACTTCTTATCAAACAGATCATTTCTGTCAATTTTCTTGAAAATGTAACAAAACTTGCAGAAGTGGACTAAATGAATACTCTGATTAGACTGCATGGATGGGCCGGCTGATCTGAGTCTTTGTTGGACACATATGTCAGAAGGTATGTTTTCATACATTCCAGCTCATAAGATGTTCAAGTCAGGACTTTTTGTTTATTAAAGGCTCCATATTCCTCAAAAATAGACATTTTTTATCCAAGAAAGGTTTGATAAATTGATATATGGTATTAATACAATCATAAAATGTGGCACCTGACAGCCTGTATAATTTCAATTAGTTTCTGGTTGTTGACATGAAATGCTTTTTTTATCGTATCTATGAATTAATGTTGCCAACGATAAAAAATCATTTCATTTTTGATCCTGTTAAAGAATAGGACTTACTGAAATGCCACATTTTATGATCCTATTAACTCTATATATATCAATATATTACATGCATAACCAAGAAATACTATGATTTCTACCAGACATAAAACTGGTATTTTCCTTGTTTTCTAAGAAGAAATATTTCTTCTTAGAAAGGGAAAATAAATCTCTTTAACCGGAACTACTTTTTTACACAAAAGCCTCTTAAATGATGTACTCTATTGCGGCGAAATGCATGTAATATACAGTTTATTCATTTCTCCTATTTTAAATATGGGATTTATAAACCGAGGGAGGTAAAAAAAATCCGATAAAGAAACAAGTGCGAAGCACAAGTTTATCGGATTTTTTTTTTACCTCCCTCGGTTTATAAATCCCATATTTAAAATAGGAGAATGAATAAATTCTATTTATTAAACCTTTAAGGAAAATGGATACACTTTAAGAGACTTGGCATAATAAAAACTAGTACATTGTCAATAAGCTTAACCCTTGTCCTGCTGAATAAATTAAGATGCCACACCCATTTCTAATTTTCAGCCAATCAGATTACTTGATCAAAATTGTTGATAAAAATTCACATACTTAATGGCAATGATGATGATGATGAGTTCGGGTTTAACGACGCATCAACCCATGAGGGTCATTTGCGTCAAAATGGTGAACTAACATGGTTCTGTAGTGAAACGATTATAATGATAAGTCATAAATGCATAAAATGTAAAACTAGAACGAATTTAAAAATTAAAGCAGTTATACTTTGTTAAAAAGGTTGATGTGTTTTAAAAACACAAGTATGTTATCAGCAGGTACATTTTCAAATAAGTATCTCGGGTCATTTGTTTGGAAGAATTGACGTCGCACATGAGAGAATTCAATGCAGTCAATCAGGAAGTGTTTCACCATAAAAGGTTCATTACAGCTGATACAAAATGGCTGATCTTCTCGTTTGAGTAGATAAGAATGTGTGAGTCTAGTATGACCTATACGTAGACGAGTAAGAACCACTTCTTCTCGCCTTTATGATCGATAAATGGTATTTTTACCAAGAACCGGTTTTATTTCATGTAGTTTATTGAATATCGCTCTGTCCCATGACAGCTGCCATTTGGACAAGATGTACCTGTTGATAAAAGGTTTAAAATCTGTACATGGAAGTTTAAAATTCGAAATTATACTTAATGGCAAACAGTGCAGATCCAGATCAGTTGGCTTCTTCAGATCTACACTGTTTGCAAAGGAAGGACATATCGGGGTTCAGCAAAACTAGGGTTAAGACAGCTAGAGGCCCAGTAAGGGAATTTAGTACTGGCTTACTTGTCTGACCCATAGGTAATATCCCTCCAAAATATTCATTACCCCTCAGAAGGCCTCTTTACCAACCCTGCTGAAATCTCATAATCACCACTTTGTGACATGCCTTTAGCCTTTAATCTCTCTTGCCTAATTAGGGGCATTAAAATCATTAATGAGTGGTACCACTTTTGGTCTCATTTTAACTACAGTTGAACTTCGATGGCTCGAACATCTTTGGGACCATAGAAAATTGTTCGAGACATGGGTGGTTCGAGCCACTGAGGGTTAATTATGGTACCAAGTCAGGAAGCAAATGGCGATAATTTAGGGATTTTTTTATTTTTTTATTTTCTACACAATAATTGTATGTTGAGTGTACTCATTAGAATCACCTCGATGAGGCAATTCTAATGAGTACACACAACATACAATTTCACGACAAAGTAAGAAAATTTCCCTAACTATTTGTTTTCTTGAGCTATCGGAAGAACTTCGTAGGGACTCAAAAACGAGTTTGAATTAGCCATGGTATACGAGCCATCGGTGTTTGAGCCATTGAGGTTCGACTGTATGTCTTTAAGAAACTTGCTAAAACTCACCAGTCTCTTCTAGGTCTTGGATTCTGTCTTGGTGGTACTCTTAAGGGATCATCCTCTCTCTCCCTTGAGGTACTCTGCTTTGTTGATGGTCCTGCTTTAGGG
Source organism: Anodontia alba (assembly GCA_964016985.1). NCBI lineage: Eukaryota > Metazoa > Mollusca > Bivalvia > Lucinida > Lucinidae > Anodontia > Anodontia alba. The sequence goes on along the minus strand of OZ024835.1, from coordinate 65,635,050 downwards.
CTCGATGGACCTTTAATCTCATTCACAACCTCTTTCTTGAAATTCTTTGCAAGTTCATTCACCCTTTTCAATGCCCTAAGAAAGTAAAAAAAAAATGTTGAGGAATCTTCAATAACTGTCCATTTTTTATCATACAGAAAAAGCATTTAAATATTTAAAAAAAAAAAAACAATTAATAAATACAGAAACTGCACTCAAAAATTAAATAAAATTTAATCAAATTTTTTTTTGAAAAATACATATTATTTTCACAGAATGTTGAAAAATCTTTTGGTAAAGGGATAAAATGGGTTTGTAATTAGAGGCATTGAAAACCAAAGGATGGCTTAATATCACTTACTTTTTGTAGGAAGAAAAGTCACCAGTAGCATGATCTTCTGTTCTGATATTCATGGTGGCAACTTTATCTGTACCATCTTTCTGAAAATCAGATAAAGAAATGAACTTGTTTCAAGTTTTACAGCACAGTCAACACTGTTAAGGTCATTATGAGTCGGTCAGTTAACCCACTAAATTGTTTTTCCTGGGTAAGCAGTCCTCTAAACAATTAATCTTGGCCCAGTTGTTCAAAGCATCATTAGCTTAACGAGCTCATTAGTGCTCAAAATGTTAACTGTTCTAGTAAGTACAATATCTAATTCACAGTGATTTTTACTGAAAAAATGTGAGTAGCTTTTGCAAATGCAAAAGTTACTCACATTTTTTCAGCAAAAATATTAGCATATATGCCATATTTAATTATCAAAATTTAAATATGTTAACTAATGACATAGTTTTGAACAATTGGACCCAGTACTTATTGTACATACACATATTTTGTCCAGTTACTGACAACTGCCCTCCTTGAATTAGCAGAAGGTGGTAAATAACCATAGAAATGATTTCGTGATCAATCTCCATGGAAGTTATGTGGCCAAGCTGAGATTCAATCTAAGCATTAACAAGTTTATTTTTTGTCTGGCTCCACAGCACAATTGTTAGCATGTCTGTCTGCAGATCCAGAGAGACATACGAACAAATGCGCTATGGAGTTGAGCAAAAAATAAACTTGTTAATGCTTAGCACGTTGAGTAAAAATTTCAGCAGACAACTTCTGAAGTACTTTTGGCATTTTTTCCAGAAAATAGGCTTTGACCTTTCATGCAAACTCCAAAAGAGACAATTTACTTGAAATGTCAAAAGTTTTTTTTTTTTTTCTGGGAAATGTAAAGTTTTGTAAACTTCATCTGTATCATATTTCTGCAATCAGATGAGGGAGTGAACTTGTTAATGCTTAGCATGCTGGGTAAAAATTTCACAAGACGACATTTTTAATGAGTTCTAACAACATTTTTTATTTCATGTAGAAATAAGAAAAATACATTATATTAACTAATATTAACCCATTTAAGCCTAGCGTCCCATAAAAGGGACATTGGAAAACAGTGTAAACCCTGATCAGACTGCGGCATTTGATCAGGGTCTACACTATTTACATTGTTCAGAAATTTCTTTAAAAAACATGATAATAATAAAATCTAACCTGACATCCCTAAAATATGAAATGCACCTATCCAAAGAGCTACATGTATGGTAGAAGAGCCCACTTGGCATAAATGGGTTAAGAAATCTAGATGTAACACACACACATCCATGTTCCCTACTTAATATATATATTGATAACAAGAGTATGTAGGGGTCTACATTATAAGGGAAATTTTCAGAATTTCACAGTTTTGAACCAGCTTTTCAATATGCTGTTTACTTCTAACGACTTTTTGTACTGCATAAATCAATCTTAATATGCTAAATAATCAAACACATTTTCATTTCCCATATAATAGGCTGAACATGGCAATCTAGACAAGATAGTTATCAAGACAGGACTGTGGAAATACCATGCCCGACTTGCCCAACTTGTACCATTTCCCTGAGGACAAGTAAGAAATTTCAATTAATTTTACTTGTCCTTGGACAAGCACTTCATAGCTCTAGCTAAGGAGAAAGTATTCAGATTATGAGAGTGGACCCAGATCAGACTGCTCCTCTAGGAGCAGTCTGATCAGGGTCCACACTGTTTGTCTGTATGCAAAAACAGGTTTGAAAAGTTTGCAAGACTATTCAGCAGACAACAGAACAGACAACATTTTCAGATGCAGGTTTTCTTGGCATTTTAAGGGTTAAAATGCAAACCAAGCTAACAACAACATCAAAACAGAGCACAGAATGAACAGAACTGCATTTTCCTTTTTTTTCTAGGTTTTTTTCAGGGGAGATGCTCCTAGATCCCCTACCAGGGGTCATCCTAGAGGGCGATTTGGGAGAAAAAGTCTCCCTAAGCTGGCTGACCTCCCTATCTTGAGCTGAGAGAGAAGTGAAAATGTATAGAATGTATAGGGAAATCCAAAATTTGGATCAAAATTGCTCCCTAAAATCCTGAAATTGTCGCAGAACTTCTCCCTCTCTGAAAGCCCTAGGATGACCCCTGCCTATACCTCATCCTCAATGCCACCCAGTGGGACGGGACAGTGGACACCTCATCTGATGGCTGCTTTTCCTCAAGGAAGTTGCTCCTACTAAATTTCTAGATGCTGCTATAGTGAATGGACACTCCAAAGGAGATCTCTGGACCTGATAGAATTTGCCTTCCTTTTCAAAATATGGCCACTTTTGAAGAAAAGTAATGTGCTCTAAAATCATCAACCTCTGAGGTGTGATGCATATACAAACATAGCTCTAGATCAGAGTGGGTATCAGGTAAATATTTCCTTATTTCTGCAGGAAAACGTATGTTGTGGGTACTCATCTGAAATGCTTTTGAGTAAGACTGGCACAATGAATCGGATAATCAATTAATTGATCGATAAAAAAAATGACTGTTACAAATTTGCGAATAATCAATTATTTAATTTCAGTGTCTGTTACTTTATCATATTTACCCTTAGTATTCAGACACCTAAACTCCTTACCATACTTTATCTAAAATTTGAACAAGTACAATCTACTACCCATTGTTGTGTCTAAAAATAGCTGAATGAATGGCAAACTGTGTAGATCCTGATGAGACACCACATTTTGCGGCATCTCATCTGGGTCTACACTGTTTGCTCAGGCCTATCTGGCCAAATATGTCGGTAAAGTATAATATAATGGTTTGAGTCATGCTTAGACAAGGTAAAATTATGACCAAATCTTCAGTGATTACTAATCGATTATCGATCACAACGGCAGGATTGATAATCGATTATCTTTCCAGCTCTGATTAGCCAGCTCTACTTTTGAGTTCTCATGACATGCTTTCATGGAGAAATAAAACTGTCAAAACTTTTTGGTTGAGAAATGGACCTTATCTAGAGCTGTGTACATGGGAAGCAAATTCTCTTCTGCTGGATTAGTCTCCCTTTGAAAAGAGAGGTAAAACATTGCAGCTTCTCCCTATGAAAAGGGAGATAAAACATTGCAGCTTAGAGATATTTTGAATGGATTCTCTCTGAACAATATCTCTTCACCTTAAAACCGCAGTAATTTCTGAAAAAAAAAAAAAGTATGATTACTTACCCAGAAATGTACCAGAAGACTGTTGTCAACTGATAAGACTTTGAGGATATAGATGTCACTAGTGGCTGTTGATTTGTAGCGTAGAATATAGAGATTTGGAGTCGTGTTCCAGCCTTCTGGCAACATCTCACTCTCTTCCCCAACATCATTCTTTCGCTTCTGTAATAGAAAAAGTCAGAGCTGTGAAACTACCATGCCAACTTGTCCCAATTCCCTGACGACAAGAATTTCAACATGGTTTTCCGAGTCATAAAATGAGGGACTCCCTTGTGTGGAGTTAAGGGGTCTTTTAATAAGATTTAGGGGTCTGCTGTATTAAAGATGTAAATTCTTAAAGCACTAATCACACCTACAGCAGATGACACTTTGAAATGCTTATTTCAGAGAAAATAAGACCTGACATTTCATGTGAATCATCTGCCTAGCAAATGATTCACATGAAATGACAGGTCTTATTTTCTCTGAAAAATAACAAAAAGAATTTTAGAATGTCACCTGCTTCAAATCTGCCCAAATAATGATAAATCTTGCTTGCCCTAAAATTAAAGAGGGTCCAGAACAAGGCTTTGGGAGTAAAAACTGCCAAAATGTGAGTCAGGGAAAACCCTGATTTCAACTTACTTATCCTTGGACAACTTCATAGCTCCAGCTATAAGCGTATCCAGATCAGATAATGTATTTTTTCTTAGGCCAGTCGTAAAAAATACTTTGTTTGCAGTTGCCGACCCATGAATTTTTCTTAGGGTAGGTAGGTCAGCCATTTATTTTTTCTGCAAAATGTAAAAATAGCCCAAATACTACAATATTCTACATAAAATTTTACACACTGTAAATACCTATACTGCTGAGATAACAACATTGTACAATTTGAAGAACTCTATTTTTCCCACAAATGGTGTATCCAAAATATGCAGGTGGAAAGGCAAACAGTGTAGACCCATATCAGACTGCTCCTTGGAGCAATCTGATCTGGGTCTGCACTATTTGCTCAGGCCTGTTTGTCCTACTAATTAGAGTGAGCACAGTAAATTTGTCATTTAGAAAAAACAAAATGCTGATCCAAGTGGTCAGAAAAATTTTTTAGGAGGATTTTGGTGGGCAGGTAGGCATTGCAAACAAACAAAATTTTATTTTTGGCCAATATTTCTCAAAGAAAATGTACTTTGTGGGAACTCTTTAGAAGTGTCTCTTTAAAACATGTTGTGGGTACACATTAGAAGCGCATCACAGAAGTGCTTTTGTGAGTACCCAAAACATATGTTTTCTTTGAAAAATAAGAAAAATGTAAATTTTCAGGCAAATAAATCTTCGTTGGACTTTGGATGGATTTTGGCCATTTATTTGTCAGCGAAGAAATGAAATTTGATGTCCATTTGTTTACCCTAAATATTTAGGCTGACCTAGATCCTTGAAAGAATAGTCTGATCATGGTCTACACTGCTTTCCAACTACCCATTTTAACTGCCCATTCGAAGGAAAAGCAAGCATCCGCCTGATAAAGAGAGGCAACAACTAAACTGTACATAGCTCCAGATAAGAGGGGGTATCCAACCATCCATCCATCCATCAACATTCCATCCATCCATCATTCCATCCATCCATCCATCAATCCAGCCATCCAGCCAGCCAGCCATCTACTTTCCCACAGGGAGCAAATTTTTTTCATTTTGGACTAGACCTCTTTCAGAAGGGAGGCAAGACCATTTTGACAGTTGCTTCCCCTGAAAGAGTATCTTTTCCCATAGCTCAAGAAAAGATGGGTATCAGGTATCTATTTTTACGTCTCCATAAAAAACATATGTTGTGAGCACTCATTAGAAACACTTTCCATATATATAGTCTACCTTAACCCATTGTATACTGAACAGACTCTCCCACACTATATATTGGAAGAGTCCAATTTCAATTTTTGGTATGTCCGGCGATGAGATTTACATATTCCTAGAGAAAAATGGCTAAACTTTTTGCAAACAGTGGAGACCCTGATCAGACACCGCGTTCTGCGGCATCTGATCTGGGTCTGCACTGTTTGCCAATTACCCTTTCATGGGTCTCCCGACTACAATGGGTTAGAAGAGACTGAATTCCTAACCAATCCCACATTTTCATGAAGACTACCACATACATGTGTTAGTTTTTCATACGTTACTAGGGGATTCGGAATAATTTACCAGGGATTTTTTCGAAAGTATTAGGAATTTTCTACTTGAAGAAGGGGGATTTCCTTGGAGAATTTTGTAAGTGTTTAAAAGTATGTATTTTTAGTCTTACTTCATTAAATAGATGCAAAAAAAGAAGTAGCAATAAATTAATCAAAAAGTAAGATATATTATCCTTATTTTCTTCCACAACTTAAAAAAACTAATATGCGATAATGTTCGAAATAAAACCTTGCTGCCACTAAACTGCCATTGCACTCCCCAGTGTTCCTGTTATGGACCATGCATCTGACTTAGTGTCTAAGCACTACAGTGTATGACAGCTACTTGGGTAGTCCTGATCTGCTCACATTTTAAATTCTAAGACAGGGATACTGTCAGAAAGGAAATCTTGCTGCCAATAAAATTAGGAAAGAAATTACTTTCAGTAAACAACCCAACTATGCAACGTTGTCATAATGGTAATCCCAGTCATTAATGACAACAATCAGTAATTCATTCAAAACACTTGAAACATCACTTTGGTAATCATTACTCAAGGTTTCATCAAGCAAACATAAGCCATCATCGAAAACAACTTTGACTTACTTGGGACGCTTTGATGATTTCTTGTTTCATGAAAAGGAGTCTTACTAGAAAATAAGGACGGACGTAATCAAGATAAAATGCTTCGGTTTTGTAAATTAAAATATATTTTTTAATAGATCAATGTCTGGCCATACATAGATTGGGTGGTTCTGGATGACCTTATGATTAAATGCGATAATAAAGCACACTAGGCGATATCATAGAAACGCTTTATTCACTGCAATAAAAATATATTGCGCTTATGATACGGAGATTACGGGCGCATTTGCGTGGAATTTGCTTGCGCAATTGGTAACAGATTTTAACAACACGTATTATGAGAACTTTTGATGCACTTTTTGGAACTTCAGCGCGCAATTTCAGCACCCTACATATTTTTCTTTGTGCCTTTGGCTAGTGTGATGCGTGATTTAGCACAAGGCGCAGCCCAGAAAAATCCCTGTGAATGTCACCAGTAAAATTTCTGATTCTGAGATGGCAAGCACAGTTTGCAAACCTTTTCCAAAAAGGAGGAAACTCGTTACCCAAACTTATGTGAATATATCCTTAACTTACAGGACTAGCTGTTAAAAGACTAACAGTAACAGAAACATTACCGAACAATTAACAAAAAATACCACAATGAAAGAACCGCCTTGGAAAGGTCAGAAATAAATTCTTGGGAGACTTAAGCCAATCTTCAATCCTTGCCCTAAGCTTCTATAGTGGTAAAAAGATAAATTTATTCAGTTTGTGTGGTCTTCTAACTCATCAATGAATCATTACTGGCAACAAATCACAGATAAAGGCTATATATAATATAAGGCTACCCTTGCTGAAATGGCCATCAAATCTACATGTTCAGACTTGCAGCAGTTTAACCGCTTCGTCCCTTCAGTGCATTCCAGGTTTTGTAATAATCAGCAAAGCAGAAAGACAGACATCATCAAGAAACTGAAAGTAAAAATCTGCAAGTCATTATTTTTTTGTAACTTTCACATTTTAATTATTGACAGCTTACTTTCTCTCCAACACCAATACAAGTAAAACCTGCTGAAACTATCTGCCAATGTAAGACACAGATGATGCTATCCTGTGGGACATTAATCTGTGATTTTATGCAGTTGAACAACACCTCGATGCCAGGAGAGGCCATTGTTGTTTTGACAGACGACCAATGTCGTTACGCAAACGCTTTATAAGCAAGCAAATCGCCCAACCAGATATTAGCAAGCATCTAGAAGATTCAGGAAATCCTCCTACGTTAAAGAGTAGCAAAATGTCTGCTCCCATAGTTCGATCATGCAAAAAATATTTATTTCATTTTGCGCAGGAGCATTCTGATTTTAGAATAGCTGTTAGTAGTTGCCTTTGGTTTTGATAAAAAAATTACGTTTCCAGAATTACCAGTTGATGTAAATTCTCCTCTACAATCAAGCATTTGAAGTCAGATCCCCAACGTCACTAGTTTTCGTGACCGAAATATCATCTATTTTCTTTCTGGGTATAATGCCATACGTCCGGGAAAGCATTATATGCATGTTGTGCTGTCGAACCAAATATATTTAAGGAAAATCTCTGTGGAGCAGTGGTAAAGTGTTAGATTCAAGAATATGAGTTGGCCAGTTTGTGGGTGGGTTTGACTCCAGCGAGCACCAAATCAGAATCAGAATTTTTACTGGTGACATGTCTAATGATATTGATTCACCAGGAACTGTGATATGGGAAGTTAGTACCTAGCTCTCACCAGAGAAAGACAGGCCTGAGCAAACAGTGTAGACCCTGATCCAATTCCACAGAATGAGGCATCTGATCAGGCCTAATCTCCTCTGAATCTGACCCTGTCTGACAAGTACCCACAACACATGCTTTCTTGGAGCAATAAGAAAAAATATCAATATATGTTATTGGAAAAAAAAATCCTTCTTCTTTCCCTGGTGGCTCAAATGGATGCGTATTTAACTGGTGATCAGGAGGTCATGGGGGTCGATCGCTGCTGGGTTCAGCAACATTCTTTCAAGGAGACTGATGGTGAAATATTTTTTATGGTCATTCCCAACTTCTGCTGTTTCAAGAAGGACAGTTGTCAGTTTTTGGCCAAATAGTGTGCGCAAGTACTGGTTAACTGCTTAGAGGACTAAGCCTGCTCAGGAAAATTGTGGTTAGTTAAGCTAACTGGCTCAACATGACCGTAATAGTGTTGGGAACAAGACAATTCATCGACAAGACAACTCATTGGCACGGTTTTTGGAGACAATTCACCGACACAATTGAAGACAACTCATCGACACTTTTTGAAGACAATTCACCGACACATTATTATGTTGAAATTATACCCAAGCTGATAAAATGAAGACAATGTTTTGAAAATAAAATGATTTATTATCACGTTTATGATCAAAATAACAAATTTAGGATATTAATTCAATATTTTTTGGCATATTGATGACAATTAAGAGACCATTTTAACCGCATAGGATGGCTGGCATAAATAAACTTACGCATTTTAGTTTAAAAGCATGATTTAAAGGAAAATATATGTATAGGGAACTTGGTAAAATATTATTCAAAACTTTCTTAATTAAAATAAAGAAGATGGAAAGTGAAGCTGGATATTTGTTTATATGAGTTATGTTTTCATTTATTTACTAAATTTTTGTTGTTCGAATTGTGATAATAATAGGAATTTGACTGTTAATCATTAATACATTAGTGTCATGTAGCAGAGTTGATGAGCTTGTTCACGCGCATCAGTTGATTAGATACTTGACTGACATGACTACCTCGATGTTGATGAGCTTGTACACGCTCATCAGTTGATTAGATGACTTGACTGACATGACTGCCTCGATGTCAGTTATAACTCAGCTTGTGTTTTATTTTATTTTTTTTTCTTTAAAAATATGTCTTGATATTTCATGTGAATCGTCTGCCAAGCAGACGATTCACATGAAATTTCAAGACATTTTCTATGAAAAATATATTTTTTTAGAACGTTGTCTGATGCAAATTTTACTTGGCGCTTTAAGGGTTACGTAAACTATTATTACCTTTAATATTGTGGCACAATTCATTCTTAGAAAAATCAAAATAATTTAGACTCTGTATAATATCCCACCTTATGCTATTCCTCGACCAATAGTATGCTACATTTCAGTGCTATAACAAATGCGCAGCATCTCAAATATTTTTGGATAATGCTTTTTATGTATATATTTTGATGTACATGTATGTGTTTTGAATGCACTAATGTGTCCACAATCGTATGCAAATAGCGAACACCAAAGGCGTTGATCATTATGATAAGCGACTTTTTGTTTGTTGCTTGGACATTCTAATTGCTGTAATTTGAAGCATGTATGAAACATGTATGATGCTTTTGTACAGTGGACAGTCTGATATAGACATGTGCTATGTTTCTAAATTTTTTGCAATCCATGAAGTTTCCTTACAGGTGTTTATACATTTATAGTCTTAACTGATTTATGTGCTAGTTTGTTTTTATTGATATTTATTTTGTAAAGAAACGATTAAATAATACGATTGTATACCTGACTTTCATTCCCCTATCCCCTTTATGTATTTTATTGCTGAGCCACATCCTGTTGGATGCAAGCCAACCATCATGAAATGTTACATGTGCAAACCGCGAAGCTTTGGACGAGCCTGCTTATCCGTGCAGTCTCGTCTAAAGCTTCATTGTTCGCTAATACATGCTATATGTCAAGCTGAAACTTCAGCCTAAAATAAGAAACAACATGGACCTTGTCGCGAGAAAAGCTTCGGGATTTCCATACAGGTGTGACAAAACCAGACTGCTTAGTCTCAGAAGCCCACGTAATCATACGCATATACAACGCACTGTTATATACATGGCATTTTTAAGGAGAAAATACAGAACCATATAGTTTCCTTATTCTGCTCAAAACAAAATGACTTTAACGATAACGCCTAACGTTTATAGGCAGAAATATGAAACATAATGTAATCCCCTGTTAACTCCACTTTTACCCCTAAAGTGGGATTAACCGAGGTCTTCATCGCAATAAGTTTATTATCTCGATGATAACTCACCGACACAGTTTATATCTCGATGATCAGAATTGGGTATCTAAATGCAAATTGTACAAATCTCAAGGCTCAATTATCCTACAATTCCGGTGGTCGTATTATCAATATTGCAGTTCCATAGCAATCAACATCCTAAAGGCTACATGTTAGCCTCAGTGGGACTTTGAGACAGCTCCCTGACAGTCAAAGTGTGCGACATCAACATGATCAAGTCATCAAGTCTATTAAACTTCCAATTCCGGTCTTACACCACAGCGGTGGCGCTGAGCGCGCATCCGTCAGCAGCTGCATCGTAAATGATGCAGAACATCAGTCATAACTAAAATTAAAAACCTTTCCGCATTCTTAGCCCAATAATCGATTCTGAGACTGTTCACTGATAGGCAGAACAGGTAGGCTAGTCATTCACAGGTATGATCAATCAAATACAATGTACCACTTATCCATAATTACCCTCAATTACCTATGATTGCCAATTACCTTCAAACAAATGTGTCTGTGAATTGTCTTCAAAAAGTGTCGATGAGTTGTCTTCAATTGCGTTGGTGAATTGTCTCCAAAAACCGTGTCGATGAGTTGTCTTGTCGATGAATTGTCTAGATTCCATAGTGTTGACTGAGCTGTTAAACTCTAACTTAACCAACAAGTACTTTGGATAATTATATTTACCTACAACATATGTTTTTTAGAGAAATAAGAAGAAACTTACCTGGATACCTGTCTTACCAAGAGCTCTGTAATATATTTCAGGAGCTGAAAGCAGTGTTGGGAATATTCAAAATACAAGTGGATATACCACACAGCGAACCATTTGTAAGTATAACAAACATACAATAATGCTTAAGCATGCTGGTTGAAAATTTCAGCAGGTGATATTTTGAAATAATTTCATATTTCTTCGAGAAAACAGGCTTTGACAGTTCATGCAAATTGTCTTCTAATGAGACAATTCTCCCCAAACAGACTGACATTTCAAGCAAATTGTCTCATAAGGAGACAACTTGCATGAACTGTCAAAGCTTGTTTTCTGGGTACAATAAGAAAAAAATATATCATTATGGATAGTTACTGTTTGTCATCAGCTGAATTTGCCTATTGCCTGCTAAGTGGATACATAAAATTTGAAAGCTATTATACCTTTTAGAATGCAGCCCTTTTGTTTTCTCATGGGAGCATAATCAATTTTGAGAGTTTCCGTCCCTGAAAGTGTATCCATTCCCATTATAGACTGAATGAACTCTCCCACACTATATATTGGAAGATTTTAATTTCGATTTCAGGTATGTCAGACTATGCAATTTAGATATTCTGAGAGAAAAATGGTTGAACTATTTGCAAACAGTGGAGAGCTTGATCAGACGCTGTGTTCTGGGGCATCTGAGCTGGGTCTGCACTGTTTGTGAAGTACCCTTTTAGGGGTCTCCAGACTACAATGGGTTAATTATTAATCTTATCTGTAAATATTGGGACATACAATTGAACATCCTACCATAGTGTCTCTAAAACATTTAAATTTTGTTCATTTTACAATAAGTTTTAAGTGTCCTTAAAAGGGTCTCAGGGATATTTCTGGTTCAAGATTAGTATGGGTCCATAAAATGGGCCATTGGCCCATGTCCTGTTCATTTCTATGCATTTAATTGACCATTAGAACATTGGATGGGTCCTTGGGGAAAAATGGATGGGCCCTTGGGGAAAAATGGATGGGCCCAAGAATCTTTTTAAAATGACCATGCTAGAGCAAAATAAACACCAGATTTGGATTTGGATTCTTAGGATTTGGGCTCAGCCAAGAATTAAATCAGACCCATTCTATTGCTGACAGTTCTCTATAACAGGTTGGGCACATCCCAGAAATATCCCTGTTTAGGTTAGATATGCTACTCTTTAATCTTTATAATTTTTTTTATATATTGTTGGTTTTGTTTCATGCAGAATCCATTTATGGTCTTAGATTTGCCAACAGAAGAATGTGTGCAGCAGATTGTAAGCAGGTCTGTGCTTATTAGGTGAGTAACAATTTTATACATAGCTCATGTTAACCCTTGTCCTGCTGATCAAGGATATGCCCTGCCTTTGCAAACAGTGTAGGTCCAGATCAGTTGGCTTTGGAAGAAGTCAACTGATCTGGATCTGCACTGTTTGCCATTCAGTACTTGACTTTGTATCAACAACCTGGATCAAGTAGTCTGATTGGCTGAAAACTAGAAGTGGGCGTGGTGTCTTAATTTATTCAGCATGACAAGGGTTAAGTTACTTTTATCAACGAAAAATATTGCTAGTTTTCTTTTTCCTCGATGAAAAAAACTAGAAGTTGGCGTGGCATCTTAATTTATTCAGCATGACAAGGGTTAAGTTACTTTTATCAACGAAAAATATTGCTAGTTTTCTTTTTCCTCGATGAAAACATATGTTATGGATTCTTATTAGAATTGTCTCAATGAGGCACTTCTACTGAGTAGCCATAACATATATTTTCATCCAGAAAACAGATGCACTTCTAATGAGTATTCACAACATACATGTACGTTTTCATTGAGAAAAACAAAAAGGTAGCAATATTTTCTGGTTGATAAAAGTGGCACTTCTAATGAGTACCCACAACATAAGTTTTAATCAAGAAATAAGGAAAAATATACATTTTTGGGATCCATCTTTGAACCATGTGATATAAAAAACAGTGTTATAACGAACCCTGTTAAGAGAGGTTGTAGTGCATTGGTGTTTTTTGGGTTTCTTTTTGTGTATGTCTTTTTTTTTTGTTGTTAGTTTATATTGCATTAACCTTTACCACTGTTTGGGGCAAATTCAGCAGATGACAAATTGATGATATTTTTCTTATTTTGTTCAAAAAACAGGGTTTGGAGACAATTTGAATGAAATCTCAAATCCTGTTTTCTGGGAAAAATAAGAAAAATATTTCAGTATGTTGTCTGCTGAAAATTTTACCCAGCATGCAAAGCGTTAACACATCTCAGTTTTCTTTTCCTCTTTTACAGGTCAGTTTACCATCTATGGGCTCAGGGTAGAAGTGCTCATGAATTAAATAGTAATCTAAGGTTACTGTCAAAAAATTTTCTGGTAAGTACTTGTACCATATTCAGCAGATAAATATTTTCTTATTTCTCTGAATAACATATCATTTATTTCGTCATGGCTACGTTTTGAAAATTTTTAACAAGTACTACTCATTACAAAATCGGTTAGACTTTCAACATCTTGCAACATTTTAAAATTTGACAATCTGTTGTCAAAACCAATGCTTCATATCACTGATTAGATGTAAATAATTATTCCAGGTGTGGCATAATTTCATCAGAAGCAATTTCACACTCAAGAAAAGAAATGTACATGAATGCTGCTGAAGTATTTGATAAACTTGTCAATCAAACTCAAGGACAGTTCTTTCTTTACAAAAATACTGTATTGGACCTACCGTAGTTACCATACTGTGCGCTTAGGTTTTACAAAATTACTTGGAGAATTTGTGGTAAAATATGTATCTACTGAACAAAGGGTATACTTTAAAAAAAGATCAGCAAAGGACTTACACCACAACCCCTTTATAACAATATTGTTGGGGTCCATAGCATAAACCATGTTAGTTAAACAACCGTGTTATATTCAAACAAAAAAATGAATAGATTATATTGAAAAATGACCATTTATGGTCATTTTTCAATATAATCTTAACATTTTTGGGATCCATCTTTTTGTACGCGTTATATTCAAAACCGTGTTATAATGAACTTTGTTATAAAGAGGTTGTAGTGTATTTAATGATGTTTATGCGATTTTTTTCTTTTTTTTTTTTCTGATTTTCTTTATAAAAGCATAAGCTAATGCAATTCAAATGGGTACCTGCAACATTTGCCTTTATAAAGAAGTAGACAAAAAGTACACTGGCTATAATCTGAAGACTGCGGAATCGCTTGACTGTGCGCTTATAGGGGTATGTGCGGTATTTAGGTCAAATAAAGTAATGCTAAAAAGACAAGCTGTGTGTCATTTGATACAAACAAATTATCACCTGTCAGTACAAGGGGCTTTTTTTTTTATCAGATATAGTGTAAGAAGGAAGGTCTAATGAATCCTGAAATTAGTAGTATTCTTGTTGAAAACCTGCCTCCAAGCTACTTACCCAATACAGTTTTGCAGAACTTGCTACCAATTTTATCATTAGAAAAAATATATAAACTCTCGAAATTTTTTTAAACCCCAGGCTCAGCTATAAAAGGGCAGGCTCCGCCCCCAAATTATGATGGTGGCAAATTCAAACACTTTTCAGATGCTCAGTGAATAAATAGTGATTTTGGTCTTACCAACTTTCATATTAATTAGATAAAAATAACTGAACAACTTTTGGCCAGTCTCTAATGAATCATGGGATCATTTTATAGAATCAGATAAGGATAAGACTACAATAAATAGTTTTATTTTGAAAATCTGAGCCTAACTGTCAGTTAGATTTGAATTTTCACCTTTGACCCCTGCAATGACAGGCAAACAAGATATAAATAGAAAAGCACATGGCATGATTTCACACAGCTGTGCATGCAGGGGAATCAAAAGGTAAACAAACATGCAAAGCTCACCACTCTTGTTAATCCAAATGTGCCAACAGATATGTGATCCAAATGAATTTTATGCAGCATCATAAAGTGAATCATATGTTACATTTTTTAGCATTCTTAAATACAGACATAAAAAAATTCACTGTAGACTGTTTTTGTTTATATAAAAAAAAAAAATCACTGTAGACTGTTTTTCTAATAAATAAGTAAATTCCCACAGCTGGCACATGGTGAACTTACAGATAGTCAGATAGTTTTTCTATGGGTACTGCAATTTTTGACAACTGTTTGATGAGTGAACAGCGCGATATAAGTGAAATGTTTTTTTAAAAATCTAAGAAGTGAATAATTCAGATTAACGGCTGAAGGATAAACAAGATTTTGATTCAAGAATGCATAAGATAATGCTCAGAAAATCACAACATATAAATTGATCAAAATTTCAAACTTTTATGTGAAAGTGTTTCTTTCATGTGTATTCTTTTTTTTTTTTTTTTTAAATCCTTTCTTCTATGTCCATTTTGACAAATCTAAATTCCCCCACCACAAAACAGTATCCATTTATCTAGTTTATCCTTGAATCTGACAGTAGTTTTACACAGCTACTCAGTAATCAGCTGATTCCAACATGTGCATGTTTACATTCTTGTGCAGCTGACCCCGACATGACCCAAGTTAACCCATTATCTCTTGTCTGGCCACTCCCCAGATTTCTCCTGTAGGACCTACAGGAATCTGGCCTTTAAGCCAGTGAATAGAATAAAGCTATTTTGCACTAGATCATTTTACCCAACATACTTAATATTAAAATTTCAGAAAGAGCATCAGCAGAGTGAGAAGACGTTCCGATTCACCGTGACAACGTTCAATAAACATTTAACAAATGAAGAGAAGTTGAGAAGAATTGAGGTATTAAAATTTGAGCTTCCTTTTGCAAAAAATTATGTTTTTTGAGCATACAGTATTTGACATTAGTATTCATACAGACATGAATATTTTCTACGGTCATTCTCTCCCTTTCGCTGATTCAAGACGGGCAATTGTCAGTTTCTGGCGAAAGAATGTGCACAATACTGGTTAACCGCTTAGAGGACTAAGCCTGCCCAGTAAACGTGTGGTTAGGTAAACTGACCGCGCTTGACATGACCCCATTGGGTTGACTGGGCCATAAGACCTCAACACAAACAAAATCAAGCATTTATAGACACATAAAATGGACATACAAATTTTAACCCTAGTCCCGCTGAACCCAGATATGTCCTGCCTTTGCAAACAGTGTAGATCCAGATCAGTTGGCTTCTGAAGAAGCCAACTGATCTGGATCTGCACTGTTTGCCATTAAGTACACGTATTTGAATTTATATCAACAATCTGGATCAAGTAATCTGATTGGCTGGAAATTAGAAATTGGCGTGGCATCATAATTTATTCAGCAGGACAAGGGTTAAGATAAATATGGTTAGGAATAGGGTGTTGTTGTGCAGGTATAAATGCTACCAGGCTCCTTAGATACATGGAGGTAGGGTCAGATGTGTTATATACATGGGTTTGTACAGTCTTGCTTTCATGCCTCACCCATACACACTTGGTGCTACTGTCTGTCACCAAGCTCCTCCCTGTCCTTTTTATACTGAATGTAGGGCACATTAAGTATTAGCTAGGTGTACTGAAATTCTGAAAATTTTCATGATCTAAGCTGGATTCGAAAACATGAGCTTCTGCTTGCAAGTTGAGACCACTAGCCACTAGGCCACCTAGCCCCACAGAGTATGGGTATCTAAATATTTAAGTTAACTGCAATTCAGTATCCAATTCAGTATCTAACCTAAGACGTACCACACAGAGCATACAGAGCATTTAGGTCTTTCAAAATTACTGGGAAAACTTGTAAAATATGTATCCGCTTACATGTATACTAAAGTACACTTAACCATTAAACTGCCAGTCACAACTATTGTCGTCTGCTTTGTCTTCTGCTTGTGATTTTAAAAGTCATTTCTGCAAACAGTGTGGACACAGATCAGACTGCTCCTTTAGGAGCAGTCTGATCTGGGTCCACAATGTTTGCCGGTATGCAAAAAATAGCTTTGAGAAGTTTGCAAGAATATTCAGCAGACGACATAAACAGACGACATTTTCAGCGCTTTAAGGGTTTAAAAAAGATCAGCGAAGGACATCAAATGAAGCTAATGCAATGTTTTTGTGTTTTTTTTTCTACTTTTTTTATTCTGATTTTTGTTATAAAAGCATATAATGTGAGTAATCATTTGAATTGCATCAACAAGTTGATGCAATTCAAATGGGTACCCACAACATGTGTGTTTTTGAAGTGGACAAAAAGTACAGCAAATTGAAGACTATAGAATTGCTTGATTGTGCGCTTATAGGGGTATGTGTGGTAATTAGGTCAAATATGGCATGTCTTATTTCAGTCCATTTTGAATTTTAGTCAAGGGAAGTGGATATACTTTCAAGGGAGGTAACTCTTACAGAATTGTTTGGATTAGTGTACAAGCAAGTGAACAGGACATCATTAAAGTTGTTTCCCTTGGTGCAAATCTACCAGCTGTATCTGGCCCCCTTTAACATATTCAAGCTTTGTCTGTCTATCTGTGCTCCAGAATCAAGTATCAACTGCCTCTAATACCTCCTAAATTAACACTTAGCACTCGTAGTAAAATGGAATTGGTTATAAATCTTGTTTTCTGGGAATAATAAGAAAATTTCATCAGTTTGGTGTCTGCTGAATTTGCCCACAGAGTGGTAAAGGTTTAAAGGGACTGTAGTTCATCTTTTTAGCCAGTGTTTTTCATACCAACTGCAGTACAGGTTGAGGAAACATGACGTAGTCAGTGTTGTTTTCTGACCAGACCTGTTAAGTTTTTCATTGATGTCGCGTGTTGTTTGATTCCATTTTTAATCAGTGATAGGTAACATTATGACAGTTAACTTATGGAAACACTCAGTAATGATAAAAGCAGAGGCATCCAATTAATTGGACCAAATCATTTACAGAGGGTACTCAGGGGAGTTAACTGACTGCTGTCTCCCATTATTTATTATGCCCCCAACTTTGAATTGTTTTGGGGTTGTTCTCAGTCAGTCCATTCGACACACTTTTCTTGTGAGCACGATATCTTGATAACATTTTGAGCTTGGGCCTTGAGATTTTGTCAACTTACCGGGACTGGGGAGTAGATCACCTGTTTAACTTTTTTTTTTTTTTAAAAAATCACTACTTTTGCAAGAGTTATGTCCCTTTTTAACTTTGTCTTTTTGTAGGAACAAGCATATACATGTAGTTAGGGGCATTAGTGTTTTACAAATATGCAGTTCTAGGTGTAAATGTTTCAGTCACTGCCAGAAGACATACTTGACTTCAAAGCTAAAGTACAGTTGAAGAATTCCGAGAGAGACTATCATGTGATAGAATATTATGGTTATAAGCAGGGCTACCCTACAGAGGAGCCAGTCAGGGTATATTTTGGACAGTGGGTAAGACATTAAAAAGTGGGACTTTTGTACTGTCAACCCAAGATACATGTGTTTAGACACGGTAGAGTCATTCCTCAAAAAAAGACATTTTATTATCCAAGAAAGGTTTAATAAATTGATATATGGTATTAATACAATCATAAAATGTGGCACCTGACAGCCTGTAAAATTTCAGTTAGTCTTTATTAAACCTTTCTTGGCTATTTTAAGGAATATGGAGCCTTTAACAAATTGACAGCTGGCCTGAGTAAACAGTTAAAACCTAGATCATAAAAAGTGTCAGAGCCTACGCTGTCACATAGCTCCAGATAAGATGGGGTATCCACATGATTTTTTCTTATTTCTCCATGAAAACATATGTTGTGGGTATTCATTAGAAGTGCCTCGTTGAGGCACTTCTAATGAATACCCACAACATATGTTTTCATGGAGTGATAAGAAAAATATCAGTACTTTTCCGTTGAATAAAAGTGCTATAACTGAAGCCATGCTGTTACACATTAACAGGTAGTAAAATTGACTTGTTTAGAGTTTAGTATAAGTATTAGTAAAGTATTAAGGTAAGACTTTACCCGAAAAAGTCTTACCATAATACTTTACTAATACTTATACATTCTTTCGTGGACTGGGCCATAAAACCTCAAGACAAACAATAAATATGCAAAACAGAAGTAAATAATATATGCAAAAACATGTTGTTGATTATTTGTGTATCTAGCTTCTTCTCTATGTGTTTGTCAATTTTGCTTGTAAACTGCACTGTTTTCTGTCAGAGATAAGATTTTGTTTAATATTTGAAAATTTTAAAAATCTCATTAACCCATTTATGCCTAGCGTCCCATAAATGGGACCTTTGTAAACAATTTAGATCCTGAT
The DNA here is from genome assembly GCA_964016985.1 of Anodontia alba. Classification (NCBI taxonomy): domain Eukaryota; kingdom Metazoa; phylum Mollusca; class Bivalvia; order Lucinida; family Lucinidae; genus Anodontia; species Anodontia alba. The sequence continues at coordinate 65,615,771 of OZ024835.1, read as the reverse complement.
TAGATGCTGCAGAATGCGGCGTCTGATTAGGGTCTACACTGTTTGCATAGCCAGCCTCGGTGGCTCAGTTGGATGCACCGTCCAACTGGAGACCAGGAGGTCGCAGGTTCAACCCCCGCCGAGGTCGATTTTCTATGGTTATTCTGTCCCTTCCGCTGATTCAAGAAGGGCGGTTTTCAGTTTCTGGCGAAAGAATGTGCACAATACTGGTTAACCGCTTAGAGGACTAAGCCTGTCCAGTAAACGTGTGGTTAAGTAAACTGACCGCGCTTGACAGGACCCCATTTGGTTGACTGGGCCGCAAAACCTCAACACAAACAAACATTGTTTGCATGAAGTACACAAATTTCTATAAAGGATGGTATAAGTAAACCTAATCAGACATCCCTTCACTTGGAAATGGACCGGTCAAAAGAGTTATGGTAGAAGATTCCACTCGGCATAAATGGGTTAAATAATCAAAATTGCTGGCATCCTTGAGGACAGTTTTGAAATCTTTAAAGGTTATTAACTTTCTTAGTTTTTGCATTAAAATGCATCATTTGTCAAGATCTTTTATCTCAGGTATAGTCAATGATGAAAAGTAAATCGACAGCATCAAGAAGCCCATAAATTTTGATGCATTTTCAAGTTTACAAAAAATAAAAAATAATTGTTTATATCTTTATTACACTGACATCATTTGAAAGCTGGATGATTTAGGTAATATACATTGTGATTCTTATTGAATTTTCATGATGTAATCTTGAGAGACAAAGAATCAAATTTTGCGTAAGGCATTTTGGGCAGTTCTTGAACAACGTCAACACTGAGGTCAATGAAAATATGCCATTTTTGAAATTTCCTCTTAATTTAAATTGTTGTATCTTAGAAGACAGATATCAGATATTTATCAAAGTCATATATTTCAGGCATGCATCATTTATCTTTCCAATCATTACAGAACATCATTATTTTCTTTACAATGTTATACAATATTAAGTGTCTTGTAAACATCAAAATGCATTAAAGTCTATGAGAAAATAATTTTGTGGAATTACTTTTGGCCTCAGACTGTACATTCTTCACCAACCTTGCATTTCCCTTTAAGCGTTATTTGGTGTTTTCTTTGTTTTCAGTTAATGGATGGCCAGAGAAATAGAATAAGAGAGTATCACCTGAAAAACAGACATTTTATTGGTATGTAAGTTCTATGTACCAAACTGTGACATTATCTCTGCTTTTTAACCCTTCTCATGCTGAATAAATTAAAATGTCACGCCCACTTCTAACTTCCAGCCAATCAGATTACTTAATCCGAGTTTTTGATAGAAATTCACATACTTAATGACAAACAGTGCAGATCCAGAAGCCAACTGATCTGGATCTATACTGTTTGCTAAGACAGAGCATGATGTGATTAGCAAGAGAAGAGTTAAAAGGAGTGAATACAAATTTAAGGGAGGTAACTGGCATACCATTGATTGCGCATTCTAGTTTTGTGTATCATCCGCACGCTTATTAAAAAAGCAATGGAGATATTGTGAAAGCCTCTTCAGTCTGTCCGTCCATCTGTCACACCAAACCACTGGGCAGAATTTAATCAAACTTGCTACATGACTTCCCTAAGTGGTAGGGGGTGCAAGAGCAACATTATTTTTCTTCCCGTTAATCCGTTTGTGCAGCAGTCTGGCAATCAGGGCCCGGTTGTTCAAAGCATCGTTAGTTTAACGAGCTCGTTAAGGATCATTTCGTTAACTGTTCTAGCGGATTCAATACAAAAGCTACTCACATTTTTTCAGCAAAAAATTTCAGCATATTTGTGTATCACTCAATTAAAATTTTAACGAATCGTTAACTAACTACATCGTTAGTTTTGAACAACTGGGCCCTGTCTGTCACACTATCTCTTCGGAAACCACCAGGTGGAATTTAAGCAAACTTGCTACATGACTTTCCCTCTTGGTAAGGTTGTGTCCATTTAGCACTGAGCGTGGGGATTTTATGATGGCCTGCCATCGATTGAGCATTCTAGTTTGATTTATTTTCTTGTTGTTTGCTTCCAAAATATGATTTGGTTTATTATTGTTGTTTTTTTTCCAGAGGATATTTTTTTGCAGACATCCAGTTTTATTTTTCCCCAAGAGTGATTGTTGTAAATAGGCTTTACTGCATAAATGTTTTTCAGCAGTAAACATTTTGAAAAATGTTTACTTAGGGAAGGACATTTTGAAAAAAAATACCTAGCAGGTGACATTTCAAAAATACATACCGGTACTCATTTTTTCCAAAACTCAGGAGACAATTTGCATGGAATGTAAAGCCTATTTTCTGGGAAAGAATGGTAAAGGTGTCATCAGTTTGTCATCTGCTGAATTAACCCAGAGAACAGCAAAGGTTGATTCAGCAGACGCTGGAGACAATTTGCTTGAATTGTCAGATCCTGTTTTCGGGGAAAAAATAAGAACAGTGTCATCAATTTGCTGTCTGCTGAATTAGCCAAGAGAGTGGTAAATATTAAAGTCTCCTATTTTGTATGATAGTTTTCTATTTTCAGCCCATTTTATTTCAGATAATAGGGTTTGACATTTCGTTCAAATTGTATGTTTTCAGCCAATACAAGTATGGATGCCTGTCTGTCTCTGATTATGGCTAACATGGGAAAAGTACAGAAGAATATGTTCGTGTTTGATCCTTTCGTTGGCTCAGGTAAACTCATTGAACATTTCGATGGTTGAGCGCAAGACTGTAGTTAGTCAGATGGTTGTTTTTCCCCAAACTTAATCCCCTCACCATGAAGGCGTTAAGACGATTACAACCTTTCTTTCTGTAAACAATAAAAATTTAGATATGAGCAATGGCACCTAAATTTGCATTGTTTACAAAGGGGTCAAAGTTGCCCCTTAAACAAGGGTTTCAAAAATATGTTTGAGTTATACTACAGTCTTGCACTCAACCCTAGATTTGCATAGCTCTTAACCCATTGTAGACTGAATAGACTTCCCCACACTATATTGGAAGAGTTCAATTTCAATTTAGGGTATGACCAGCTATGAGATGTAGTTATTCCTACAGAAAAATGACCATACTATTTTATTTGCAAACAGTGGAGACCCTGATCAGATGCTGTATTTTGTGGCATCTGATCTGCATCTGCACTGTTTGCCAATTGCCTTTTTAGGGACTCCTGACTACAATGGCTTAATAATATATTTTTTCAACTAAAATATATTGATATTTTTTTTATTTCTGCACCAAAACATGTTGTGGATACTCATTAGAAGTGCCTCCACAAGGTGTTTCTAATGAGTACCCACAACGTGTGTTTTGGTGCAGAAGTAAAAGAAAATATTTTTATAGATACTTCTCTTATCCAGAGCTTTTTGTTGTCAGAATGGATAGGTTTGATTTTATGAGTGAATGATTTTCCCCTGCACAGAGCTCTTAATTAACCCTTGCCATGCTGAATAAACATAGGTGCCACACCCACTTCTAATTTTCAGCCAGTCTAGTTGATCCAGGTTGTTGATACAAGTCCACATACTTAACGACAATTAGAGCAGACCCAGATCTTGTTTATATATAATTGCTGCAGGAGCCTGTAGGATCTGGTAGGCTCAGAGCAAAACAACCGAAAATTAACCCTTAAAGCGCCAGTCACAACTATTGTCGTCTGCTTTGTCATCTGCTTGTGATTTTAAAAGTCATTTTTGCAAACAGTGTGGACCCAGATCAGACTGCTCCTTTAGGAGCAGTCTGATCAGGGTCCACACTGTTTGCCTGTATGCAAAAATAGGTTTGAAAAGTCTGCAAGAATATTCAGCAGACGACATAAACAGACGACATTTTCAGATGCAGGTTTTCTTGGCGCTTTTAGGGTTAATAAATGGTAAAATTTGACTGTGATTTTGGAGATTAATTTTACTGATTGACGTTGAATACAGACAAACTTATGTTTGAAAGAAAGTTCATTCCCTCCTGTGTCAGAGAACCTAGAATTAAGAGGATGTGTCTCATTTCTGGAGATCTTGATATGCGATGAAGTAGGTCCTTACCCAAGATACATGTGTTGTGTATATCAGAATACCTAACGGTGAAGACGCGTTTCTGTTATTATTTGTAGGGAGTTTATTGGTATCAGCGGCACATTTTGGTGGCTACGTGATGGGAACAGATATTGATTATCTTCTTCTTCATGCCAAAGGTAAGAAACACATCTGGAGTGATAAGATACTTTTCTTATTTCTCCATAAAAACATATGTTGTGGGTGCTCATTAGAAGTGCCTCACGAAAAACATATGTTGTGGGTGAGGTACTTCTAATGAGTACCCACAACATTTCCATGGAGAAATAAGAACAACAATTTTCTAGATACTTTGCACAAATGTTGTAAGTAGTCATTAGAAAGGTCACTCCGAGGCACTTCCAATGAATACCTACATTATGTTTTGTGGAGGAATACAAAAAATAATTTTTGGATATGCTGAGCAATCTGAAAAGTCTTCCTTTTCTGCATGTACAAAATTAGCATCCTTGGCTATCCGAAATGTGCATATTGAAGTTTCTGATGACTGCCTGAATGTGCAGGCTGATCTGAATCTTGGCTGGACTCACATATTCAAAGTTACATGTGTTCTGATGTTGCGTCACGTTTATTATACACCTTTTTGCAATAATACTGTTCTCTTTAAAGCACAACAAAATGATTCAGATTTTGTGTAAAAACACTTTAACTGTCACATTGATGAAACATTACATCCTCTTTGCTCCAGATAAGGCATTTTTTCAGTCAAAAATTATTGATATTTTTCTTATTTTTCCATAGAAACATATGTTGCGGGTACTCATTAGAAGTGCCTCGGTGAGGCACTTCTAATGAGTATCCACAATATATGTTTCCATGGAGAAAAAAAAAATATTTTCTGGATATCCCCTCTTTTCTGGAGCTATGATCATCTCTTCTAATGAGAACCCATAACATATGTTTTCATGAACAATTAAAAAAATATCAGTACTTTTTGGGTTGAAAAAAGTAAACACCTTATCTAGAGCTGTGTGTCCTTTTTTGTGTGTTTCAGCCAGACCTAGTCGACCTAACCAGAAGAAACGAGCTGCTGATGAAAGTATATTTTCTAATCTGAAACAGTATGGTTTAGAACATCTGTACATAGATGCTTTAGTAGGAGACACTGCAAGGGAAGGAATGTGGAGAGAACAGACTCTCTTTGATGCCATCATAACCGATCGTAAGATATATTCATATATATATATGAATATTGCCCTGCTTTGGGATATCAAAGGATTCTCGCAAGCTTACGTATTTTGATATTCCAACTCGGGACAATATTTTCCAGTATTACTGCAAAACAATGTGTGGACCTACAGGGGCTGATTTAGAGAGGGTTCGGGGTGGGGGAGTGAGGTGGTGGGTGAGGTTCAGTTGAATACTTTGACTCAAAATTTCATTTTCATGGGAAATTTTGGATAAATTTGATAAATTCGGAACACTTTTCTCTATACTTCTCTTCAGCAAGTCCATTTTACTACCTGTGAATGTGTAAAATTGCTGGATGAGTGGCAAATGTGCAGACTGATGAGATGGCAGGTTCTGGGGCATCTGATCTGGGTCTACACTGTTTGCACAGGCCTGTCTGTCCAAATACGTAGAGTAAGTATGGTAATATAATTAAATTGAACCTCCTCAGAAATTCTCCTGTTTGCCACTCATTCGGCAGTTTTTCAGACACAATGACAGGTCGTCAAATGGAATTGTTCAAATTTAATGACAAGCGTACATAAAGTTTGTGAACAGCATCAATTTTTTCTTCAAATCATAAATTTCAGAAACTCAGAAATGTACAAAAAAAATGCAATATTTACTGCAAATATTCTGCAGACAGACGTGTCTTTATAAACACAGATCCTTAGGATAAATATGAGTCACATTGCAAGAAAAAGCTCCTTGGACTTCAAGTTGAATCAGTATTTTGGTGTATGCCTGGCTCCTTAGCAAGGCCACATTTTTAGTTCTTTAGCTGAAGTTTCCCCTTTGCTTACGGCTTACATGAGTGAACAGCATAGGTTCTGGTGAGACTGTTCAGATGTGCAGGCTTGCCTGAATCATTGCTGATTGCACATGCTAAAACAGCTCTTTTTCCATGACACAGCTTATCTATTATGTCCTGTCTGAGCAGTATAGAACAGAGTAGACCTAGATCAAATGCTGTAAAATGCAGTATGCAGTATCTGATCTAGCCCTGGGGTAATAAAACTTTTTTCATGCTCAACTCAGCTGAGCATGAAATTTCTCTGCTAGTAAATATGAAAATGCCAACAATAGTTGGCATTTTCATATTTATTAGCAGAGAAATTTTCATGCTTAGCTATGTTTAGCAAGAAAGAATTTACAATTGTTAGTAATTTAAGATTATTAGCATGAAAAATTTCATGCTCAGCTGTGTTCAGCATGAAAAAAGTTTTATAACCTCTGGGCCTGTACTTTTTTTATGCAGCCAGCATTTTTTAGACATATCAGCAGGCAGTAAAAGTGATTTTATCAAAGTTTAAGTATATGGTAAGGAGTTGTGGTGTCCCAGTATTTAGGGTAAATAAGGTGGTATGGGTTTGTTTTGTTTTACAGCCCCATATGGTATAAGAGAAGGGGCTAAAAAGGTTGGCACAGAGAAAGAAGAGATTGGTCCAATTGATGAGGAATTGTGAGTACATAGTGTATAGAGCCAAGCTAATATCTACAGGCTAATTCACCATTTGTATACCCAGCCACACAATAGTGGCACAGTATTATGGTTTCACATTGGTTGTTTGTGTGCCCATCCATCTGTCACTCTGTTTGATGTCTGTCTATCCATACTTTTATAACTTGAGTAAATATCAGTGGGTGTTGTGCAAGATGGTGCAGTTTTCAATAACAAATGTACCACTTAAAAGCAGAAGAAAAAGAGTAAGATGTAGTAAGATGATTTTAAAACAGTGCTTGCATTAAGGGAAGTCTGGGAGTCAGAGACTTCCAAAAATTGCCCTGGGACTTCCAAAAATCAATGCCAGGAAGTCCGGGACTCCCAGCTTTTAAAGACATTTAGTCATTTATAACAAATATTTAGAATGAATTTATGTTTTATTTAGCTTAAGAATAGCAGTTTTACTCCATAAATGAGAGTTTAAGAATATTGACGTTGAATTTCTGAAAGCGAATGAAAAAATTTTGATCACAAGGACTTCCAGATATTGGAGCTTGGAAGTCCTGGGACTTCCTGATTTTGACAGTTAGTGCATGCACTGTTAAAATGATCTTAGAGTGTAACTTTTCTTGAATAAAAGACAAAATACAACTAAATACTCTGCTTATTTTGGGTTGGAGTTTTACGGCCAAGTCAGCACTGTTAATGTCATGACGAGCTGGTCAGGTCGCTTAACCATACTTTTTCCTAGGCAGGCTTAGTCCTCTATTGTGCTTTTGACAGCCTTCAGAAAGTTGTTTTTGCTTAGACTGTGCCACTACGGCTGGCTGCTCTGCTTATCCCATGCCTTTAATTGCTTCTACTGAGTACCCAGCAGCCTATGTATTTATGGAGATATATGAGGGATGTTCGAAATGAATTGCTTATTTCTATCTGGAGACTTCAAATTTCAAGTTAGCCCAAAAGTACTCATTTCATGCCCTCGAAGTACTCCCCGTGGCTAGAAATGCAAAGTTTCATCTGATGTATCCACTTCTTGAAGGCGTCACGGTACGCTGATTTGGGCGCAGTAATATGGTACTGATGAATGGCAGATCCAAGTGCCTGTCGGGACTGGTATTTCCGCCCAGCAAGGAATGCTTTCAATTTCGGAAACAAAAAAAATCACATGGGGCAAGGTCTGGGGGATACGGGGGGTGAGGCAAAACAGTTACTTTTTCTTTCTTCAAAAACGCCCTAACTATTGCGGAGGTATGAGCTGGGGCATTGTCATGTAGAAGACGGACATGTTTAAAACCAGTGGCAGGGCGTCGTTTCTGATAATACTTTTTCAGTTTCTTCAGTACTACATCTTTGTAGTACTTTCCGGTGATGCTTTTGCCCTTTTTCACTGGCACTTTTATTGCGACTCCTTCACCAGAGAAGAAGATTGCATACAAAACCTTCTTTGTACTCAAAGAATGTTTGGCAATTATTGGGCGTTTGCTACATGTTTAGTGGCCCAGATCTTATTGCTAACCTTTCTGATGGGCTCAAAATAATGGACCCAGGTTTCATCACATGTGATGACATTGGCAAACTGCTTTTTGTCATATTTTGGAAAAATTTGCAGCAGCTTTTTAGCCACTTTAACCCGTTGCCTCTTTTGCTCGTCAGTCAACAGATGTTGCCACCCATCTAGCAGAAATCTTTCTGACTTTCAAATGCTTCTTCAAAATAAGGTGAACCGTTGATAGTGATATGCCTACTTTTCGTGCAGTATCACGAACTGTAAATCTGGCATCTCCTTCAATGATTTCCTTTATTTTGGAAACGATTTCTTTACGAGATGCAGATTTTGGCCTACCTGATTTCGGTGCATTTTTGATGGACTCTACACCAGACTCAGATTTCTTTTTCCACCGCCGAACTGTATCATAAGACACACAAGAAGGTCCAAAAGCAGAAATTTCAGTCATCAGCTTCTTCAAAGAACAACCAAGTTTTGAGCGAGCTTTGATGTAAGCCAGTATTTCATCTTTTCTGTCGACGCTTCTACCAACCATTTTTACTGGAGTGGTCAATGACTGCGTGTATTCAAATGGCAAATTTTATGTCTTACACTTAGTCTAACATGTACATTTATATACCATTGTGTAGATATTGAATAGCCCTATACAGGTATGTATTGGTTTTTATCGTGCCCCACGTGGATATCGAGCTAGAGGACAATAAGCAATTCATTTCGAACATCCCTCGTAAAAAAATGTACATGTAATTCATAGCTCTAGTTAAGATGCTTTTTATCGCACCTGCTTGTAGCAGGGTGCGATATAGGCGTCCGATTTTCCGTCCGTCCGTCCATCCGTCCGTCCGTCCGTCTGTCAACATTTATGTCGACGTTCGACATTTATGTCAAAGTTAGTATTCTAATCAACTACAAGACTAAACAACCATCAAACCTTGCATGAAACATCTCCCTGACTTCCTGACTTTACGACATAGGCGTCCGCTTTTCCGTATGTCTGTCCATTCGTCCGTCCGTCTGTCAACATTTATGTCGAAGTTCGACATTTATATCAAAGTTAGTATTTTAATCAACTACAAGACTAAACAACCATCAAACCTTGCATGAAACATCTCCCTGACCTCCAGACTTTGCGACATAGGTGCCCACTTTATCATTCGTCTGTCTGTTCGTCCGTCCGTCTGTCCGTCTGTTAACAGTTCTGTTATGTTGAAGTTCGACATTTATGTCAAAGTTCGTATTCTAATCAACTACAAAACTAAACAACCATCAAACCTTGTATGAAACATCTCCCTGACCTCCCGACTTTGCAACATAGGTGCCCGCTTTTCCATTCGTCTGTCCGTTCATCCGTCCGTCTGTCTGTTAACAGTTCTGTTATGTCGAAGTTCGACATTTACGTCGAAGTTAGTATTCTAATCAACTACAATTCTACAACAACCATCATACCTTGCATGACACATTTCCCTGACCTCCTGACTTGGCAGGTATGTTGACCCAGTGACCTTGACCTATATTTTGCGCTATATTGACTTTGACACAATTTACGTTGACGTTCCAGATCTTCTCAACTATAAGGCGTACAACTACCAAACCTTGTATAATGCTTCTCCTAGATGTACTGACTTGGCAGGTACCTTGACCCGGTGACCTTGACCTATATTTTGTGCTCCAGTGACTTTGACATATTTTGCGTCAACGTTCGATATCTCCTCAACTATAAGGCCTACAACCATCAAACCTTGCAAAGTGCTTCTTCTCAATGTACTGACTTGGCAGATACCTTGACCTGGTGACTTTGACCTATATTTTGGCTGCAGTGACTTTGACATAATTTACGTCAGTGTTCCAGATCTCCTCAAGTGTAAGACCTCTAGCCACCAAACCTCGCATAGTGCTTCTCCTAGATGTACTGACTCGGCAGGTATCTTGACCCAGTGACCTTGACCTATATTTTGCGCTCCAGTGCCATTTACACATTTTACGTCAACATTCAATATCTCCTCAACTGTAAGGCCTACAACCGTCAAACCTTGCATAGTGCTTCTCCTCAATGTACGGACTCCGCAGGTACCTTCACTGGGTGACCTTGAGCTATATTTCGCGCTCCATTAACTTTTACATCTTTTAAGTCACCCTTTCATATGTCCTCAACTGTAAGGCCTTCAACCACCAAACCTTATATAGCACTGCTTCTCGATGTACTGACTCAGCAGGTACCTTGACCTGGTGACCTTGACCTATATTGTGCACTCCAGTGACTTTGACACATTTTATGTTGATGTTCGGTATCTCCTCAAATATAAGGCCTACAACCACTAAACCTTGCATAGTGCTTCACCTCATTGCACTGGCTTGGCAGGTACCTTGACCCGGTGACCTTGACCTATATTTGACACATTTTACATTGATGTTTGATAACTCCTCAACTATAAGGCCTACAACCACCATACCTTGCATTGTGCTTCTCCTTGATGTACTGAATTAGCAGGTACCTTGACCCCGTGACCTTGACCTATATTTCATGCTCCAGTGACTTTTACACATTTTACGTCAATGTTCCATTATCATTGGGCTGTATGATACGAAAAGTCAGTGCTGAAGATATAGCCATTAGAGGGAATGGGACTGGCCTGGAATATATGTGCCCCACTAGGCACTTTGACTACATTTTTTTCAACCCAGTTTTCCAAGTAAGCACTGCTAAGAATGAAATAAACTTATTTAATAACCAGGCTCTGATTGTGGCTCCTATGACTTTTGCCCCAGCAGGTGCGATGACGCCTTCCGCGGAATTCTTGTTTCACTCCAAAAGTATTGATATTTTTCCTATTTCTCCATGAAAACATATGTTGTGGGTACTCATTAGAAGCGCCTTGGCGAGGCGCTTCTAATGAGTACCCACAACATATGTTTTCATGGAGAAATAAGAAAAATATTAACCTGATACCCACTCTTATCTAGGCCTATATGTATCCTGAAATTATTAAAAAAATACTCCTTAACCATGTGCAAAATGCACAGAATCAGATTCATCCAGTGCACGCACCGGATGAATCTGATTCTGTGCATTTTGCACATGCGCAAAGACACCTTTTTTCTTGATGTCTTCATTTCTAGATATTTTCTCTCCACATTTTATAGTGTACAATGATTCTGTTAGGGGACAGCGATGATCTTGATCAGACTGGGTGGACTGCCAGACGCACAGGCTTATCTGTGCCTTCTCTGTCCACATATGCTCGATGACACGTTTTTGCATAACTCGGCCCATATGGTCTTTTGTGAAGCTACAGACTTTATATGGCCTTTTAGGGAATTTGTGATAAAGCGTGCTTTAAATGCCCTTTTATGGAGCTTAGGTCAAAGCTTACTTTCTGAAAAATTACAAGTACACTACAACCCCTTTATAACATGGTTCGTTATAACATGGTTTTGGATATAACACAGTTCAAAGATGGATCCCAGAAATGTATAGATTATATTGAAAAATGACCATAAATGGTCATTTTTCAATATAATCTATACTTTTTTGTTTGGATTAACACGATTTATGATATGGACCCCAACAATAGTGCTATAAAGAGGTTGTGATGTATTTTAAAAATGTTGTCTGCTGCCATTTGAAGGGAAATGCTGGGACATTTTACAAGGGAGATGTTTTAGGGCTTCTCTTTGCTTTCATGCACACCAGTCTTCTGATTAGGGGTCTATTCGAAAAGAAAAGATTTACTCTCCAATGGAGCACATTCTTCCCTATTAGAGTAGACCCCTTTTCAGTAGGGCGATAAAACAGCTTTGATTGTTGCTGCAGAATCTGATCAGGGTTTACATTGTTTGCATTTACTACAGGAATTTCAATAAAACATACAAGTAGTAATAATAAAAACTAACCAGGCACCCTGGTGTTGGAAATAGACTGGTCACTAGAGTTGTGGTAGAAGAGTCCATCCTTTTTAAATGGGTTAAAGGGTATTCATTCCCTTTAAGCCAGTAGATTAGCAGTTGGTTTCATTTTCAGGAGAAACAGACATTTTCCAGAAAAGAAAGAATACCATTTGTCTGACATATTTAAAGATCTGCTGAATTTTGCTGCCAAATATTTACACAGACATGGGCGCCTTGTTTACTGGTTCCCTGTTAGTAGGCAAGAGTAAGTACACACATATAGGTGCCCTGTTTACTGGATCCCTGTTAGCAGCCATGAGTAAGTGCACAAATATATGTGTTTACTGGTTCCCTGTTAGTTGGCAATAGTAAGTAGATAAATATGAATGCCATGTTTACTGACTGAATAAGTTTGCAACAGTGATCAGTACATGTACTTGTGAAGAAAACCCACCTCTTTTACCATTAAGAAAACACGCCTATTTAAAATATACTGAAAATTTTCCCCAAATCCCTTAGCCACGAGCAAATGGCAACCAGAGCATCAGTATACAGCGCATTGTTGACAAAATTCAGTGTTTTTCATCTTGCTTTGTTATTTGTTTGGTTATTTTTATTTGTTTTTGAAGAAAAAAAAAAAGAGAGAGAGATTTGTACTTGAGGAGTTGCTTTAAACATATTTTATTCATAACTATCAATAAACATCAAATATTGTAAACAATGAAATACAGGATAAGAATGATAGCAGACATGCTAATATTGTTCTTCTCCATACAAAATCAACATTGTAAGCATATAGTAATTTTTTAATGAAAACAAAGATAACATGGTTTATTTTATAATTTAGAAGTTGTCATTTCCTGATAAATCAAATACAGTCCACTCTCATTATCTCAAACTTTGAGTAGAGGTCTCATCACATTTTCAAAATCATATTGATAGATCTGTAACACTGCTTGCAGGTACACAGAAGACAATGTGCCCACCCACCCATGTTTACAATTGGTTTCTAATTGTGAGCAGGAACTGAACACCCGAGTGTCTAGACGTCTTATCACCATGGAGAAAATAACTGACTATGAGGTGAGAGAACAATATTGAAATGCATTTCATTTTTTAGGATTTTATTGATGTATAAATGCCAGGGAATTACTAACTCAGTTGGATGCTTCTCCTGGTGACCAGGAGGTTGCAGGTTCGACAACTCTTTCGTGGAGATGTAATCATGAAATATTTTCTACGGTCATTCTCTTTCTTCAGCTGATTCAAGAAGGGCAGTTGTTAGTTTCTGGCGAAAGAATGTGCACAATACTGGTTAACCACTTAGAGGACTAAGCCTGCCCAGTAAAAAGTATGGTGAGGTAAACTGACCATGCTTGACTTGACCCCATTGGGTTGACTGGGCCGTAAAACCTCAACACAAACAAATACACACCAACTGAAGAAAGCCCAAAGGGCTAAATGTTAAGTTTTTGAATGATTTGAATGCTTTTATTAAGCGAACACATGAGGGTTAAACAACGTCACATTAACATTGATGCATTGTCATCGATGTCAATGCAACATTGTATAAATGTCATGGTCCCACTGGGTACACATTAGTAAAATCCACAAAAATGAAATTCATTGCTTATAATTTCAATTCATTCATGAGTCATCACAAAAACATGCCTATATAATTTTGACCCCCTTAAATCCCACTTGTATAAAGTAAAACTGAGGTTTACAGGGGTATACATTATTTTTCTTATTTCTGCTCAAAAACATAGATTGTGGGCTTGTTAGAACCACCTCAGTGAGGTGATTCTAACGAGTCTGACAATCTATGTTTCGGGCAGAAATAAGGAAAATATCATAGATTTTTATCTGAAAATTTTCAGTTTTTGGATGTGAAAATTTCTATATATTTGAATAGGTGTGTTTTCGTAATGTGAATAGCTTATTTTAGAAATCTACGAAAAAAAAAAAAAAAAAAATAGTCCCAAGATTCCTGCTCAGTGGATTTATTGAAGTATAAAAAGCATTTCAAAATTACCCTTGACCAATTAAATGGCACTAAATTAGTTGAGTAAGAAATATTAGGCTACCTGTATAAAACTGTTACATAATTCCATCTTAAAAGAGTTACGGTTAAGAGGACTGATTATACTTGGCGGATTTTCTGCCATTTTATGTAAGGGAGACAACCTTGACTCCCTATTTGCTCTCTTACAAACCAAGCTTCTTCTGGAAAGGGATCTATTCTATAAGGCCTTCTCTATATGGAGAGAATTTGCTCCCAGAGGGAGCAAATTCTTTCCATATAGAGAAGACCCCTTTTCAGAACGGGACAAAAACAAATTCGATAGAGTTAGCACCCTTGAAAGTGTGTTTCTTTCCCTTAAGATTTACCCCTCTATCCCTGTTTACATAATCCCATCAGAGAATACAAGACCAACCTATGCAAAGTAAACAGAAAGTGTCAAAAGTTGTCCCCTGTAAAAAAAAAATTTGGAAAGCTGCTAAGTCACCTTAATATGTCATGAGAAGCATTCGATTGGCAGAGTGGTTAGTGATCCTGTGATCTTGACTTAAGATCATGAGATCACGGGTTTGAATTCTGTTAGAGGAGAGTTCACATCTTGACTGTATGACACTTCAATGCATAGTCTTTCAACCCTTCATTGTCTCAATATGACTTGACTAATGTTAAAAGATATATAAAACACCAAATCACATTAATATGAAATGACTCTTTTCACAGGGTGGCCTAGAACAAGCAGAAGTCAAAGTAGATCATTTTGAAGAATCAACATTCCGGGAGAAATATTTCCGTCAGGGAAGAAGTGACAGTGATCCCAAGATAAAAGCATTTGATTCCCAATTGGTAACTGACACTGAAAGGAATTCAACAACAAATGATAAGAGACAAATGAATGACTGTGAACAGCAAAATATAGAGAAGATTGAAAAATTGGAAGTAAATGATACATGAGCCAGGAGCAGCCATGTTTTATGAGTTTTCTGTGATAAAAGGGGAATGGACATACACCCCAACCTCTTTATAACACTTGCTGGGATCCAAACCAAAACCATGTGTCTAAACAAAAATGTATAGATTATATAGAAAAATGACCATAAATGGTCATTTTTCTATATAATCTATACATTTTTGTATTCAAACATTTACAGGATTTATCAAAATAAAAATGTATAGATTTTATGGAATAGTGACCATTTTATGATCATTTTTCTATATAATCTATACATTTTTGTTTGGCTACAATGCCTTTGAGGTCCACCTTTAATCCGTCTTGTATCCGAAAATGACACTGACAAGAATTAAACAAGTGATATGAGACAAACAAATGACTATGAACAATAAATATAGAGAAGATTGAAAAGTGGGGAGTAAATGATACATGAGGCAGAAGCAGCTATGTTTCATGAGTTTTCTGTGATAAGGGAGAATAAACTGGATTGAACTCCACAACCTCTTTATAACACATTTGCTGGGATCATAAGCAAAAAGCATGTTGTATCTAAACAAAAAATGTATAGATTATATAGAAAAATGACTTTAAATGGTCATTTTTCTATATAATCTATACATTTTTGTATTCAAACATTTACATGATTTATCAAAATAAAAATGTATAGATAATAAGAAATAGTGACCGTATTTTATGATCATTTTTCTATATAATCTATACATTTTTGTTTGGATACAACACTTTTGGGATATATCCGAAACAATCTGGTAATGAACTTTCTTATAAAAGAGGTTACAGTGTACTTTCAGGGAAGGCAACTCTGTCAGAATCATTTTGACTCCATTCTAAAAAGGTGTTTTCTCTGAAAGGAGAATTTGCTCCTGTTGGGGTCTATTCTCAAAGGAAATAATTTGCAAATTCCTCTCTTTTAGAGTAGACCCCTTTTCACAAGTGCCTTGGTGTAATTGAAACCAAACAAGAAGTCACAAAAGCTGTCTCCCTGTACAACAATAGCTGACAATCAACCAAATATGTCTCATTAGTATGTTGGTTGATGACTAGCAGCAACTATAACAAACTTTTCTTTTCATAAAAAGCATAGGAGTCAGAACCTGAGAAAGTGTACCTTAACGCTTAGCACTCTAGGTCTGGGACCAGAGTCTGGATAAAATTTGCAGCAGACGACATTTTTTCTTATTTTTTCTTATTTTTCCCAGACAACAGGATTTGACTTTGGATGCAAATTGTCTCCAATGGAGACAATTTGCATGAAATGTCAAATC
Source organism: Anodontia alba (assembly GCA_964016985.1). Classification (NCBI taxonomy): domain Eukaryota; kingdom Metazoa; phylum Mollusca; class Bivalvia; order Lucinida; family Lucinidae; genus Anodontia; species Anodontia alba. Next base: position 65,599,443 of record OZ024835.1, on the reverse strand, counting down.
CTGTTTTCTAGGAAAAATAAGAAAGTACCTTCAGTTTGTCATCTGCTTAATTAGCCCAGAGAGTGGTAAAGGTTAAAAGTGCACCCAGTGGAGACTCTGATCAGTCAGCTTTTCACTGTCTGATAAAAATTCTTCTATCAGAGGTGGCTGCATCTTAACAAGTGCGGATCCAGAGAGGGGTTTGAGTGGTTTAGTCGAACTCCATTTGTTACTGAATTTACTCTGAAATATTCACATGTCTTACTTTTTATCTTATACTTCTAAAATTTTAAGATCCTTTCTTTCCCTAAGAATGTGTCTAAAATTGCTGGATGAGTGGTGAACAGTATAGACACTGATCAGAAGTCTGATCTGGTTCAAAATTGTTTGCTCAGGTCTTTCTGTTCCAATACTTAGGAAACTAGATCAGTTCGAATTCCTCTCAGAAATTTTTACCCCCCCCTATTAAATAATCCTGGATCCGCTCTTGCATAACTTCATTATTTGCAAAAACATGTTTGCAACTGTTTCAGGGATACAAAGAGTAAACCAATAAATGCAAACCTTTTGGTTTTTATTGTCTTTGTTTTGAAGATATTTTGATCGAAAAGTTGTAAGCACATGCTAGTTTTTACCGCCATGCTTGGTCATGTGAGCGGAAATGACATCAGCTTGACCTAACCACATACCATACTTACCCTGAGTATACGAACGCAGGCCCGGGTAAACAGTGTGGACCCAGATCAGATGCCGCAATGCAGCGTCTGATCAGCATCTACACTGTTTGCCATTTAACCACCAGTTTTAGATACATTAACACGTAGCAAAGATGGATTTGTTCAAATAAGTGTTGATTAGCCTATAGGAGTTAAAGTGTGCAGATACATGTATTTAACCCTTGTCCTGCTGAACCAGGATATACCCTGCCTTTACAAACAGTGTAAATCCAGATCAATTGGCTTCTGAAGAAGCCAACTGATTTGGATCTGCACTGTTTGTCATTAAATATGTGAATTTCTATCAAAAACCCGGATCAAGTAAATTGATTGGCTGGAAATTAGAAATGGGCATGGCATCCTAATTTATTCAGTAGGACAAGGGTTAAAAAAGCACATACAGCTCTAAGTTCGGTCCAAACAAAATTACTCACTGAAAATATAAAATTACTAAGTCAAATGAAACAGAAATAAATTGCAAGGAACAAGAAAACTGCCAGGAAAACAAATCTCAGATTTAGTAGAAGGAGAGAGAAAAAAAAAAAAACAACAACAAATGACGGCACTACAGTCGACTCTTGTTATCTCAAATACTGATAACACAAAATACTGTTTAAGTCAAACTAAATTTTGGATAATGTTGGTTTAGTTTTGCTTAATGTTTCTTTACATTTTGTCTTTACATTTTAACTCCTTTTATGTCAAACTACTGTTATCTCAAACTGAAAATTCTGGTCCCTTGGAGTTTGAGATAATGAGACTTCAGTGTATTTGGAAGATGGAGAAATAAAAGACTAGAAAAGTCCAGTTGGCTGAGCAGTTAAAGCTCCTGACTTCAGATCATAATGTCCTGTGTTCAAATCCCACTAGAGGTGGAGTTCAACCTTCTTCGCACGCAGCCTTACATTATGACGCCTTCACTGTTCTTACGACATGAAAATCGCAACAAAGGAATGAAGCATAGCTGAAAAAATTTCCCGCCGATCGTGGGATTCGAAACCGGTCCTCCCGGTTAAAAATCCAATAGCCTAACCACTGAGCCAAAGAGTCGATTCCCTGACGCAGTTGTCAGGGATTGGATATATACTTAGAAGGTATGCGTAATCTGCCAAGGCAGATAATCGAAGGTAGGAGTGCTCGGTCGTAACACTGTCTCAAAATGACTTAAATAATGTTGAAAGAGACGATTGTTACATACACAACAAAGAATGTAGAAATTTTTGCATTTTGCATTGATGCTGACGCAAACTGTAGATTTTTTTCTTCTTTTTTTTTTTTTTTTTTTTTTTTTTTTTTTTCCTTTTTTTTTTAAACATTTTGGGTGCATATGATTAGTCTCGACATAACACGTAGACATTTAGCGAAACAAAGCCATTAGGGCATGTGGTTGTATTATATCTCTCCATCTGGAAGATATATTTTATTTGTCACTCTCGTCTGTCTGTCCGTTTGACGGGCGCCCGTATAACTTTTGTAGGAATTAACTATTAGGACTGGGCAAGGGTGCGGGGAGGGGGGTGTAGCCTTACTACACGATATGGTCGCCCATAACCCTTCTCTGGCCTGATTACCATACTTTGTCCCAACCTGTCAATTACTGCGAAACGATTCCCTAAAATGATTCCCTAAAATAATCCACGGGCGTCCGTAAAAAAAAAATAAATAAATAAATAATAAAAATAATGGTACATGCGCTGGCAGCTGGTTGCCAGGTATTTTACCGTAGAACCTACGGATTTTTTACGTGTATCCTATGTCATCAACCTAAAATGTAGAAAATGGTTAACTGGTTAACTCTTAGAGGACCCTGCCTGCCCAGGAAAAGTTTGATTAGGTAAACTGGCTGGCTCGACATGACCTAAATGGTTGCCTCAACTCAACCAATCAATTCAGTTTAACCTCCCACAAACTAAAAATTTCTGGAAAGAGGTCTACTCTAAAAAGGAAAAAAAAATACTCCCAAGAAGAGCAAATCTTTCCTTTTAAAGAAGACCCCATTCAGAAGGGCAGCAGAACAATTGTGAGAGTTGCCTCCCCTAAAAGTGTATCCGTACCCCTTAAGCGAACAGCAGAGCCACATATCAGACTGCGTGAATGTACAGTGAGCTGAGGCTTCGCTGACTGTACTGTGACAAGTATTGGCTTTCACAAAGTCTACGCTTGTGTGCTAAGCGTAGACAAAGCTTATTTTATGTGAAAGCTAATACTTGGTCATAATAACATTGAGCAGCCCATGGAAAATCGCATTGGACCATGACCTTTCATAAAGTGCTTCCAAATCAATGACTAACCATGGGACCGAAAACCAGTCTTTTCATTAATGCGAATCAAGGAGACTGTGTGATGATCCATTATGAAGTTAGTTAACCTTCATCGCTCTATGGGGGAAAGCAGTTCACAAATTGATATTTTTTTCTTATTTTCGCCAGAAATAGAGCTTGGCATTTAATGCATATTGTCTCATTGTCTCAGGGTGATAATTTGCTTGAAATGCCAAACCCTGTTCTCTGAATATAATAATAATAATAATAATAATAATAATAATAATAATAATAATAATAATAATAATAAAAATAATAATAAAAAATCAAAATGCACTCTGAAAAAAAAAGAAAAAAAAAAAGACGAAATTTGCATTTTATATTTTGTGCTGAATTTTGGCTGAAATTGCATTTCATATGTATTTTTGTTTGCAATTATTATTCTATTTGATCGACCTAAGCTTTTTCGTATTTTTTTTTTTTATTATTATTTTTATTCCTCCCTCCCGACAGCAACTTTCTCCGCTAGTGGATCCAGACTATTTGACACTCTGATGGCCTACAAGTTTTTCTTTGAAAAAGTTAATTTAAAAAAATCCACAGACGACCAAAACGTATGCAAAATTACCCGGCATGCAAAGAGTTAAAGAAATCTCCTGTAAATCTAAAGATAAAAAAAAAAAAAAAAAAAAGCAAAAAAAAAAAAAAAAAAAAAAAAAAATCGTTAGCAGTGATATTGATACCTGTGACAAGCCCTTTCACCTCTTACAAGCATAACCACGACGACACCGCTTGGTCTAACTTACATTCAGTAAGCGCATTTTAATACAAGTAGCCAAAGACGCAAAGTGTTACGTAATGCGGACAACGAAGACTCTGATCAGACTGCGCGGATGCGCAGGCTGATTTGAGTCTTCGTTGGTCGCACATATAAGAAGGTACGTTTATTCACGTCCCGTTTTTTTTTCTCGGGTTTCAGCGACTTTTTCATTACGTGACGTGATCAGTTACAGACGTAAAACGTCAAAGGGTGACCACGTCATTACGCCGTTGCTAAGCAAACTTACTACGTTCGTTATAGACGCTTACTTTTAGTACAGTGTTCACGTTCGAGCAATAAAAACCTCAATCGAAAAGGTAATATTAGAATTTTATCTTATTTTGTTTACTCCAAATATCGGATGCCTTAACTCCCTACTATGCATGTTCCAGATTTTGAACAATTTGGTCTGTAAAAAGTGTCGTTTCGAAACAAACATTACGAAAACACGCCTATTCAAATATGTAGAAAATTTCACCTCCAAAAAACCATAAAATTTTTAGAGAAAAAAAACCTGCTTTTTTTTTATATTTCTGCTCAAAACTTAGATTGTGAGTACCAGTTAGAACCGCCTCGTCGAGGCGGTTCTAACGAGTACCCACAATCTATGTTTTTGAGCAAAAATAAGAAAAATAATGTATACCCCTGTAAACCCCAGTTTTACTATGTAAAAGGGGGGTTTAAGGGGGTCAAAATTATATAGGATTGTTTTCCTGATAGAACGCACTGAAAAACGGACAGCAGACGGGATTATTGAGACTGTTCGTGTGCCGTAATCGATTTTGCGACGCTGCAAACATGCACTCTAGCCCCGAGCTGAGCAAAATCTGCTTTCCATTCAACTGAAATCTCCAGAAAATGAGCTGGGGCAGAGCATTTCCCAACGAAGACTCAGATCATCATGACGACTCAGATCAGCATGCGCATCCGATAGGCAGGCAGGTATGTTTCATACCATTTTAAAAGGCATGTTATGTAAAGTTACTTTTCCATTGTAAAAGGGCAGAAAAAAAAATTACTATGTTAACATGTCTGTGCAATTCTAGTCAACTCTCTTTATATCGACACTCGATACAATGACAAGATTCGTTATAAAGATAATTTGACTGGCACGAAATCTTCTTTCTAGAGGTGATAGTTAATAAGAAATTAGGCAAGAACGTATAATTCAAGAATCGTGTTTTGGATATTTGTTAGAATCGACTGAGTGAGGCGATTCTAACAAATATCTAAAACTTGTTCTATGAGAAAATAAGAATAAAACAAGCGCTTTCTTTCATACCATTCTGCTCATTAGAGAGTCTACAATTGCAAATTCATTTTAATGGCATCATTTTGCAACATTTTGGGAACAAACATTGTCGTTAGAACGAGGGTTCAGTGTCAGCCCTCTTTATATCGTCACTCAATACCACGACAAAATTCGTTATAATGATTATTTGACTGACACGAAACCTTCGCTCAAGAGCTGACAGTTAATTATAAATTATACAAGGATATTGTATTTAATACTTAAGAACGTATGTTTTGGATATTTATTAGAATCGCCTCGCTGATGCCATTCTCACAAATATCCAAAACACATGCTCTACGAGGAAACAATAATAAAACAAATCCTTTCTTATATATCATTCTGCTCATTAAGGTTTCTTTTCAATCGCAAATTAATTTAATGGCAACATCTTTGGGAAAAATGCCATCCATAATTGCAGAAGATGCTTTTTTTCTTCTGAAAATTATCGATATTTTTCTTATTTCTCCATGAAAACATATGGTGTGTACTCATTAGAAGTGCCTCACCGAAGCGATTCTAACAAATATCCAAAACATGCTCTATCAGGATATAGACTAAAACAAGTCCTTTCTTAAACATCATTGTGCTGCGTTTAAGAATTCTTTACAACAGTAAATTCATTTTAATGGCAACATCTTTGGGAACAGATGATATCCGTAGCTACAAATAAGGTGCTTTTTACATCCGAAAATTATCGACATTTTTTTCTTATTTCTCCATGAAAACATATGTTGTGATACTCATTAGAAGCGCCCCGATGAGGCGCTTCCAATGTGTCTACAACATATGTTTTCATGGAGAAATAAGAAAAATATCATGTGGATACCTCCTCTTATCTGGATCAATGCTATCGTTGTAACGAGGGTCCACTATCGTTGTAACGAGGGTCTATCGTCGTAGTAACGAGGGTCCATTATTTCAGATGATGTCAGTAAAGGATATCAGAGCAAAAAGGTTACAGAATCGAACCCCACCCCCAGGGTTCAAATCGGCCATTTTGAACAACGACGGCAACAATAATGCTAAGAAACAAAAGAAGAAAGGAATTTTATCTTTCTCCAGTACAGTGACAGCTCTGAAAAACTTCTTTTCAGCAAAGGTAAGCACCGACGCGTACATTGGCCTTGACCTTGCTATCGGGGTCATAGCGTACAACAAATGAACAATATATTACTTGTAAGCAATGGGCGTATAGTATACGGACTGACAAAATGATTGGTCAGAGCCATATGAAAAGGTGTCATAGGGGGAAATGCGAACAGTAAAGATCTGGATTAGCCAGCACAATGATATAGTCTACTGACCTGAAGCAGCGGTGTCGGCATAAGCCCTAAAGTGGCACGTTTTTGAAATGTTTTCCTTATTTATCGCAGAAAATAGGCTTTTCCTACAAATTGTTCCCTGATATTCTGAAATTAAGGGACTCATCATATATAAAGTTATCAGACAGGCGGCCTGCTTTGAACTTTAGATATTCTATGATTGGTTAGTGCTATGGTAGGCTCCGCCCGTTTTCAAGAAGCAGTTGCAAACAGTGTAGACCCATATCAGACGCCGCGTTCTCCGGCGTCTGATCTGGGTCTTCACTGTTTGCTTACACCTGTCCCAATTTTTAGTTGAATTATTACGCCACTTATATTCCTCCACTTACTATTATAATCAACTCGCGTTATCTCGAAACAGAATTTATTTATAAATACGAAATGGTTCAATGATACAAGTACAGTTAACTATTGTTATCTCAAACATTGATAAATCAGACTACTGCTTAAGTCAAAGTATATTAAGGATAATGTTTGTTTACTTTGCTATATGATACTTACATTTCAGCTGCTTTTCTCTCAAATTACTGTTATCTCTAACCGAAAATTTTGGTCCCATGGAGTTTGAGATAACGAGAGTTTACTGTAAAATTAAGGTTATCAATAGTGAAATTTAAACATTAATCTAAGTAAGGATGAGACGGAAGACAGAAAAACACAAGCAGTGAAGACCCAACCTGACAGCTTACCCACATTAACCCAGTAAAAATAAATATTTTATTTGCCCAAATAAAGTTTAAAACCTCAGACATAATTAACTAATACTTTTGTTTATTAGATTCATCCATTAGTTTTTCGGACATATCAACCTGTAGTAAATTGAACTTTTAGACTTCAGCAACCGTTTAGATTTTTGTGCTACTTTACTGCGTCTGGTGTTAAGTGCCGTGTTGCGGCCGTAAAACGTCACCCCGTACTACATCATAGTGCAGATTGCATTTTTATTTTCGCCTTTTGGTGTTTCATCACAAAAGCATGCCTATATAATTTTGACCCCTTAAACCCCACTTTTATATAGTAAAACTGGGATTTACAGGGGGTATACATTATTTTTCTAATTTCTGCTCAAAACATAGATTGGGGATACACGTTAGAACCGCCTTATGGAGGTGGTTCTAATGAGTACCAACAATCTATGTTTTAAACAGAAACATGAAAATTATGAGAATTTTTTATCTGATTTTTTTTGTTTTTTGATGGTAAAATTTTCAGTATATTTAAATAGGTATGTTTTCGTAATGGCTACTATTTAGAGTTTTATTTTACTTCCCTGCAGCTGGTTATAAGTGCTGTGTTGAGGCCGTAAAACGTTACCCCGTACTTCATGATAGTGCAGATTACAGTTTTCATTTCCTTTGGGATTACTGAGCTCATTCTGGTTGCTTTGAAAATCGAAAACAGCTTAAGCCGGTGCTAGGGTGTACACGGCGTAGCAAACTACATCGCTGCATATGAAGAGACTCAATAAAACCGAGTCTTCGATTTTCGTTCTGTTGTGTGTTTCCAAATGCAACATTTTATATTTTTATTGTTCGAATGATAATACAAATATGGCGAAGGTTGTTGCTGTCCAGATATTCAGGGTAAGCATTGTAACACAATAAGAACATTTGAAATGAATTGTGATTTACGGGGATAATGTTTAATATTTGCAGACGAGCCGGAAGTCGAAAGAACCAGACCAGCTATCAACGTGTAAGTTGACCCAATTTTACTACTGTGCTTTTCAGGGTCGGGTTCAAAGAGGTTCGTGCGGGAAGGGAAGAGGGTGGGTGTCAGGAACTCCTTTGACTCAAATTCGAATTTTCATGGGAATTTTTTGATAAATTTGATAAATTTGGGATACCGTATTTACCGTAATATTCATTACTCATCACGAAAACACGCCTATATAATATTGACCCCCTTTAACCCCACTTTTATATAGTAAAACTGGGGTTTAAAGGGGTATACGTTATTTTTTTATTTCTGCTGAAAACATAGATTATGGGTACTCGTTAGAACCGCCTCGGCGAGGCGGTTCTAACGAGTACCGTACTCGTTAGAACCGCCTCGGCGAGGCGGTTCTAACGAGTACCCACAATCTATGTTTTCAGCAGAAATATGAAATATATCAATTTATTATCTGAAAATTTTCAGTTTTTGGACGTGAAATTTTCTATATATTTGAATAGGCGTGGTTTCGTAATGTTCTCTTCAACAAGTCTATTTTATTTCCTATGAATGTATGTATGCTTTCTGTGGCGTCAGATCTGGGTCTACACCGTTTGCTGAGACCTATCTTTCCGAATACGTAGAGTTAGTACGGTAATTTGATCAAATCAATCCCCACAGAAATCATCCTTGATCCTGGTGCTTTCAACTTCATTTTGAAATGTTTTTCGATTTGCGTTTTATTCTAAATACAGAAATCGATATGTGAGTGACAACCATTTGCTTTTACTGTTTCTATGCATTGCTTTCAAATATTTACTTAACCTGCTACGCTTCCAATCAACTTACCCTATTGATATTTACATAATTGAAAACATGAAAATATTGATTTTTTTCTTTCTTTTTTTTATCATTTGAAACTAATGAATAGAAAAAAATCTTTAGTGCATGGGTAGTTATGACAAACGGTTTTGCATTGAATCATGACGAAAGTTTGCAACTTTAAGTTATTTCTTCTGACTGAAACGTCATGCAGATGAAAACTTATTTTCAAAAAGCAGAATAATTAACCTTTACGTAGGGAAAATCAGCAGACGACAAATAAATTAATGATAGTTTTCTAATTTTCCTCTGAAATAGGATTTGACATTTCATGCATTTTGCCTTCTCAGGACAAAAAAAAAAAAAAAAAAATAAAAAAAAAAAAAAAAAATAAATAAAAAAATAAACAAAATGAAATATATATATATAACACCGCAGGAAGCAGCCAAAAAGGCCCGACAAATAGAAGGGAGTCTGGCTAATTTTCATTATTACCACGTTTTTATAGCAATTTTTGTATTTAATGCAAACAGTGTTGACCCTGATCAGACGCCGCCTTTTGGCGATGCCCCTTTTATGGGATGGTTAGACTTAAACCGATGAAGAGAGAGAGAGAGAGAGAGACAGACAGACAGACAGACAGACAGACAAACCAAGCAAAAAGCGATTCTGATCAGGGTTGTTGCTTTTTCGGCTTGAGGAAAGCGAAGCCCTTTATCAGTGTCCACGGTCTATTTGCGCCGCAACTTTTGATAACGTACCATCCGACACAAGCGCAGTCGGATCAGAATCTTCCCGGTGTGTAATTAGATAGCCAAGGATGTAAAGTTTCTTCATGCGGCCAACGAACACTCTAGTCTGATTTGAGTCTTTTTTGGTCGCATATGTCAGAAGGTACGTTTTTCACTTTACTGCTCATTTGTTTTTGCGCTTACACCCCCCTTGTATGTCACACCTCCCTTTTAATTTTAGCTCCCGTGCCTGAGCAAGAAAAGACTTACATAGACACTGTGGGTGGTGAAAAAGTAATTGTTAACAGACCGGATGATAGTGACGAAGCTGAAAAAGAGATTGAAATTAACAACACACAAACGCCAGGTAAGTAAAACTGTGCCGGCCTCGGTGGCTCAATCGGATGCATGCGCGTTCGGCTGATGATCAGAAGGCCACGGGTTCGATCTCCGTCGTGTCCTGCAACATTCTTTCGCAGAGATTGATCATGAAATTGATCGTGAAATTTTTGTTTGGTCATTCTCTTCCTTCCACCGATTCAGTCAGAATAAGAATCGATCATGAAATTGATCGTGAAATTTTTGTACGGTCATTCTCTTCCTTCCACTGATTCAGTCAGTATAAGAATTAGAATTTTTACTGGCGATATTGCCAGTGGCATTCCACACGACCTGTGAAATGGGAAATGAGTCCATAGCTCTCAGCAAAGAGGTAAACGGTAAACTTAGCGACATCATTATCCGCACTTTCAGCGGAGGAGATAATCGAATCTGGAATGGCGTTCAATTCTCTAATGGTTTGAGGGAAGAATGAGTCCTTGTAAGTCGTTTGTACAAGAGTTCTTGCCATGAAAAATTAATTATTGATAATTTCTTGATTTCTACGGCGCGCGCGTGAAGAAAGGTGCAGTCATACTCCCACTTTCAAAGCAGTAATTGCTAGTTATAAACCAAGAAGCTCTAAAGGGCAGTTGTCAGTTTTTATTTTCAATGGAGTTCCCTTTCCATTTTAAGGGGATTACCTTTTCCATTATTACCTGTTCCATTTGCAAAGGATTACCCTTTCCATTTCCATATTCAGCGGATTACCTATTTTCAGGGGACAACCTTTTCAGAGTATTAATAATCCTTACCCTTTATAAAGATAGTACAATTTCCGTTTTCAGAGGATTCCCCTTTCATTTCCATAGAATTGTCATTTTCATTTTCAGGGGGATAACCCTTTCCTTTTTCAGTGGAATACTGTCTATCTTCAGAGTATTACCTTTTCTATTTTTAAAGAAATACCCTTTCCATTTCCATTTTCAGGCGATTACCATTATTATTTTCAGAGCCAAATCGTACCGTTTTGCAGATGATTAAAATTTTCGTTTTCAGAGGGTTTCCCTTTTCACTTTTAGGGAAATACCCTTTTCATTGTTTTAGATGATAACGCTTTTCAGAGGATTACCCCTTCAATTTTGGCGGATTACCCTTTTCATTTTTAAAAGGATTACCTTTTTTTTTCATTTTCGGAAAATAACCCTTTTCATTTTGAAAGGATTATCCTTTATATTTTCATGGAATTACCCTGTCCAGTTTCAGAGGATTGCCCTTTCATTTTTACAGGATAACTCTTTCATAGAATAATCTTTTTCATTTGCGGAGGATTGCCCTTTACATTTTCAGAGGACAAAACTTCATTTAAAGAGGATAAAACTTTTCATTTCCAGAGGATTACCGTAATACCTACGACTTCTACTTCCATATCAATGAGAACAGAAAAGATACGTTGAAAGTGATTCATAGGCTGGGAGAAATGTTGATATTTAGAGATCTAGAAGGTGATATAGACGAATGGGCGATCTTCGTAGAAAAGGTAAAACACTAACCCTTTCATCGCCAAAAAAAGAAAAAAAAACAAAAAAAAAAAAAAAAAAAAAAAAAAAAAAAAAACAGAATAGCAAACAGTGTAAATTCTGATGAGACGGCTCATCTGAGCCGTCTCATCTGGATCTACACTGTTTGCATAAATATCTTTTTTGGTCTGTATGGCTGAAAGGATATACCCTAACACACAAGGAAGGGGGAAGAGGGTAAGCTTCCATGCGAATACCGACGACTCAGATCATCTGGCTGAACAGGGACTTCAACTTCAGGGAGTAGGTTCCTACAGCATGCTGGCCTGTTTCAGACAAATAGTGACAACAATTAGACGCATAAACAAAAGTTATTTGGATTTCATGAATTTAGTTTTGGACAGCATGTTAATTTTGTTAAGCATACTTAGAGTCATATGTTATTTGTTTTAGGTAGCATTCCACTAAATATTCATGAGGTGTGACTCCGCCTTTTTTAGTGGGCCGCCTCTTTTGATGACTCCGCCTCTTTTAGTGGGCCGCCTCTTTTGGAAGAAGATTTGATACAGAAGAAAATATCTAGAGTGTTTTCTATTGGTCATAAAAATTTATATTAAACTTATTTCAATATAAGAAAAGACCATTTCAGTCAAAACAAAATTATGCTTGTTTCAGATTTACGTCTGCAAAGCGAACAGTGTTACGGAATATTTTTATTCGGCTACCCTTATGCAAAAATATACCTTTAAATTTAGTGGGGATTTGCATATTTGCATGTAGACAAATACAACCACATCTGGCTGGGTTGGGCTTCATGATGATTTTGTCATTGAAAAATAGCGAGGAAGAGATGTTTTATCAACTACAGAGAGATAGGTCAATTTGCATGTACAGTTTTTGAAAGAGAGTGAAAAATGTTACTGCTGAGGACAATGGGAAATATTTAGTGGAAAGCAGCCTTAAGTGGATATAAATACACTAGGTAGATTTCCGCCATTTTACACATTACACAAGAGGGATAACTTTTGTATCCAATCCCCTTAAGAATACTTGAGATGTTTGTTATTGCATAAGAGGACATGGTTACACTAGGTAGACTTTCCGCCATTTTCTACAAGGGAGACAACTTTTATGACTGTTTGCTTTCCTGCACCCAAACCCCTTTGGAAAGGGGGTCGACTCTAAAAGGAAAGAATTTGCTCCCACGGAATTTGCTCCCCGTGGGAGCAAATTCTTTCCTTTTAGAGTCGATCCCTTTTTTAGAAGGAAGCTCATTAAGCACATTAAGCAGGCGTGTAACGTGCTTAAGAGACTACATAAAGACACCAACTAACATAAAATAGTTTGCTATTCACCATAGGGACTGCTCGTAAAGAAAATAATTTAATCGCTTCCCAAATTAGGGCTACTCTTAAAGGAAAGAATTCGCGCTCCCAGTGGGAGCAAATTCTTTCCTTTAAGAGTGGCCCCTATTTTAGAAGCGATACTAGGGAATTTAAAAAAAAAAAAAAAAAAAAAAAAAGAAAAGATTTTTCCTGGATGTGCGTAATAAAAAAATCCGTTCTGGCCACGCCACTGGCTACTTTATGTATACGCATTTTGTGTGTACTCCTGTGTGGGCAGAGAATTCGAAATAAACACATTATCGTCTATGTCCACGGGCATGGACAATCTTAATGTTTGCCATTGATCCTGAAGCAGTTTATGAAAGGTCATGGACTTGTTCAATGCTACCTTCCATGAACTGCTCAACATTATTTATAACCAAGTATTAGCTTTCACAAAAACTGGTCTACGCCGCTTAGCACACACTGTGTGCTGAGCAGCGTGGACCAAGCTTTTTAAGAAAACTAATACTTGTAATAAAAAATCTCTCTTTCAGGCGGATCTAGAAACCGCTGAATGGAAGAAACGGTGTCGGAAGAGTAATGAGTACTATGAGAAGACAGGACGAGTTTTGGCTGTGGATGAAAAGACACTTAAGTACAAAATACAGAAACTTATTTCTCGGAAAACTGACGAATGGAGTAACTACCTCAGCCGTGTACTGATCAAGGCGAAAGAAGTTTGTCCATGTTTTGGACAAGCGTGCCCTTGCCTTATCCCAGCAGAAGTTGGGCGAGTAAGGTCCATATACAGCGAATCCTGGCACTGGGACGAACCCGTTCCGGACTGAAGTTGCCTGATCCCATATTGAATGCAAGTATCATTGATGCTGAAATGAATGTCAGATTAAAATTTCCATAGATCCTGTGATGAATGTCATAACGGAGCCAGAGGTCGTGTGACGGAAACCAGATTGAAACCCCGTTGATCCTGAGATGAATGTCAGACTGACTGAAACTACCATATGTCATGTGATGAATGTAATGAAAGAGCCACAGATCATGTGACGGATTCCAGATTGAAACCCTGTTGATCCTAAGATGAATGTCAGACTGAAACTACCGTAGATCCTATGATGAATGTAAGGCTTAAGGAATCAGACATCGTGTGATTGATGCCAGAGTAATACTCCCATTGATCTTGAGATGACTGTCAGATTGAAACTATATGTGATGTGATGTGATGTGATGAATGCCGGGTTAAAACTATTGTAGACCATGTGATGAATTTCGGGTTGCAACTACTGTTGACCATTGGAGGAATGCCATGTTGAAACTCATATTCACTTTGACCATCTGATGAATGCCAGATGGAAACAACCGAAGATCATGTGATGAAAGCCAGGGTTGAAACAACCGGGTAAAATCTGCAGTAGACTATATAATGAATGCCAGGTTGTAGCTACCGTAGCTACCGTAGTACTGTCGACCAAGTGATAAATGCCACTTCAGATCTATCGTAGAACATGTAATGAAAGTCAAGTTGTAACTACCATAGGCCATGTGATGAATACCTGGTTGCAACAACCGATGACCACAGTATGAATACCATGTTGAAACTACTGTAGACCACGTGATAAATGCCAGGTTAAATCTGCTGTAGAACATGTAATGAATGCCAAGATGTAACTATCGTAAACCATGTGATAAATAGTAGGTTGAAACTACCGTTGACGCCGGGTTGAAACTACCAAAGATAATGTGATGAATTCCAGATCAAATCTACTCTAGACCATGTAATGAATTCCAGGTTGTAGTTACCGTAGACTTTGCGATGAATGTAAGGTTTGAACTACCGTAGACCATGTGATGAATGCCAGGTTGAAACTACCGTAGACCATGTGGTAAAAACCAGGTTGAAACTACTGTAGACCATGTAATGTACGCCATGTTGAAACTACTGTAGACTATGTAATGAATGCCAGTATTAAAATTACCGAAGACCTTGAGATGTATGACGTAGAAATTACCGTAGACCAGGTAATGATTGCCATGTTGAAACTACGGTAGACCATGTGACGAATCCAAGGTTGAAACTGCCACTGACCATGTTATGTATGTTAGGTTAAAATTACCGTAGATCATGTGATGAATTCCATGTTGAAACTAAAGAATAGTATGTTATGTGATAAATGACTGATTGAAACTACCGTAGACTGTGCGACGAGTACCATGTTGAAACTACCGTTAACCATGGGATGAATGCCAGGTTGAAACTCCTGTAGACCAAGTGATGAATGCTAGGTTGAAACCTATGAAGACTGTGATGAATGCAAGGTTGAAACTACCGTAAACCGTATGTTGAATGTCAGGTTTAAACTACTGTAGACTAGGTGATGACTGTTAGATTGAAACGCCACAGACCATGTGATGAATGCCAGGTTGAAACTATCGTAGATCATGTTGTGTACGCCTGATTACAACTACCATATACAATGGAAAAATGCCAGGTTGAAACTACCATCGACCATGTGATGTATGCCAGATCAAATCTACTGTAGATCGTGTAATGAATACCAGTTTGAAACTATTGTAGACTATGTGATGAATACCAGGTTGAAACTACTGTAAACCCTGATGAATACCAGGTTAAAACTACTATTGACCATGTGATGATGCCAGGTTTAAACTTACATAGACCATGTAATAAATGCTAGGTTGAAACTACCATAGACCATGTGATATGCCAGGTTGAAAGTACCGTAGATCATGTGATGAATACCAGCTTGATACTACTGTAGACCATGTGATGTATACCAGGTTAAAACTACCATAGACCATGTGATGTTTGCCAGGTTGAAACTACCGTAGAACATATGAAAAATGCGAGGTGTGAAATTACCGTAAACCATGTGATGAATGTCAGGTTGATACTACCATCGAATAGGTGATGTATACCAGCTCAAATCAACTGCAGACCATGTAATGAATACCAGATGCAATATGTTGTAGACTATATGACGAATAGTATGGTGAAACAACTGCATACCACGTGATGAATGCCATGTTGAAACTACTATCGACCATGCGATGAATGCCAGTTTAAAACAACTAAATGCTATGTGATGAATGCCAGGTTAAGACTATCGTTGAATGTGTAATTAATGCAATGATGAAACTACCATAGACCATGTGATGAGTGCCAGGTCGAAGCTACCACAAACCATAATTATGATGAATGCCAGGTTGAAACTACTATAGACTTTGTGATGAATGCCAGGTTGAAACCCCCACAAACCATGTGGTTAATTCCATAATAAAACAACGGTAGACCATGTGATGAATGCCAGGTTGAAACCACCATAGATGATGCGAAAGCCAGTTTGAAGCTTCAATAGACCATGTGAATGAAGGCCTTTTTGAAATTACCATATACCGTGAGATAAATGCCAGGTTGAAATTACCATAGACCATGTGAAGAATGCCAGGTTAAAACTATTGTAGACTATGTGACGAATGCCATGCTTAAAATACTGTGGAGCATGTGATGCATGCCAGTTTGAAACTACCATAGACTATATGATGAATACCAAATTGAAACTGCTGTAGACCCTGTCACGGATGCCAGGTTGAAACTATCATAGACTACAGGATACATGCCAGATTGAAACAACCACAGACCACATGATGAATGTCAGGTTGAAACCTCTGTAGACAATATGATTAATGTCAGTTTGAAACTACCATAGACTATGATGAATGCTAGGTTTAATCTACCATAGACTTTGTGATGAATGCCAGTTTGAAACTACGGAGACTATGTGATGAATGCCAGGTTGAATCTACCATAGACTATGTGATGAATACTAGTTGAATCTACCATAGACTATGTGATGAATACTAGTTTGAAAATACCATAGACTATGTATAAATGCCAGATTGAAAGTACCATTGACTGTGTGATGAATGTCAGAATAAAACTGCTATAGACTTGCCAGGTTGAAACTTCCATAGAGCATGTGATGAATAACAGGTTGATACTACGTAGACTTTATGATGAATGTCAGATTGAAACTACCATTGACTGTGTGATTAATGGCAGATTGAATATACTATAGAGTATCTGATGAATGCCAGGTTGAAACTTCCATAGGGCATGTGGTGAATAACAGGTCGATACTACGCAGACTATATGATGAATGTCAGGTTGAAACTGCCATTGACCATGTGATCATTGCCAGGTTGATACTACCAGAGACCATGTGATGATGACAGTTTGAAACTGTCATAGGCCATGTGTGAATCCTAGTTTTAATTTAACTATTGCAGACTATGTGATGAATGCCAGGTTTGAAACATCAATGCCAGGTTGAAAAAGCCACAGACTATGTGATCAATACCAGTTGAAACTGTCATAGACTATTGACGAATGCCAGGTTGAAACTACCGTAGACAATGTAATAAATACCAGCTTGAAAGTACCACAGACTATGTGATAAGTCTAGGTTGAAACTACCAGAGATGATGTTATGAATGCCGGGTTGAAACTACTGTAGACCATGTGATGAATGCCAGGTTGATACTACCGTAGACCGTGTGATGATGCCAGTTTGAAACTGCCACAGACCATTTGATGATTGCCAGTTTGAAACCATTGCTGAGTATGCGATAAATGCCAGGTTGAAACTTCTATAGACCATGTGATGGATGCCACGTTGAAACTGCTATAGACCATGTGACGACTGCCAAGTTGAAACCACCATAGACTATATGATAAATGCTAGGTTGAAACTGCCAGAGGTAATGTGTTGAATGCCAGGTTGGAACTACTGTAGACCATGTGATGAATGTCAGGTTGACACTACCATAGACCATGTGATGAGTGCGATGGAATGAGCATTTATTATCACTGTCCTGCTATGTAAATATTTACGGCCTCCGCACAAGAGCTTAACTTCAACTGCTGCGATCATAAACGATTCCGAAATACCGTAATAACCCTATTGCTACAGATAGGCCATTGTAAACAGTGTAGACCCAGATCAGACGCCGGAAAACGCGGCGTTTGATTAGGGTCTTTACTGTTTGACATACATAGAGCAATATTGTAGACACATCAAGAGATAGTAGAATGGACTATTTCAAAATTTAGGGCAAGTATGGTAAGTAGATAAGGTGTCTCAATACTTAAGGTAAATATGGTAGTGATTATTTGGAAACGTAAGACAAATTAAAATCAGAAAATAGCAGACATGGTTTTATTGAGTCTATTCGTGAGGAATATATGTAGGCAAACATGCACAAAATTCACGGATTCAGTTTCATTCCGCGCATGCGCAACGTCTCATCCGGGCATTTGCCCTCCATTGATACATTCTGTAGTATCCAATGACTGTTAGCGGATAGCGAAGGTCCTGATCAGCCTTCGCTTTTCGCATATGCCCGAAGCCACATTTTCGCATGAAGCGGCCCCATAACATCCCTCTAGCACTCCATCACTTAGCAGCTTTCATTACGAAAACACGCCCATACGAATATATTGAGAATTTCACGATCAAAAAAGGAAAATTTTCAGATAAAAAAATCTGATAGTTTTCATATTTCTGCTCAAAACATAGATTGTGGGTACTCGTTAGAACCGCCTCGCCGAGGCGGTTCTAACGAGTACCCACAATTTATGTTTTTGAGCAGAAATAAGAAAAAATAATATGTACCCCTGTAAACCCCAGTTTTACTATATAAAAGTGGATTTTAATGGGGTCAAAATTATATAGGCATTTTTTCTTGATGGAACCGAATTCAGTTTTCACATATAATATAGGAGAATTAGCTGACCGGGTTCTTCACCTGACACCGTACCGGCTACAATATTCAAAAGTGGTAAGAAAACAGCGGACGCCCTGATTGCTCTCCCAGCCTGCACACGCTGTTCCGGGACTCGGTTATTCACATGTGTGTTAAACTTTACCACACTCCGGGTCAATTCAGCAGCCGACACATTCATAATATTTTTCATTTTATTCCCAGGATTTAGCATTTCATGCAAATTCTCTCCATTCGGGACTGTTTACATCAAATATAAAATCCTGTTTTGTTTTTTTTTTTGTTTTTTTTTTCTGTGAAAGAAAAAAGAAAAAAAAAAAAACAAACAAAATAAAAATAGAAATATGTTTCAAGATGTCGTCTGCTAAAAGTTTTACCCAAAGCGTTAAGCAGCCATATATAGTTCTCTATTATCCAGCTTGATCGTAATCAATAACATTATTTGAATAAAAAAAATTGATTTTTTCATAAGTTCAATATTGGTATGTCGAAGGACTATCAATACTAGGAATGTTGCGAAATAGAAATAGAAAAAAAAAAAAAAAAAAAAAAACCCTTTAAAGCGCTAGTCACAACAGCAGAAGACGACATCCCAGTAAGCATTCTTTATAAATCTATCGCGGGCCGTTATCGGCCCGTCAGGGTAGCTGACGGGCCGATAACGACCCGCTATAGATTTATAAAGAATGCTAGCTGGGATTCAAAGATACACGTGTGTATATACATGTATATGTTTAAAATAAGGGTGAAGAATTAAAGGTTGACATATCATGTAAACCGTCCACTAGCAGGCGATTTACATGAAATGTTATCGAAGAAAATGGAATGTTGTTTGAATGTCACTTTAAACGTTAACCCTGGTCCTGCTGAACCCGGATATACCCTGACTTTGCAAACAGTGTAGATCAAGAAGATCTAGATTCTGAAGAAGCCAACTGATCTGGATCTACACTGTTTGCCATTTAATTTGTGAATTTATATAAAAAAACCCATCTGGATTAATGAATCTGATTGGCTGACACTTAAGAGTGGGCGTGGCATCTTAATTTATTCAGCATGACAATGGTTAACATGTTTATTCATCGTACTTGTATTTCTATTGATTTAACATTCATTTTTGATATGAAATTCTTTTGTTGTCTGTTTTAAATATTTGTAAAACGTATTACTAATCTACACACAGTGAATCTTGTTGTTTAACGACTCGTCAACCTTTTTGGGTCATTTTGTGTCGCCTCCTACAGAAAGGGTGAAAAGTTGATGGCATGAAAGGGAAATAGAGGAAGCTGAGGGAAATTCAAATGAGAGTGCAGAAACAGAACAAGTCCTCTTTCCCTACCTTCTGCAAGTACAGTAGGCTTAGCACGAAAAAATGGGTCTCCCGGGAGTATGCCAACAACGAAGGCCAAGATCTGTTTGCGCATGCTCGCATTCTGATCAGGATACTTGCTGTTTTTTGCGGGTTCTGCTGATTCCACAATTTGTTTGGGCGACCATGAATACTCCGGTCGGACTGCGCGGATGCCCAGGCTGAAGTGATGTCCTTGGATGTCAATAATCCCAAACAGATAGTGTTAGAATAGAACTGTGTCACTCTGCAAACAAGCAGCGAAACCTCACTTTAGGGAGTTCCCCCAGCTTGAGCTGTATTGGCCGAGTTTCTCTCTGGTTTTCTCTGTTAGCCGAGCTCCGGCTGTATTGACAGGGTTCTCTGTATTGGCCGGAGTCCTAATGTATTAACTGGCCGAGTTCCTGCAGTATTGGCCGAGTTTCTCTCTATTAGCCGAGCTCCGACTGTATTGGCCGGGTTTCTATGTATTGCCCGAACTCCTGATGTATTGGCCGAGTTTCTCTATTAGTCGAGCTCCGACGAGGTATTGGCCGGGTTTCTCTGTGTTTGCCGGTCCCGATGTATTGGCCGAGTTTCTCTCTATTAGCCGAGCTCCGAATGTATTGGCCGAGTTTCTCTGTATTAGCCGAAGTCCTGATGTACTGGCCGAGTTCCTGTTAGCCGAGCTCCGACTGTATTGGTAGGATGTCTCTCATTTAGCCGAGCTCCGACTGTATTGGTCGGGTTTCTCTGCATTGACCGAAGTTCTGATGTATTGGCCGAGTTTTTCTCTATTAGCCAAGCTCCGACTGTATTTGTCCGGGTTTCTCTATTAGCCGAAGTCCCGATGTATTGGCCGAGTTTCTCTCTTTTAGCCGAGCTCAGACTGTATTGTTCGGGTTACTATGTATTGGCCGAAGTCCTGATGTATTGGCCGAGTTCCTGCTGCATTGGCTGAGTTTCTCTGTATTGGCCGAGTTCCGGCTGTATTGTCTAAGTTCCGGCTGTATTGGCCAAGTTTCGGCTGTATTGGTCGAGTTTATCTGTTTTGGCCAGGTTTCTCTGTATTTGCCGAGTTTCTCTGTATTGACCGACGTCCGGCTGTATTGGCCGAGTTTCTCTGTATTTATTTTTATTGATATTATATTGATCGTTTATAATGAAATATGTACAATTACTTGTAGTTAATTAATCCATTTTAGACTAAATAAACCCCTCCACACTTTATATTTGAAGAGTCTAAAATGGCTACTGTCGGGAAGGGGAAAGAAATAACACTGGAACTAGGCGACCCCTCTTTGATCAGTCATAAATATACTAGAAGAAATAAAAAAAAAAAAAAAAAAAAAACGCAAGTAAAGTTTTGGTATCATAACTTTGTTTTAACCAAATTAAAATGTGACTGTGGGCATGCTAACTGGTACAGGATTTAAGCTTTTGACCGATTAAAAGTCCGTCAAAATTGTTCAAAGCACACACATACGTACACAGGAACACGTGTAATGGACGTTTTTTTTTTTCGATTAAAACAGAATTATACGAAATAATACCTTCAGGGTACATACACGACGAAACGTTCAGTTTTTGTAGTTTTACGGAGTAGGTTACCAATTTAAGTTGATGATCTGAAGTCTCTGACATTACCTGAAATATTTCAGTTGAGAGTTAACTTCCAACACACATAAAGAAAACTATGCTGGCACCTAATGACGCAGAGCTCGCCCCCACTCACCCCCCTCCCCCCCGCCCCCACCCCCCCCCCATCGCCGTCGCTCGTTCCACCTCGTTTTTGCATGTCATAACCGAACATGTTAAGACTTACGTAAAAATCGTTTGCAGACATTCAACATTCATACAATAAGATAAGTTTTTTGTTGCCACTGATAGATATTTTCAAACGGTGACAAATGCCCATACATCGAATGTAAATGAATATTTTGTTTCACAATTCAGTGTTGTCATTGAGTTTGGTGTATACTACGAGCCTAAATATAAAGGCATGACTCCTATTTTCGGACCAGGCAAATGAGTCTTGTTTTCTTACCTCAGAGATAAGGAATCACTTATCCCAACTGAAGACGAAAATTTTATGATATTTTAGATCCTTGCTTTTGAGAAAAAAAAGTAATTTTAAGCTATATTTTACAAGCCTACAAGAAGTTATCTGGTATAGTGAGAGACATGATGCTCACTCCCTGCAGTGGAAGAGAGACACTCGATGTAATAGATACAAATGTACACATACAGGGTAACTTTTGTTGGATATACTTCGTCAAAAATAATTTCAGAAGTGCAAATGTATCCGTATTTTACGGGACAGTAATAACTCAGTAAGCATTCTACATAAATCTATAGCGGGCCGTTAGCGCCCGTCAGGGTAGCTGACGGGCCGCTGACGGCCCGCTGTAGATTTATGTAGAATGCTAGCTGGGAAGAGTGATTCCAGCCTGCAACCAGCGATATAAGCTTACAATGTATACGGTATGATTATTAGCTCATTTGAGCACGAAGTGCTC
Organism: Anodontia alba; assembly: GCA_964016985.1. NCBI lineage: Eukaryota > Metazoa > Mollusca > Bivalvia > Lucinida > Lucinidae > Anodontia > Anodontia alba. Next base: position 65,577,013 of record OZ024835.1, on the reverse strand, counting down.
AAGTTGAGCTATTGTGGTCAGTCAATGTCTGTCATCCGTCGTGCGTCGTCAACAATTGCTTTAAAAGCCTACTCCTCTCACACCCCTGGGCCAATCACATTAGTTAAGAGTTTTTTGTTTTTTTTTTGTTTTTTTTTTATAAAACTTTCGTAGCATTCGAGTATTTGTGACTTACATTGTAAATATGTTATCGTTAGTGATCAAATCTGTGCTCCCTCCCTGTCATGGTCTGTTTACTACAGATAGGCTACGTTGCTAGAACAAATAATTCGAGAAACGCATTTTTGCACAGATAGGTTACGTAACGTCTGTATACCGTGATGACCCTGTTAATGTAAGAAGTATCATATTTTACAGATTTTATTTTCTTATTGCTAACATAATTTACATCAGGACGGACGCCGCAAACCAACAAACACACGTCGTGTCGATGCCGTCGCAACGTCACGATGTTGCGGCAATATCAACACTACACGATAATGTATCAACGTTGAGCGTTAACTGAGAATGTTTAATTCATATTTTCATTTAATTGTATACACGAACAGATTTAGCTCCCCAATACAACCGAGAAGAAAGAGACCGTCCGTCTGTCTGTACGCTACACAATAGGGATCTTGCATGATACCATCCATCTCTGTAAGTAATGTGCTATGCTTCTCCCCTTTAGCAGTAATGACTTGAACCTTGTCCTGCCCGTCGTCACAAACAAGAATGTTATCATTTGGAAGAACACAGACCCCTCTTGGGCCGAATAATTCTTTGTACATGTATACAACACTTCCATCAGGACCTAGACATATCACAGAGTTACGGTCCCAGTCCGTGACAAAGATTCTACCTGATGTTGGACTGACTGCGAGATAAAATGGTCGAGCAAACATAAATGATTTTCCCTTGGGATGTACTCCTAGTCTGTTTTCCAATTTTCCATTTTTATCTAAGATCCTGACTTCTCCTTCTCGCCCAAACCCTAGGTAACAAGTAACGTAAATTTTGTTTCCACTTACTGCTACTCCCCAGCATGGCTTGTCAAGCTGGATGGTCGCACCTGTCACTAGTTTCGGTGAAACCTCTATATACTGTAACTGATTCGTATCAGGCAGTGTGACTAGGACACTGGTCTTGTTATACATCGCTACATCGCGTGGTGCCGATACAAGGATTAAACTTTCCTTCAGTTTAAAAGATTTATCTAGCATTTTTATTTTTGAATTTCCAGTGTCAACCAGTATAATATGTCCATCTGGCATTATTGCACAACCAGAAATAAAGGGCTCCTCTTCATCACCTGGCAGTTGTATATCTATTTGCCTGGAGCTTTCAATTTTCAGTTCAGGAAACATTTTCTTCTTAGAGTTATTAACATTTATATCCGGCTCAGGCAGCGCTCCTGATTGCTTTGTTGCTTCAGATAGTGGTATTAACTTATGATTTCTAGACATTTTTTGTCGTTTATGTAAATCTGAGCAAGCTGGACAAAGATTCTCATCACAGTCCTTACAGCTAAATTTCGCGATTTTCTCCGTACCGCCATAGTTACATGGATCACAGAGGGTAGTATCTCCTTCGGCAGAGGGACCGTCAACTGGTTGAATCCCTTCTGCTGGAGGGCCTTTGTTGGTCTGTAACTTTTCGGTAGGAGGTCCTGCGATGGATTGGGTCTCTTCAGGTGCAGTTCCCCGGACGGATTTAGCTTCTTCCGCAGGGGTAGCTTGGACCGACTGGACTGGAGCCAATGTCTTTCCTGCAGCTAAGTAAAAACACCATACATCAGCGGAATGATACGTAGGACGCTTTTAGTTTTCAGCCAAAACTCTCTCTCTCTCTCTCTCTCTCTCTCTCTCTCTCTCTCTCTCTCTCTCTCTCCTCTTGATTAATTAAGAGCGGTAAATATGTTTTCTTATATCTCAACAAGATCATTTTGTAGGTACTCATTCGAAGCGCCTTACTTCTGGTTTCTAATGTATCTAAACGTCTGTTTCGTGAATAAATAAGAAAAGATCAATATTTTTGGTTGAATAAATACGTCTTGTCTAAAGGTTTGTGGCTAAAACACGAAATCAATGTTATGCTTAAATATATGTTTGACGCTTAGCACTCTGGGTAAAATTTTCAGCAGATGACATTTTGAAATACTTTTCTTATTTTTACAAAAGAACAAGATTTGACATTTCATGCAAATTGTCTAGGAGACAATTTGCATTAAATGTCAAAAACTTTTTCTGAGAAAAATAAGAAAAATATCAACTTGTCGTCTGCTGAATTAGTTAAGAGGGTGGTAAAGGTTAACTCTTAAAGTCCTAATCACAAGTGTGTCAGACATTTTTATTTATTCATTATCATTAGGTTTTTGTACATTTTTTGATGAAAATAAAGCTTGATATTTCATGTGAATCGTGTGACATTTCACATGGAATGCCAAGTCTTATTTTCTCTGAAATGAAAATAAAACAATAGATTGTCGTCTGCTGCAGTACGAAAACACGCCTATTCAAAATTTCACCTCAAAAAACTGAAAAATTTCAGATAAATAAACTGATATTTTTCATATTTTTGCTCAAAACATAGATTGCGGGTACTCGTTAGAACCGCCTCGGCGAGGCGGTTCTAACGAGTACCCACAATCTATGTTTTTGAGCAGAAATAAGAAAAATAATGTATACCCCTGTAAAGCCCAGTTTTACTATGTAAAAGTGGAGTTTAAGGGGGTCAAAATTATATAGGCATGTTTTTGTGAAGAGGATCAGGTGCATGCGTACTAGTACTGTTTAGCAATGTACAATTTATTTTAGACGACACAATAGTTAGTGTAAGTTGTTTTAGAAGATCGAATATTTAAATCTTACGTTTTGACTTGGATGTAGTCTTTTTCTTGAACATGTTTTCTTATTCTTCTGTTTTTGAAGAAATTTACACAGCTTCTAATTTTTTGCCTTATCATTAACAAAGGCGAAAATTACTATGATCCGTGTATCACTAAAATGTAACTTCGATCTTTTAATAAGCGGGTCCAAGTTCAATTCATATTTACGAAGCAGACCCCTTTTCACTTGGTTTGACTAAACTGAACAGGTCTGAACAACTAACTGCCTTAATTGACTGGTAAAATACCAAGTATTACCTTTTCAGAAAGGTTAGAGAGCGTATACAGATATGTATAATGTTGTCATTTTAATATAAAGACGTTTGCCTCTTCTTGGGTTTGGATTACAGAAAATTAGATTATGTTTAAACCATGCAGGCGAGACAAGAAGCTGACCATAGCCTGTTTTTCAGGGGGTGGGGAGGGGAGGGGTAAGCCACCATGCTTAGGGGCACATAATGACAATCATTACGAAAACACGCCTATTAAAATATATTGAAAATTTGAAAATCTTACAACCAAAAAAGGAAAAAAAATCAGATAAAAAAAATCAGATACTTTTCATATTCCTGCTCAAAGCATAGACTGTAGGTACTCGTTAGAACCGCCTCGGCGAGGCGGTTCTAACGAGTATTCACAATTTATGTTTTTAGCAAAATAACACAAACAATGTATACCCCTGTAAACCCAAGTTTAACTATATAAAAGTGGGGTTTAAGGGGTCAAAATTATATAGGCGTGTTTTCGTGATAAAGGTGAATCCGCGTATTCATTTTTGCATACAGATTCATTGGATACTGTGCTGAGAAACTGACTATTGAGCCGGGGCATAGCATTTGTTCGCTCAACCAAGACTCAGAGCTGCTTGTGCATCCGCATAGACTGATCAGAGTATTCGCTGTCTGCCTGAAGACGCTTTGGCATCTTCCCACAGCGAGCTCTGCGAAGACTCAGAACAAATTGCGGGGATGTGCATTCTGTTCTGAGTCTTCTCTGGGCGCATATGCAAAGATGTTGGAAATGATGGGAACCAGTTCATATACATTAAGAAAACAAGACTATTCAAACATACTGAAAATTTTACCACCAAAAATGGAAAATTTTCAGATAAAAATTCTGATACTTTTCAAAACATAAAAATTCTGATACTGCTCAAAACATAGATTGTGGGTACTCATTAGAACTGCCTCGCAGAGAGGCGGTTCTAACGAGTACCACAATATATGTTTTTGAGCAGAAATAAGAAAAATAATGTATAACCCTGTAAACCTCAGTTTTACTCTATAAAAGTGGGTTTAAGGGGGTCAAAATGATATAGGTATGGTTTGGTGATGCAAAGGTTTTCACCAGAGAGTTCCGGATGCACTATCTGCATTCTCATTTTGTCATTGATACGCTGAAGAAAAAAATTAAAGCACTGAGAGTGCTGATGGAGGTGGGGGAGGGGGCAGTTCTAAAAATTCTATAAGCTTCTAGAATACATATTATCAGGTTCTGAACCTCTTTTAACCGTATTTTTATTTAGTTTCATCATGTATACAGTATTTATTTTTAGTTAGACAATAGCTTTTTTTTTTCTTCACGTATAAAGTACTTTGAAGTTTCTTATTTCTTAAAGCACTGTAAGTTGTGGGTATTCATTAAAAAAAAAAAAAAAAAACAACAAAAAAAAAAACCTATCAGTGATCTTCAAACAAGTACCAACAACATATGTTTTTGTGTAAAAATAATAATTAAAATTATAATCTGGAAAAATCATCTAGAGCGCTTAAATGAACACAGTTCTGGCCGTTTTTTTCCATGTGTTATTCCATCCATTTGAGGAGTCATAATGATTGATTGTTTGGAGTTTAATGACACGCCAACCTTTGTGGGTCATTTTGTAACGTCTCCCTGAGAAAGCGAGAAAAGAGATAGAGGAGATAGTAGAGGAGATGAAAGGGAGAGACAGGGAAGAAAGACGAACAGGAATGAAAGGGAAGAAACAAAGAAACTAGAGCAAGTCGATGGCGCGCCATCGCATATCTCCGCGCCATCGCCATCGCATATTTCCCTGCACATCAAAATTCCAAATGCGTTTCTCCAATCCTTATTCATAGGGCTATTATCTTTGACAGTTTCAAGGTTCTTGCTAAAAAAGCCTAAAAGGAGTTGGGTGACAATAAAAAAAGGACCCCAAATCCTACTTTTCGGCCTCTAGTGACCCCAGACATGCCCCCGGGGCAAAATTTTTGCACCACTGTATTCTACTCTTCATTACCTTCGATTTGATATACAACTTGACTATGTACAATATGGATTTTGACCCATCTGGGCCACACGCCCCACCCTGCGGCCCTGCCCCAAGGGGTCACATCAAAATTGCAGATGTGTTCCTCCAGTCCTCATCCATAGGGCTATTACCTGACAGTTTTAAGGTTCTAGCTAAAAAAGCCTAAGAAGAGTTGAGTGACAATAATAAAAGGACCTAAAAGCCTACTTTTTTACCTCTAGTGACCCCCAGACATGCCACTGGGCAAATTGTTTGCACCACTGTATTCTACTCTTCATAAACTGCGAATTGATATGCAACATGACTATGTTTGTACAAAATGGATCCCTTCGAGGCCACACCCTTCTGACCCTGCCCCAAGGGGTCACATCAGAATTCCAAATGTATTCCTCCAGTCCTCATCCATAGGGCTATTACCTGTGACAGTTTCAAGGTTCTAGCTAAAAAATCCTAAGAGATATTGGGTGACAATGAAAAAAGGACCCAAAATCCTACTGTGAGACATTACAGACGAAAGGACGGCCGGACGGACAGGGGGTATAACAATATCCCGCTTTTTCTTTGAAAAGCGCGGGGATAACTAAAACATTCCTCTCCACCTGTTAACTGCTACTGGACAGCAAGCCTTGCCCAACTGTAAGCCAATATCAGTTGGAAGCCCTGGTGACGTAAGATACACGACACCTTGGCCACACCCGGCCCCCCACCGCCTCCCCCCCCCACCTACCCCCCAACCCAGGAGTCATTGTGTCCATTCTACCTTAAAGGTATATATATATATATATATATATATATATATATATATATATATATATATATATATATATATATATATATATATATATATTATATATATATATAAAGTGCCATTCTTAAATTATTTGAAGCTATTCCCGACATTACTAATTGTATCATTTATATGCATTGATTGTCTTAAAAATGAACATTATCTGAACGTCCTTTTTGAGATTGTTTTTAGCTGGGCCCGTTTTCTTGTCGGAAAAGTGTCCCGTAGAATGCATTTATATTTCTGTTAATGCAAATATAGAACTGGTAACCAAAATTATGACCATGGCTTTCTGATATTTTCTGCACGTCAGAACAGGTTTTGGAATGTCAAGAGGAATTTTAACATCGTGTTTGTTGCGTTTAAATAACTAACGTTTGTTAAAGCTGTCGAATTATCAGGATATGATTTCACCCGATTTCTCTTAAAGTCGCTTTACCGGTTCCACAACTCTAAAAAGTAAATTTATATTAATAGTTGACACTGTTGTGTTTGAGATATACATATCAAGCGCGCATTAAGTATTTAAAGACGCTGGAATTACGAAATTCTATTTGATTCCTGTGGAGAGCGCTCATCCAGCATGACGTTGGTTTGACGTGGGATTTTGGTTGATGTTTGGGTATGACGTCCAGTGACGTGATTACAATGTCTATCTGACATTTTATATCGTCCTTTATATAACATTAAAAGAACGTGTTTTTATGGTTATATTTTTCGGTAGGACGACTTGCAACTTTTTCGCAACGTCTATCTGACGTATTTTAGAGCACGTCATTTCGACGTTTGGGTTAAATGTGATCCAACACAAATTAATGTACATAAAAAATACGCACCTTTTTTAATGCTCAGTTTCAGAGTTATGTAATTATATTTCATCATATTAACAAGTCCGTGAATGAACATCCCTGTAAACCCCACTTTATATAGAGAAAACTGGCCCAGTGGGCACACGTTGCCAGGGCAACGTCGAATCAACATCGGTGCAACGTCATGACGTTGCACCGACGTTGATGGGACGCTGCATTAATGTCATCACGTTGCACCGACGTTGATGCGACGTTGCATAGATGTCATGACGTTATATCGACGTTGATCCGACGTTGCATTAACGCCATGTGCTTGCAGGGGTGTTTACAGGAGTATACATTATTTTTCTTATTTCTTCTCTACGACATATAGGTTGTGAGTGCCCGTTAGAACCGCTGCTCGAATGCATCCATACAATGCTAGAAATTATTATAATGTACAGATATGCCGACGATCTAAATTTGAGGACGTATTTTTCCAACAATGATAAAGGACCATTTTTTAGGTTGATGCTGACTGCGTCTATTTTGTAGGAGGATTATCAGGTTGGAATTTAAATTGCCGAAAACCTATAGAATTATATACCCAGACTGGATTCCATTCCGACTAGCAGAATCAGACTTTTAATGAACCAGTTGCAAAACTGAATAATAATGATAATAATAATAAATCCGCTCTGAGCTTTTACGAAACTGCAAATCCTTATTTGATCACGAAAACTCATTACATTCGCGTTTACGTCCAAACCCATTTTAATATTTGAGAAAGTGTTCGGAAATTTTCCCTAAAATTGGTTCGGTGTCTAAGAAGCAAGGGTATTTTTACAATTATTTTCTTTAAAAATAAATGAAATAAATCGTAATTGGGAAAGTTTGCCGTGATAATCATTTATGAACCTTAATCAATATCCAAAATGACATTTTTTTTTTTCACGTTTTCCGATGACTTTTAAAATGAAAGCGATTACAAGACACGCCAACGCAAAATCCTTAGGCTTCGTGCTAATACTGCTGCTCTCTTATACAAAGGACAGTCCTGTACCAAATTTGGTTAAACTACGCCCAGTGGTTTAAAAGGAAGCATGACCGACAGACAGCCTCGCTCTCGCACACCCTTACAAAGAGAGGACGTCGTGTAGCAAGTTTGGTTTAATCTGCTCAGTGGTTTGGGAGCGTGACGTACAGACGGTCTGATGGAGGCATTGACGATATGCACATCGCCAAAGCGTGGGGATAAAAATGCAAGAACTTCAATCATACATTTTTTTTTAAATTTTATTTTATCAATACGTTGACCCTCATTTTTCTGATATATAGCAATATCAGTAGTGTTTTATAGAAATTCCTGTTGTTTTTTTTTGTAATGCAAACAGTGTAGACCCTGATCAGACTCTGCGTTCTGTGGCGTTTGATCTGGGTCTGCACAGTTTCCCAATTTCCCTCTTATGAGACGCAACCCTTAAATGGGGTTAACAACCGCCGGGTTTCACGGACTGAAGTGTTCGTTAATTTCGTTAATATATTGTAACGTTTCTGGCATACCAAAGACGGATAAAAAAGAAATACTTTAACGTGCATTCAATACATTTGCGTGCATTCAATACATTTGTTGTACAAGAGGTCAAATATTTGCCCATTAAGACACTGGTTGTAAAGAAGACTGGCGTCAAGAAGTTACAAATGACCTCACTTCATGTTACGTCGGACGTCGACGGGAAGAGCTGAACGTCAGTCGACGATGGTGTCTCCTTCTTTGAAAGGTTAAAAAAATCTTTTTAGTCAGTTCTTATTAAAATTTAAAGCTGTGTTGTATCAGAAGGTATGTAAGGGGTGTTTGGTGCAGGGTGAAAAAATACGTTCCTCGGGATACCTGTTCGGCATCACTCGGAAAAAAAAATCCGTTCCCCTAGATACCTGTTAGTAGAGTGATGCCAAACAGGCATCCCCAGGAACGGATTTTACACTCCGTCTCGAACATAAATGATAGATTCTTTTTCTTGCACACCTTTCGACAAGCTTCGTGATACCGAACAGTTAGCCACGGAACGAATTTTTCAGTTTGCACCTTATAAACATAAAAAAAAAAAAACAAAAAAACAAAAAAACTTACAGTTATCCCTCTATTGAAGTGACGTGTGGGTTGTTGGATTACAAACTACATTATGACGACTTCGATATAACTTGTTGGTACGTTGTATTTTCTTGAAAATCCGCCAGACAAATAGCTCGGCCACATATGAGCTCCATCCTGAGGAAACTTTCCTTCTAACCCAGTAAGCATTCTACATAAATCTATAGCGGGCCGTTAGCGGCCCGTCAGGGTAGCTGACGGGCCGCTGACGGCCCGCTGTAGATTTATGTAGACTGCTAGCTGGGAATATGTGCGTCCAAGGAAGATACAAATAAGCTTGCGCGATCGCACAGTCTGATCAGAGTCTTCATTGTCACAATGAAGAAACTTTGCATCCTTGGCAATCCAAAATGCCCCCAGTGACGGCTTCGGCCAGCCTGCATGTCCGAAGTAGCCACCTAGCAACCTTTATTAATCTATAGCGGGCCATTATCGGCCCGCTGTAGATTTATGTAAAACTGCTTATTGGGATGTTTTCAGAAGTTTCGGTTTCCTTTTTCAATCAAACCGTTGGTACTTCGCCAAAAAACCTATGAATGTAAGAAGTATCATATTCTTTACAGACTTTATTTTCTTATTGCCAACATAATTTACATCAGGACGGACGCCGCAACCAACCAGTACACGACGTCACAACAACGTCGTGCCGACGCCGTCAAAACGTCATGGCGTCGCGGCGACGTCAACACGATGTTTTTTCGACGTTGAGCGTTTACTGAGAATGTTAGATTCATATTCTTTATTTGATTGTAAACACGAACAGATTTTTCCCATCCATACCACCGAGAAGAAAGAGACCGTCCGTCTGTCTGTACGCTGCACAAAAGGGTTCCATTTTGATGCCATCGTCCTCTGTAAGTAATGTGCTATGCTTCTCTCCTTTAGCAGTAATAACTTCAACCTTTTGCTTCGCGGTGTCACAAACAAGAATGGTATCATCCGGAAGAACACAGACCCCTCTTGGGCCGAAAAAACCTTTGCACTTGTAGACAATGCTTCCTCCTGGCTCTAGACACATCACAAAGTTACTTTCCCAGTCCGTGACAAAGATTCTCCCTGATGTTGGACTGACTGCGAGATACATGGGCCGCTCAAACATAAATGAGTTTCGCTTACGGAGTACTCCTAGTCTTTTTTGCAATTTCCCATTTTCATCTAAGATCCTAACTTCCCCTTCTTGTCCAGAGCCTTGGAAACAAGTAACGTAGATTTTGTTTACAGCTACTGCTACTCCCCAGCATGGTTTGTCAAGCCAGATTGTTGTACCTGTCTCCAGTTTCGGCGATACTTTTATATACTGTAACCGTTTCTTTTTGGGCAATGTGACTAGGACACTGGAATTGTTATACATCGCTACATCGCGTGGTGCCGATGACAGGATTAAACTTTCCTTCACTTTAAAAGACTTATCCAATATTTTAATTTTTGAATTTCCGGAGTCAACCAGTATAATATGTCCATCTGGCGTAATTACACAACCAGAAATAAAGGGCTTCCCCGCATCGTCTGGAATTTGTATGTCTATTTGCCTGGAGCTTTCAATTTTTAGCGCAGGAAACAGTTTCTCCTTTGAGGTAATATCTTGTGTATCCGGCTTAGACAGCATTCCTGATTGCTTTGTTGCTTCAGATAGTGGTGTTAATTCATGATTTCTAGATATTTTTTGTCGTTTATGTAAATCTGAGCAAGCAGGACAAAGATTCTCATCACAGTCCTTACAGTTAAATTTCGCGATTTTCTCCGTACCGCCATAGTTACATGGATCACATAGGGTAGTATCTCCTTCGGCAGAGGGACCGTCAACTGCTAGATGGCCTTTGATGGTTTCTGACTGTTCGGTAGGTGGTCTTGCGATCGATTGGGCCTCTTCAGGTGCACTTCCTCGGACGGATTTAGATTCTTCCGCAGGAGTAGCTTGGACCGACTGGACTGGAGCCGTTGTCTTTCCTGTAGCTGAAGTAAAACACCATACATAAGCAGAATGACGGTTTTATTTTTCAGCCAAAAATATTGATTCTCTCTCTCTCTCAAACACACACGCACGCACGCACGCACGCACACACACACACACACACACACACACACGTGGGAAGCCTAGACTGGCTCCATTCGTTTCTGCACTTGTCTTTTTGGCATTTTTTTTCATTCACTTCCTGCAGCATCATTTATCTTTCACCCTTTCATCCTTGTGTGTCTAAAATGGACTCTTCCGTATTCGAATTTGGACACATCCATGCTTTGAAAAAGGGGTTCACTCAATGATCATTAACAAAATGGCACGTAGTATAGTTCCTGACGAGACAATTCATTATGAGTCACATCATCTGGATTTAAACTGTTGGCATAGGTATAAGTACCTGTCTACAGGATTGAAAGGATTATTCCCATTCCACTTATTTACTTCAGCAACAACTCGTTTTTTTTAAACTAAGGAACATGTTAAACTATTTTACGCTAAACTAGATTTACATAAAAGAATAGAGGCCGAGGACAGACTAACGCTAAACGCCCACTGAGGGTTTGTTGTCCCTTTCAGTCTCTACCCAGTCAGCATTCTACGTAAATCTATATCGGGCCGTCATCAGCCCGTCAGGGTAGCTGACGGGCCGATGACGGCCCGATGTAGATTTACGTAGAATGCTAGCTGGGTAATCATTTCTTGTGGAATCTAATTTAAATTGGAACAGAAAATCTGATTTGTGAGGCGAAAGAGAAAAATAGCGGAGGATGCAGATAAAATTTACTGACAGTACAGAAAATAGAATAAAAATACATGTACTAACATGCCTCTCTCTCCCCGCCTGATGCGAGAAGAGTAGGTCCTTCCCACTACCCTAACCCAAGCGATGATTTTTTGCTGCTTAGTTCCAGGAAAAAACTTTCGATTACGAAAACACGCCTATTCAAATATATAGACAATTTCACCTCCAAAACCTGAAAATTTTCAAATAAAAAACTCTGATAATTTCATATTTCTACTCAAAACATAGATTGTGGGTACTCGTTAGAACCGCCTCGGCAAACGGTTCTAACGAGTACCCACGATCAATGTTTTGAGCAGAAATAAGAAAAAAATAATGTATACCCATGTAAGCCCCAGTTTACTAATAAAAGTGGGGTTTGAGGGGGTCTAAATTATATAGGCATGTTTTCGTGATGAAATGTAAATTTAGACTGACGTTTCTGTAAGTTTATACACGTACATGTAAACAGTCCAGGTTAGGGGCAAACCAACAACTCTAACGGAACCTTTTTGTTACATTAAACTTTTGTCATCAAGCCATTTCATCACGAAAACATGCCTATGCAATTCTGACCCCCTTAAACCCCAGTTTTATATAGTTAAACTGTGGTTTACAGGGGTATACATTATTTTTCTTATTTCTGCTCAAAAACATAGATTGTGGGTACTCGTTAGAACCGCCTCACCGAGGGCGGTTCTAACGAGTACCCACAATCTATGTTTTGATTAGAAACATGTAAAATATAGAAATTTTTTATCTGAAAATTTTCATTTTTTGGTGGTAAAATTTTCAGTATATTTGAATAGGCGTGTTTTCGAAATGTTTTGCGGGTTCCGGGAACATCATTATAGGCTCTGATTTTATGTTGGTTATATTTTTCCCCATGACTTTATACATGTTAATGACAGGGGTAAATACATGTGATAACCGGGTGACACAATTTATTACAGAAAGCGGTTGCCACTTTTATCTTTTTTTGCGAAGTATGATTTTATACAGTTGTATACCACTTTTTTTTTTTTTTATAGAAGATTTACGAGTAACCCCTACCGGACATTTTTATCATTGCAACAAGCTGTACTTTAACCGCGTACGTGACGATATTGTCCCTCGACTTTTTCAAAGCAACGTCATGAGAAGGCATCCGAGTATTAAATTAAGAGTGTCGATATCGAATAATATATCCGGCACCCTGGCATATATTGTTTGTGTGTGTGCTTCGGTTTTACGGTTCAGTCGGCCCAATGGGGTTATGTCGAGCGCTGTCAGTTTACTTAACTACGTTTCTACTGGGCAGACTTGGCCCTCTATGCGGTTAACAAGCATTCTTTAGCTAGACATCTGTCCTTTTTGAATCAGCGGAAGGGAGAGAATGACCGTAGAAAATATTTCATGATTAATCTCTACGAAAGAATGTTGCCGACCAGGCGGAGGTCGAACCCGCAACCTCCTGATCACCAGTCGGACGAACATCCAACTAAGCAATCGAGGCTGCTATAGCTATATACATTGTATATATTGTTGAATCGTCTTAAATTTCGAGCCGTCAGGCGAGAAATGTTTAAAATTTTAACTTTTTAAAATTATCAAACAACAAATTTGTCGCTTACCTAATCCATTTGTTTTTGCTAGATGGAGTTAATTAGGCTGTAACCTTAAAAAACACTTCTCCTGATTTCGGGACCACACACACACATATATATTGCCTGCTAAATGGGGAATAGCGGACGACAAAAGTACGCTTTTCTTAGAAATATTTTTGTTCTGGGAGGAGAAGTAGAAAGCATACTTCAAACTGTATTCAAAGGAAAGGCTTCAAAGGCAAATGAAAACAAAAATGCTATACTTCTTTTTATGATCAGAGTAAGAAAGAATTTAAATGTCGGCTTGAATTAAAATTCAGAAGACTAATATTTGCTAACTTTATATATATATATATATATATATATATATATATATATATATATATATATATATATATATATATATATATATATATATATATATATATATATATATATATATAAGAGTGTATTTTATCGTTCAGTCTCACTTGGTTTCCAGTTGTCTGCATTTTTGTCATTGGGAATCTTTTTAATCGTTTTAATGTACCACAACTCATTCATTGCATAAATAGCAACAAGTAACCATTCATTTATCGTATATCGGCATGGCGGCCATCTTAGTTGACGGACCGCGACCATTTTAGCAAGCTTTCGTTTACCCGACCCAATGAAACCTGATGACAGAAAATGGCCGGGCAACTTCAGAGGAGAAGTCGTTTGAAAAATGTTGACGGACGACGGACGGAAAGCGATCACTAACCGAAGGCACGTGTGAGCTAAAAACTGAAATGCTTTGCTGTAGCATTATGCGAACTGCGACGGCACATCAGAGCCACCGTAACATAACCTCACAAACCCATGCATCTGATTACTCATCGCGGAAAGGGATGGTGTGGGGTAGGGTGGGGTGTCATGGAGTAGCTGGGTTGAGGGAAGACTCCTCATCGATGTGCAGGATACTCTAGGCCTTTGATAATTGTATATGTAGCCTAATAGATCCTTTACGCATGTTGAAGCACGCCTAAATAAATAAATAAATAAATAAATAAATAAATAAATAAATAAATGTATGAATAAATAAATTGCTGTCATATAGCGGAGTTTGGCCTGAGTTCTGGATAAATCATTAAGGGTATACGTCCAGCAAACACACAACGTTGAAACAACGTCGATTCAACGTTGACTCAAAGTTTAGACGTTGAATCAACGTTGAATCGACGTTGTTTCAACGTTGTGTGTGCCTGCTGGGACATTTTTTCTTGTATCTCCATAAAAAATGTAGTACTCTTTAGAAGCGCCTCGTTTCTAATGCACGAAAACATACCAATATAATTTTGACCCCCACTTTTATAAAGTAAAACTGGGGTTTACATGGGTATATATTATTTTTATTATTATTATTTCTGCTCAAAAACACAGATTGTGGGTACTCGTTCGAACCATATCGGTGAGGCGGTTCTAACGAGTTTCCACAATCTAAATTTTGAGTAGAAATAAAAAAAAATATCAGATTTTTTATCTTAGGCTACACTGTCAGTTTTTGGTGGCGAAATTTTCAACATATTTGAATAGGCGTGTTTTCGTAATGCAAAACGTCTGTTTTCGAGAATGAATAAGAAAATGTCAATGTTTTTTGAATAAATACGTCTTGTCTAGAAACACGAAATCGATATTATGCTTAAATGTATATTTAACCCTTAAAGTCCTCATTATTCATTATAATTAGGTTTTCTTTTATGTTTATCAGTGAAAATAAAGCTTCATATTTCGTGTGAATCGTCTGTCGATTCATATGAAATGCCAAGTCTTAATTTCTCTGAAATGGAAATGAAAAAAAAATAGAATGTCGTCTGCTGCAGTTTTGCTTAGAGCAATTAAGTACATGCGTACTAGTACAATTGTGCAATGTACAATCTATTCTTGACGACAAAATAATGTAATTTATTTTAGCAGATCGAATAGTTAAATCTTACGTTTTGACTCGGATGTAGTCTTTTTCTTGAACATATTTTTATATTCTCCTATTTTGAAAGAACTTCTAACATTTGCCCTATCATAGCATGGGGGCGAAAAAATATTGAACAGGTCTTAACAACACTGCCTTAATATTGACAATTTGGTTCAATAATTTCGTACAATAAGTATTAGCTTCTGAAAAAAGTTAGAGCGCGTATGTAGCTAATATTGAAATTTAAGTGTAAAACGTTTACCTTTTCTTGTGTTGGGATTGCAGAAAATTAGATTAGGTTAAAAAAAAACCCGTGCAGGCGAAACGAGAAGCTGACCAAAGCCTAATTTTGATGGGCTTGGAGGGGGAGGGGTGGGGGTCACCTAGCAGGCTTAGGGGCACAAACGTGCATCCACGCAGGCTGATCAGAGTCTTTACTGTCTGCCTGAGGACGCTTTGGGTCCTTTGCTTGTAGTCCAAATAAATGACTGAATCTGATAAAATACGCACTAATACCGCAACCAAAGTGCAGAAAAAATACTGAGTACAAAACATTTTTCTTCTCTCCAGCAATAAGAAAATTCTTTTTCATCGATACGATTTCTTGATCGCCATTTTGAATGTCCCGTTTCGAAATCTTCCTTAAAAGATCGACAACATTTTCAAGAGTACTCTCGTGACAAAATTAGTTTAAACATATTTTATTTCCAATTTAGTGCATGTACAAAACATACAATGTCATAACACAACCAGGATTAGAACGGAAGCTTAAAGCTTATTTTGTCCTTTTCCCAAAACATGCATAACTGTATATATACTGGCAGAAAAAAAAACAACTAATACAATACTAATATTTACAAGCGGTTACATCTTATGCATTACATGCATGTTAATACAGTTTAAATTCGCATTATATATACTAAGAAAATAAACTAACATGTAAGGAGTATTTAGTAGCTAATAATAATAATAATAATAATAATAATAATAATAATAATAATAATATTATTATTATTATTATTATTATCATTATTACCATTAGTATTATCATTAATCATTATTGAGTCTGCTGGCGACAGCTAGCAGGCTCTATGCAATCGCATGGGGTTTTTTACTACGTCACAAGCGGATTTTCATCACCGCTATATTCATACGCGCACTACTTCTTAATCAGACGCAATGCGGCACTATTACGGCGAACTGAATGTGAAGCAGGGGAATTTTTTATAGCTTTTCTATTTCGCTAACATAACTGTAACTGAAATCGATTTAGATAGTGCAATTTGAAACATAGACTTCAAAATTCGGTGTAGTAATACACGCGCTACTTTTGTCAATCACCCCACGCCATCTTTGATGTTGTGCTTAGCAACGGAAGCTGAACGAAAAGAAAGTATCAGAATCTACTTATTCGATATTGAATATAGCAAGACATCAGGCATTTAATTCATTCCTCCTACATGAAATTACTTTATTCACACCTCAGTGACACGGAGTTGTCTGACGACTGCTGGCCCATTTATACGTTATGACCCTTCTTTTGTGGACATCGGAAAATCTCTTGAAAACAGAAAAGGGTAGGCATAGCTGGTCGGGCTAATCTGTTGATGCTTAGGTGAAGCACTATCAAATGACAATCATTTATTAAAGCTAATCTGGATTGAACATAATTTCAAATTTATTTAATCTGCTCGTCTTCATAATAAGTTGATAAAGATAAATTTATAAAATTGCTCCAGAATAATCGTGGAGCTACATCAGGTGTTGAATATGATTATATGTATGAACTGGAGCATATCTAGACTTGAACTTTGATAATTCTAGAAATTGGAAATTGCTGCTGGAGATACACTCATTTGGAATAATCAGGTGGTAAACTTCATTGGAAAATAAAGAGGTTCATTACTCCAATCACTGCATTGGCTTATATATACAGATAATAAAATGGATTTTTTTTGTGAAGAAAGAAACAAAACAGAAGAGAAATAATTGTATTTAGTTTTTCAGTACATGGTTAGATTATTTATGTATATCTGTTTTACACAGATGCCTCAGTAAAGACCCATTCTTATTTATACATTAAAAGAAGTAGAATGCATTTCCATCTGACTGATTTTGAGAAATTAAATTGATAGTGAAAGCATGTAGTACAAAGTGTTCATGTTGGTTGTTTTTCAAGGAATAGTAAATTTTCTCACAAAGCCTTGTCTCTGAATGTAAATTTAATATTGGATGAAGCCACTGGTTGTAAGAAAGTGTGAAAATATGGATATAGAGCAAAATCCAGGTCCATCAAATCATATAAATCTAATTATGTAATTAAGTTAATGCCTTTTTTCGCGACACCGCCTTCTGAACAATTCAGAGTAACTACAGTTGCTATACTGGATGTACATTACTCTGTGGTGGTTCTGAATCTCTTTTAACTACACTTTTATTTAACTTTAACATGCGTAAAGTAATGTTATTATTTACCTGTATTATCAGTTAGATAACACACTTTTTGAATAAAAATTACTGGCATGTTTCTTATTTTTCTTAAGGAATATATGTTGTGGATATTCATTAAAAGAGCCCTACCAATGAATGACCTTCTAATAAGTTCCAACATGTTTTTGTGTTGAAATTATAATGAACTAGAACATGTTTTTGAACAACACTATGACCCCAACTATATGGTTTCCCTTAAACATGCATTGTCCATAATACTGAAACACTAAAAATGGCTAACTTCAAAAGTAAGAATAGGATGGCCGAAACATTCCCATACAGAACTAGTATTTTTACCGCTGGGCGGCGAATAAATTCCAACCACAGTTTCGTCTGCCATCATAATGAGAGTAAAGCAAAATGCAATTGGCTATCAGTCAAGCGTCATCCAATCAAAATCGCGCTCTGAAAATGTCACTTTGTAGACCAGATAAAAGAATGTAACGAACACAAATAAGCGAATCTGAATAGAAGCGTTCATCATATCGATACTCCATCATGTGTATCGATACATGAAGCGTATCGGGATGCACCAATGCATCGATGAATCGTCCCACCACTAGGCGTAACTCAGCTAATATTGGACTGTAACCTCAAAACAATATGCCCTTCTCTACATCTTGGTCTAACTATAGCATAAATGAAGTTTCAGCTTGATCGGATATAAATTGTAGGAGGAGTTAACCAGAAACTAGAAGTTTAAAGAAATTTTCAGTGGGGCTTAACTCTGCTAATATTTAGTGGACTGTAACCTTGAAACAATATGTGCTGCTCCACATCATGGTCTAGCTATAAATGAAGTTTCAGCTTGATCGGATGTAAATTGTAGGAGGAGTTAGCCGGAAACGAAAAGTTTAATGAAATTTTAAAAGGGACATAACTCTGCTAATATCTGGTGGACTGTGACCTAGAAACAATATGCACTGCCCCCACATCTTGGTCTAACTATAAATGAAGTTTCTGCTTGATCAGAGGTAAATTGTAGGAGCAGTTATCCGGAAACGAAAAGTTTAAAGGAATTTTCAAAGGGCTATAACTCTGCTGATATTAAGTGGACTGTAACCTCAAAACAATATGCACTGTTCCACATCATGGTCTAACTATAAATGGAGTTTCAGCTTGATCAGATGTAAAGTGTAGGAGTTAACCAGAAACGAAATGTTTTCTGAAATTTTCGAAGGGGCATAGCTCTGCTAATAATTGGTGGTCTGTAGCCCAAAAACAATATGTGCTGCTTCACATCATGGTCTAGCTATATACCAAGTTTCATTTTAATCGGATGTAAACTGTAGGAGGCATTAGCCGGAAACGAAAAAGTTTTCTGACGGACGTCATACCCCGTAAAATAATATGTCCCGTTTTTCAAACAGGTGTATAATAATTCAAAAAAGTATAAATGCAAGAGTTATGGTTCTTGCGCGCTGCATGTTGTCTAATGCTGATTGATATTTACATGACCTTTCTTGAAGATATCTTGAACAGGTTTCAAGTTACAGAGCGGACACGATTTTGTGACGCATAAAGTTCCAAGTGAAATAAATCAAAAAGTTTAAATGCAAGACGTATGGTTCTTGTGCTCTGCATGTAAGATAATGTTGATTGATATTTATATGAAGTTATGTGGAGACAGCTTGAACCATTTTCAAGTTACAGAGTGGACAAGATTTTGTGACAGACGCCCGAGGGAAAAAACAATACACATCTCCCTACCCTAAAGGGAGGAGACATAAATATCAGAATCCTAGCTCAAGCGGGAGGGGGTATATTGCTTTTGGTGCAGATCTTATCAGCACTGGCGTCCCCATCCAAGGGTGTGTGTGTGGGGAGGGGGGGGGGGGAATATTTAGAACAGAATAGATTCAAAAACAGGCATAACTGGCATGCTAGGTCCAATGGGGGAAAAAAAAAAAGCAAGAGGACCATGATGGTCCTATATCGCTCACCTGAGCAAACAGCATTGCATACTTACTGTTGAAGTTTCAGCCAAGTTTACTGCTCTAAAATTTTTGTATAAATTTTATAACCCTGCACCCCAGTGGCCATGTTTTTTTCATCCATCATGATGGCTTGAACTGAATAGTGAAAGAGGATCACCAAAGGAACAATTCTGCTGTTATATTGAAATTGGTCCAGTGGTTTCTGACAAATAGATTTTTAAAATGTCTTATATAGATATATAGGGAAATTAAGCCCCACCCCCTAACGGCCATGTTTTTTGACAAATCATGACAGCTTGAACAAACTTGGTAGAGGGTCACCAAAGGAAAAATCCTGCCAAGTTATATTGAAATCGGTTCAGTGGTTTCTGACAAGAAGATTTTTAAAGTTTTCTATTTAGATATATAGGGAAAATAAGCCCCACCCCTAGCAACCATGTTTTTTGACGAATCATGATTGCTTGAACAATCTTGATAGGGGGTCACCAAAGCAACATTCCTGGCAAGTAATATTAAAATCAGTCTGGTGGTTTCTGACAAGATGAATTTTAAAGTTTTCTATACAGATATATACGGAAAATAAGCCCCGCCCCATGAAGGCCATGTTTTTTGACGTATCATGAGGGCACAATCTTAGTAGAAGGTCACCAAAGCACATTCCTGTCAAGTTACATTGAACTCAATCCAACGGTTTCTTACGAGAAGATTTTTAAAAGTTTTCTATATAGGGAAAATATGCTCCGCCCCCTAGCCGCCATGTTTTTTGATGAATCATAACGGCTTGAACAATCTTGGTAGAGGGTCACCAAAGAAATATTCCTGCCAAGTTATATTGAAATCGGTCCATTGGTTACTGAGAAGAAGATTTTTAAACTTTTCTATATAGATATATTTGGAAAATAAGCCCCTCCCAGTGGCGGCCATTGTTTTTTGACGAATCATGATAACTTGAACAATCTTGGTAGAGGGTCAACAAGGAAAGATTTCTACCAAGTTATAATGAAATCGGTCCAGTGGTTTCTGACAAGAAGATTTTTAAAGTTTTCTATAGAGATATATAGGGAAAATAAGCCCCACCCCCTGGCAGAATTTTTTTTAGACGAATCATGACTGCTTGAACAATCTTGGTAGCAGGTCACCAAAGCAACATTCCTGCCAAGCTATATTGAAATTGGTCCATTGGTTTCTGACAAGAAGATTTTTAAACTTTTCTATATAGATATATGGGGAAATTAAGCCTCCCTCCCCACCCTACACCCGGCGGCAATGTTTTTTTGACAAATCATGATAACTTGAACAATCTTGGTTAAGGGTCAAAAGGAAAGATTTCTGCCAAGTATTAATGAAATCGGTCCAGTGGTTTCTGACAAGAAGATTTTTAAAGTTTTCTATATATATAGGGAAAATAAGCCCCGCCCCCTAGCTGCTATGTTTTTTGACAAATCATGACGGCTTGGACAATCTTGGTAGAGGATCACCAAGGAAACATTTTTGCCTTGTTATATAGAAATCGGTCCAGTGCTTTCTAACATGAAGATTTTTAAAGTTTTCTATATAGATATATAGGGAAACAAGAGGCCCACGGGCCACGGCTCGCTCACCTGAGTCATTGCAGACATGCAGATGTTATGCAACATTTTTCCAATCCTATCATCACAACTAATGAAAAGATCATCATTTGAGCAGTTCTTAGTTTTGAAGAAGAATATATGGGCCTGACAGTCAATGGAGCATGATCATTTGAATAAACCATCAGTCATATTTCAACAGTAGGATCAATTTGAAATTTGGTGGAAATTGGCTAAGTGGATTCTGAAGAATCATGATTTTATACATGTAAACAGCACAGTGGCAGAGAAATATAATAAATATAAACAAGATGATGGCCATCTAAGATTTCCAATCAGAACAATTTTAACTACTGTTGATCTACAATTCACTTGAATACTTTCAATATAAATGTATATGGCCCATACAAATGCATGGGGAAGCAAATTTGAACTTGGAGGTAAAAAGGTCAAACATCAACATAGAACCATCATTTTAGCAATTTTGGTAGCTCTCCTGTCCCTCATAATTTGTGCAAAGATAAGGGCCCAGGGCTTATTTGGTTATGGAGAAGAAGATTTGTAAATTTTTTTTTACCATTATATGGGCATGGCAGCCATTTTGATCAATGGACCATGCCCATTTTAGCAATCTTTCATTCTCCTGCCCAAGGAGGCTCTGCATGAAATTTGAGCAACACTGGCCCGGAGGCTTCAGAGGAAAAGTCATTTGAAATTATCAACATTTTTTCCATACAAATGTATGGGGCCCATACAAATGCATACAGAAGCAAACTTGACCTCGCCGTAAAAAGGTTAAATGTCAATGTATGACAATTATTTTAGCAACCTTGGTAGACCGCCCGTTCCCGATGATATATGCAAACATTCAGCCACATGCCATCCTCGATTTTGGAGAATAACATTTTTAAATGTTTTTTTCCCATATAAATGCATAGGGAAGCAAACGACCTTGCCGTAAAAAGGTCAAATTTTAGCAACTTTGGTAGACACTCCGTCCCCGATGAATTATGCAAAGATTCAGCCCCAAAGCATCCTCGGTTCTGGAGAAGAAGATTTTTAAATGTTTTTACCATATATGGGCATGGCGGCCATCTTGGTTAATGAACTGCGACCATTTTAGCAATCTTATGTTCCCCTCAACCTAAGGAGGCTCAATATGAAATTTGAGCAAATTTGGCCCAGAGGCTCCAGAGGAGATGTTATTTGAAATTCTGAACATTTTTCCCATATAAATGCATAAGGAAGCAATATTGACCTTACCGCAAAAAGGTCAAATGTCAATGTACAACCATTATTTTAGCAACTTTGGTAGCCCTCCCATTCCCGATGATATGTGCAAAGATTCAGCCACAAGGCATGCTCGGTTTTGGAGAAGAAGATTTTTAAAGGTTTTTCCCATACAAAAGCATATGGAAGCAAACTTGACCTTGCCGTAAAAAGGTCAAATGCCAACGTACGACAAATCTTATAACAACTTTGGTAGACCTCTTGTCCCTGATGATTCTAGCAAAGATTCAGCCCCAAGGCATCCTCGGTTATGGAGAAGATTTTTAAAGGTTTTTACCATATATGTTCATGGAGGCCATCTTGGGTCAACGGACCATGACCATTTTAGCAATCTTTCGTTCCCCCACCCTAAGGAGGCTCCACATGAAATCTGAGCAAAATTGGCTCAGCGGCTTCAGAGGAGAAGTCATTTGAAAATGTTAATGGACGGAGGAAAAGTGATCACTATAGCTCATCCTGAGCAGAGGTCAGGTGGGTTAAAAAAAAAAAGTCCCACCCCCCTGGCGGCCATGGTTTTTGACGTATCATGACGGCTTGAACAATCTTGGTAGAAAGTTTCAAAAGAAACATTCCTGCCGTGTTATATTGAAATCGGTCCAGTGGTTTCTGACAAGAAGATTTTTAAACTTTTCTGTATAGATATATACGGAAAATAAGCCCCGCCCTCTGGTGGCCATGTTTTTTGAGGAATCCAAATGGCTTGAACAATCTTGGTAGAGGATTACTAAAGGAACCTTTCTGTAAAATTATATTGAAATTGGCCCAGTGTTTCTGACAAGAAGCTTTTAAAAGTTTTCCATATAGATATATACATGTAGGAAAAATAAGCTCCGCCCCCTGGCAGCCATGTTTTTTGACGAATCCAGATGGCTTGAACAATCTTGGTACAGGATCACCAAACAAACATTCCTGCAAAATTATATTGAAATCGGTCCAGTGGTTTCTGACAAGAAGATTTTTAAAGTTTTCTATATAGATATAAAGGGAAAATAAGCCCCGCCCCCTGGCGGCCATGTTTTTTGACGAATCCAAATGGCTTGAACAATCTTGGTAGAGGATCATCAAAGTAACACTCCTGCAAATTTATATTGAAATTGGTCATACTTTACTGGATGTATTTGGCCAGACAGTCCCGAGCAAACATTGTAAACCCCCATGAGATGCTACAAAATGCGGTGTCACATCAGGGGCTTAACTGTTTGCCACCCATTGAGCTATTTTTAGACAAAACATTCGGTAGTAAATTGTACTTGTTAGCTCACCTGAGCGCAAAGTGCTCATGGTGAACTATTGTGGTCAGTCAATGTCCGTCGTCCGTCATGGGACGTCAACAATTGATTTAAAAGCCTACTCCTACACCCCTGGGCAAATTGACTCGATACTTGGTAGGAAGCATCGGGGTGACTTGTACATCAAAAATAGCTAAAATCATGCCGATCGGAAATCCAAGATGGCCGCCATGGCCGCCATCTTGAAAATCTATTTTTCGCTTCTTCTCCTGAACCGAAAGGCCAATTGACTCCAAACTTTCTAGGAAGCACTGGGGTGACTTGTAGATCAAAAATAATTAAAATCTTGCCAATCGAAAATCCAAGATGGCCGCCATGGCAGCCATCTTAAATCTATTTTTAGCTTCTTCTCCTGAACCGAAAGGCCAATTGACTCCAAACTTGCTAGGAAGCATCGGGGTGACTTGTAGATCAAAACCAGCTAAAATCGTGTTGATCAGAAATCCAAGATGGCCACCATCTTGAAAATCTATTTTTCGCTTCTTCTCCTGAACGGAAAGGCCAATTGACTCCAAACTTGCTAAGAAGCATCGGGGTGACTTGTAGATCAAAAATAGCTAAAATCATGCTGATCGGAAATCCAAGATGGCCGCCATGGCAGCCATCTTGAAAATCTATTTTTCGCTTCTTCTCCTGAACCGAAAGGCCAATTGACTCCAAACTTGCTAGGAAGCATAGGGGTGACTTATAGATCAAAAGACGCTTAAATCATTCCAAACGGAAATCCAAGATGGCCACCATGGCGGCCATTTTGAAAATCTATTTTTCGCTTCTTCTCCTGAGCCGAAAGGCCAACTGACTCCAAACTTCGTAGGAAGCATCAGGGTGACTTGTAGATCAAAAATAGCTAAAACCATGCTGATCAGAAGTCCAAGAGGGCCACCCTGGTGGCCATCTTGAAAATCTTTTTTTCGCTTCTTCTCCTAAACCCAAAAGCTAGTTGACTTGAAACTTGGTAGGAAGCATCGGGGTGACTTATAGATTAAAAATGGCTAAAATTGTTCTGATTGGAAATCCAAGATGGCTGCCATGGTGGCCATTTTGAAAATGTAGATTTTTCACTTCTTCTCCTGAATCAAAAGGCTTATTGGCTTTAAACTAGGTAGGAAGCATCAGAGTGACCTGTAGATCAAAAATAGATAAAATCATCCCTATCAGAAATCCAAGATGGCCGCTATGACAGCCATCTTTAAAATCTATTTTTCGCTTCTTCTCCTGAATTGAAAGGCCATTTGACTCAAAACTTGGTAGGAAGCATTTAGGTGACTTGTAGATCTAAAATAGCTTAAATTGTTTGGATAGGAAATCCAAGATGGCTGTCATGGCGGCCATCTTGAAACTCTTTTCCTTTCACTTATTTTCCTGAACCAAAGGGCCAGTTTATTTGAAAATTGGTAGGAAGCATCAGGATGACATGTTGATATAAAAATAGCTAAAATCCTTCCGATTGGAAATCCAAGATGGCGGCCATCTTGAAAATCTATTTTTCTTTACTTCTTCTGAACTGAAAGACCATTTATTGACTCGAAACTTGGTAGGAAGCATCAGGGTGACTTGTAGATCAAAAAACGCTCAAATGGTTGCGATAAGAAATCTCAAATTGCGGCTATGGTGGCCATCTTGAAAATCTGTTTTGAACTTTTTCCCCTGAACCGAAAGGGCAATTGACTTAAAGTTCATTGGAAGTATCGAAGTAACTTGTAGATCAACAGTAGCTAAAAGTCATTCTGATTGGAAATCCAAGATGGCTACCATCTTGTTTATGTTTATTATATTTCCCTGCCACTGTGCTGTTTACATGTATAAAATCATGATTCTTCAGAAACCACTTAGGCAATAGCAACCAAATTTCATATTGATCCTACTGTTGAAATGTGATTGAGAGTTTGTTCAAATGATCACACTCCATTGACTGTCTTGCCATATATAATATTCATCTTAAAAATTAAGAACTGCTTAAAGGATGATCTTTTCATTAGTTGCGATGACAGGATTGGAAAAATGTTACATAACATCTGCATATCTGCACTCACAATGCTACTCAGGTGAGTGGCCTGTGGGCCTCTTGTTCAATTTTAAATAAAGTATGGTAAGGAGTTGAGGTGAGTAACCGACCCAGAAATCAAATTTTGGGTAAGGTGTTCACATGCTGTGTTTAAAGGAGTGTAGATATTGATGTAGTGTATGTACAAGAATCTCAGACATGTGACGGACTATTGAAGCAATATAATTATGAGCCTCTTCATGGGATAAAAATCTTATGCCATATGCGAACAACAAAGACACATGGTTTTTGCTATGCGCAGTCTGATCAGCACCGTTGTTGTTCGCTGTCTAGACAGTAAACAACCTATCAAAACTTTCAAGACTAGCTAATCTGGCACAATGGCCGAGTTAGCCAGTCTACGGCTGAGTAAGCAGGTCTGAGTCTTATTTGGTCGAAAACCTCGAAGACAGGTTTTTCATGTCGTTGCTTATATATTATCTGTACTTTGACAAAGTGCAGGGAGACTTTGTAGCGGCATCACACAGTGCTAAACACAAGCTACAATTGGATTAATTAACGCATAATTTTACTGCAAGCATATTTTATTTTCGGGCTTCAGAAGGGGGAAAATAGGACCTTATGCACATACTCCTTTCAACTTCTTAAACCTCATTGAAATATATTTATATCGGAAAGATTATTAAATCCAGAAAATAGGAGCTAAATTTTGCAGTAAGGAGGGTGTACATGCCGAAAAATTGTTATGCCATGAATTATACGATTTTTGCTTAAAGGATCTGTTTTAAGGTCTTTGTGAACATGTCGCTTTGCGACAAATGTCTTATATTGAATTAATTTTCTCCGTAACACATTATCCAAGTTGATAAAATAATATATAGAGGCTGTTGCATTATGTGAGGGATTTTTACAGATCCCTCATTTATTATTCGGAACTAGCGAAACTATTTGGAACTAGCCAAATCAGTGGAGAACTTCACATTCATCACAAGGGCAGATAACCTAAGGCGAAGGACAAAGTCTTTGGTGTGATATTTCAAGGAAGGCTAGTACTCTGTATCAGCCAATAAAGTCCAAATTTTGATCAGCCACTTATTTGGAAATTGTTATGAAGCATAACTTTACCTGGTTCTAGCCAAATGACTGTATCTGATCAATTGTGCCAGCTTTAGTGTTCAGACAACAAAATTCACTTGCCTACACCTATATGCTTATGTGTGTGCAGAGTTGGAGCATGGGCATGTCACTATGACTTTGAGGATTCAAAATGTTCTTGGTATTTTTGCAGCTAATAAAAATTGTCCAGATAATTGAGGAGTGTGGGTAAAAAATATTTCAGTCATTATAAATAAAGATAAAGAGCCTTAAATAAAAGGTTGCATATAAGAATTTAAGAAATAGACAACATAAGCTGTGTAGAGCTTTTAATGCTTATAAGTTCTTTCAACAGCTAGCCCTACTGGGATGTCCAACAGAACCATGATCAAAATCAAGATTTGTGATCTAGTTTGCTAAGTTTTTACTAAACATATGTGTACAGTATAATAATTACTGTATTTTTTAAGTCTAGTCCCATATAATTCACATCTTAGAATTTTTTGCTGTTATTATTTAGCCCGGTTTCATGTATTTTCACGTTACTAATGGTAAAACGTTTCATCATAACTACTTACAGAGACAAATGCTGAAAATAATTCTGAAGTCATCTAAATTATTATCTGAGCATTTATTTTATGTACAAATAATGCAGTTCTTTGGATTTGATTTGTGAAAGCATTTGTGTAAACAAGCCAACCATGTTGCCGCCATTTTGAACCAAAAGCCATGTAACTTCGCGTTAATTAAATTTTTGGCAGAAAATCATCATGTAATTGTAATGTGATTTTTGCAAATTTTGGCCATTTTCAAAATAAAGTACGGATACCGTATTAATCCGCCTATAAGACGATTTGTTTATAAGACGGGGGCTGTTTTTGGGCCCTTCCCAGGCAGAATTTTGCTTTTAATTAATTATAAGATGGGTTAAAAAAGTCGCCTGTCGGAGACATTCCCTGCCACTCAGAAATTCCTAAAGTACATGAAGACATCGGCGATGATTGGTCAGATTTGTAAGTGAATTTATCACAGAGCAGGAATTAAAAAAAAACTCCCAACACCACTTACAAGCATGCATACCGTATTTAACTGTGTATAACACGCACCTTATTTACCCAGAAAACGTTTATAAAAATCCGATGTGTATTATTTATAGGAACACCAAAATCGGGACAGAAATCACCAAGATAATCGGTCGCGAAAACTCATGAAATTCACGATCGCCCGTAAAAAATGCGAAGTAGAATGATTGCTATAAGATATTCATGATTTTTTATACCTATCTCGCCCATACCAGGGTTCTGGCAGCTCAAAACAAGCAACTCGATCTGATTTGTAGTAATTTGATATCCTTTTCATGTCCATGCTTTTTTTGTTTACGCTTTTTTATTTTGCTGATCATGTGATCTTTTCAAAGGGAAACTACTCAAACAGGCATATGCATATGAATTGATTACCGGACTTTGACAAGACTCAACCGTAACTTGAATAAATCAGCCTGCACAACTGATTTATTGTAGTTCAAAATAGGAAATAAATTTGGTAGAACATAAATATTGGCACGAACGATCATACATTGAAAAAATAAAAAAGTATTGAAGTTTATGCAATCATTAAAATTATTGATAATAAACAAAACCAACTGGGCTTTTGAGGTAGGTAGATTGGTCATTTGCATTTTATCTTTTATTTTCTTACCACCCAGCTAGCATTCTACGTAAATCTACATCGGGCCGTCATCGGCCCGTCAGCTACCCTGACGGGCCGATGACGGCCCGATATAGATTTACGTAGAATGCTGACTGGGCATATGCTTATCTTTTTTTTTTTTTTTTTATTTAAACTTTTCTTCCAACTTACCAAAAAAATTGTTTGAAATAAACAATGTTTATGATAAAGAAAATCAAACTACCAGCGTGCATCTGTGCACTTAATTGGTTAATTGGCAGTCAGATTGACAACTAGTCGACTTTAGTTGTTGTTTGCATTGCCCTGAGGCACTGAGTTGATAATTTCACGTCTCAGTTAAGAAAGTGACACAAAGGTGTTAATTATGAGAACACAAAAGAAATAACTACATTTTTATTATCATAGCGTCTGCAGTGGGGAAGCAAAGAACTGCCTACACTACATCAAGTTGCCTGAGGCCCATGGTAACAGAGCTGCACAACGAAAATTCAGTTAGCATTATCGTAAATTCGGCCTGTTTCTACTCTAAACCTTCCGAGTTCGGCCATTTTCAACTCAATCCTAGTGAAATTTGACACTTAGTATCTGGTGACTTAGTAAATAACGCACAAATTCTTCGTGTTTTACATAGAACATCTCTTTTTTTTTTTATTTCAGAACTATTTAGCAAATATTCAGTGCGTGTTATACACGGGTGCGAGTAATACACAGAAAAATTCGGTACTTCACCTACAAAATTACCTTGCTGCTATATTTCTGTCAAGGGACGAAGGTAAACATTATATCCTTCTACCGGTTTCGAAGATCGGCATTTTCCGTGACCACGTGGCACCACCGGACTTTGCCGAAAATACCGATATGACCAAAGATCTTGATTATAAGATGGGTCTGGATTTTTGGGGGCTTTTTTTTTTTTTTTTTTTTTGGAAAAATCCCCGTCTTATAGGCGGATTAATACGGTACCTTAGATTTGATATTTTCATAGAAAAAATAAGTTAGTCTTAGCTGTAAAAATTGATTTAATAGATATAGGTGTAAATGTCATTAAGGACTGTTATCACCACGGTCAATATATTTCTTTTCTAAGCGGAAATCACAAAACAACAGTGTATTTCTGAAAACAAACCTTGCCCACTAAAGCGTGACTTTGTATTTTAAACATCCAGCAGGTAGGTGGCGCTGCCGTTTATTTTCATTGAGAAATCAATTTAACGCAATATTGAATTTAACGCGAAAATACATGGAGTATATTACTTTTATTCACACAGACAATTTAGGCTGACAAAATTAATCAGATAATTGATTAACTGATGTATAAATTCCACAAAAATGATTATCATTACAGATGTCTTATAATCAATGAGACGCCACATTTTGCGGCATCCCATCTGGGTCTACACTGTTTGCTCAGGCCTATTTGACCAAATACATACAGTAAAGTATAACATGGGAAGAGTCCTGCTCAGACAGACAAGTAAATTGACCAAATCTTTTGTGATAAATAATCGATCACAATGACAGGAGTGATAATCGACCAGATTAGCCAGCCTTAGAGTCTATTTATACATTGTATTTGCTGTATGATGATTCTAGCGAATAAAAAGAAAAGAAAAAAATGCAACAATGTATCCATTTAAAGATACTGCCTCCAGATTTGTGGGACTTTTACCCAACCCGATCACATGATGAACAGGCCCTGCCTAAGGCAACTCTGCCCTGGAGACTATAGGCAGCCCAACTACTTCGCTGGCCCCGATGGGCGGGGGCCGTGGTCTGTGGGTCGTGATTTCTGAATACCCGATAATCAGTGCACGCCGGTAATAGGTACCAAGTTACGCTACACTACCGTTCACAGGAGCTTGACATTGGATAATTTCTACTTATAGGGCCTGTCCTTCGAACCTTCGATTATTTCATAATCGTAGGGACAGGCCCTATAAGTAGAAATTAGCAAACGTCAAGCTCCTGTGCTACCGGTTGCCTACATGAAATGCACTTTACGGCATCAGGAATTTTGCTGAAGAACTGAACAAGTATCTGTTGTTGTTTTTCGCGTGCGACACACCATGAATTTCAAAAATGCAGGTAAAAGAAGCTTTCATGTCTGTAGCCTCGCGAAAAATAAACTGTTCGACAGCCGGTAGATTCTAGTAAACAAGCTGGTTGTCATACGACAACACACACAGTTGTCGCAACACCCAGAAGGTCGGAAACCAGACACGATACGTATCGCTGAGCACTTTCATTGGCTGACTGACATCACATGTCTCAGTCGAAACACTCGGTGTTATTCGCTTTAATCATTGTGACTTTTCAGGCCACGGCATGGGTCCGTACACACAATTCTGTTCTATTCCATACGTGTTATCATTTGACGCCGACGTCATGGCTGCTTCTTCGCGGCTGCTTCTTCGCAGCCACGAGGCGGTGTCGCTACAAGAAAATGCATCTGTATTATTGCAAGGAAGTATCCATCAAAGAGATGGGATATTTAGTCCTGATTCAAGAGGGCGTCAGTGCCTACCATGTTGTTTAGTATTATTGGTGAAAGCTGTACAGAAAAGGATCTGTACCAACAAATTGAATGTCAACAACATGAATGAAATTCTGTTTGCAGGAGATAAATTATACAAGTATGCAAAAAAGAATGCCAAGACATATCATGACTATTTAGAGCCATGTGATTTGCCATCTTATTTTTCACTTGACAACCAGCATTATCCCTGGAAAGTGAAAAAAAAAAAACAAAAAAAAAAAACATTTTCAGGAAATTTAAATATCTTATCCTTAGTGGAGTATCCTTTCCTTGATTTAGAGACAGGACTCGCTATGACTTTCTCATTCAACCCATATGCAGTCTTCATTTGCAACGGCTTTTCTATTGCATTATTGGAACAAGGTGACTGTTTCTGCCTTTTTGAGTCACATGCAAGAGCTTCAGATGGAATGCCAAATGTTAATGGCAAAAACATTTTGTTAAAGAAAACAAATATAACTGGCATTTTCCTTACATTTGCGTAGATTGTTTAGTTTTGATAATTCCTTTACTACAACAGCGGTGAGTCAGTTTGATTTGCATTCGCTCTGTATATCTCATGTTTGCAGGGAGACCATAAAATGATACCAATGAGCTGGGTTTCAAATTTGTGACATAACTACCTATCCTCCTTTACAAGAATGTATTTCATTTGAGTTGTGGCCATCACAGCCTTATGCTTCCTCCCAGCTTGCTGACAGCTTAAATGAACACGGTTCCGCATTACTTGATTCACCCCTTATATGTGAAGAATTGCAAACCTCCCTGAATAAGAAACTTAAGTTAAGTGACACATCAAAAGATGGTTTGAGCAGTAAGAAATTTAAAAACAAAGAAAGTGCTATAGTCACACAGTTTCACAAGTTGGTGTCTTGTGGTCCCCAGTACATATGTACAAGTTGTTGTCAAACATTTTTCAGACATTCTGATGTTAAATTTGATATTCAGGGTCTAAAGCCCGAGATGAAAAGACTCTGTACATTAGGACATAAAAGTGTGGAGGATAAGGAATGGATCTGTCAACAATGTACTAATAGTTTGAAGAAAAAATAACTTGAACAAATATCTTCCTTTTTGTCAAGCCCGCTTGCGCTGAGCAAGACATAGTCACCATAGCTGCATTTAAGTGTATATTAGTGAGTCCATCCGTATTTGTCCGTCCTAGCTAGAAATTTTGCATGCAGAATCATCTTTCAGTGTAGTTTGAAATTTCTCCAAGACTTGGCCTTGAGGTCAGATTTGTCAAGGACATGCACTTACCAGCAGAATTTAAGAGTTTTTAAAGAAAGTCTTCTATTCAGGAAGTGCAATGCCCAGATGCTTGATATATTCCATAGAGCTCCATCTTATCGTATAGTATTGGTAGCATTGGAATGTCATCTATCTTCTTTGCATGTATTGTGTAAAATTGCATAGAAGATACACAGCACTCCATTAGTACTTTACAAGCTAGCAGACTCTTAGGACTATCAGTCCTTTGATTATTATGTTGGTACAATACTAGGTACAAAAAGTGAGAATAATACTCAAAGGGTAGAAGTAAGTAGGGGATAGAAGGGAAAGTAGAAAAAAAAAGAAAGAAAAACAAAATAAGAGAATAATTGCTCTGGAGATGGAGGGGTACAGAGAATGCAAGTAACTCAAAATCGTTTGGTTGACTGTATGTACCTTTGCACGGATTTGAATATTTCCATGTTGGTTTCAAAAGATAGAGTTAAGTTCCCCTTTAAGAGTACATCTAATGTTATATCACAAAACTGTGATACTTTCCGAAATAGTTCCAGTCGATGTTCATTGTAAAGCATACACTTAAGAAAGAAATGGTCCGCGTTTTCTATATCTCCGCTTCTGCAAGCACACAATGGACTTTCTACTATGTTCTTTAGAAAAAGATCGTTATTCAAAGCGCTACAACTTGTGCTTATCTTAGTATGCAAGATCTGGAGTTGACGTGGTCCAGTATAATAATGTTTGGGTATAACAACTGTGTTTTCGTGTATTTTTCTTTTGAAAGATTCAACTGTATCAGCATTCCTAGTATCATCGGCTAGGTTATTCCAGTCCCTAATTACTGAAGGGAGAAAGGAGTGAAAATACTGACTTGTATGTGATACTAAAGTTTGAACGTTATTTGCATTTCTCAAATTGTAACGAGAAACATTTTGCACTTGAGGTGGTACTAAGTAAGATAGATAAAGAGGAGACAAATTGTAAAACATTTTATAAAAAAGCACGAGTTTATGTTTTTTCCTTCTGGCTTCTAATGTTTCCCACCCTATTTCTTCATACAGTTTTTGAAGAGAAACCAGTTTGGTTGTTCCCGTTGCAATACGTGCTGCTTCAATTTGTATTTTCTCAAGATCTTGTTTTTCCTGTTGTGTACAGTTATCCCAAATGACATCTGCATATTCCAGTACTGGTCGAATGAAAGAAATATAAATAGTTTCTAAAGCTCTCCTGTCAAGGTCATATTTAAATTTTCTCATTAAATTAATTCTAGCCCATGCCCTGTCTTTAATATAATCTATGTGTTTATGCCAGGAACAGTCTTCACTAAAATAAACTCCTAAGTGTTTATGAAATTGAACTTCTTTAATTTCTTAGTTTAACATATATAATGGCGGGTGAATAGGACGATTAATTCTACGAGAAAGCAAAAGCACTTCATTTTTAATGACAGATTTCTATCTGTCATTCCTTGCTGGCAGAAGCGTTCTCAAGTTGCTTCCGGCTCTCAAGTTGCTTCCGGCTTTCACTACCACTGAAATATGTGTCCGCTCAAAATGTAGTCCGATGCTATTAATATCTTTATAGCGCCGTGCAATTTTTAAAGCAGGCGACATTCAGAATTCTCCCTTATTTGCAGAGAAAACCAGACTAAGCATTTCATATGAATTGTTTGCCAACGGATGAATCGCATGAAATTCTCTGATATAATAAGACAAAAAATAAAATTGACATCTGCTACAGTCGTTGTATGCAGTCTAAGGGTTAACATATCAAAATACTTGTGTATCAATACGCCTGCGCTGGACTAAAGACGTGGCGCGAGAAACTAGAGCGTAAGCCACTGTTACCAGCAATATAAACACTGTCTAATCAGCTATTACTCTCCAAATTATATATAGATTCTGAAGATTTTTTATGCATGATAATAAAAAGAAAAAAAGGCTGTGCTCATAATCATGCTGTAAAGTGTTTTCTTCGATATTATCTGAGTGCGTTAGATAGGTTGTAAGGTTGATCTGCGCAATTTGTTGTTAGCTATTAATAGAACAGGCGCTGCCTCATGACCCGCGTGTCAAAAAATAGCAGATATTTTACCGTAAAACATAATTTGACATTTCATGCAAATTGTCTCAAATGAGGAATCAGTTAGCATGAAATGTCAAATACTGTCTCCTTGGGAAAATAACTATTTCAAAATATGGTATGATAAAACTTTTACACAGAGCACTTGTACATTTGTCTGACGTGTGTAAAAAATTCAATACTGTCGGATTAAAGGGACAGGGCTTTAGTCAAACATTACAAGATGTAATCTCGCTGTTGTTGATTTGCTTAACATTAAAATATTTTATCTGCGGCATTTTAATAAAAAGGATGCTTGGGTTTAAAGTGTAACTATTTATCAGAAAAAAAGGAAAGTGTTGAAAATCTCTATTGCTACTTTGGTTATTTCCTCTTATTGAACGCTCGATTGTGAAAGTGAAAGTAGACAACAAGTTGGCTTCTTTAAAAAGAACCCAACGAAAGGTTCGCATCTTGTTTTAAATTTGCAGGTTTGCACAGCAAATTTAATGCCGTCATTTGCAACCATTTTTTAAGTACAGGTATTAAGTTATTGAAGAGAATTTATCACAATTTTAGCTCTTTATTGCATGTGATAACTGGCTTTTTGCAACATTTTGAGACAAAATATTTCTTTTGAAACTTCAAAACATCAAGTGGAACTTCATGGCACTATATATATATACCTCTGCAAGCATTTGATATCTGAATTTGTAGTACTACATTTTTAAACAAATGTGAAACCTTTTTATTGGACGGGTTTTCAAAAATCTGTCCTTTAAAATAGCGAACCCCGGCAGGTTTACCTTTTGGTTAACCTTTCTGATAAACCCGTCCATAATGCCGTTAGACGTTCTTCTTGTAAATGTTTTATACAAATTAAGACTTTTTATGATGAATTTCTGATAGAATCTGTCATTTCAGTGCCTTTGGCGCTTTGATTGAGTCTGCTAGCGACAGCTAGCAGGCTCTATGCAATCGCATGGGGTTTTTTACTACGTCACAAGCGGATTTTCATCACCGCTATATTCATACGCGCACTACTTCTTAATCAGTCGCAATGCGGCACTATTACGGCGAACTGAATGTGAAGCAGGGGAATTTTTTATAGCTTTTCTATTTCGCTAACATAACTGTAACTGAAATCGATTTAGATAGTGCAATTTGAAACATAGACTTCAAAATTCGGTGTAGTAATACACGCGCTACTTTTGTCTATCACCCCACGCCATCTTTGATGTTGTGCTTAGTAACGGAAGCTGAACGAAAAGAAAGTATCAGAATCTACTTATTCGATATTGAATATAGCAAGACATCAGGCATTTAATTCATTCCTCCTACATGAAATTACTTTATTCACACCTCAGTGACACGGAGTTGTCTGACGACTGCTGGCCCATTTATACGTTATGACCCTTCTTTTGTGGACATCGGAAAATCTCTTGAAAACAGAAAAGGGTAGGCATAGCTGGTCGGGCTAATCTGTTGATGCTTAGGTGAAGCACTATCAAATGACAGTCAGTTATTAAAGCTAATCTGGATTGAACATAGCCATTTCAAATTTATTTAATCTGCTCGTCTTCATAATAAGTTGATAAAGATAAATTTATAAAATTGCACCAGAATAATCGTGGAGCTACATCAGGTGTTGAATATGTATGAACTGGAGCATATCTAGACTTGAACTTTGATAATTCTAGAAAATGGAAATTGCTGCTGGAGATACACTCATTTGGAATAATCAGGTGGTAAACTTCATTGGAAAATAAAGAGGTTCATTACTCCAATCACTGCATTGGCTTATATATGCAGATAATAAAATTTTTTTTTGTGAAGAAAGTCACAAAACAGAAGAGAAATAATTGTATTTAGTTTTTCAGTACATGGTTAGATTATTTATGTATATCTGTTTTACACAGATGCCTCAGTAAAGACCCATTCTTATTTATACATTAAAAGAAGTAGAATGCATTTCCATCTGACTGATTTTGAGAAATTAAATTGATAGTGAAAGCATGTAGTACAAAGTGTTCATGTTGGTTGTTTTTCAAGGAATAGTAAATTTTCTCACAAAGCCTGGTCTCTGAATGTAAATTTAATATTGGATGAAGCCACTGGTTGTAAGAAAGTGTGAAAATATGGATATAGAGCAAAATCCAGGTCCATCAAATCATATAAATCTAATTATGTAATTAAGTTAACACCTTTTTTCGCGACACCGCCTTCTGAACAATTCAGAGTAACTACAGTTGCTATACTGGATGTACATTACTCTGTGGTGGTTCTGAATCTCTTTTAACTACACTTTTATTTAACTTTAACATGCGTAAAGTAACGTTATTATTTACCTGTATTATCAGTTAGATAACACACTTTTTGAATAAAAATTACTGGCATGTTTCTTATTTTTCTTAAGGAATATATGTTGTGGATATTCATTAAAAGAGCCCTACCAATGAATGACCTTCTAATAAGTTCCAACATGTTTTTGTGTTGAAATTATAATGAACTAGAACATGTGTTTGAACAACACTATGACCCCAACTATATGGTTTCCCTTAAACATGCATTGTCCATAATACTGAAACACTAAAAATGGCTAACTTCAAAAGTAAGAATAGGATGGCCGAAACATTCCCATACAGAACTAGTATTTTTACCGCTGGGCGGCGAATAAATTCCAACCACAGTTTCGTCTGCCATCATAATGAGAGTAAAGCAAAATGCAATTGGGTATCAGTCAAGCGTCATCCAATCAAAATCGCGCTCTGAAAATGTCACTTTGTAGACCGGATTAAAGAATGTAACGAACACAAATAAGCGAATCTGAATAGAAGCGTTCATCATATCGATACTCCATCATGTGTATCGATACATGAAGCGTATCGGGATGCACCAATGCATCGATGAATCGTCCCACCACTAGGCGTAACTCAGCTAATATTTGGTGGACTGTAACCTCAAAACAATACGCCCTTCTCTACATCTTGGTCTAACTATAGCATAAATGAAGTTTCAGCTTGATCGGATATAAATTGTAGGAGGAGTTAACCAGAAACTAGAAGTTTAAAGAAATTTTCAATGGGGCTTAACTCTGCTAATATTTAGTGGACTGTAACCTTGAAACAATATGTGCTGCTCCACATCATGGTCTAGCTATAAATGAAGTTTCAGCTTGATCGGATGTAAATTGTAGGAGGAGTTAGCCGGAAACCAAAAGTTTAATGAAATTTTAAAAGGGACATAACTCTGCTAATATTTGTTGGACTGTGACCTAGAAACAATATGCACTGCCCCCATATCTTGGTCTAACTATAAATGAAGTTTCAGCTTGATCAGATGTAAATTGTAGGAGCAGTTATCCGGAAACGAAAAGTTTAAAGGAATTTTCATAGGGCTATAACTCTGCTGATATTAAGTGGACTGTAACCTCAAAACAATATGCACTGTTCCACATCATGGTCTAACTATAAATGAAGTTTCAGCTTGATCAGATGTAAAGTGTAGGAGTTAACCAGAAACGAAATGTTTTCTGAAATTTTCGAAGGGGCATAGCTCTGCTAATAATTGGTGGTCTGTAGCCCAAAAACAATATGTGCTGCTTCACATCATGGTCTAGCTATATACCAAGTTTCATTTTAATCGGATGTAAACTGTAGGAGGCGTTAGCCGGAAACGAAAAAGTTTTCTGACGGACGTCATACCCCGTAAAATAATATGTCCCGTTTTTCAAACAGGTGTATAATAATTCAAAAAAGTATAAATGCAAGAGTTATGGTTCTTGCGCGCTGCATGTTGTCTAATGCTGATTGATATTTACATGACCTTTCTTGAAGATATCTTGAACAGGTTTCAAGTTGCAGAGCGGACACGATTTTGTGACGCATAAAGTTCCAAGTGAAATAACTCAAAAAGTATAAATGCAAGACGTATGGTTCTTGTGCTCTGCATGTAAGATAATGTTGATTGATATTTATATGAAGTCATGTGGAGACAGCTTGAACCATTTTCAAGTTACAGAGTGGACAAGATTTTGTGACAGACGCCCGAGGGAAAAAAACAATACACATCTCCCTACCCTAAAGGGAGGAGACATAAATATCAGAATCCAAGCTCAAGCGGGAGGGGGTATATTGCTTTTGGTGCAGATCTTATCAGCACTGGCGTCCCCATCCAAGGGTGTGTGTGTAGGGAGGGGGGGGGGGGGGGGTGGAGAATATTTAGAACAGAATAGATTCAAAAACAGGCATAACTGGCATGCTAGGTCCAATGGGGGAAAAAAAAAAAAGCAAGAGGACCATGATGGTCCTATATCGCTCACCTGAGCAAACAGCTTTGCATACTTACTGTTGAAGTTTCAGCCAAGTTTACTGCTCTAAAATTTTTGTATAAATTTTATAACCCTGCACCCCAGTGGCCATGTTTTTTTCATCCATCATGATGGCTTGAACTGAATAGTGAAAGAGGATCACCAAAGGAACAATTCTGCTGTTATATTGAAATTGGTCCAGTGGTTTCTGACAAATAGATTTTTAAAATGTCTTATATAGATATATAGGGAAATTAAGCCCCACCCCTTAACGGCCATGTTTTTTGACAAATCATGACGGCTTGAACAAACTTGGTAGAGGGTCACCTAAGGAAAAATCCTGCCAAGTTATATTGAAATCGGTTCAGTGGTTTCTGACAAGAAGATTTTTAAAGTTTTATATTTAGATATATAGGGAAAATAAGCCCCACCCCTAGCAACCATGTTTTTTGACGAATCATGATTGCTTGAACAGTCTTGATAGGGGGTCACCAAAGCAACATTCCTGGCAAGTAATATTAAAATCAGTCAGGTGGTTTCTGACAAGATGAATTTTAAAGTTTTCTATACAGATATATACGGAAAATAAGCCCCGCCCCATGAAGGCCATGTTTTTTGACGTATCATGAGGGCACAATCTTAGTAGAAGGTCACCAAAGCACATTCCTGTCAAGTTACATTGAACTCAATCCAACGGTTTCTTACGAGAAGATTTTTAAAGTTTTCTATATAGGGAAAATATGCTCTGCCCCCTAGCCGCCATGTTTTTTGATGAATCATAACGGCTTGAACAATCTTGGTAGAGGGTCACCAAAGAAACATTCCTGCCAAGTTATATTGAAATCGGTCCATTGGTTTCTGAGAAGAAGATTTTTAAACTTTTCTATATAGATACATTTGGAAAATAAGCCCCTCCCAGTGGCGGCCATTGTTTTTTGACGAATCATGATAACTTGAACAATCTTGGTAGAGGGTCAACAAGGAAAGATTTCTACCAAGTTATAATGAAATCGGTCCAGTGGTTTCTGACAAGAAGATTTTTAAAGTTTTCTATAGAGATATATAGGGAAAATAAGCCCCACCCCCTGGCAGAATTTTGTTTAGACGAATCATGACTGCTTGAACAATCTTGGTAGCAGGTCACCAAAGCAACATTCCTGCCAAGCTATATTGAAATTGGTCCATTGGTTTCTGACAAGAAGATTTTTAAACTTTTCTATATAGATATATAGGGAAATTAAGCCTCCCTCCCCACCCACCACCCGGCGGCAATGTTTTTTTGACAAATCATGATAACTTGAACAATCTTGGTTAAGGGTCAAAAGGAAAGATTTCTGCCAAGTATTAATGAAATCGGTCCAGTGGTTTCTGACAAGAAGATTTTTAAAGTTTTCTATATATATAGGGAAAATAAGCCCCGCCCCCTAGCTGCTATGTTTTTTGACAAATCATGACGGCTTGGACAATCTTGGTAGAGGATCACCAAGGAAACATTTTTGCCTAGTTATATAGAAATCGGTCCAGTGCTTTCTAACATGAAGATTTTTAAAGTTTTCTATATAGATATATAGGGAAACAAGAGGCCCACGGGCCATGGCTCGCTCACCTGAGTCACTGCAGACATGCAGATGTTATGCAATATTTTTCCAATCCTATCATCACAACTAATGAAAAGATCATCATTTGAGCAGTTCTTAGTTTTGAAGAAGAATATATGGGCCTGACAGTCAATGGAGCATGATCATTTGAATAAACCATCAATCACATTTCAACAGTAGGATCAATGTGAAATTTGGTGGAAATTGGCTAAGTGGATTCTGAAGAATCATGATTTTATACATGTAAACAGCACAGTGGCAGAGAAATATAATAAATATAAACAAGATGATGGCCATCTAAGATTTCCAATCAGAACAATTTTAACTACTGTTGATCTACAATTCACTTGAATACTTTCAATATAAATGTATATGGCCCATACAAATGCATGGGGAAGCAAATTTGACCTTGGAGGTAAAAAGGTCAAACGTCAACATAGAACCATCATTTTAGCAATTTTGGTAGCTCTCCTGTCCCCCATAATTTGTGCAAAGATAAGGGCCCAGGGCTTATTTGGTTATGGAGAAGAAGATTTGTAAAATTTTTTTTACCATTATATGGGCATGGCAGCCATTTTGATCAATGGACCATGCCCATTTTAGCAATCTTTCATTCTCCTGCCCAAGGAGGCTCTGCATGAAATTTGAGCAACACTGGCCCGGAGACTTCAGAGGAAAAGTCATTTGAAATTATCAACATTTTTTCCATACAAATGTATGGGGCCCATACAAATGCATACAGAAGCAAACTTGACCTCGCCGTAAAAAGGTTAAATGTCAATGTATGACAATTATTTTAGCAACCTTGGTAGATGATATATAACTTTCCCGATGATATATGCAAACATTCAGCCACATGCCATCCTCGATTTTGGAGAATAACATTTTTAAATGTTTTTTTCCCATATAAATGCATAGGGAAGCAAACGACCTTGCCGTAAAAAGGTCAAATTTTAGCAACTTTGGTAGACCCTCCGTCCCCGATGAATTATGTAAAGATTCAGCCCCAAAGCATCCTCGGTTCTGGAGAAGAAGATTTTTAAATGTTTTTACCATATATGGGCATGGCGGCCATCTTGGTTAATGAACTGCGACCATTTTAGCAATCTTTTGTTCCCCCAACCTAAGGAGGCTCAATATGAAATTTGAGCAAATTTGGCCCAGAGGCTCCAGAGGAGATGTTATTTGAAATTCTGAACATTTTTCCCATATAAATGCATAAGGAAGCAAAATTGACCTTACCGCAAAAAGGTCAAATGTCAATGTACAACCATTATTTTAGCAACTTTGGTAGCCCTCCCATTCCCGATGATATGTGCAAAGATTCAGCCACAAGGCATGCTCGGTTTTGGAGAAGAAGATTTTTAAAGGTTTTTCCCATACAAAAGCATAGGGAAGCAAACTTGACCTTGCCGTAAAAAGGTCAAATGCCAACGTACGACAAATCTTATAACAACTTTGGTAGACCTCTTGTCCCTGATGATTCTTGCAAAGATTCAGCCCC
Source organism: Anodontia alba (assembly GCA_964016985.1). Classification (NCBI taxonomy): domain Eukaryota; kingdom Metazoa; phylum Mollusca; class Bivalvia; order Lucinida; family Lucinidae; genus Anodontia; species Anodontia alba. The sequence continues at coordinate 65,535,290 of OZ024835.1, read as the reverse complement.
AAGACATCCTCGGTTATGGAGAAGATTTTTAAAGGTTTTTACCATATATGTGCATGGAGGCCATCTTGGGTCAACGGACCATGACCATTTTAGCAATCTTTCGTTCCCCCACCCTAAGGAGGCTCCACATGAAATCTGAGCAAAATTGGCTCAGCGGCTTCAGAGGAGAAGTCATTTGAAAATGTTAATGGACGGAGGAAAAGTGATTACTATAGCTCATCCTGAGCAGAGGTCAGGTGAGTTAAAAAAAAAAGTCCCACCCCCCAGGCGGCCATGGTTTTTGACGTATCATGACGGCTTGAACAATCTTGGTAGAAAGTTACAAAAGAAACATTCCTGCTGTGTTATATTGAAATCGGTCCAGTGGTTTCTGACAAGAAGATTTTTAAACTTTTCTGTATAGATATATAGGGAAAATAAGCCCCGCCCTCTGGTGGCCATGTTTTTTGAGGAATCCAAATGGCTTGAACAATCTTGGTAGAGGATTACTAAAGGAACGTTTCTGTAAAATTATATTGAAATCGGCCCAGTGTTTCTGACAAGAAGCTTTTAAAAGTTTTCCATATAGATATATACATGTAGGAAAAATAAGCTCCGCCCCCTGGCAGCCATGTTTTTTGACGAATCCAGATGGCTTGAACAATCTTGGTACAGGATCACCAAACAAACATTCCTGCAAAATTATATTGAAATCGGTCCAGTGGTTTCTGACAAGAAGATTTTTAAAGTTTTCTATATAGATATAAAGGGAAAATAAGCCCCACCCCCTGGCGGCCATGTTTTTTGACGAATCCAAATAGCTTGAACAATCTTGGTAGAGGATCATCAAAGTAACACTCCTGCAAAATTATATTGAAATTGGTCATACTTTACTGGATGTATTTGGCCAGACAGTCCCGAGCAAACATTGTAAACCCCCATGAGATGCTACAAAATGCGGTGTCACATCAGGGGCTAAACTGTTTGCCACCCATTGAGCTATTTTTAGACAAAACATTCGGTAGTAAATTGTACTTGTTAGCTCACCTGAGCGCAAAGTGCTCATGGTGAACTATTGTGGTCAGTCAGTGTCCGTCGTATGTCATGCGACGTCAACAATTGATTTAAAAGCCTACTCCTACACCCCTGAGCAAATTGACTCGATACTTGGTAGGAAGCATCGGGGTGACTTGTACATCAAAAATAGCTAAAATCATGCCGATCAGAAATCCAAGATGGCCGCCATGGCCGCCATCTTGAAAATCTATTTTCGCTTCTTCTCCTGAACCGAAAGGCCAATTGACTCCAAACTTTCTAGGAAGCACTGGGGTGACTTGTAGATCAAAAATAGTTAAAATCTTGCCAATCGAAAATCCAAGATGGCCGCCATGGCAGCCATCTTAAATCTATTTTTAGCTTCTTCTCCTGAACCGAAAGGCCAATTGACTCCAAACTTGCTAGGAAGCATCGGGGTGACTTGTAGATCAAAACTAGCTAAAATCGTGTTGATCAGAAATCCAAGATGGCCACCATCTTGAAAATCTATTTTTCGCTTCTTCTCCTGAACGGAAAGGCCAATTGACTCCAAACTTGCTAAGAAGCATCGGGGTGACTTGTAGATCAAAAATAGCTAAAATCATGCTGATCGGAAATCCAAGATGGCCGCCATGGCAGCCATCTTGAAAATCTATTTTTCACTTCTTCTCCTGAACCGAAAGGCCAATTGACTCCAAACTTGCTAGGAAGCATAGGGGTGACTTATAGATCAAAAGACGCTAAAATCATTCCAAACGGAAATCCAAGATGGCCACCATGGTGGCCATTTTGAAAATCTATTTTTCGCTTCTTCTCCTGAGCCGAAAGGCCAACTGACTCCAAACTTGGTAGGAAGCATCAGGGTGACTTGTAGATCAAAAATAGCTAAAACCATGCAGATCGGAAGTCCAAGAGGGCCACCCTGGTGGCCATCTTGAAAATCTTTTTTTCGCTTCTTCTCCTAAACCCAAAAGCTAGTTGACTTGAAACTTGGTAGGAAGCATCGGGGTGACTTATAGATTAAAAATGGCTAAAATCGTTCTGATTGGAAATCCAAGATGGCTGCCATGGTGGCCATTTTGAAAATGTAGATTTTTCACTTCTTCTCCTGAATCAAAAGGCTTATTGGCTTTAAACTAGGTAGGAAGCATCAGGGTGACCTGTAGATCAAAAATAGATAAAATCATCCCTATCAGAAATCCAAGATGGCCGCTATGACAGCCATCTTTAAAATCTATTTTTCGCTTCTTCTCCTGAATTGAAAGGCCATTTGACTCGAAACTTGGTAGGAAGCATTTAGGTGACTTGTAGATCTAAAATAGCTTAAATTGTTTGGATAGGAAATCCAAGATGGCTGTCATGGCGGCCATCTTGAAACTCTTTTCCTTTCACTTATTTTCCTGAACCAAAGGGCCAGTTAATTTGAAAATTGGTAGGAAGCATCAGGATGACAAGTTGATATAAAAATAGCTAAAATCCTTCCGATTGGAAATCCAAGATGGCGGCCATCTTGAAAATCTATTTTTCTTTACTTCTTCTGAACTGAAAGACCATTTATTGACTCGAAACTTGGTAGGAAGCATCAGGGTGACTTGTAGATCAAAAAACGCTCAAATGGTTGCGATAAGAAATCTCAAATTGCGGCTATGGTGGCCATCTTGAAAATCTGTTTTGAACTTTTTCCCCTGAACCGAAAGGGCAATTGACTTAAAGTTCATTGGAAGTATCGAAGTGACTTGTAGATCAACAGTAGCTAAAAGTCATTCTGATTGGAAATCCAAGATGGCTACCATCTTGTTTATGTTTATTGTATTTCCCTGCCACTGTGCTGTTTACATGTATAAAATCATGATTCTTCAGAAACCACTTAGGCAATAGCAACCAAATTTCACATTGATCCTACTGTTGAAATGTGATTGAGAGTTTGTTCAAATGATCACGCTCCATTGACTGTCTTGCCATATATAATATTCATCTTAAAAATTAAGAACTGCTTAAAGGATGATCTTTTCATTAGTTGCGATGACAGGATTGGAAAAATGTTACATAACATCTGCATATCTGCACTCACAATGCTACTCAGGTGAGTGGCCCGTGGGCCTCTTGTTCAATTTTAAATAAAGTATGGTAAGGAGTTGAGGTGAGTAACTGACCCAGAAATCAAATTTCGGGTAAGGTGTTCACATGCTGTGTTTAAAGGAGTGTAGATATTGATGTAGTGTATGTACAAGAATCTCAGACATGTGACAGACTATTGAAGCGATATATGAGCCTCTTCATGGGATAAAAATCTTATGCCATATGCGAACAACAAAGACACGTGGTTTTTGCTATGCGCAGTCTGATCAGCACCGTTGTTGTTCGCTGTCTAGACAGTAAACAACCTATCAAAACTTTCAAGACTAGCTAATCTGGCACAATGGCCGAGTTAGCCAGTCTATGGCTGAGTAAGCAGGTCTGAGTCTTATTTGGTCGAAAACCTCGAAGACAGGTTTTTCATGTCGTTGCTTATATATTATCTGTACTTTGACAAAGTGCAGGGAGACTTTGTAGCGGCATCACACAGTGCTAAACACAAGCTACAATTGGATTAATTAACGCATAATTTTACTGCAAGCATATTTTATTTTCGGGCTTCAGAAGGGGGAAAATAGGACCTTATGCACATACTCCTTTCAACTTCTTAAACCTCATTGAAATATATTTATATCGGAAAGATTATTAAATCCAGAAAATAGGAGCTAAATTTTGCAGTAAGGAGGGTGTACATGCCGAAAAATTGTTATGCCATGAATTATACGATTTTTGCTTAAAGGATCTGTTTTAAGGTCTTTGTGAACATGTCGCTTTGCGACAAATGTCTTATATTGAATTAATTTTCTCCGTAACACATTATCCAAGTTGATAAAATAATATATAGAGGCTGTTGCATTATGTGAGGGATTTTTACAGATCCCTCATTTATTATTCGGAACTAGCGAAACTATTTGGAACTAGCCAAATCAGTGGAGAACTTCACATTCATCACAAGGGCAGATAACCTAAGGCGAAGGACAAAGTCTTTGGTGTGATATTTCAAGGAAGGCTAGTACTCTGTATCAGCCAATAAAGTCCAAATTTTGATCAGCCACTTATTTGGAAATTGTTATGAAGCATAACTTTTCCTGGTTCTAGCCAAATGACTGTATCTGATCAATTGTGCCAGCTTTAGTGTTCAGACAACAAAATTCACTTGCCTACACCTATATGCTTATGTGTGTGCAGAGTTGGAGCATGGGCATGTCACTATGACTTTGAGGATTCAAAATTTTCTTGGTATTTTTGCAGCTTATAAAAATTGTCCAGATAATTGAGGAGTGTGGGTAAAAAATATTTCAGTCATTATAAATAAAGATAAAGAGCCTTAAATAAAAGGTTGCATATAAGAATTTAAGAAATAGACAACATAAGCTGTTTAGAGCTTTTAATGCTTATAAGTTCTTTCAACAGCTAGCCCTACTGGGATGTCCAACAGAACCATGATCAAAATCAAGATTTGTGATCAAGTTTGCTAAGTTTTCACTATACATATGTGTACAGTATAATAATTACTGTATTTTTTAAGTCTAGTCCCATATAATTCTAATCTTAGAATTTTTTGCTGTTATTATTTAGCCCGGTTTCATGTATTTTAATGTTACTAATGGTAAAACGTTTCATCATAACTACTTACAGAGACAAATGCTGAAAATAATTCTGAAGTCATCTAAATTATTATCTGAGCATTTATTTTATGTACAAATAATGCAGTTCTTTGGATTTAGTTTGTGAAAGCATTTGTGTAAACAAGCCAACCATGTTGCCGCCATTTTGAACCAAAAGCCATGTAACTTCGCGTTAATTAAATTTTTGGCAGAAAATCATCATGTAATTGTAATGTGATTTTTGCAAATTTTGGCCATTTTCAAAATAAAGTACAGATACCGTATTAATCCGCCTATAAGACGATTTGTTTATAAGACGGGGGCTGTTTTTGGGCCCTTCCCAGGCAGGATTTTGCTTTTAATTAATTATAAGATGGGTTAAAAAAGTCTGTCGGAGACATTCCCTGCCTATCAGAAATTCCTAAAGTACATGAAGACATCGGCGATGATTGGTCAGATTTGTAAGTGAATTTATCACAGAGCAGGAATTAAAAAAAACTCCCAACACCACTTACAAGCATGCATACCGTATTTAACTGTGTATAACACGCACCTTATTTACCCAGAAAACGTTTATAAAAATCCGATGTGTATTATTTATAGGAACACCAAAATCGGGACAGAAATCACCAAGATAATCGGTCGCGAAAACTCATGACATTCACGATCGCCCGTTAAAAATGCGAAATAGAATGATTGCTATAAGATATTCATGATTTTTTATACCTATCAGGCCCATACCAGGGTTCTGGCAGCTCAAAACAAGCAACTCGATCTGATTTGTAGTAATTTGATATCCTTTTCATGTCCATGCTTTTTTTGTTTACGCTTTTTTATTTTGCTGATCATGTGATCTCTTCAAAGGGAAACTACTCAAACAGGCATATGCATATGAATCTGTATTGATTACCGGACTTTGACAAGACTCAACCGTAACTTGAATACATCAGCCTGCACAACTGATTTATTGTAGTTCAAAATAGGAAATAAATTTGGTAGAACATAAATATTGGCACGAACGATCATACATTGAAAAAATAAAAAAAGTATTTAAGTTTATGCAATTATTAAAATTATTGATAATAAACAAAACCAACTGGGCTTTTGAGGTAGGTAGATTGGTCATTTGCATTTTATCTTTTATTTTCTTACCACCCAGCTAGCATTCTACGTAAATCTACATCGGGCCGTCATCGGCCCGTCAGCTACCCTGACGGGCCGATGACGGCCCGATATAGATTTACGTAGAATGCTGACTGGGCATATGTTTATCTTTTTTTTTTTTTTTTTTTTTTTTTTTTTATTTAAACTTTTCTTCCAACTTACCAAAAAAATTGTTTGAAATAAACAATGTTTATGATAAAGAAAATCAAACTACCAGCATACATCTGTGCACTTAATTGGTTAATTGGCAGTCAGAATGACAACTAGTCGACTTTAGTTGTTGTTTGCATTGCCCTGAGGCACTGAGTTGATAATTTCACGTCTCAGTTAAGAAAGTGACACAAAGAAGGTGTTAATTATGAGAACACAAAAGAAATTACTACATTTTTATTATCATAGCGTCTGCAGTGGGGAAGCAAAGAACTGCCTACACTACATCAAGTTGCCTGAGGCCCATGGTAACAGAGCTGCACAACGAAAATTCAGTTAGCATTATCGTAAATTCGGCCTGTTTCTACTCTAAACCTTCCGAGTTCGGCCATTTTCAACTCAATCCTAGTGAAATTTGACACTTAGTATCTGGTAACTTAGTAAATAACGCACAGATAAATTCTTCGTGTTTTACATAGAACATATCTTTTTTTTATTTCAAAACTATTTAGCAAATATTCAGTGCGTGTTATACACGGGTACGAGTAATACACAGAAAAATTCGGTACTTCACCTACAAAATGACCTTGCTGCTATTTCTGTCAAGGGACGAAGGTAAACATTATATCCTTCTACCGGTTTCGAAGATCGGCATTTTCCGTGACCACGTGGCACCACTGGACTTTGCCGAAAATACCGATATGGCCAAAGATCTTGATTATAAGATGGGTCTGGATTTTTGGGGGCTTTTTTTATTTTTGGAAAAATCCCCGTCTTATAGGCGGATTAATACGGTACCTTAGATTTGATATTTTCATAGAAAAAATAAGTTAGTCTTAGCTGTAAAAATTGATTTAATAGATATAGGTGTAAATGTCATTAAGGACTGTTATCACCACGGTCAATACATTTCTTTTCTAAGCGGAAATCACAAAACAACAGTGTATTTCTGAAAACAAACCTTGCCCACTAAAGCGTGACTTTGTATTTAAAACATCCAGCAGGTAGGTGGCGCTGCCGTTTATTTTCATTGAGAAATCAGTTTAACGCAATATTGAATTTAACGCGAAAATACATGGAGTATATTACTTTTATTCACACAGACTATTTAGGCTGACAAAATTAATCAGATAATTGATTAACTGATCTATAAATTCCACAAAAATGATATATCATTACAGATGTCTTATAATCAATGAGACGCCACATTTTGCGGCATCCCATCTGGGTCTACACTGTTTGCTCAGGCCTATTTGACCAAATACATACAGTAAAGTATAACATGGGAAGAGTCCTGCTCAGACAGACAAGTAAATTGACTAAATCTTTTGTGATAAATTATCGATCACAATGACAGGAGTGATAATCGACCAGATTAGCCAGCCTTAGAGTCTATTTATACATTGTATTTGCTGTATGATGATTCTAGCGAATAAAAAGAAAAGAAAAAAAAATGCAACAATGTATCCATTTAAAGATACTGCCTCCAGATTTGTGGGACTTTTACCCAACCCGATCACATGATGAACAGGCCCTGCCTAAGGCAACTCTGCCCTGGAGACTATAGGCAGCCCAACTACTTCGCTGGCCCCGATGGGCGGGGTCCGTAGTCTGTGGGTCGTGATTTCTGAATACCCGATAATCAGTGCACGCCGGTAATAGGTACCAAGTTACGCTACATTACCGGTCACAGGAGCTTGACATTGGATAATTTCTACTTATAGGGCCTGTCCTTCGAACCTTCGATTATTTCATAATCGTAGGGACAGGCCCTATAAGTAGAAATTAGCAAACGTCCTGTGCTACCGGTTGCCTACATGAAATGCACTTCACGGCATCAGGAATTTTGCTGAAGAACTGAACAAGTATCTGTTGTTTTTCGCGTGCGACACACCATGAATTTAAAAAATGCAGGTAAAAGAAGCTTTCATGTCTGTAGCCTCGCGAAAAATAAACTGTTCGACAGCCGGTAGATTCTAGTAAACAAGCTGGTTGTCATACGACAACACACACAGTTGTCGCAACACCCAGAAGGTCGGAAACCAGACACGATACGTATCGCTGAGCACTTTCATTGGCTGACTGACATCACATGTCTCAGTCGAAACACTCGGTGTTATTCGCTTTAATCATTGCGACTTTTCAGGCCACGGCAAGGGTCCGTACACACAATTCTGTTCTATTCCATACGTGTTATCATTTGACGCCACCGTCGTGGCTGCTTCTTCGCGGCTACTTCTTCGCAGCCACGAGGCGGTGTCGCTACAAGAAAATGCATCTGTATTATTGCAAGGAAGTATCCATCAAAGAGATGGGATATTTAGTCCTGATTCAAGAGGGCGTCAATGCCTACCATGTTGTTTAGTATTATTGGTGAAAGCTGTACAGAAAAGGATCTGTACCAACAAGTTGAATGTCAACAACATGAATGAAATTCTGTTTGCAGGAGATAAATTATACAAGTATGCAAAAAAGAATGCCAAGACATCTCATGACTATTTAGAGCCATGTGATTTGCCATCTTATTTTTCACTTGACAACCAGCATTATCCCTGGAAAGTGAAAAAAAAACAACAAAAAAACAAAAAAAAAAAAAAACATTTTCTGGAAATTTAAATATCTTATCCTTAGTGGAGTATCCTTTCCTTGATTTAGAGACAGGACTCGCTATGACTTTCTCATTCAACCCATATGCAGTCTTCATTTGCAACGGCTTTTCTATTGTATTATTGGAACAAGGTGACTGTTTCTACCTTTTTGAGTCACATGCAAGAGCTTCAGATGGAATGCCAAATGTTAATGGCAAAAACATTTTGTTAAAGAAAACAAATATAACTGGCATTTTCCTTACATTTGCGTAGATTGTTTAGTTTTGATAATTCCTTTACTACAACAGCGGTGAGTCAGTTTGATTTGCATTCGCTCTGTATATCTCATGTTTGCAGGGAGACCATAAAATGATACCAATGAGCTGGGTTTCAAATTTGTGACATAACTACCTATCCTCCTTTACAAGAATGTATTTCATTTGAGTTGTGTCCATCACAGCCTTATGCTTCCTCCCAGCTTGCTGACAGCTTAAATGAACACGGTTCCGCATTACTTGATTCACCCCTTATATGTGAAGAATTGCAAACCTCCCTGAATAAGAAACTTAAGTTAAGTGACACATCAAAAGATGGTTTGAGCAGTAAGAAATTTAAAAACAAAGAAAGTGCTATAGTCACACAGTTTCACAAGTTGGTGTCTTGTGGTCCCCAGTACATATGTACAAGTTGTTGTCAAACATTTTTCAGACATTCTGATGTTAAATTTGATATTCAGGGTCTAAAGCCCGAGATGAAAAGACTCTGTACATTAGGACATAAAAGTGTGGAGGATAAGGAATGGATCTGTCAACAATGTGCTAATAGTTTGAAGAAAAATAACTTGAACAAATATCTTCCTTTTTGTCAAGCCCGCTTGCGCTGAGCAAGACATAGTCACCATAGCTGCATTTAAGTGTATATTAGTGAGTCCATCCGTATTTGTCCGTCCTAGCTAGAAATTTTGCATGCAGAATCATCTTTCAGTGTAGTTTGAAATTTCTCCAAGACTTGGCCTTGAGGTCAGATTTGTCAAGGACATGCACTTACCAGCAGAATTTAAGAGTTTTTAAAGAAAGTCTTCTATTCAGGAAGTGCAATGCCCAGATGCTTGATATATTCCATAGAGCTCCATCTTATCGTATAGTATTGGTAGCATTGGAATGTCGTCTATCTTCTTTGCATGTATTGTGTAAAATTGCATAGAAGATACACAGCACTCCATTAGTACTTTACAAGCTAGCAGACTCTTAGGACTATCAGTCCTTTGATTTTTTTGTTGCGTTGAAATCCACAAGCCAAATACGTGCCCAATTTGAGATTTTCAGAAGATCACTATTCATTAAGTCTGCAGCTGTAGTCGGATTATCAACTTTGATATAAAGACTTGTGTCGTCAGCAAATAAACGTATATTCGAGCCTATGTTTGATACTATGTCATTAATGTAGAGAAGAAATAACAAAGGTCCAAGAATGGATCCTTGAGGCACACCTGCGTGAATAGAGTTCATGTCAGACTGTGCACCATGAAGAACAACTTTTTGTCTCCTATCAGCGAGGTAGCTTACGAACCATTTCAGAAGACTCCCAGATATTCCGGCTGCTTTCAATTTGTGTATTAATCCAGCATGCCATACACGGTCAAATGCCTTTTTAATGTCACAGAATACAACGCGAACTTCTTTTCCTGAGTCTAGAGCTTGACAGAATGTATTATACAGGTAAGTTAGCTGATTCACTGTTGAATCTCCGGGAGTGAAACCTGATTGAAATGAAGTTATAATATTGTTTTCACGAAAGTGGTTGTAAAGGTGCTTGAATACAAGCCTTTCTAGAGTTTTATCCAAATTACTTAATAATGAAATGGGTCTATTGTTTGAGACGACAGATAAGTCACCACCTTTAGGAACAGGCGTCACATGAGCCACTTTGAAAATATCTGGAACTTCACCAATGTTGAGAGAGTAGTTGAAGAAAGAGGAGAGTGGAAGAGATAGTTCGGTAGAAAGTTCTTTAAGAACACGGTTGCTGATACCGTCTGGACCAGAAGCTTTGTTTGGGTCTGGTTTGGGGTTGTTGGTGGGCGGTTTTCGTCGATGTTTTGGCGGAGTTGTCTGCCTGAGACACGATGGTGGCGGGCTGTTGTAGTTTGGCGTTTTTATTAAGTTGTAAATTGCATTGTGAAAATGAATGCGTATTTTGTAATGTTGTATGTCAAAAGTCCCATACACAAGTACAAAATTAGAATAAAACGTGAGGTGACCTGCCTAGGAATATATGCAGTTTCCTATATACTGTAAATTATACTCCGCATTTTTTGTCTTTATTTTTTCAAGTATTTGATCCTAAATTTTCCACTGTTTTGGAGCTATGTTTATTCAATCTATTTTCTATATTTACCTGTTTATTGCTTATACCTTCTTCTCTGGAGATGGGGATGGGGCGGGAGATTTACATGTTTTACCAAACATATCGTACGTTCAATATGCATGTAATGTGAGGCTGTTGGCGATGTTACACTACTTATTCATGCTATCAAAGATTTCATAAAAGCAAACAGCCGTGCAACTGCCAGTAACCTCACATGCACTTTTAGACAAAAACGAATACCTACTTTATTCCAGTTTTTAATAATTGTATTTGCATGGTTCAAGACAGACGCCTCCTTCTGTTTAAATGTGAATCTGATTGAAAACAGTTCCCTGGGACAAAACATAGTTTCTCAAACTTACACGCGACGAAACAATTTGACTAGGAGATATGAGGCTAACATTAAATGTTTTATAATTATATTAATAGTCTTTATATACGTTACTACATCCGTATGGACATGCAATATGCTTTTACTATCGGGAGACATTCACCCAAATCCTGGTCCTATCTCTACACCATCGTTAGGTAGCTTTCAAGAATCTTTGGTTAGCCTTACTTCAGAACCATTTAATTTTTCTAATCTTTCAAATCATTTGTCCTTTGTGCATTACAATGTACAGAGCTTTCTTCCTAAAACTGATTGTTAGTTGCTGAATTATGCGAATTTGACATACTTGCATTCTCAGAAACATGGCTAAACCCGTCTGTCCCGACTGCTGACCTTTTAATACAGTCCTACAGAGAACCTGAGCGGAAGGACAGGATAGGCGATAGCCATGGGGGTGTCATGATTTATGTTAAAGAGTCAATATATTATAAGCGCAGGAATGACCTGGAACTACAAGGCATAGAGTGTATTTGGATTGAGTTAACACTTCAACGCAAACGTATACTTTTTGGCCTATTTTATCGACCACCTAACTCCGATTCTGAATACTATACTGCCATAGCAGATTCTATACATCTTGCAGCTGACTCGGGTATTCAAGACATAGTCATAACAGGTGATTTTAATTTCAACATGTTAAATACGCAATCATCTCGTAAAGTAAATAGTATTTGTGAAGAACTTTCGCTCCTTCAAATGATTCAAGACCCAACACACTTTACCGAAAATTCCTCTTCTTTAATAGACCTTATTATTGTCAGTAATAAAAATAGGGTGATTAATTGCGGCGTAGGCGATCCATTTTTACACCAAGATATACGTTACCACTGTCCTATTTACGGAATACTTAACTTTTGCAAGCCAAAACGAAAAGCTTTCTCACGTCGGATATGGCAATACGATCATGGCAATTATGACCTACTTAGGCAAAAAGCTATAGATACAGACTGGAACTTACTTCGACATGATAATATAGATACTTATGCACAGACTATTACTGATCAAATACTAACACTGGCTGAATCATGTATACCTAACAAGACTGTAACTATTCGACCGTCTGATCCACCATGGATTACTACTTTTATTAGAAGATATATAAGGAAACGTAAAAGAGCATATCGCACAGCAAGATTAACAAACGAAGATAGACACTGGACTACATTTAGACAGTTACGTAACAAGGTTACAGCTATGATAAGAGATTCAAAAAAATCGTACAAACAATCACTTTCCGATAAATTGAAATCGGGCACTCTGTCTTCCAAGCAATGGTGGAGTGTCCTGAAAGCTTTCCTTTCTCAAAACAACTCTTCTAGTATACCGCCCCTGGAAAAAGATGGCATAGTGTACAGTGACGAAACTGAAAAAGCCAACTTATTAAACGACTTTTTTAGAGACCAGACATTGATTAATGACAAAGATGCTGTGCTACCTGATATTTTGCCATATACTATACATACACCTCTTCATTCTATAGTTCTTTCGCCGGATGAGGTCAAAGAAGTTCTAAAATCGCTCCCGGTGACAAAATTGCATCTCTTTAGGCTAATGCATACAAATATGTATAACTTCTTCCGCCGTGCTTCTCAATTTGAACTACTGATAACAAAGTTCCCCTTGTGCGAATCGGTTTCTTAGCGTAATATATTTCATCAGAATCAGATTATCAACAAGACAAAATATTTAGACGTAAACGTCTAAGTACCGGCGCAAATTTTGTTCATGTTTACATAGAGATATAATGTTTCGTCTGTCATTACTGACAATGACCAATCCTAATCAACTGTGTGATGTGTTATTATTTGTGTACATAGAGATATAGGAAAAAAGGTATACTTCAGTTTAATAAATTTTCAATGTAATAGGTTAAAAAAAAACCCAAAACAATGTGATTCTTTAATGTTTGCTTTTATTAAGCTTTATGAAATTTCTTGATTGAAATGAAAACAAAATAGACATTCATCTGCTTATAATACAGTTTGTTTTAAGATTTTTTTTATATTTGCCGGGATCGTCACAAACCGACGTTCCGGCAAATATAAAACGTCCTTAGTGAGCTAATCGAATAGTCTACCATATGTAAAACTCCAAAGCTATATAAAGAGACCGGCGCGCGAATCGCGCCGGTCTCTTTATATAGCTTTGGACTTTTATAGTTATATGAAGCTTCCCGAACAATTATATGAAGCTTCCCGATCCTACGATGCTTTATTCGTTCACATTTGGGGCAATCTATTCTACTAAGATTAAATACGAAATATAGTCGTTTTACATTCAAATTCGTCTCAGCAGAATAAGGGTTGTACAAAAATCAAGCAGCGAGCGTCTGTTTTCAGCTCTGCGCCCTCCCTTAACTGCATCCAACGCGCTAGATCTCGTCCAAGAATTACTTTACTTTTTAAATAAACAGCCGTCTGCTCTTTATGTCGTCGCTTAAAGCAGGATGTCTCCCGCGTTTTCGGTTTCCTTTCTCCTCCATCACGTGACGGGAGGAGCCCATTTACCGGATCGGACCCTGAATTCACCTGGTTTTATGTGTTATATTTATTTTTACTTAGATATTTAATGCTTTGTGGCATTTTGTGCACAGATGAGAGAATTTTTCAGCATACCCATCTGATTGGAGGGAGTTGGAAAATATATAGACAGATAAATACGAAGTGATTTTATATCATATCTTCATTACAATACCGAAAACAACAACAACAACAACAAAGACAATAAATAAATAAATAAATAAATAAATAAATAAATAAATTAATAATAATAATAATAATAATAATAACAAAACAAAAAAACACAGACTATAACAGACATAGCTGAATGCACACTGGAGAGAAACCATCTTCCTACAGTGTGGGGAATCCACGTGACCAAATGACACGGTACACGGAGTTTGTTACTACTTTTAGCTCCATAAGGTAGGAATATTTTTTAGAATATCTCTATTCATACCAAATAGAATTTGTTCAAACAAAGCACAGAGTACATGGAAAATCAAGCTCTTTCTGGTGGTGCAAGCGCTATTCTGCAACCTGGTCTAATCCTCGAGAACATTCGAAGAATGTTTTTGCTATCAATCTAGGCTACCGGGACAATGTACATGAATTTTGACGAAAAACATTCTCCGAATGTTCTCGAGAATCAGACGAGATTGCAGAAGAGCGCCTACACCGCCGGAATAAGTTTGATTTTCCGCGTACTCTGCGCTTTGTTTGAACAAATTCCATCAGGTATAAATCGAGATATTCTAATAAATCCTACCTGATGCGGAGCTAAAAATAGTTACAAACGTGCACTTAGTCATTTGGTCACGCTGTTCCTTCTTTGTCCATACTCTACCCATTGAGCACACAACGTCGAAGTGACGTCATATCAACGTGGATACGACGTCATTTCCACGTTTTGTGCACGCTTAGTATTCATGATAAATTCGTGATCTTAGTGGTTCACCTCGGGTGTGTTTACGCGATAATTTCTGCTCTTGGACCGTATCTCAGCTGCGGCAATCCCTGTCTTTGTTCTCCATTTCTTTCGACCGTTTCGGCACAAGATGATTTATTTGTGAGGCACCGCGATAAGCTCAAAGTTTATATATATTTTACCAAGTTTCAAATAAACTGACGTCTGCATTCAGGAGTAGTTCCAAATGCATTTCAAGATGGCGGCTGTGGCAGCCATGTTGGATATTCTCTCGACCTGGGTTTTTGAAGGGAATGGTTTAGCTATTTTTGATCTGCATGTCACATTGTTACTTCCTATCAAATATCCTGTCAACTGGCCTTTCGGTTCAGGAGAAGAAGTGCAAAACAGATGGCGACCATCTTTGATTTCTGATGAGAACGATTTGAGCTAGTTCTATTCTACATGTCATCCCGATAGTTCCTTCTTGTCTTGTTGTGGATGTCCGGACTTGATAGTCCCACACGCAGTCAAGCTGACTGCGTTTTCTCGTCCTCTGGCAGGAGGGCAAGGGCAATATGTTGAACGATATGTATGTGTATAGTTGTACCGAACAGTTCTAGGAAACTGACTGACTGATCCGCAACGTTGTCGAAATCCATACATGCACACGATTCATACACGCCATATTACACTATATACATCCACCATCCAGAGGTTAAAGTTCATGCAATATTTACATTAACTATGTAGTTTATTTGACTCTTTACCAAGGTACTGTTAGTTCTATCTATAAGATCGGCAATTAACTTTCATATCACTGAGGTTGTCCCAAGAGTTCACAACGTTTCAGGTGAAGCGCGAAGCACAGCCTCCTTGTGATCCGTTCAACAGCAACAGCTTCCTGGGGTGAGATCGAAACTTTACCAGCCACCATGGCTGACGTACAGTCCAAAACCAACTGCGTTAAGGCTACCTTATCGTCTGGAACGTTTGCAACCGCGGTTGGGTGATTCCTATATGTGAGTTCATTTTCAATTTCCGCGAGGTAGCGCAGTCTGACAGAACTTAAGGCACCGCACTCAGCAATAAAGTGTACCCTATCCTCAGTTGCAGCAGAACAGAGCAGACATAGATCTGTAACCGAGCCTACTTTGAACTTTGCTCTATCCTTCTGCAGGTAGTAGGTTCCTGTTAACAAACGTACTTTGATAACGGCTCTCTTGACGTCCCGCGTTGAACCAGTCACAATTCTCCAACAGGGGTGGGGTTCACCAACCTTATATGCTTTCATATTTAGGTACTTCAACGTTGATTTTGTTGCCGCCTCTGTGCACCAAGTATTAGACACCACGCTGTCCACTTGCACTTTGATCGCAGCTTTACATTTATCTTCTGAAGAAAATTGCTCCTTAAGGACGTATATATTTGGGAGGTTATACTTGTGCAGAAGACGGTTACAGGCAGTAAACCAACTATATGACTATCGGCATCCTTCACAGCAATCTGACGCAGAGCGACATCTTGTTCCAGTGTACCGTCTGTGAAAAGAATATTACACAACAACGTGAGCCTCCTCAGATCCAACTCATTCTCTAAAGGGCGAATCCCCAACAGACATGTAACAGCAACTGTAGCTGTACTTCTGGTTAAAGACTGTAGCTTTCGCAGCATCTCTCGCTGTAACCTCTCCAGGGCTGTAACATCAGCCAGAGTCAGTGACAGGATTTCAAGACCATAGAGCACCAGAGGCACCACATATATCTTCCACAGGTGAGAGGACACAATTGGATTCAATCCTGATCCGCCATACACGCCTGCTCCCATCATGCTAAACATTGTACGCCTGCCCAACTGCACTTCTTTCTGGATATCTGGTCTACAAGTATACTCTCCCTATGGACACCCAGGTGCACTGCACTCTGTACTTTTGATATAGGCTCTTCACCATACATGATGTCGGACTCTGGATCCTTGTCATCCTTATTCATGGGCGCTTCCTCCGACTTCTGGGGATGGATACAATAACGATGTCCACCACAATACCACCGGACAATTGTCACAATACACTGAGCATGCATTTTGCCACCAAGAACTGCAACATCATCAGCACACGTTCCATTCGTTTTACGTTAATTTGCCTTTCGGTTCAGCAGAAGAAGTTCACACACACACACACACACACACACACACACACACGGCACACACACACACACACACACACACACACACAAATATATATATCCTGCTTTTGCAAAAAGTGGAGAACCAGAAGCCAACTGATCTTGATCTGCACTGTTTGTCATTCAGTATGTGAATTCATATCAACTACCTGGATCAAGTAATTTAATTGGCTGAAAATTGGAATTGGGCGCGGCATCTTAATTGCTTCAGCATGACTAGGATTGAAACAATATTTAGCGAACCTTTGGTTTACTGGTTTTGTTGCTGTATACCCAACAGACTTCATAAGCCCCCTGTATTTTCCTTTAAGGTAAAACAAACGAAACTGAAATCTACTTGTCAGCATGTAATTTCATTTGCGCAAACCTGAACCCTTTCTTTGGCCAGGTCGATCCGCCTAAACTGTTTTTCCACAGTTACCTCCCTCAATTGAAAAAATACTCTTCTCCAAAGAGGTAATCGAACATTGTAAACAAACCAATTAGCAAAGCGAAATTGAAACTGAATTGTCAGTGCATTTCCTTGAATTTCTCAACACAAGAAGAATTAAAGTAGTTTATTTGATAATCATCATACTGGGACGATACAGATCCTAAATTAGGCCAAAAAGTGAATCCATTGCAGTGTAAAAACGACAGAAAGATGACAAGTTTGTCCGATCCCGTTCTTCTATATGCTCACCCAACAATGGACAATTTGGCGAGGGCGATTGTTGATAGGTGCAGTGGTTCAGGATCATCTCAACAAACACTAACACCAGAAATTAGTGGCAAAACTCCAGTAAGTTGTAATATCCATCAAAATTCTACTCAGGGCACCAGATCAAGAGGTTAAAAAATAGGCCGAACAAATGTAGGGATTCTGGGTTCACAGGGTCCGGGTTGCTCTGAGACTGGCCAAAATGTCCAGTTACCATGTCAGTAGCCACAGGGGAGAGATGAATAGGCTCGAGACCTAACACATACTTTAGCTGTTAAACTACAACCTCTTTATAACAGGTTCGTTATAACACGTTTTTTGATATTACACGGTTCATAGATGGATCTGAAATATGCATAGATTATATTGAAAAATGACCATAAATGGTCATTTTTCAATATAATCTATACATTTTTGTGTGGATATAACAGTTGTTTTACTAACACGGTTTATGCTGTGGACCCCAACAATAGTGTTATAAAGAGGTTGTTGTGTACGTCAGGTGATCTGAATCTGTGCATGATGCACATGCATTAGCACACTTTTTTGCTTGATGTGGCCCAAATGAACAGTATAGATTCAGACCAATCACTGCAGAATGAAATGATATCTAACCACTTGTACAGCTCAGGTTTTTAGAAAGTGTCAACATGTAGTGAAATGGACTTGTTCAGATTCTAGGACAGGTGTGATAATTTAAAGATTCAAGGTGTACATGCCATTTAGTCAAGGGCAGATTCAGAGAGGGTTTGGGGGCTTTAGTTGAACAAAATTTACACAAAATTTTGTTTTCATGTGAATTTTGGATAAATATGATAAACTTAGGATACTGTATGTACACTAAATCTTAATCATTGTGCACACCCCTTACTCTTTACCTTATACTGCCATAGCAACAGATAAGGCGATTTTTTCATCTGAAAAATGCTGATATCTTTCTTATTTCTCCACGAAAACATATCTTGTGGATACTCATTAGAAGTGCCTCATCGAGGCATTTCTAATGAGTACCACAACATACTCATTAGAAGTGCCTCATTGAGGCACTTCTAATGAGTACCCACAACATGTTAACGTTGAGAAATAAGAAAAATATTATGTGGATACCCCCTCCTATCGGTAGCTATGTACTTCCATAGGCCTAGATAAGAAAGGGTATCAGTATAATATTTTTTCTTATTTCTCCATGAAAACATATGTTGTGAGTACTTATTAGAAGTGCCTCGGCAAGGCACTTCTAATGAGTACCACAACATATGTTTTCGTAGAGAAATAAGAAAAAATATCAATACTTTTGGATTGAAAAAAGCGCATTAACAAGAGCTATGACTTCTCTTCAACAAGTCTACCATACTACCTGTGAATATGTGTAAAATTGTTAGCAAACAGTGTAGATCCTGATCAGATGCTATGTTCTGCAGCTTCTGATCTGGGTCAACACTGTTTCCTCAGGTCTGTCTCTATCTGTCAGAATAGATAGAGTAAGTACGGTAATACGATCAAATCAAACCTGCCCTCAGAAAACATCCTGGATCTGCCCTAATGGGTAAATATGATGCATTAGTTTTGTCCACTCACTGTCTGTCATAGACACTATAATTACACTATTAAGACTACTTTTGGGAATGTCTAAAAGTGGTCTTATTAGTGGGATGGTCTTAATATTGAATATAGAATATGGTAAATGTCCTAAAAATTTAAACACTATTCCATACTTTTTATTTTGCCAACATTTTGCTTTTATGCAGATGTTTCTTAAAATAATTAGTGGAATGGCAAACAGTGTAGACCCTGATCAGACTGCTCCTAAAAAGGAGCAGCCTGATCTGGGTCTGCACTGTTTGCATGTAACCTTGGTGTACAGTATTTTAGGACAAGTACTGTAAAAAGAAAGAAAACATTTGGGACTGACAAAAGCTGGTCTTTATAGTGGAGTGGTCTTTATAATGGAGTGGTCTTAATTTTGAGTGGTCTTAATAGTGGAATGGACTTAATTTTGAGTGGGCTTAATAGTGGAGTGGTCTTAATTTTGAGAGGCCTTAATAATGGAATGGTCTTAATTTTGAATGGGCTTAATAATGGAATGGTCTTAATTTTGAATGGGCTTAATAATGGAGTGGTCTTAATTTTGAGAGGTCTTTATAGTGGAGTGGTGTAAATTTTGAGTGGGCTTACTAGTGGCATGGTGTTAATTTTGAGTGGTCTTAATAGTAGAGTGATCTTAATAGTAGAGTGGTGTCTTAATAGTAGAGTGGTGTCTTAATAGTAGAGTGGTCTTAATTTCAAGTGGTCTTAATAGCAGAATTATACTGTATATTTACAGTTTCACAGATCTCTGTCGAGTTTGACTTTGCCAGGAAAAGTTCGAAGAAATGTTGAGTATCGTGAGACAATAACCTGGAACAAGTTCCAAGATGGTTTTCCCAACCTGTTCATACAAGATGTACACTATATGGCAGGAAAAGATGGTAGGAACTACAGGATTCTCTTTTGACTTCAAATCTGTAGTCCAAGTCTCTTATTTTCTGATGATATTTTTGTTTCTGAGGTAAATTCAAGGGGTACAACTTTCTGAGGGGGGTTCAAACTGATGCAGTTTCCTTGAGTACCAGAACAGAAAGGTCTGCGCAAACAATATACCAGTAGATCCAGATCAGATGCCACATCCAAATTTTTTTCAAATTTATCCAAACTTCAAAAAGGGTTCCATTGAACCCCGCTGAACACATCTGAATCTGCCCCTGAAATTTATAAAAGGCTTAACTTTTAACACTAGCATATCATGAGCAAATGTACACACACTTTTATAACCCACTGTAGAGGGTAATTGGCAAACAGTGCAGACCCATTGTTGACATACAGCCATTGTTCTCTAGGAATATCTAAATCACATAACCAGACATACCTAAAATTGAAATAAGAATCTTCCAATATATAGTGAAGGGGGGTTCATTCAGTCTACAATGGGATTAACCCTTAAAACGCCAAGAAAACCTGCATCTGAAAACGTCATCTGTTTATGTCGTCTGCTGAATATTCTTGCAAACTTTTCAGACCTATTTTTGCATACCCACAAACAGTGTCGTCCCAGATCAGACTGCTCCTAAAGGAGCAGTCTGATCTGGGTCTACACTGTTTGCAGAAATGACTTTTAAAATCACAAAGCAGATGACAATTGTTGTGATTGGCAGTTTAAGGGTTAATGAGCAGCCAATGAGGGACTACATCTGCCTGCATAATTGCACTTTCTGATCATTCTTCACTGTCTACCTGCATAGCTGAAGCATCTGTGTGGTCCAGGATATTCCTGGGATGGGCCTCATTGATTTTGTGTGAAACCTGTTAATTTTAAACTTTACCCTTAAACTGCCAATCACAACTATTGTAGTCTGCTTCGTCATCTGCTTGTGATTTTAAAAGTCATTTCTGCAAACAGTGTAGATCCAGATCAGACTGCTTCTTTAGGAGCACTCTGATCTGGGTCCACACTGTTTGCCTGAATGCGAAAATAGGTTTGAAAAGTTTGCAAGAATATTCAGCAGACGACATAAACAGACGTCATTTTCAGATGCAGGTTTTCTTGGTGTTTTAAGGCTCCAGATTCCTCAAGAATAGACATTTCATTATCCAAGAAAGGTTTAATAAATTGATATATGGTATTCATACGATCATGAAATGTGGCACCTGGCTGACAGCCTGTAAAATTTCATTTAGTCTCTCGTTCTTGAAATGAAATGATTTTTATCGTATCTCTGAATTAATGTTGCCAACATTAATTCAGAGATACATGTATGATAAAAAAAAAAAAAAAAAATCATTTCAATTTTATTCAGTTCAAAAACAAGAGACTTACTGAAATTTTACAGGCTGTCAGATGTCACATTTAAATGTTAGTTTTGATATCATACATAAGTATCAATTTATTAAACCTTTTTTGGATTAAAATATCTATTTTTGAGGAATATAGAGCCTTTTAATAAAGTTAGCTTTGGCTGGGCCCCCTATACAAACTATTTAAATCTAGTGTTTATTTTGATCTCAGGTGGGAATTAAGGATTCATGGGCCTGTCAAAATTTGTAAAGGCCCATTGAAATTCTAAATTTTACATGTATTTAAATGGGATTTGGGCCCTTGGCCCCTTTTAAAGGCCCATAGTAACTTTGGACAAGGAATGTCCCTGGTGGCCCCATGGCTAGTGCTGCAGACTTCTGATCATGAAGTCCTAGGTTCCAGTTCCACTGGAAACTGAATTCAGCTCATGACTGTACGGTCCTTTATTGCAAAGTTCCTTTCCTTATCACCCATCTCAATATGATTCAAATAATGTTGAAAGGGAGGTAAAACACCAAATCATCATCATCTACCTGCATAGATCAAGAGTGGGTGTCCATATAATACAGTGCAGTTTTCTTATTTATTATTTCTCCATGAAAATGTATGTTGTTGCTACTCATTAGAAGTGCCTTTTTGAGGCACTTCTAATGAGTACCTACAGCATATGTTTTTGTGGAGAAATAAGAAAAATATCTGTATTTTTTGGTTGAAAAACACATTATATCTGGAGCTGTATACAATGTATTTGTAAAAAAGTTTGATCCTTGGCTTCCAGAGAGAATCCTACAAAAACTATTGTAATCAGACTGCTTGAATCATAGCTCAGAAGGTGTTTCCTCAGGTCAAATAAAAACTGTGTGTTGAGGGTAACATGTTAGAAAAAAAATAGGTAAGGCAGGTAGGAATTCTTTATTTATTTATTTATTTTTTTAAACTTTTTTTTGTTTTTAATGTAGAAGTGTACCATAATTACTAGATATATTTGGATTTAGCACCATAGTTTACATGGATTTTTTTTACCAAGTCTGTTTGACTGCCCCTTTGATGTGTCTAAAGGTACTGACTACACTGTTTGAGCAAACCTATTTTATCCAAATATTAAACGTTAATATTTATCCCAGTAACACTAAGTTTTATTATTGTTTTTTATGCCCCCGCATCGGATGATGCCGGGGACATATAGTTTATTCTGTTTTCCGTACGTGGGTACGAATGTACGTCCTTCTGTACGAATGTGTGTTAGTACGTACTTGATCCTGTTAGATTCTGGTTAAGGCATTTGTACCAGGTAGAAGTTTGCAGTTTTATAGTCAGGTACCCCACAGTGGGGGCGTCCATGTACTGTAGACAAATTTCTATTTTTTTTTTTTTTTTTGAGAAAACTTGAGAAAAATTGCTATGTTTCACCAGGAAAATTTGTTAGGGTAGGGTTACCCTAAACACACATATTGTTTTATTTGGCCTCATGTTGTGGCACAATTATCACCTATGACAGAGTTCCAACATCCAGTACCGTATATACATGTAAATGGTAGTCACTGTGTTGAATGTGGGAAAATGTATCTTTGGTTATGTGCTCCCAACAAAGACTCAGATCAGCCTGCACATCAACGCAGTCTGATCCAAGGCTTGGTTGCCTACATTGTAGGATGGACAAGGATGCAAAGTTTCTTCTTGTAGTACAAGAAGAAACTTTGCATCCTTGTCTATCCTAAATGTATTCAGGGAAGTTCCTGATCAGTCTGCATGAATTTGCCGGCCGGGTGCACTTGTCCGATGGTATGTTTACTGATGTTGTCAAACTGTTTTGGAATAAAACACATTTAGGATGCCCTTATTTAGCGATGTGCTTTTATAAGAAAAAATATGGTATTTCTTCATTTTTTTTTTTTTTTTTGATACAAAATCACTCCAATCTCTTTTACCTACTTTCTTTAACTTATTAACTTATTTATGTGAAGTTGACTTGTCTACCACAACTATGTTATATAAAAATTCCTGTATTTAATGCAAATAATGTTGATCCTGATCAGATGGCATATTCTGCAATGTTTGGAGTAAGTAAATTTGCAGATGTTTCTTATTACCCTCGCCTTATTTCTGTTCTATTTTCAGTGATATTTTTAGGCAGTTTCCATGATCCGAGTTTGATTTTTGAACAGTTGTCAGTCCTGTACATGTTTCCAAGGTGAGTTGTTGTTGTCCATTACTTGAAATTAAGAATTGTAAATTATTAAGACAACTTGATACAGTTGGTGTATATTCTGCCATTTTTTTTACAAGGGAGAGAACTTTTTGTGACTTCCTGTTTGCTTTCCTACACACCATGTCCCTTCTGAAAAGGGGTCTACCCTAAAAAGAAAGGTTTTGTGCCACAGGGAGCCAAAACAATTTTTCAAAGATTACCAACCTTGAAAGTGTATCAATTCTCCTTAAGTAGAGTGGATAAACTTTCAAGGGAGGTAACTCTATCAGATTCATTTCTGATTTGAAAAGGGATTTATTTTAAAAGGAAAAATTAGCTCCCCTTGGACTGCCAAGGCAGTCCAAGGGGAGCTAATTTTTTCTTTGAAAGTAAACTAGTTCACCCCTTTGAGAGTACATGTAGATTCTTTTTTCAGAAGGTACTTCATGTACATGACAGCAAACAAGAAATCATACAAGTTGTCTCCCTTGTGAAAATGAAAGAAATTTCCAGGTGTTGTCAGTCTTTTTATTTAAAGTAAAATAAAAGTTCCAAATTCACAAATCTGAAAAGTATGAAGAGGATTGAGATACTTCCTTGTAATGACGTGTTATTTTTTAACTCATTATCATCTGGAAACCTCCAAAAGAGTAATTGACAGATAGTGCAAACTCAGAGCAGGGTGTACATTGTTTGCATTTAATAGCGGAATTTCTCTGAAACATAGTACATGTATAAATAATAAAAATTAACCAGACACCCAGCTTTTGGAAATAGACCAGTCCAAAGAGTTGTGGTTGAAGACTTTTTTTTATTCCCCCTCACCCCGGTGTGTTTGTGTTCAATATCATGTGAACAAATTGATAGAATTTGATCAAATATAGCATATACATAAACCTTGAACAGATCTAGGTTTGGATTGTTACAATCAATTTTGGCAAATTTACAACAGAGTTATGTCCCTGATTATCATCAGAATTTGATAATCAGGGACATAACTCTGTTGTAAATTTGCCAAAATTGATTGTAACAATCCAAACCTAGATCTGTTCAAGGTTTATGTATATGCTATATGTCCCTGATTATCATCAGAATTTATGCCGGTCTCGGTGGCGCAGTTGGATGCGCGTCCGACTGGAGACCAGGAGGTCGTGGGTTTGACCCCCGCCGAGATCGGCAACATTCTTTCGTGGAGATTGATCATGAAATATTTTCTACGGTCATTCTCTCCCTTCCGCTGATTCAAGAAGGGCAGTTGTCAGTTTCTGGCGAAAGAATGTGCACAATACTGGTTAACCGCTTGGAGGACTAAGCCTGCCCAGTAAACGTGTGGTTAGGTAAACTGACTGCGCTCGACATGACCCTATTGGGTTGACTGGGCCGTAAAACCTCAACACAAACAAATCATCAGAATTTTGTTTCCACTCAATATCTTGAGAATGAATTGATGCAATTAGACCAAATTTTGCTTATGCATTGACGTTGACCAGATTGTTAGGTGTCAGATTTCACAAATATGCACCACAGTTATGGCCCTTGGTTGTTGTCAAAATTTGGTTTCAATTCAGTATCTTGTGAACGAAATGAAATTTGATTATTTTGCATATGCATTGACCATAACCAGATCTAGATTGGGATTCTTATGAGTCAGTTTTTGACTATTTACAACAGAGTTATGGCCTTTGTTTATCATCAGCATTTTATTTCTGCTCAACTACTGGACGGAATTAGACCAAATTCTGCATATGAATTGATGCTGAACAGATCTAAATGTAGGTTTGGATTGTTACATACAGTTATGGCCCTTGATTATTGTCAGAATTTTTTTTTTTCATTCAATACCTTTAGAACAAATTGGTGGAAATAGACTAAAGTTTTCATATGTTTTAATGTTGACCAGATCTAGATTTGGATTATGATGTGTTAGTTTTTGCATATACACAACTCAGTTATGGCCCTTGGTCATTGTCAAAATTTCGTTTTTGCTCAATACTTTGTGAACAAATTGATGGAATTTGATCAAGTTTTGCATGTGCATTGATGAGGACCAGATCTAGATTGAAACTGTTACACATCAGTTATTGGTGTTTGTGGAAGTAGGGTGGCGGGTTGGTGTGTTGGGTGGGGTGGTGAAGGCGGAGTGGAGAGGGAGGGATAGGTGGTGGTGGGAGTGGGGGGGGGGGGTTGGGGGGGGGGGCATGGTATACTGTTTTCTAGTTGTCCATCCGTCTGCCCATCTGTTGTGTTTTGGTTTCTGAGTGGAGTTATCACTAATAAGCACTGCTTATTGACATTTCTTGTTTCTTTTAACCTATAATATATTTATGTGCATATATACTATCAAATTAGCTAATATAAGCAGCATAATCTGGTCAAAACAATGACTGTAGTCATCTCTGTAAAATTATAAATATCTAATTTTATATTCAAAATGGTTGCATCCATGCTAGCAGGAGTAAAAACGTAAACTTTAACCCTTAACATACCAAGTAAAACTGCACCTGAAAATGTCATCTGTTTATGTCGTCTGCTGAATATTCTTGCAAACTTTTCAAACCTATTTTTGCATACAGACAAACAATGTGGACTCTGATCAGACTGCTCCTAGAGGAGCAGTCTGAACTGGGTCCCCACTGTTTGCAAAAATGACTTTTAAAGTCACAAGCAGATGACAAAGCAGATGACAATTGTTGTAATTGGCAGTTTAAAGGTTGATATCTTTCATATCTCTCAATAGATTTTTGCATCAAAATGCTTGTTTTCTAGAACTGGACATATTCAAACAAAATTAATCTCAGTGGGCCTTTCTGTTTAAACAGTTTATTTCTTGTGTATGTTTTCAGGTATTTAGCCCGATCATTTCATTTTATACTGCCATATTTCCCAACTGGAACCATGGAACGTGTGGACACCGAGGGACAGATAGCTACAGCTAAGGTATAAATATTTTAACACTTAGCGCTCTGGGTAAAAATTTGCAGCAGATTAAAAATTGAAATATTTATTCTTATTTATCCCAGAAAATAGGTTTTGACATTTCATGTAAATTGTCTTCAATGTCAAATCCTGTTATCTGGGAAAAATAAGAAAAGTATCATCAATGTGTCATCTGCTGAATTAGTCCACAGAGTGGTAATGGTTAATTTAGTTTATTGTGTCTTTCCTTTGCTTCATTATTAACCCTTAAAGTGCCTAACACAACTGCAGAAGATGACAATTTTTAGTGTTTATTTTTCATTTTTTCAGAGAAAACAAGTCTTGATATTCCATGTGAATTGTCTGTCAAGACTTATTTTCACTGAAAAAATTAAAAAAAATTTTTTTTTAGAATATCGTCTGCTACAAATTTTGCTTGGCACTTTAAGGGTTAACTTTAGGAAACATGGTAAATTTATATATGGCAACTCAGTGTTTGTCTTCTGTCAGTTTCTGGAAATTATCAAATTACCATATACATGTACACACTAACAAGACTAGTGCTCTTGTTTTAAGAAGAGCACAGCAGAAGTTTGAGACATGTTTGATGCTTGTTTAGTCTTTAGTACTCTCTGGGCTGTTCTGTTGCAATATGACTGAAAGATTGTTGAAAGCATCGTTAAGCCCAAATCAAACAAATAAACTCTCTGGGCTGAAAAAACTGATGATATTTTTCTTATTTTTCCAAGAAAATTGGCTTTGACATTTCATGTAAATAGGCTTTCACATTTCATAAAAATTATTTTGTTTGAAATGTCAAAGCCTCTAAAGTATTTTCTGGCAAAAAATAATATTTCAAAATGTCATCTACTGAAATTTTTACCCAGCAGGCTAAGTGTTAACCCTAGTCCTGCTAAACCCAGATATGCCCTGTCTTTGTAAACAGTGTAGATCCAGATCAGGTGGCTTCTTTAGAAAAATTGTGGAGGAGTTGGCTAAAAATTACAAGTGGGCGTGGTATCTAAATTTATTCAGCATGAAAGGGGTTAAGGGGAGTGGGCATGCTTTGTAGATTCTGCTCGTTTTACAAGGGAGACAACTTTTGTTACTTCCCTATTTTCTGGAGGGAGGCAAAACAATTTTGACAGAGTTATCTCTCTTGAATATGTATCTATTTGTATTGGAGAAAAAAAAAAAAAAAACAATGTTGAAAAAAAAGATCAGGACTTTATTGAACAAGGAAGACTGTTAATTGAGGGATAGCAAAGAACTAAAGTGCTTCACGACCTTATCAATCCCTTCAATGTGACTGTTTCTAATAGTCCATTCTACTATCTGTTGATGTGTCTAAAATATTGCTGTATGTATGGCAAACAGTGTAGAATCTGATCAGATACCACATTCTGCTGCATCTGATCTGTGTTTACATTGTTTCCAAAGGTCTATCTATCCCAATTTACCAAGGGTTGTTGGGGTACTTCCCATGAATGCCTGATTGACCCCCATTTAGTTTGGGTCTTTGTCTGTCTGTCATCATTCCTAATTTTGTCTCTGTGTATATTGACTTTATGACTTTCCAAAATACGATTTTGGTATGGTGACCTCAGACTCTTACTCAATTCAAGATGTCCAATCATTACGAAAACAAGCCTATTCAGATATACTGAAAAATTTTACCACCAAAAAATTTAAAAAAAATCAGATAAAAACTCTGATATTTTTCTTATTTCTGCTCAAAACATAGATTGTGGGTACTGGTTAGAACCACCTTGCCGAGGCGGTTCTAACGAGTACCCACAATCTATGTTTTGAGCAGAAATAAGAAAAATAATGTATACCCCTGTAAACCCCAGTTTTACTATATAAAAGTGGGGCTTAAGGGGGTCAACATTATAAAGGCATGTTTTCGTGATGTGCTGATCTTTCTTCTTTTAAAGGTTTATATTGGAACACTTTATCATAAGTTCTAGTAATTTTGAAAAAACCTTATGGTACAGTGTGGTAGCTAGGTATAGTATAGTAAATTCTGAATAAGCTAACAAACATGTATGGTAGCTCCATACAAGGCACTTTTTTCAGCTGAACAGTTTTCATATTTTTCTTATTTCTTCATGAAAATATATAGAGGATATTTTCTCTTTTTCTGTGAATACCATAAATATTGTCATCGAGTGTAATGAAAACATCAGTATTTTCACGAGTGCAAAGCACGAGTGAAAATCTGAATGTTTTCATTATACGAGATGAAAATTTTTTATGGAATTAATGAAAAAGAGTAAATTTTCTTTTTATTTTATTGTTTACATGCCAATGCCCGTTTCTGACGTCATAACTAACATCACCAAACAAAACATGAACGTCATGGCGTTGACGCTCAGTGCTTAACATGCGAAACGCTGGAGAGACAAAGCAAAAAAAAAAAAAAAAAAAAAAATAGGCAAATCGAAATAAGTTTGATACCAAAATGTTCCTTACATTCTAACTAAGAAAATGCATACCAACACTTGATACTTTAGTTAAGAAACAAAGAAGTTAGAGGTGTTCAAAAATCTGAAGTGGAGGTAAGATCCACATCTGAAACAATGAAGAAAACCGAAGTCGCCCAAAGCGAGGAGTGAAAATATAAATCATATCAGTCACTATTGTGAAATGATACGATATCAATTCACTAGTAATTGATACCACTTTTATTTTCACCAGATATACACTGATTTCATCACTAACAATAAAATAAATGTTGTGGGCACTCATTAGAAGCACCTCAGCAAGTACCCACAATCTATATATTTGTTCAGGAGTCAGAAAAGTATCAGTAATTTTTGACTGGAAAAAAAATCTTATCTCAAGCTATGGTAATCCTGGTTAGGGGTAGTCGTAGATAGATGGTGATAGATTTGAATTTACCGTATTCGACCTAATTACCGCACATACCCCTATAAGCGCACAGTCGAGCAATTTCGTAATCTTCAGATTACAGCCAGTGTACTTTTTGTCTACTTCTGTATAACGACATATGTTGTGGATACCCATTTGAATTGCATCGACTTGTCGATGCAATTCAAATGGGTACCCACAACATATGCTATTATAAAGAAAATCAATAAAAATCACCTAAATCAAATACGTACTTTGCTGATCTTTTTTAAAGTGTACCCTTAGTAGATATAAACATACTTTACCACAAGTTTTCCCAGTAATTTTGAAAAAACCTTACCGCACAGCGCGGTAATTAGGTCGAATGCGGAATTTTACATTTAAGTTCAGCGTTTTTTCTCTTCACACCTGCATTCAAGGACTCAAATGCAAAGGTAAAATAATGCTCTATCAATCAGCTGCAGGACCAGATAAAAGAGAACTAATTAAGGAGGAGTAATTGATGCCAGTCCCAAGATATATTTTTTTTTTTATTTCTCCATGAAAAACATATTTTGGGTACTCAATAGAAGGGCCTCGGTGAGGTTCTAATGAGTAACAAAACATATATTTTATGGAGAATTGGAGAAAATTATCCCAGAAATATCATCAAATGCTCCTCTGATGAAAAGGTAGTAATCTAAACATATTTTACTTGTGTTTTCACATTATAGCATAGCCTGTGGGTACTTATTGGCATCACTGAAATATATGTTGTAGGTACTCATTTGAATTGCCTCAACTTGTTGAGGCAATTCAAATGAGTACCCACAACATATGGCTTCATAAAGCAGATAAAGTATACAGGCTGTATATTAGACTATGAAACTGCTTGGCTGTGCACTTACAGGGGTTTGTGAAACCAGTTTTTGTTGTTCAATGCGAACAGCAGTACAACCCTTTTGTGGAGATAAGTGAAAAAGTAGTCCACTCTTTTAACTGCAGACATAACAATTTTCTCTCCTTGCTTATGCTTTATTTCTGTTGTATTTAAATGCTAATGAATTAAATGCTGAAACCAATTAGTTGTGTATATGATATTATGAAGCAAGAAAATTACAGAAAAAGTGTACAGATGTATTTTTTTTTTTTGTTTTTTTTTGTTTTTTTTTGCTACTATATCTTAGGCATATGTGTGCTTGATATTGATTTTGTTCATCTATGTAGTATTTATACGATATCTGAAAAAAGCTACATCACAAATCGATGTGGTATATGCTAAAAATAGCCAATGACCCATTTTCGGACAAACATTACACAAACGTGGCCATTTCTAGTGCATGTCAATATATTGCTCTTGGTGAATTTAATCAGCATTGCCAGTATTTTCTGTCAATCCAAACAACTGCAGTCCCTGCAGGGCTTTGCTTACTGTTTATCGGGGTCCAGGTCTCATGTCAAGACTTACCCATGTTTACTCATCATAAAGCCATCACATGAACTTCTTTTTAATCAGATAAAAGGACATGCAAACCAATTTGTAACAATAATAAAGGGCCATAACTCATGCTAGACTAGAAACACAAGTGCTGTTTTTGAATTGACTCTGCATTTATTTATCAGTAAGCAACCACATATATTTCATCTGAATCAGTTTAAAAAATGCAACTTGCATGAAAATCAACATTTATAAGGGGCATAACTCGAGAAATTATTAGTCCATTAATGCTTTGCATGCCGGACAAGAAATTCATCTGATGAAATTCTGAAATATTTTTTTGTATTTTTCATAGAAAATAGGCCACAAAGTGTCTCTTCAATAATGTCTCTTCAAAGCCTAGTTTTTGGCGATAAAAAATAAGAAAAAATGTTCTAAATGTCATCTGATATGAATTTTGCCATATATATAATGAATGCAGCTTAACCCATTTTAATCTGGAAACACCAAAAAGTAGTATTGGCAATTAGTGCAGTCCCAGATCAGATGCTGCAGAACATGGCACTTGATAAGGGTCTACACTGTTTGCATTAAATACTGGAATTTCTTTAAATTTCTTTAAAACATAATAGTTACAAAAACTAACCAAACACCCTGATATTGGAAGTATACATACTCCAGATGAAATGTTTTTTTCGACCCAAAAGTGCCATTGGTACTCATTAGAAGAGCATTCATTTGGCACTTTTTATTACCCACAACATATATTTTTGGGGAGAACAAAACAAATAATTTTCAAGATATTCCTACTTTCTAGAGCTTTCGACCCAAAAGTATACAAGATATTTTTCTTATTTCTTCCCATAAAATATGCCATTTGTACTCATTAGAAGAGCATTCATTCGGCACTTTTTATTAAACACTACATATATTTTTGGGGAGAACAAAACAAATAATTTTCAAAATATTCCTCCTGCCTAGAGCTTTTGACCCAAAAGTAAAGATATTTTTTTTTTCTCTCTTTAAATGTATGCCGTTGGTACTCATTAGAAAAGCCTTCATTAGGCACTTCATGTGAATGCCCACAACATATTTTCAGGGAGAAATAAGACAAATAATGTTTCAACTCATTGTAGTCTGGAAACGCCTAAAAGGATAATTTGCAAACAGTGCAAACCCAGATCAGACGCCGCAGAACGCCACTGTTTGCAAACAGTTGAGCCATTTTTCTCTAGGAATATATAAATCTCATAGCCAGGTGTACCTCAAATTGAAATTGCACTCTTACAATATATAGTGTGGGAGAGTCTATTCAGTATACAACAGGTTAAGATACTCCTCCTATCTAGAGCTTTCGACCCAAAAGTAAAGATATTTTTCTTCTTTCTCCCCGTAAACATATGCCATTGGTACTTGTTAGAAGGGCCATCATTAGGCACTTTTTATTACCCACAACATATTATATTTTTGTGGGGAACAAAACAAATAATTTTCAAGATACTCCTCCTGCCTAGAGCTTTTGACCTTCCTAGAGCTTTTGACCTTCCTAGAGCTTTTGACCCAAAACTATACAAGATATTTTCTTATTTCTCCCAATAAATATATGTTGTTGGTACACATTAGAAGTGCCTTCCTGAGGCACTTCTAATGTGTACCCACAACATATATTTTTGGGAAGGAATAAGAAGAATAAGACTCCTCCTGCCTAGAGCTATGCTTATTTTGTACCATCTGACCAGTAAACACACAATGTCATAATAATGTTTAGACCTTGTTGCAGTGTTATTATGATGTTGTGTGTATGCTGGATGCATATGCTTTGCTTTCACCTCATTGGAAATACAGTGGTCTCAAAAAGAATTTTCAGTTTCAGATAACAGTAGTTGGAGATAGCAGTTGTTGAAATGTTCTGCACATTTTAACTATTACCTCAAGCGAATCTAAACCAATATTACTCAGAATAGTTTGAGTTATCAGTGTTTGAGATAACGCGAGTCAACTGTACCTGTGTAACCTTATCTGCAATACCATGTTTATCCTAAAATTCCTTATCTGCAGTACCATATTCATCCTAAATATTTTTTATCTGTTATATCATATTTATCCTTTTTTATCTGTTATACCATATTTACCCTAAATATTCCTTATCCATAATACCATATTTATCCTAAATATTCCTTAACTCCATTAATTTTTTTATCTAGAATATTCTTTATCTCAAATGTAATATTTATCCTAAATATTTCTTATCCCAAATACCATATTTATCCTAAATATTCCTTATCTGCAATATCATATTTATCCTAAATATTCCTAAATGCTCCAATGGTGCAGTCAAGACAGCCTTTGACATACAGATTGATGGAAAGCGTGGGCCTGGGAGGCCCTAGATGATATGGAAGCAGCTGATAGAGAGGGATTGCAGAGAGTGGAAGCTCTCGGCTATCAACCCTCATGATAGACATACCTGGAGATCTGAAGTGAGATCTGCCATGTGTGCAGCAAGCCATCTATCTGGAAGGGGGCCAGGCCCACTGATGTGGATGTTGCCCCTGTCCTGCACGTTAATCAAAAATCTGATTATGATCCTAAATTTTCCGTATCTGTAATACCATATTCATACTAAACATACCTTATCTGCAATATCATATTTGTCATAAATATTGCTTCTATGCAAAATCATATTTATCCTAAATACGCCCTCTTTGCAATACATATTTTCCTCTATATTCCTTATCTGCAATACCATATTTATTGTAAATATTCTTTTTCTGCAATACCGTATTTATCCTAAATATTTCTTCTCTACAAACTCATATTTATCCTAGATACTCCCTCTTTGCAGTACCATATTTTCCTCTGTATTCCTTATCTGTAATACCATATTTATCCTAAATATTCCTTTTCTGCAAAATCATATTTATCCTAAATATTCTTTTTGTGCAAAATCATATTTATCCTAAATATTCTTTTTCTGCAAAATCATGTTTATCCTAAATATTCTTTTTCTGCAAAATCATATTTATCATAAATATTCTTTTTCTAAAAAATCATATTTATCCTAAATATTCCTTTTCTGCAAAATCATATTTATCATACATATTCCTTATCTGCAATACCATATTTAACCTAAATATTCCTTGTCTGCAATACCAAATTTATCCTAAATGTTCCTTATCTACAATACCATATTTATTCAAAATATTCCTTATCTTCAATACAGTAATCATCCTAAATATTCTTTATCTCCAATACCATATTTATTCTAACTATTCTTTATCAACAGTACCATATTTATCCTCATTCCTTATCTGCAGTTATATTTTATTCTGAATATACCTTACTTACAATACCATATTTATACTAAATAGTTCTTATTGCCAATACCATATTTATCCTAAATATTCAGTATATCCAATACCACATTTATCCTTAATATTCTTCTCTGCAATACTGTATTTATCCTTAAATATTCCTATCTCCAATACCATATTTATCCTAAATAATCCTTATCAGCAATATCATGTTTATCGTAAATATTCCAATATCTGAATACCATATTTGTCCAAAATCTTGACCCAAGTCCATTTCATTTCAGATTATGAGATGAGTGGCAACTGATATAGACCCCGATCAGTTAGCACCATGTGTGGCATCTGATCTTGGTCTACCATAGCTCTTGATAAGGTGCTTTTTTCAACTAAAAAGTATCTATATTTTTCTTATTTCTCAATGAAAACATGTTGTGAGTTTTCATTAGAAGCACATCAGCGAGGCACTTCTAATGAGTACCCACACAGTATGTTTTCGTCTAGAAATAAGAAAATTATTTACCTGATACCCACTCTTATCTAGACCTTTGTCTACACTGTTTGCTCTAGTCTGTCTGTCTGTCTGAATACTTAAGATGAATATGGTAGTCAAGTTTAACCAGCTACTGTACATATGTCAAGCAATTGTTGTACTGTACATATATCAGTCGGTTATTGTGGAAGAGTCCAGGTGGCCGAGCGGTTAGCGCTCCTGGCTTCAGATCATGAGGCCCCAGGTTCAAACCCCACTGAAGGTGGGTCTCAGCCAGTGACTATACAGAGCTTCATCTCATAGAGCCTTTCATTATCACCCTTCCATTGTCTTGATATGTCTTGATATGACTTAAATAATGTTGGAAGGGATGTAAAATACCAAATCATTCTCTATAATTAATAATCCTTGATTAACCCATAAAGCGCTAAGAAAAATTGTAGCAGACAACATTCTAAAGTTTGTTTTTATTATTTTTCAGAGAAAATAAGACTTAGCATTTCATGTGAATTGTCTGCCTAGCTGACAGCTCACATGAAATGTCAAGCCTTATTTTCTCAGAAAAAAAAAAAAAAAAAAAAAAAAAATATATATATATATATATAAAAAGTAAATGGCATCTGCTGCAATTATGCCAGTGATTAGCACTTTAAGGGTTAAAAATACCAGATAATATTTATATCACGCTACATTTTGAAGAAAAAGTGGGGATTTTGTATTTAAGTCTGTCTGTTTATTTGTCTGTCTGTCTGTCCATTACTCTCATTTATCTCCTTTACAACTGGACAGATTTCAACCTAACAGGGTTCAAATCCCAGCTGGGCTGCATAACTTTTATGGTAATTGATAATGAAATTATTTCTATGGTCATTCTCCCATTTCCGCTGAGTCAAGAAGGGAAGTTGTCAGCTACTGGTGTAAGTATGAGCAAAAAGCCTGGTTAAGTCTACCCTGAAAAAGTGTGAATAGGCTAACTACCTAGCTTAACATGACCTTAACAGTATTGACTGGGCCATAAAACTGCAACTCAAGACTTAACAAAATTGGCTGTATACCTTTCTTATGTAATTAGGTCCTGCAGTAGGATCAGCGTTTTTGTCCTTGACCCCTGGGGCCTAGTGGTGAGGTCAAAAAATCACATCTTGGGTCCTGTTTTTGTCCTTTAGTCCAAAATTATTGGATTGATTTCGACCAAATTTCCTGTTTACCTTCCTCATACATAGCTCAAGATATGGGGCCTTTTTTTTAAAAGCTGAAAATTACTGATATTTTTCTTATTTCTCCATGAAAACATATGTTGTGGGTACTCATTAGAAGTGCCTCACCGAGGCACTTCTAATGGGTACCTACAACGTATGTTTTTGTGGAGAAATAAGAAAAAATATTTGATGGATACCTCCACTAATCTAGAGCTATGCTCATGCACAGCTAAAATGAGCATAGCTACATATAAGAGAGGGTATCCAGATAATATTCTTCTTATTATTTCAGACATGTAAACTAAGTGGACCTCTATTGTTTAGCTCACCCGAGCTGAAGGCTCCAGGGGAGCTTTAAGGACAGCATCCTCCATTGTTTGTCATCAGCCAGCACCTTTTTGACAAGTTGTATCTCTGCAAACTGTTGTCTGATCTCAATCTTTTTAGAGTTATTTACATTTCATAGATTTAGGGGATAACTGCATTCAAATTTGGCATTTGGGGAGGTAAATCGGCGGTTTTACGGTCGAAAATTTCGTTTTAGTGTGACGCGTCAGCGGAGCCGTAAAACGTAATTTGCAACCGTAAAACCGCCGATTTACCTCCCCAAATGACAAATTTGATGCAGTTATCCCCATTCTAATGCATTTATTCATTTTTTCTATTGAAAAAATGTACTATTTGCACAAAACGGCAAGTGCTGTGAGCTGCGTAAAACCAAATGCCAGCCAATGAGAAGCGACGTTACGTGATGACGTCGGATTTGCGACAGTATATCGCAGAATATACCGTCCCAAATTTTTGACGTTATCCAATCAGACGTCGCGTTACATACGCGAGTGCATTAGAATGATGAAATATTGACAGTGCAAGCAAGGCCAACTTTTCACACGTAGCATTACATGGTCCTTAATTGCTAAAAACCCTTAAGGGTATAGCTCCTTCAGTTTTGGTTGGATATTTCTGCAGATGAGGAGGACAATTGGATGCATTTTTTTTTTTTTTTTTTTAATGATTTCAGAAAAATTTGAAAATCAACTCAGTCTGATACATAGTTATGTCCCTTGGTGCAAAAGATGCCTTTAATTAACAATGTTTGCTACATAACTCCTTCAGTTTTTAACTTTACCTTCCTTAAACATGTGGATGAGTGGGATGGAGGTAGGGGGTGGGGGTGTGGGGTGTGCTTGGATATGTGTAGAATTATGTCCTCTGGATTAATGACTGCTGTAGACATTGAGTGACAAACAACTTTTCAGCACAGGTATGTTAAGGACCGCCACGGTCCTTTTCTTTCATTTTTCTGTTAGACTTGTACTTGAGGGGTTCTGTCCTTTTTTAGACTTATAAATTGTAAGCCTATGGGACATAATGGAATCTTGTCAGCAAGATATCTTGAAAATCATCCGAGCAAGAGCCTTGAAATGTGGTATGCTGATTGGGGATGATGAGTAGATTGCCTACAGAACTTTTAAACAAAGTCTCAAACATTTTACTGGAGTTATGCTCTTGTTTAGAGACAAACATATAGTTGTGGGCAAAGTGTTTTACAAACATACATTTCTAGTTTATTGTATGCTTTCAGACATTGGCCATCATGATGTCTGGTATACCGCTAACTGCGAAGGGACCTGCACAGATCTGTATCTATGATATTCATGCTCTGCAGGAGAGATTCTATTTCTCAGATAATGTCATTCCAAGGTAACTGTCTTATTCTTCTAAACATTAAGTGGGAAACACCCTTCACCAGCTCGAGATCAGCTCTAGATGGGAAATATCCTTCACAACAGCTGTACGTGGGAAACCTCTTTACCATAGCTGTAGGTAGGAAACACCTTTTACCATTGCTCTAGATGGGAAATATCCTTCACAATAGCTGTACGTGGGAAACCTCTTTACCATAGCTGTAGGTAGGAAACACCTTTTACCATTGCTTTAGGTAGGAAACACCCTTCAACATAGCTCATAGAGGTAGGAAACACCCATCAACATGGCTCTAGGTAGGAAACACCCTTCACCATAGCTCTAGGTAGGAAACACCCTTCAACATAGCTGTAGGTAGGAAACACTCATCTTCATAGCTCTAGGTATGAAACACCCTTCAGTATAGCTCTTAGGTAGGAAACACCCTTCACCATAGATCTAGGTAGGAAACACCCATCATCATAGCTCTAGGTAGGGAACACCCTTTACCTTAGCTACGTAGGAAACACCCTTCAACATAGCTCTTAGGTAGGAAACACCCTTTACCATAGCTCTAGGTAGGACACCCATCACCATAGCTCTAGGTAGGAACCACCCTTCAACATAGCTCTTAGGTAGAAAACACCCATCACCATAGCTCTTGGTAGTAAACTCCCTTCACCATAGCTCTAGGTAGGAAACACATTTCAACATAGCTCTTAGGTAGGAGCCACCTATCACCATAGTTCTAGGTAGGAAACACCCTTCAACATAGCTCTAGGTAGGAAACACTCATCACAATAGCTCTTAGAGGTAGGAAACACCCATCACCATAGCTGTATGTAGGAAACACCAACATAACTGTAAGTGGGAAACACCCATCATATAGCCCTAGGTAGGAAACTCCCTTTACCATAGCTCTAGGTAGGAAACACACTTCAATATAGCTCTTAGATAGGAGCCGCCTATCACCATAGTTCTAGGTAGGAAACACCCTTCAACATAGCTCTAGGTAGGAAACACTCATCACAATAGCTCTTAGAGGTAGGAAACACCCATCACCATAGCTCTATGTAGGAAACACCAACATAACTGTAAGTGGGAAACACCCATCATATAGCCCTAGGTAGGAAACTCCCTTTACCATAGCTCTAGGTAGGAAACACCGTTCATCATAGCTCTAGGTAGAAAACACCCATCATCATAGCTCTAGGTAGGAAACTCCCTTTACCATAGCTCTATGTAGGAAACACCCTTCATCATAGCTCTAGGTAAGAAACACCCTTCAACATAGCTCTTAGGTAGGAAACACCCTTCATCATAGCTCTAGGTAGAAAAGACACATCATCATAGCTCTAGGTAGGAAACTCCCTTTACCATAGCTCGATGTAGGAAACACCCTTCATCATAGCTCTAGGTAAGAAACACCCTTCAACATAGCTCTTAGGTAGGAAACACCCTTCAACATAGCGCTTAGGCAGGAAACACCTATCACCATAGCCCTTGGTAGGAAACATCTTTAACCATAGCTCTATTTAGGAACCCTTCAACATAGCTCTAGATAGGAAACACCCTTCAACATAGCTCTTAGGTAGGAACACCTATCATCATAGTTCTAGGTGAAAACATCCTTCACCATAGCTCTAGGTAGGAAACACCCATCACCATAGCTCTAGATAGGAAAGGCCCATCATCATAGCTCTATATAGGACACAATCTTTACCATAGCTCTAGGTAGGAAACACCCTTCAACATAGCTCTTAAGTAGGAAACACTCATCACCATAGCTGTAGGTATGAAACACGTTTCTTCATAGCTCTAGGTAAGAAACACCCGACAACATAGCTCTTAGGTAGGAAACATCTTTTGCCATAGCTCGAGCTAGGCATCACCCTTCAACATAGCATTTGGTTTGATACACTGATCACCATAGCTGTAGTTAGGAAACACCCTTCAGCACAGCTCTAGGTAGGAAACATCCTTCACCATAACTCTAGGTAGGAAACACCCTTCAGTATAGCTTTGGATAGGAAACACCTTTCACCATAACTGTAGGTGGAAACACACTTCACCATAGCTATAGGTAGGAAACACCCTTCACCATAACTCTAGATGGGAAACACTTTTCAACATGACGTTTACATTATCCCATTGAGCCTGATGGCAACATCACCATGATCAAACTTCTGTAATTCAATTCGACAATGTAGCATGTGCAAAAGGGTGTGTTTGATGGCATCACATGTAAATATTTACTTCTCAGGATGTCCACTGCAAAAGAATTCTTTGTAAAACATTGCAAGAATTTTGATTTTCCTATTTGTTTCATGTTAGAATCGAAATAGCTTTTTCTCCCTACTGTGAATTTTTTGACTACCGCATGGTGTTGTTGGGCAGATGCAATTATTATTTCACTCTGGCTTTGCCATCATAAATTAATACTTTACAGTGTGGCCTCCAACCCCATGTATTATTTGCACCAATTCTCAGTAGAGAAAAATTATTTCTTAAATAATGTTGTGTAAGTCTAATGCCGATGAAGTCATAATTAGACATTGATTTTATTCAGATTGCAATAGTTGACTAGTATTACATTGCAGAATAAATATAGAAAGCAATTATTTTCTTAATTGTATATACAACACCTAGTTTTTAGTGTAGACCCTGATCAGACATCTGATCTGGGTCCACACTCTTTGATGATGCCTGTCTGTCCAGTACATAGGGTTATTATGATAAATAACCACATAGCACTAGTTAAGGTGCTTTTTTCAATACAAAAGTATTGATATTTTTCTTATTTCTCCACGAAAACATATGTTGTGGACTCATTAGAAGCGCCTCGGCGAGGTGCTTCTAATGAGTACCACAACATATGTTTTCATGGAGAAATAAGAAAAATATTTACTGGATACCCTCCCTTATCTAGACCTATGTGTACAGCATTATTACATAGATTTACAGGATCAAGTAGTGAAAAGCCTGTGAAATAAACACCACATTTTTACATAAATTTCCCATCACAAAAACATACCTATATAAATTTGACCCCCTGAAACCCCACTTTATATAATAAAACTGGGGTTTACAGGGGTATACATTATTTTTCTTATTTCTGCTCAAAAACATAGATTGTGGGTGCTCAAAAACATAGATTGTGGGTACTGGTTAGAACCGCCTTGGCAAGGCGGTCTAACGAGTACCCACAATCTATGTTTTGAGCAGAAATATGAAAAATATCAGAATTTTTTATCTGAAAATTTTCATTTTTTTGGTGGTAAAATTTTCCATATACAGTCGACTCTCGTTATCTCGAAGTCCAAGGGACTCTTTGAAATACTTTGAGATATCCGTACCTCGTCATATCAGATTTGCAGAATTGAGGACAAAATAAATCAAACAACCACATTTCACAAATGAATATGTAATTTGACTCCTTAAGTAAGAGATATATTGAAAATATTGTGGAAAAGAGGAGAAATTGCTCCTTAGGAGCAATTTCTCCTCTTTTCCACAATATTTTGTCACCTGTTGATAGATTTCCACGTTTAAACGGGGAGTAGATTTTCACTTCAGCATAAGCAGTTATTTGAGATAAGCGAAGTCGAGATAAAGAGAGTCGACTATATTTGAATAGGCATGTTTTCGTAATGCAGGATAAAGAACCAAAAATCCTGTAAAATTATTCTAAATTTTCATTAAGATTTCTTGAATAAAGAGGAAAAATCTGGTAAAAATAAACTAATTTTTTACATACTAAGTTTACAGAATAAAGAAATGAAACCTACCAACTTTTTACATAGATTTCCAGCATAAAGAAATGAAAACCCTGTGAAATATATACACCATTTTTTACATAGATTTCCAGAATTCAGACATAAAGAAATGAATCCCATGTAAAAATATACCACATTTTACATAGATTTGCAGAGTAAAGCAGAATGCTGCATCTGATCAAGGTCTGTGCTATTTTTCTTTCATTTAGCAGGGGTTAAGACACTTCAACAGAGAGTAAAATGATTTTTTTTCTGAAATTTTAGGTTGGTTACCAGTTGTACGGCCTACTCAACACTATTAAGGTCCTGTCAAGCTTGTCAGTTTACCTTCACACTTTTCCTGGGCTGTATTAATCCTCTAAGTAGCTAATCAGTACTTGTGGGCATTCTTTTGCCAGAACTGACAGCAGAAATAAGAGAATGACAGTAGAAAGGGTTTCATGATCAGTGTTGTTGGATCCGGCTAGGATGGAACCCACAACCTCCTGATTACCAGACAGACACATATGAGACTGAGCCCATGAGACTGGCTAGTATATACAGTCAAACCTCAATGGCTCGAACAGCTTTGGGACCATGGAAATTGGTTCGAGACATGGGTAGTTCGAGCCACTGAGGGTAATCATGGCACCAGTTCAGGAAGCAAATAGCAATAATTTAGGGAAATCTTTTCTATTTTCTACACAATGATTGTATGGAGAATATACTTGTTAGAATTGCCTCACTGAGGCAATTCTAATGAGTACACACAACATACAGTTCCATGATAAAATAAGAAATAACATCAAATATTTGTTTTCTTGAGCTAAAGACCTTTTTAATGTTATTGTTTTCATCCGGGCTACTGACCATGTGATTACAATGTTATGCCATGTGACCAAAAAGTTGTGGATGGCAAAAACACTTCCGGTTCCATTGATACAAATTGATTCAAGCCTAATTTTACTTGGAAAATAAATCACTTTTGGTTAATATTTTACCGTAAATTTTATCTAGTGTTTTAAAATACAGCTTTAACCTTTACCACTCTCTGGGCATTTTCAGCAGATGACAAATTGATGATATTTTTCTTATTTTTCCCAGAAAACTGGATCTGACATTTCATGCAAATTGTCTCCTTAGGAGACAATTTGCATGAAATGTCAAATCCTGTTTTCTGGGAAAAATAAGAAAAATATTTTAAAATGTCGTCTGCTGCAAATTTTACCCAGAGTGCTAAGCGTTAAGAAGCAATCTGACTGCTTTTCTTGAGACAAATACAACTGTTTCAATGATATTTTTCCGACATCAGCAGGCATGCGCGCAACCGTAATACTGCTTTATGGTGATCATTTTCACGCCTAGTTTTAGCTACTATATAACCAAAATATGTGTTAATATTTCTGGTTATGACATTTAAATGATCACTCGATGAGAATATTTTCTTAAAAGAAACTTTTGACGAATGAAACTGCTTTATTTTTCTGAATAAACATCGGTAATTATACTGTCCGGTAAACGTAAACAACAACTTTCTGCCATCCAATAGAAAAAAAAGCTAGAACGTAGATCTGCGTTAAAGACCGAGAGGTTTCGAATGATGTTTATTGTGTAACGTAGTGTTTAAAAAGGTCTATTGGAAGAATTTTGTAGGGACTGAGAAAAGAGTTCGAATTATCCACGGTAAACGAGCCATCCATGTTCGGGCCATTGAGGTTATACTGTAGGAGACTTGCAGTATATATGTAAGAACCCTTAAAACGCCAAGAAAACCTGCATCTGAAAATGTTGTCTGTTTATGCCGTCTGCTGTATATTCTTGGAAACTTTTCAAACCTATTTTTGCATATAGGCAAACAGTGTGGACCCTGATCAGACTGCTCCTAGAGGAGCAGTCTGATCTGGGTCCACACTGTTTACAAAATTACTTTTAAAATCACAAGCAGAAAACAAAGCAGACAAAAATTGTTGTCATTGGCAGTTTAAGGGTTTAAGTGTCCCAATATTTAGTGTGGATATGATACAGTGTTGTCTCTTGCAGGTTGGAAACTGCCATCCCTCTTCTGTTGTCTGCAGTTCAGCAGTTGCCAGATAAGGACAATGTAGTATTTGCCTTTCCTGATGATGGTGCCTGGAAACGATTCCATCAGTTTTTCCCAGGGGACGACACTATAACCTGTGTTAAAATTAGGGACGGCAAAAACAGAATCGTGAAAGTCAAAGATGGTAAGACAGACCTAATTTCCTTTCTACACCTTACAGAAAGTCATGATTTGCTTTACATTTTTTACATTTTAACAGAAGAAGTAAATCAGAGGAAGTAAATTTGCAAACTTTTAGCTTTATTTAATTGTCGTTACTACCCATGCACAAAGTATTTCATTCTAACCATTAGTTTTAAAACAGTTTCTAACACCCATGCACGTGTTGTTCCTTATTTGTCTTTACATTTCTAGCCGTACTTTATCTAAGGTATTTG
Source organism: Anodontia alba (assembly GCA_964016985.1). Taxonomy (NCBI): domain Eukaryota; kingdom Metazoa; phylum Mollusca; class Bivalvia; order Lucinida; family Lucinidae; genus Anodontia; species Anodontia alba. The sequence continues at coordinate 65,491,496 of OZ024835.1, read as the reverse complement.
AGCTCAGGAATTTCGTCGCCCGCTATCGACGGGAAATCAGTCATATTTGCTAAAGCTTATAAAATTTGAGCACGGTTTGGAATAATTTATTTCTTAAGTAAATATTTTCATTTTCTCCTTTAATAAAAATGGCTGCAAAATATGTTTTGGTCTCGCCCCCTATCTGATCAGACAGGTGCCTGTGCTAGCCATTCAGACTCTACTTAAAGCAACGTTCAGTAATAAATGTACACAAATGGTAATAACCAAGGCAGATAACAGGACTAGTGCTTCAGGTAAGGAATCTTTGCTGGGCGCACATGTCAGAAGTACCGTATTTGATCTCATTACTGCACTATCTCTAATATTTTTCAAAATAACTGGATAAAACTTGTGGTAAAATATGTATCTATCTACTAAGGGTACACTTAAGAAAGTCAGCAAGGGTTGTATTTGATGAAGTTTTTGCATTCTTTTTCTGATTTTCTTTATAAAACCATATGTTGTGGGTACTCATTTGAATTGCATCGACAAGAGTCGATGCAATTTAAAGGGATACCCACAACATATGTTTTTATAAAGAAGTAGACAAAAAGTACACTGGCTGTATTCTTAACCCTAGTCCTGCTGAACCCAGATATACCCTTTTTTGCAAACAGTGTAGATCCAGATCAGTTGGCTTCTGCAGAAGCCAACTGATCTGGATCTGCACTGTTTGTGATTAAGTATGTGAATTTGTATCAACAACTTGGATCAAGTAATCCGATTGGCTAAAAATTAGATGTGGGTGTGGCATCTTAATTTATTTAGCAGGACAAGGGTTAAGATTACAGATTTGCTTGACTGTGCGGTTATAAGAATATGTGCAGTTATTAGGTTGTATATGGCAAATGTATGACATATAAAGAATGGCATATAAAGAATGGCATATAAAGAAGTAGACAAAAAGTACACTGGCTGTAATCTGAAGAGTGTGGAATCGCTTGACTGTGCGGTTATACGAATATGTGGGTTTATAAGGTCAAATATGGTATGTTTTCTCAAGTTGTGGCGCTTTCTAACATTGTCTCATTACATTGTAGGGAATCCCGAGGGCAGACATGTTGTGATAATTGATGATCTCATACAAACTGGAGGAACTTTGAAAGAATGTGGAAAGGTATTACCGCATTTAACCCAAGTGTTCGGACACCTTAATCACTTACCATACTTCAAAAATTAGAAAAAGTCGTTTTTTACTAATTACTGTTGATGTGTCTAAAATAGTGCTGGATGAGTTGCAAAGATTGTTGACCCTGATCAGATGCCGCATTCTGCGGCATCTGATCTGGATCTACACAGTTTGCTCAGGCCTGTCTGTCCCAATTTTTAGGGTTATTATGGTTAATAGGTTACAGACTGCCATTTATTTTCCTATATATTCTATGCAATTTTGCACATGTCCTACAGCCCACAACTTTCTTAAGTTCAAATGTTCCATACTTGGTTCATGCCTGACAGCAGTCTCTCTGAAATTTTCAAAACAAGAAACAGAATTGTAGGCTTTGAGTCATGTAATCAGTTTCTACCTCTTTTATGACACTGACACTGATCTTCTAGGAGGTTATGGCAGATGTAAGGGTTGTTTGTCCACAATAATTTTCTACTTTCATATTCAAAGCAACCACTCAATACTTACAATTTTATTAATATCTATGGTAGAATTGCCTGAATGATACATTTTGACCCATTTTGGCATCAAACCAGGCAAAAATAATAGAAGCAGGCAAAAAATTGGAACTGTTTGAAATATGTATCCAATGGACTGGCAGAGAAGGTATAGCATGCATAATGCACACCAATAAACTGGCCTTTGGGGCACTCTGATCAGGCCTTGACTTTCCACTAACAGAATCATTGGATATTACAGAATGTATGAATGGAGAGCAAAAGCTTGGATAAGACTTAACACATGTGCAGGATGATCTGAATCTACACATTTTGCAGATGCTCAAAGGCATTTTTTCGCTTGACATGGCCAATGTGTCTTCAAGCATATTTGGACAGCAAAGGCTCAGATCAGCCTGCGCATTTGCACAGTCTGATCTGAGTCTTTCCTTTCTGTCAACAGAATCATTGGATACTACAGAATGTATGAATTGAGAGCAAAGACCTGGGTAAGACTTAGTGCATGCTCGAAGGCATTTTTTCACTTGACATGGCCAGTTTGTACTATGATACTCCATTGTTCATCTCTCTCAGGTGTATGAGGACTGCGAAGGCCCAGATCAGCCTGCACATTAGTGCAGTCTGATCAGGGCCTTCACTGGCCATTAACAGAATTATTTGTAACTACAGAATGTTTGTTTCTGTTGAGGTTTTACGGCCCAGTCAACCCACTGGGGTCATGTCGAGCGCGGTCAGTTTACCTAACCACAGCTTTACTGGGCAGACTTAGTCCTCTAAGCGGTTAACCAGTATTGTGCACATTCTTTCACCAGAAACTGACAACTGCCCTTCTTGAATCAGCGGAAGGGAGAGAATGACTGTAGAAAATATTTCATGATCAATCTCTACAAAAGAATGTTGCCGACCAAGGCAGGGGTTGAACCTCCTGGTCTCCAGTCGGACGACGCATCCAACTGAGCCACCGAGGCCGGCTAACTACAGAATGACTTGACCAATTTGTAATATAATAATACTACATTTTTCATCTCTTTCAGGCTTTATTGGAGAAAGGAGCAAAACATGTCAGTGCCTATGTGACACATCCGGTGTTCCCAAACGAAAGTTGGAAACGTTTTATTGATGGTGATGTCAAGTTTGACAACTTCTGGACCACAGATTCCATACCCCATGCCCAAGAAATCTGCAAACACAAACCATTTCACTTGCTGTCTCTTTGTGAGCCTATTGCTAACATGTTGATAGGTTATGACCTAGTATTGTCATAGCCTGTAGTAGTGTTGTTCTGATGATTGATTAATCAGTCATCAGTCACTTTTGCCTCTTGTGACTAATGATGGGAAAGACTTGTATAAAATTTGAATTTTCCAATTAATTGAGTGTGACATTCAACTAATTGGAAAAAATCATTTCTATGAATATGTTTTATTTAATGACCTAGTATTGACATAGCCTGTAGTAGTGTTGTACTGATGATTGATTAATCAATCAGTCACTTTTGCCTCTTGTGACTGATGATCAGAAAGAATGGAATAAAAATTGAAGTTTCCAATTAATTGACTATGACGGTCAACTAATTGGAAAATTCAATTTTTATGAATATGTTTTATTTAACTTTTCATTTTAACAGACAAAATGTAAAAATGAAATAAAATTTGATAAAAATAGCCTGAAATAAGCATAGCTCTAGATAAGGTGTCTTTTCAACCAAGTACAGTCGACTGTCGTTATCTTGACCTCGCTTATCTCGAATAACCACTTATCTCGAAGTGAAATTCTGGTCCCTGTTTTAACATTGTAAACTAACAACAGGTGACAAAATATTGAGTAAAAGAGGAGAAATTGAGCAATTTCTCCTCTTTACCACAATAGTTTCAATATATCTATATCTTCAGGAGTCACATTACATACTTATTTGTTGAATGTGATTGTTTGATATATTGTTTTCCTCACTTCTGCAACTCTGATATTTCGAGGTACGGATATCTCAATTTGTTTCAGAGTCCCTTGGAATTCGAGAGAATGAGAATCCACTATAGTACTGATGGTTTTCTTATTTCCCAATGCAAACATGGAAACCTTTGTTGTGGATAATCATTAGAAGTGCCTTGTGGATGCCCTTTAAATGAGTACTTAGAACCATCATGAAAAGATGCCTGTTTAAGTTTGACCCCCTTAAACCCTACTTTTATAAAGTAAAACTGGGGTTTACAGGGGTATACATTATTTTTCTTATTTCTGCACAAAAACATAGATTGTGGGTACTTGTTAGAACTGCCTTGGTGAGGTGGTTCTAATGAGTACCCACAAACTGTATTTTGAGCAGAAATATGAAAAATATCAGAATTTTTTATCTGAAAATTTTCATTTTTTGGTGGTAAAATTTTAAGTATATTTGAATAGGCATTTTTTCATAATGATAGGTATGTTTCATAGAGAAAATAGAAAAAAAAACAGTGTGTGGATATCCCGTTTAAATGGAGCTATGCATAAGTGCCTTGAAGACAGCTAAAATAAGAATGAATATATTTTCTACTAATTGACTATTAGTCGATGATGAGTTGGTTTTACAAAACTGATGATTGAATATAAACTTCTGGCCAAAGCCCAGCAGTAGACTGTACAACACTTAATTTAAGGGGACTGGATAGGATACACTTGGTAAATATCTGCCATATTAACAAGGCAGGCAATATTTGTGAATTCCTGTTTGTTTTTTTGCACATATTCCCTTTAGAAAAGAGTTCTACCTTAAAAGGAAAGAATTTGCTCTCTTAAGAAGCGATTGTTTTTCTTTTCGAGATGACTCCTTTTAAAAGGGAGGCAAACCAATTTTAAACAGAGTTGCCTCTCCTGAAAGTATATTGGCTCCCTTAAAATATTATATTTGAGAAAATCATGTAACATCATATGAGTCAATATATTAATTTAAGAATGGAATTAATGTAACTGTGTGATTTAGAAAATTTCTGTCATTCTCAAAAGTTGCCAAACTATAAAAAATATAGGTACATTGGACTCTTATTATATCAAAACTAAAGGGGACCAGAATTCTTCATTTGAGATAACAGTTTAAAGGGGGTCAAAATTATATAGTTATGTTTTTGTGATGATGAAGGTGTGTGTGTGTATGTGTGTGTGTGTATGTGTGTGTGTGTGTATGTGTGAGTTAGTGTGTGGGTGGGTGGTGTGTGTATATGTGTATGTGTGTGTGTGTGTATTTGTGTGTGTGTCTTCATGATCTGCACTGTTTGCAAATGTATATGTATTGGTCAGCAGAGTTGAAATTTTGAGTGAACTGTTGTAGTTGTTATAATTCATATTGTGGCTGATTATTTTATTGATGTAATATTGTAAAACGTCTGTGATATATCTACTGGAACAAGACTGCACAAGAGTATTGACAATTTGTCAATTTGGTGTTTAAACATAGTAATTCTTGGGAACCATACTTACTCTAAATATTGGGACACCTTAACTAATTATCATACATGTCCTAAAATTAGAACAAATCACAATAACATTGATGTGCCTTACAACTGCTGCATTAGCAGTTTGATCTGGTCGGTACACTGTTTGCGCAAGCTTTCTGTCTGAACATGTAAAATAAATATAGTACTTGGGTGTACACTACAAGCTCAGGCATTTCTGTCTGAATAGTTGAGTAAATATGGTATCTGGGTGTACACAATTTGTTCAGGTATTTCTGTCTGATTATTTAGAGTAAATATGGTATCTGGATGTTCATTGTTTGTTCAGTCATTTCTGTCTGAATATTTTGAATAAATATGATACCAGAATGTACACTATTTGTTCAGTCATTTCTGTTTGAATATTTTGAATAAATATGATACCGGAATGTACACTGTTTGTTCAGTCATTTCTGTCTGAATATTTTGCATCAATATGATACCGGAATGTACACTGTTTGTTCAGTCATTTCTGTCTGAATATTTAGAGTTGATATGGTACCTGGATGAACACTGATTTTCAGATGTTTCTGTCTGAACATTTAGTGTTAATATGGTACCTGGGTATACACTGTTTGTTCAGTCATTTCAGTCTGATGATTTAGTGTAAATATGGTACCCGGGTGTACACTATTCAGTCATTTCTGTCTGAATATTCAGAGTAAATATGGTAACTGGATTTACACTGTTTGTTCAGTCATTTCTGCCTGATTGTTTAATGTGAAAATGGTACCTTAGGGTACATTGTTTGCTCAGATATTTCTGTCTGAATATTTAGAGTAAATTTGGTACCTTGAGGTAAAGAGTTTGTTCAGTCATTTCTGCCTGAATATTTTGAATAAATATGGTATCTTTGGGTACACTGTTTGCTCAGGTATTTCTGTCTGAATATTTAGTGTAAATATGGTACCAGTGTGTACACTGTTTGTTCAGTCATTTCTGCCCGAATATTTAAAGGAAATGTGGTAATTGGGTTTTGCACTATTTGCTCAGTCATTTCTGCCCGAATATTTAGTGTAAATATGGTACCTGGGTGTACACTGTTTGCTCTGTCATTTGTGCCAAAATATTTAAAGTAAATGTGGCAATTGGGTGTACACTATTTGCTCAGTCATTTCTGCCTGAATGTTTAGAAAAAATATGGTACCTTGGTGTGCACTATTTGCTGTGTCATTTCTATCTAATATTTAAAATGGTACCTGCGTGTACTTAGTTTCTTCAGGCATTTCTCTCTGATTTTTAAGAGTAAGTATGGTACCTGGGTGTACACTATTTGCTCAGAAATTTCTGTCTGAATATTTAGAGTATGGTACTTGGGTGTATACTGTTCAGGTGTTTCTGTCTGAGCATTTAGAGTATATGTGGTAATTCAATGTACTAGTTTTTAGAAATTATGTTAACTGTATGTACACTGCTTTCTCAGACATTTTGTATAAATATGTATAGTAAATATGGTACCTGGTGTACAATGTTTGCTCAGACATATGTCTGATTATTTAGAATAAATATTGTACCTTGTATTTTATGAAGATATGTTATGTATACAAGTTCTTTCCATTCCTTTTAATTTTATACATAGGAGCCACTTCATGGGAAAAGAGGCAATTGGCTTATATGAACAGTGAAGACACAGATAAGCATATGTACTTGTCTGCAATTATATAGCTCTAGGCATATTTTCAGCAAAAAGTATTTATATTCTTTTTTATTTTGCCATAGTCACATATGGGCCGTGCCATGTGAAAACGTGTATTTGGGATATATGCAGACATTGAAGGGCTAGATCAGCATGCAGAGCCACACAGTCTAATCAGGGTAGTCACTGTCTAGATACTATAGAATTCATACCCATAACTTGTTTATGCACCTCAACATGTTTTTTTTTTAGAGAAATATGAAAAAAATGCATATTTGTCTACTGTGAAAACATAGGCACTTCTGATGAGTATCACAAGACATTGTTTTTTACCAGTAACATGTTTTTAATAGATTTGTTATTTCTCCACAAATACATATATTGTGGGTTCTCATTAGAACTGCCTCACAGATGCACTTCTAATGACAATCCACAATACATGCTTTTATACCCATAACATGTTTTGTTCCCACAACATATTTATGTTTTTTTATGGAAAATACAAAAAACAACAATAATAATCTGGTTACGGTAAATGTCCTAAAGTTTTGTATACCAAAGGTGTGTCACAAACAGTGCAGTCCCAGATCAGACTGCTCCTGAGGGAGGCCCCTGTGGCTCAAGTGGATGTGCTGTCCGACTGGAGACCAGGAGGTCACGGGTTCAACCCCCGCCGAGATCGGTAACATTCTCTTGTGGAGATTGATCATGAAATATTTTCTATGGTCATTCTCTCCCTTCCACTGATTCAAGAAGGGCAGTTGTCAGTTTCTGGCGAAAGAATGTGCACAATACTGGTTAACTGCTTAAAGGACTAAGCCTGCCCAGTAAACATACGGTTAGGTAAACTGACCGCGCTTGACATGACCCCATTGGGTTGACTGGGCCGTAAAACCTCAACACAAAAAAAAAATCTCCTGAGGGAGCAGTCTGATCAGGGTCTACACAGTTTGCCATTCCACTTAGTGTTACATTAAAAAAGTGTATTATAAGCAATATTCAGTCAAGAAATGTACGAAATTTTAGGAGATTAACCATACTATGAAAATAGTTTACAGGTACTCATTACAAGTGCCTCTGCAAGGTACCTACAATGAGCACCCACGGCAAGAAGTTTCATGGGAATAATAGAAAAATATATCTGATTACTCCTTTTATATAGACCTAGGTTAAATGTGCAGTCTGATCAAAGTATTTTGGCGGTTCAGATAGAGTTCTTATCTACAGCAAAATCAAAGACCCTGGTCATATTATATGGGTAATTTTGGCCATTCCTATTCCGGTTGACTTTGAAGGTCTCTTTTCTTCTGGCATGGCTTCTGAGTTAGTTTTATTAAATTCTATATTCGACCTAATTACCGCACATACTTCTTATAGAGTCTATAAGCGCACAGTCAAGCAATTCAGCAGTCTTCATATTACAGCCAGTGTACTTGTTGTCTACTTTTTTATATAGGAATATGTTGTGGGAACCCGTTTGAATTGCATCGATTTGTCGATGCAATTCAAGTGAGTACCCACAACGTATGCTTCTATAAAGAAAATGAGAAAACAAACACACACAAAAATATCCCATAAACATCATTTGACAAGACTTTCGCTGATATGTATTTTTTTAAAGTGTACCCTTAGTTTAGATAATTACATATTTTACCACAAGTTTTCTCAGTATTTTTGAAAAAACCTAAGCGCATACTGCGGTAATTAGGTCAAATACGGTAGTTTTATATAGAAGTGATATGTAGACTCTTTGACAAGTTTTATTGTAGCACAAACAGTGAACTAGATGATTTGTTTATCTGGATATGCCTCTTACCTAGGGCTGTGTTTTATACTTTTTTTTACTACTTGTTGTTTCTGTGAGGATTTTAGCGATGTAAATATTTTTTATCTTAGTGAAGTTTTTTACATACTGCTATTTGATAGGTGGTCCATGGTGAATGTGATTAAAATTGTAAGATGAGTGTTCAATAGGGCACATCCTGATGATTCGCTACATTGTATTTATTCTAAATATTGGGGCACTGGTATTTTCCAGTCTTGGTCTTTACCATTGTTTTGACGTAGATTAATGCAATATTAATATATTTCTTTAAATAGTATAGTGCTTTTGCCTGGGGTCAACCCAACGGCACTTAGCACTGCAGCATCCTGCGTCTTTACCAGTTACAGTACCGAGACAACACCCCCACCCCCCCCCCCACCCCCCCGAAAAAAAAAAAAAAAACAAAAAAAACAAGCTCCTAGCACTGCACATAGGTGTTCTGCGGCATCTGGTCTCAGTCTGTACTGTTGCTCAGGCATGTCTGTTGGAATAACTAGGGTCAGTATGATAATTTGATCAAATCGAACCCTGACCCAATAGTTAGGGTATACACAGTTTTTACAAACAATGGATTTGTTATACAGTAGTTTTAAGACACTCCAAAAGGTTGTCAAATCAGCTTGTTCAAAGTTTAGAACAAGTATGGTAAGGACTTGAGTGGTCCCAGTATTTAGAGTATATACATTTCTGATAAACAGTGGAGTTGAGGTGTCCCAATATTTTGGATATATACAGCCTATGCAATATTTGTCTTAGTGTAGCTGATTGTGCATAGCTTTTGCTCTGTAAGTTCGATAATTATTACCACATCATGACGTAACAAATTATTGCTGTCGTATAGTGTAATATATATAACATTTGTCATGTTTACTTAATTTTTATCACACCATAGACCTGGGATATGATTATACAAGGACAGCCATACCTTTCCCACAACTGCATTGCCCCGCCTACTTCCCCACGCCCCTCACTCAGCACACGATTCCAAATATGTAAGAAGAAATATTGAGGGACGGTTGTTGATTTTTGTCCCCCGCCTTTTTGAAGAAAAGCGGAGGGACACTGTTTTTGGTTTTCCGTGGGGCGTGGTGCATGGTGCCGAATTTTTAGTAGGTACTTTGTCCCCTTAACTCCTCCCACAGTTTTTGTCCGATCCTTTTGAAACTTTACTACAGGTGTTTTAAGGATGGTCTGAAGATGTGCATGTGGTTTTTTAGAATCCTGAAATTATTTTTTATCACTTTTTACACATTTTGAACTTAGACATTTTTTGAGTTCTAATATTACAGAAGTCTATAGGGAATAGGTACCTTGTCCCCTTAACTCCTCCCACAGTTTTTGGCCGATCCTTTTGAAACTTTACATGGGCGTTTAGGATGGCCTGAAGATATGCATGTGTTTTTTTCAGAATCCTGAAATAATTTTTTATCACTTTTTCCGCATTTTTGACTTAGACATTTTTTTTGAGTTCTAATACTACAGAAGTGTATAGGGAGCAGGTACCTTGTCCCCTTAACTCCTCCCACAGTTTTTGGCCGATCCTTTTGAAACTTTACATGTGCTTTAAGGATGGTCTGAAGATATGCATGTGTTTTTTCAGAATCCTGAAATTATTTTTTATCACTTTTTACACGTTTTGAACTTAGATATTTTTTGAGTTCTAATATTACAGAAGTTTGAGTTCTAATATTACAGAAGTCTATAGGGAGTAGGTACCTTGTCCCCTTAACTCCTCCAACAGTGTTCGGTCGATCCTTTTGAAACTTTACGTGGGCTTTTAGGATGGCCTGAAAATATGCAGGTGGATTTTTCAGAATCCTGAAATAATTTTTTATCACTTTTTTCGCATTTTAACTTAGACATTTTTTGAGTTCTAATATTACAGAAGTGTATAGGGTGCAGGTACCTTGTCCCCTTAACTCCTCCCACAGTTTTTGTCCGATCCTTTTGAAACTTTACAAGGGCTTTTAGGATGGCCTGAAGATATGTATGTGTTTTTTTCAGAATCCCACAATTATTTTTTATCACTTTTTACACATTTTGAACTTAGACATTTTTTGAGTTCTAATATTACAGAAGTCTATATGGAGCAGGTACCTTGTCCCCTTAACTCCTCCCACAGTTTTTGGCCGATTCTTTTGAAACTTTACATGGGCTTTTAGAATGGCCTGAAGATATGCATGTGGATTTTTCAGAATCCTGAAATAATTTTTTATCTTTTTTTCTGCATTTTTAACTTAGACATTTTTTGAGTTCTAATATTACATAAGTGAATAGGGAGTAGGTACAGTGTCCCCATAACTCCTCCCACAGTTTTTGGCCGATCCTTTTGTAACTTTACATGGGCTTTTAGGATGGCCTGAAGATATGCATGTGGTTTTTTCAGAATCTTGAAATAATTTTTTGTCACTTTTTCTGCATTTTTAACTTAGACATTTTTTTAGTTCTAATACTACAGGAGCGTATAGGGAGTAGGTACCTTGACCCCGTAACTCCTACCAAAGTTTTAAGCCGATCCTTTTAAAACTTTACAGGTGCTTTAAGGATGGTCTGAAGATATGCATGTGGTTTTTTCAGAATCTTGAAATTATTTTTTATCACTGGTTTCCTGCTTCAGTACTTAGGTAAGTGATACAGGACCAATGGTCCTCTGGTTAACTTTATAATTTTTAACACCTCAAATAAAAATAAGGCGGGGGACATAAATTCCCCATGGAATTTGCTTGTTTTCCAAAGCAATGAGCCGCGACGTCTGAAAACAAACCTTCTTACATGTGAATGGAAAGGAAGGAAATTATCAGGAATCGATACAACTACCGAACACCTTCCCTCCAAGACACCGAAGAGGAAGAAGGATGCACTTGAAGCAACGGCACCACAATCAAAACACTATAAGCAGAAGGCCAAAAGCAGTTTCCAAAAGTAAAAAAAAAAACAAAAAAAAAAATAAAACGCCAGAATATACTTGCAAAGCGACGACAAATTAGCCAGCGAATCCACACAGTCTGATCATTGTTCTCATGAAAAAAAAAAAAAAAAAAAATGCTTCCTTAACTACCCAAATGCTCCCAGTCTAGATTCTGATCAGAATTCTGATCTAAATCCTTGCTAGGCCCACGTTCAAAGGTACGGGTTTTCTGACGTAACGGATCGCTTGATCTTTTAAAAAAAATCCCCAGAAAATGCAACTGAAGACTGAGAAAACTTGTGGTAAATATTAATTACCTAAACTAAGGGTACACTTAAACAAGATAAAGTGATTTTGCCACTTACCAGTCTATTGAATAATGAGCATAACCTTTTAAGGCCTGTCTAATATACCAGTCCTGGTCTGTGCTAGAATGAATTGTCCTCTGGGACAAGTATGGTAAGGAGTTGAGGTGCCCAAACATTTAGGGTATATATAGCTAATGCGATACTTATCTTTGAGAAGTGCAAACTGATGGCTAATAATTTGCCCTGGATCCCTGTACCTAATGACGAGCTCCAACATAAGCAGGGCTCCAAAGCAAAATGTTCGCGAGTAACTTGCATATCAGAACACTGCTCAGATCTCTGTGTATCCTGCTCTGGAAGCTATCGACACCAGTAAAGATGAAAAGTTTCTAATGGAAAACAGCCTAAATTCATGACTTAATATGCTGTAATGCTGCTCTAATTTGGTATTTTAGGACTTAATATACTGTTACGCTACTCTAATTTGGAATGGCAGGACTTAATATACTATTATCTTACTCTAATTTGGCATTTGAGGACTTAATATATTGTTATGCTTCTCTAATTTGGTAATATACTGTTACCAGTACTGGTAATTCAGGACTTCATATACTGTCATGTTGCTCTAATTTGGTATTTCAGGACTTAATATACTTTTATGCTACTCTTATTTGGTAATTCAAGACTTAAAAAACTGTTATGCTACTCTAATTTGGTAAATCAAGACTTAAATAACTGTTATGCTACTCTAATTTGGTAATTCAGGACTTAATGTTTGTTTGTGTTGAGGTTTTACGGCCCAGTCAACCCAATGGGGTCATGTCGAGCGCGGTCAGTTTACCTAACTACACGTTTACTGGGCAGGCTTAGTCCTCTAAGCGGTTAACCAGTATTGTGCACATTCTTTCGCCAGAAACTGACAACTGCCCTTCTTGAATCAGCGGAAGGGAGAGAATGACCATAGAAAATATTTCATGATCAATCTCCACGAAAGAATGTTGCCGACCCCGGCGGGGGTTGAACCCGCGACCTTCTGGTCTCCAGTCGGACGGAGCATCCAACTGAGCCACCAAGGCCTGCTCAGGACTTAATGTACTGCCTCTCTAATTTATTTCAGGAATTAATATACTGTTATGCTACTGTTATTTGGTATTTTAGGACTTAATATACAATTATGCTACTCTGATTTGGTATTTCAGGGCTTAATATACTGTTATTTACGCCGGGCTAAAGCCCGGCGTATATATTTGGTTGTTTTTGTAAAATGTGTATGCGTTTGAAGAACATCGGTTTTCATCCAGTTTTATGGGGTTCATAGTGGGGTTATATATAACTATTCACCTTCACCCCCACTCCCCCTCCCCCTACTTTTTTATTATTCAAAGTCACACTTTTGCAGCAGAGAACTGTGCTTTTGGTAACATAGTGAAATAAAAAATGGGAAGCACTGTTTAGAATGAATGTAGCAATGTGGGTTTTGCTCATTTAAAAGAGAAATGAGCAGTTTTCCTGTAGGAGCCCCAGTTTGACTATCCGACCTGAAATGAGCTTGTTGCTGTATATATATGTAAAATGGGGAAATTTCCCGGTTTTCTTTTTCTTTGACCAAATTTGCGCCTAACCACCAACCCAGAGCCCCTGCAGACTGTTTTTTTTTTACTTTTCATCATAAAATTTATTGCGCTTTTTTTTAGACTTTTAGCGCCATTTTTGGCCTCTAAAGTCCTAGTTTTCCCCACTCCAAAGCCCCTGTAGACTGTGTTTTAATGCCTAACAAACTATGGATTTTCTTCCGCATTTTTGTTACCATTTTCACTCATATTTCTTACTTTTTTTTACACCTTTTATTTGTGACTTTTCTCTTTTTTATTACCATTTTTTTGGCGGGTTGTGAGCCACTTTTTTGGCCTCCTGTAACCGCTGAGGCTGTTTCTTAACTTGTATAAAAATTTCAACCCCATATAGATTCTTATATTAAACAAATGAAATCCATATATAAAACAATGCCAAAACAACTACCATTATCCGCTTACGAAGAGATAAAGTCTGGGCTCCTCTCCAAAAGACAAGCAATTGAAAAATACAACATCTCCCAAGCACGGTTTATGAAAATCCGTGCCCCCCTTAATCCAACCAAAGAAGAAGCAGCTTGGGGCATGTTAGAGCGGCGCTCCTTGACAGACAAAGAAAAAATAATCCTAGAAGAATCTGGGTACAAATTCTATGAAAGGCACCAAATACCAAAGCAGTTCCTTGAACTATACACTCTAATCCTTTCTAAGACCCCTTGGGAAATATTAGACATTGTGTATCTTTTCCGGCCAGGTCAGCGGGTGGGCTGTGAAGGTCTTTTGAGAGTAATAATACCAGATTACACAAAACCACAACCACACACAGGGAATTGTGTTGATTGTATAGTACATGTAAGTGATAATCCTCTTTTTATGGAGGACCTCTCCACCTGCAAATGTGGTTCTAATGACCATTGCCCAAACAGTAAACAATGTGTACTATGGAAAAAAGATAAAGATATTGAGGTTAATGTAGTTAGGCTTCCATTACAGGTCCCTGAACAGATTGAATACAACACTATGTTGATTGATATAGATAATTTTGTACGACGAGGACTGCTTGGGTTGGACTCTAAGATATATCACACTAATTTCCCGCCTAGCAGAAACTTGTCAATGTGGTGAAAAAACTTGTATATATAGAAAGCTAGCAGGAGATGAAATATGTGAGAAGTTAAAGCTTGAACTACCAACACGTGACTATAAACCAGAAAAGTTGCCTCCCCTAGTATGTAACAATCCAGCACCAGGCATATTAGAAACAACCACTATACCACCATTGCACACATGCGTTCACATTACATCCATACCAGAAGGCACTTACAAATGTGAGAAGTTTGCAGTTTCTAAACTAGGGAAGAAGACCATAGTGATATTAATACTTGCTGATGTTGGTCCTGTGTACAGTCATAAAATGCAAGAAGCAATAAAAAACATAGGGGGGATAGACGGTTTAAAATTGTGCAAAGATATTAAATGTAAACTAGGAGCCCTATGCTACTCCCCTACCACTGAGAAGAAGAACGGGGATAGAGAGGTTTTAGTGTATGAGGGTAAAAAAGCTAGTGGTCCAAACCGAACAACAAAGAAGGGGAAGGTTAAAGACCCAACTACCACCTAGCGTAGAGATGTCTAGTAGTGAGATTTTGGAGTGTATAAGGGAAAAAAAGTTAGATTCCAGACAATAGGCCCAAGGCATGGGGAGGCACCACTTATACAATTGTTTTACTTTTTTTTTATGCACCACCAGATTGGTCTTTGCTAGTATACTTACAAGTGTTAGGACTCTATTAATTCTGTTTGCTGTATAATGCTGCCACATCTCTGTCCTTAAACTGCACAGTAAAGAGATGGTGCTGTTACAGCAGTAAAGTGTGTTGGTTTAAAAAACTGGGGTTGCTTGCCCTCCATTTTATATAAGACCCCAGGGTTTGAAACCATGCAAAAACAACCCAGCAAACAAATACTATGCGTATGATCTGGTAGTAAAAAAATTATCAATCAGCCAACCAATAACTTGTAGGTTGATCAGTTTTCAATATTAGCTTACGGTGTTTAACCTTGGCTTATTCTTTTTTTATCCATTGCCGCTCCTCGACCGGGATAACATCATTTTCTCTAAGGCAAAAGTCAAAGCTGTCTCTGTCTTTAGTGTAAAACATGCAAACCCATTTTGTTTGTTCACGTAAATTTTTCAAAACAGAAATATATCTCTATGAAATAACCCACACTGATTGTTCCGCATGTCTGCCAGAGAATGCTAACTCTGACAGCATGTCTTTTTTTTAGTCAATTCTTTTGTGGCAGAGCAATCATCAATGATGTATAGTGTTGGTCTACCAGCCAGTTTATCAAAAAAACAGTCGCAGCAATTCCTGAAGTCTTTCTGTTCCATCTGGCATCACAGGATTCACTATTGTTATGTGTTTGTCTTTTGGTTTTCTAACATCGCCAATCCAACATCTGTTTTTGTATGCCTTGTTCCAATTTATTGTGGGGCAAAGTATGACTATATTCTCAAACACACCAGCATACTCTGATTCAAGCAAATCTAGCACAAATTCTGTTTTCCCGCAGCCTGTCTGGCCACAGATAATTGCACTATGTGGATATTTTGGTAAATCAATATATGACTTCTTTGAATCTTTCATCTTCGAAATTGATTTGAGCATCTTGTATTATAAAAAGGTAAATATTTAAATTTTCATCTGATTCTTGTTTTTTTTCAATTTGTATGGTGATCCCTTCACTGGCATTCTCGATTCTTCTACCGCTGCCGTGTAATGTATTGTCATCTGTAGAACGCAAGTCAAGCCACAGAGCAAATCTAGTAGTAAAATACTTTTCGATGTTAGTATCGCTGAAATCCAAGTCTTTTGCAACTTTGTCTGTCTCTTTGTCTCTTTTTGATGTTAGTGCAAAGTATTTATTAATTTCATCCCACTGTTGATATGCTTGCATACCTTTGCTATATAATTGATTAGGCACACCTTCTATGGTCACTTCTACTTTTGTGATCTTGGGGTTGTAATAGTCTTCGGTGCTTGTTCTGTTTGGGTCTTCAAAAAGCATCAGAATACCCTTCATGCTTCTTGCTGGAACATTCAGGTTGATGTTCCATAGTGTGTCATTTGTTTTTTGTTATTTTTCTGTGTCGCATAATGCGGTCATATAAAATTGCTATTCTTCCGTTGTACTGTTGTCTTATCTGCCGTGCAAGTTCAGAGTCAGTAACTTTGTCAAATTCTAAGCAGATATTTTTTATCGTATAACTGCTGTCAGCATCTGTAGATTTAATCACTTTGTCATAATCATTAAATGTCAGCTCATATTCTAGTCTATCACCGAGGCCAGCTTGATAAAAGGACATGTGTGTTTCAAGTAATTCAAAGTCCAGCTGTATGCAAAACCTGTTACTATAAGCTTTGGCAAGGGCTTTATCTTCAGCGTCAGCAGTTGCATCGCCAGCGCCGACTCTATGTTTCAACATGTTTGTGGTGCCAAGGCCTTGATATACCATGGTTTTTCTTTCAGTGGAAGATTTCCTACAAGTCAACATAACAATGGTAAATGTCACTGTCGTCAATAGACATGACTTCATTGCCGCTTATTCTTATAGTAGTTTTCTTGATGATGGTTCTGCCAAGATTTTGGAAAACTGTGGCGTTGGCGTCTATACTTGTTTAGTCAATAGTAAAAGCAAGTCGTGCACTTCTGGGGACAATAACATCGTTATCACTCAGGTTGGGGAATCTCACCAAAAGTTGTTGGTTTTGATCAATGGTGCTGGGATTGTTAGTGATTACAACGCTTTGGCGAATTCCTTTGATGCCACGGGGCTCTCTCATTTTTCTGTAAGGGCCGAGTTTATTTCCGTATGAAGACATTTTTATTTTTAGTCAAATTATATTTTTAAAAACAAACAAATAATTCAAAATGGCTGAAGGTGGATTTGATGAGTTTGAGAATCCTGCGTTTGACAAAGATGATTATGATGATGACATTGACGAGAGAATGCCTATGGTGCCTGATGATGTTAATCAGAGAATTATTTCAAATCAGAATGATAGTATTGCAGATTTAAGAGGACAACTCAGACAGAATGCTCTTGACAGCCAGAAACAAAAACTCGTGAAGATATTCTATGACGAAATAGGAAAACGATATAAAATGGCTCCAGAAAAGATAGATTACAACCAGTTCAGGATATCAGATGATGGGAAAACTCTGTACTGGGTTGTTGGTGATAAAGAAATCAGAATAACTTCAAAACAGGGCCCAGCAACATTTCTTTCTCTTAGTTCTTTGGTAAAGGAATACAACAGAGCAGTAGGATCTGGTGGGACACAAGCAATTCGACAGTATTTGAATTTACCAGAGTATAATAGTAGGACTAAATCGCTGCCTAAACAAGCAAGACAGGCTTTGGAAAGCACACGAAATGATTTGGTGAATGTTGAAGAACATATACCACTTAAAGATTTATCAAGTACCACTGAACTGCAGAGTTTGACAAATACAATAGGGGAGTTACATGAAACTGTAGAATCATTAGAAACATCGATGACTGATTGGGTTTTGGAGCTGCCAGATGTTGAAAATAAACGTACACAAACAGAAGGATTGACATTGCGTGAGTTGCAAGCACTAGACAAGGCGCTGCAAACTACCCGTGGTGAACTTGTTAATAACTTGGCAAAGCTAGCTGAACTTGATAAAGACATAGCAAGAAATGAACGTAAATTACAAGAAACGGAAGATGAAACCATCAAAGCAGAAATAACTGCACGTTTAAAAAATTTTTACGATGAAAGAAGTGCGAGACTTGAAGCAGCCTCTGCAAACAAAGAAGCATTGCGTGGCCAAATAAACAGGATAAAAGAAACTTTAAACAAAATTTTGAAAGAAGATTCTACTCTTGGTGAGAGACTAAAGACATTATTCAAAGAACAAGGCATCACCATAGTTAGTATTTTGACTGCCATTGGTATGACTATAGGGGTGATCGTTGAGGCTGTTATTCCAGCAGCAGCCACTCCATCCCCAAAGCCGCCACCATCACAGAATGGAGTCAAGGAATGGGTAAAAAATCAACTACATAATCTTGCTAAATTACTTGCAAACCTAGCCGGTAAGGCAGCCGCTGCCTTGCCTGGTATAATTGGGGCAATAGTATCATGGCTTCTTTCTGCAACGGGTAAGGTTGTTAATTGGTTTGGGAACAATTTGTGGGCTGTTGTAGTTCTTGTTGCAGGGTTGTTGTATGCAGCAGCTAATGAGTACATTAGTAAATCTCGTAAATGATTAAAGCAGTAAGACCTGCAACAATACAGCCTACAATCAGTGCAGTTTTATTTTTTTCGTGTTGTTCACTGTATGACAACGGTTGATCTGGATGTTTGCGGTATGAAGATGTTGTGTCTGGGTGTGATTGTTTTGTTTTGGTTCCTTCAACTGTGGAAGTTGATTTGGGTGGAATTGGTTTTGTATTGGCTTCATCATTCAATCCGAGTGTTAGACCCTCAGTAGCAATTACTATTTTGTTGTTGTAATCTTGAAATGTACCTATTCGTAGCTCCATATTGCTCGGTGACATATACAACCCAATACCATAAACAAAGTCTACTTTGCTTCTTGCATATTTTAGTGTGCTTTGATATCTTGCTATTTGGCTGGGTAAATCTACGGGGCTGTTTATTGCATCTTCAATGTTGGCAAGAAACTGTTTTTGTGCATCAAATGCAGTACCAGTTCCCAATATGCCAGTCCTCGTTTGGGACTGTGAACCAAGAATAGCCCAGCAGTATGTTCGGATGCTGTCGTTGATACGTTCAACGCCTGCTCTTGTGAAGCCGTTTGAATCATCTAGAATAAAAGTCGTCAAAGCACTATTAGCTTCAGTGCCCTGGGCAATGTAGTCTATGTGCATTATGTCATTGGTAGTCGCTTGTGTGAATGAATACCATTTGGTATCATACTCTGTTCCTTTACCTAAATCTTGATATCCTATATTTGTTATGTAGTTGTATAACATTCCAAGACCTTGATTGTCACTCTGTTTTTGTCTCCAATCAGAGTTAATGTCAAGACTGAATTCTTTGCATATTCTTTCATAGACACTGCGGTTATAATTATTGTCAAATGCATTCCAGCTTGCGTCTTGTGGTAAGGCAACAGACATTTCAAATAGTATTCTTCTTGTTTGGTAATAAACATGAAACCTAAACAAGGAACCAATCATGCCTTTTTCTTTAAGATGGTTGTTGAAATCAACACCACATCCAGACGACGCACACCAGACAGCAAAGTTTAACTGGTTTTGCCAAAATTTCACCCAGTCTGTCCGCCATCGTTGAACAATAGCATTTGATTTAACAAACGGAAGAACGTATTTTTCTGTTAAATCAGGGAAAGAAACCTGAAAACTTTTGCCGTCTGCTGTAACAACTATATTTTGATCAATAATATTGATTGTTTTCACTTTAAACACACTCCCTGGTGGATATTCCGCCTGATAATTGTATGCAAACTCTTTCGGGATCATTATTTTTTTTTTATGTATTTTTTTTTAAAGTACTAATCGAGGATCACCCTCTTTCAGATCAACTCCATCTGCTTTCAATGATATACGTGCCACAATTCCATTTAGTTTGTCAAATTTTCGTTCATATTCTTTTTTAAAATCTATTAATTCTCGGTCCTGTGTCCAAAGTTTTTCAATTATATCTGTAAGTGCCTGTACACGCGTGGAGACGTACTGTAACGGGACTGCATCGTTGTGTTTCAAAGGAAGACCTAAGCCTTTTATTCGGTGTCCTTCCATGTCTATGTCTTCATCTGTTTTCAAGTATTTTTTGTCAGCGATTTTAGCATAGTCATAAAGAAACTTGGCTGTGACTGCATCATTCTCATACTCGATATTATGTTCTGGGTTTCTTGGGTGGCCAACGTTTATTATTCTGTTGTTACCCATGTCGAGATCCGAGGTAAAGGGTTTGGTGTCATCAAGTTGTTGCTGTATGTTAGTTTGAATTGCAGTAAGTTTATTTTCAAGTTCCTTTATTTTGTATTCAAGACGCTTATTCAAATATTTTTTATTAACAGCATCATACCCGCCTTGTGGATGGCTTTAATCTATAATTCTGTTTTTATTCATATCAAGATCTTCGATTATTTCAAGCAAGTCTGACTCATAATCTGCTCCAAATATACTCATTGTATCAACACTTCTATTTTTATTGGTAAATTATTATTATCCAAAACAATATTATTTTGATCTGTTATTCGCACAGATAGTTCAGTTATACATCCGTTTATTAGCTTCTTGAAGATTGGAAATTCAAATCGACAAGAAACAACTTTCCCAAAGGGTTTGTTTGAAACTGGTACGATTCCTAGTAATGTACTTGGTTCACCATCAAGAAAATTAGTTGTTGTATTTATTTGATCAAGAAAGATACGAAGCTCTTTAGTTTTGGCGATGTCAATCATTTTATGTCCTGTGTGTTTGCCAGCTGTGTACCGTCTGTGTTTGAAACCAAGTAAGGACGAAATTCCACTGGACAATTCGATTTCTTTGTTCGGTGGTATTTCTAATGTAACAAATCCATTGGTGTAATTCACAGACAAGATAACAGATTCATCAGAAAAAATCTGTCTTAGGTCATTAAAATTATATAAGCCAGGTTCGAGGACAGTCTTTTTGTTTTTGATTGCTAGATATTGTTTGCCTGTGACATTATACCAGCCAACCCAGTATGTGACAGATATTAACCCTATCACTTTGGTGCTGTCTCTGCTATATCCAGAGTTGTCCATCGAAGATGGACAGAATTACAGATTACAAAAGATTTCTGAAATAGAGAACCAATTAAAAGCAGAGAGAAATGCAAGAAAAGCATTGTATAAGAAGTACAAAAAAGGAATTAATACTACTGATGGGGTTGATACTGTATTTATTTCTGCAAGCATTATTATAGCTGGTGTTGGGTTAGCCGTTCCAGCCCTGTTGCCGATAGAGATTGTTGCAATTGCGTGTGGTTGTATGGGTGTTTGCATCAAGTTAGTCAGGCGTAAATTAATGGCAAAGGCACAAAAACATTATGAAATAAAAACTCTTGGGGAGAGCAAGTTAAATTCCATCAAAGGTGTGTGGCAGATTTATTTACCTGCACCGAAAAAAATAATCAGACCAAGATTTGATGTGTCTGCTAAAGATGAAGTACATCAAGCAGATTTGTTGTTTTTGCCACATGACACTGTTGGTAAAAAAACATATAGATATGCTTTGACATTAGTTGATGTGGGAACAAGGTACAAAGAAGCTGAACCCTTAACTTCAAAAGACAGCAAAGAAGTTGCTAGAGCTTTTGAAAAAATATACCGTAGGCATTTGAAATATCCAAAGTTATTACAGGTAGACCCAGGGAGAGAATTTATGGGCGCTGTGTCACAACTGATGGTAAAACATAAAACAAATATTAGACGAGGTAGAACAGAGATACACAGAGACCAAGGCATAGTAGAAAGGTTCAGTAGGACATTGGCTGAGAGATTGTTTGGGTATCAGTATGCAAAAGAGATTGATACACAAAAGAGAAACAGAGAATGTGTTTGGAGATTGTCTGATGTTATCAAAGCATTAAACGCAGAGACAAAAAGACCTACCCCTGTTGTAACCAGAAAGGTTGATGAACCTATCTGTCCAAATGCAAGTGTTAGGTATTTGTACCAGCCGGGGGAATTAGAAGGTGGTGGCAAGAGACATGCAACTGATCCGGTGTGGAGCGTAGATATCCATAAAATTGATAATCATATCATAACACAAGGTATAAGGGTTTATTATTTGAAAGCACCAGCACCAAACAGAGGCTTTGTCAGAGAAGAGCTACTTATTGTTCCGGCTGATACCCATACGCGTTTGTCGTGATTCCAAGAGTCAAGAGGTGAGAGTGTTGTTTTGTTTACTGTTAGTCCATATATGTTGTGGTGCATGGAACGCAGCATGTTCATTGTGTGTGTGTACTTTTGTTTGTTGAACAGCGCATCTTTGTAGTTCTCAAAATTCATCTGTTTTTTGATTACATATTTTTTTACGCCTTTTGCTTTCTTGATGAGTTCTTTGACTTTTGCCTTAGAGAAAATGATGTTATCCCGGCTGAGGAGCGGCAATGGATAAAAAAAGAATTAGCCAAGGTTAAACACCGTAAGCTAATATTGAAAACTGATCAACCTACTAGTTATAGGTTGGTTGATTGATTATTTTTTTACTACCAGATCATACGCATAGTATTTGTTTGCTGGGTTGTTTTTGCATGGTTTCAAACCCTGGGGTCTTATATAAAATGGAGGGCAAGCAACCCCAGTTTTTTAAACCAACACACTTTACTGCTGTTCCACTGTAACAGCACCATCTCTTTACTGTGCAGTTTAAGGACAGAGATGTGGCAGTATTATACAGCAAACAGAATCAATAGAGTCCTAACACTTGTAAGTATACTAGCAAAGACCAATCTGGTGGTGCATAAAAAATAAGTAAAACAATTGTATAAGTGGTGCCTCCCCATGCCTTGGGCCTATTGTCTGGAATCTAACTT
Source organism: Anodontia alba (assembly GCA_964016985.1). Taxonomy (NCBI): domain Eukaryota; kingdom Metazoa; phylum Mollusca; class Bivalvia; order Lucinida; family Lucinidae; genus Anodontia; species Anodontia alba. Next base: position 65,468,538 of record OZ024835.1, on the reverse strand, counting down.
TTTTTTCCCTTATACACTCCAAAATCTCACTGCTAGATATCTCTACGCTAGGTGGTAGTTGGGTCTTTAACCTTTCACTTCTTTGTTGTTCGGTTTGGACCACTAGCTTTTTTACCCTCATACACTAAAACCTCTCTATCCCCGTTCTTCTTCTCAGTGGTAGGGGAGTAGCATAGGGCTCCTAGTTCACATTTAATATCTTTGCACAATTTTAAACCGTCTATCCCCCCTATGTTTTTTTATTGCTTCTTGCATTTTATAACTGTACACAGGACCAACATCAGCAAGTATTAATATCACTATGGTCTTCTTCCCTAGTTTAGAAACTGCAAACTTCTCACATTTGTAAGTGCCTTCTGGTATGGATGTAATGTGTACGCATGTGTGTAATGGTGGTATAGTGGTTGTTTCTAATATGCCTGGTGCTGGATTGTTACATACTAGGGGAGGCAACTTTTCTGGTTTATAGTCACGTGTTGGTAGTTCAAGCTTTAACTTTTCACATATTTCATCTCCTGCTAGCTTTCTATATATACAAGTTTTTTCACCACATTGACAAGTTTCTGCTAGGCGGGAAATTAATGTGATATATCTTAGAGTCCACCCCAAGCAGTCCTCGTCATACAAATTATCTATATCAATCAACATAGTGTTGTATTCAATCTGTTCAGGGACCTGTAATGGAAGCCTAACTACATTAACCTCAATATCTTTATCTTTTTTCCATAGTACACATTGTTTACTGTTTGGGCAATGGTCATTAGAACCACATTTGCAGGTGGAGAGGTCTTCCATAAAAAGAGGATTATCACTTACATGTACTATACAATCAACACAATTCCCTGTGTGTGGTTGTGGTTTTGTGTAATCTGGTATTATTACTCTCAAAAGACCTTCACAGCCCACCCGCTGACCTGGCCGGAAAAAGATACACAATGTCTAATATTTCCCAAGGGGTCTTAGAAAGGATTAGAGTGTATAGTTCAAGGAACTGCTTTGGTATTTGGTGCCTTTCATAGAATTTGTACCCAGATTCTTCTAGGATTATTTTTTCTTTGTCTGTCAAGGAGCGCCGCTCTAACATGCCCCAAGCTGCTTCTTCTTTGGTTGGATTAAGGGGGCCACGGATTTTCATAAACCGTGCTTGGGAGATGTTGTATTTTTCAATTGCTTGTCTTTTGGAGAGGAGCCCAGACTTTATCTCTTCGTAAGCGGATAATGGTAGTTGTTTTGGCATTGTTTTATATATGGATTTCATTTGTTTAATATAAGAATCTATATGGGGTTGAAATTTTTATACAAGTTAAGAAACAGCCTCAGCGGTTACAGGAGGCCAAAAAAGTGGCTCACAACCCGCCAAAAAAATGGTAATAAAAAAGAGAAACGTCACAAATAAAAGGTGTAAAAAAAAGTAAGAAATATGAGTGAAAATGGTAACAAAAATGCGGAAGAAAATCCATAGTTTGTTAGGCATTAAAACACAGTCTACAGGGGCTTTGGAGTGGGGAAAACTAGGACTTTAGAGGCCAAAAATGGCGCTAAAAGTCTAAAAATAGCGCAATTTTATGATGAAAAGTATAAAAAAAAAAAAAACAGTCTGCAGGGGCTCTGGGTTGGTGGTTAGGCGCAAATTTGGTCAAAGAAAAAAGAAAACCGGGAAATTTCCCCATTTTACATATATATGCTGTCAATATTCGTACACGTTTGAATTTTTTTTCATTTCGTTTTTTTTCGTCGTACTACGAAGACGAAACAAAAGATATTTTTCTTTGTTTACGATTCTCAAATCGAACGGATTATAAGCTGGTTTAATAATACAGTTTAATTTGATATTCAAGCATGGAAAGATTTGGCCGAAAGAAAACGTTATGAGTGGAGAAAAGAACGAAACACTGCTACATAGATGATTTTGGATATAGTATGTTCGGCCTAGGTTATGGATGGCGACATGCAACTATGTATGCGGGCTAGAAAACAGGCGATCATAGTTATTTTTTTTTTACATAGCTCTGATAACGTCTATACTGTTTTTATCGTTGAGTATTGCGATAATTTATATAATTACAACCTTTCATAAATTATAACATTTTTTCACTATACTATGATCTATAGGGAGCTAAATAATATAAGTAGCACAAACATTCGAGAATTTGATAGAAAAAAAATCGCGTAAACGTAAACAAAAATTCTTTCGATATATGGATTCGCGCGAGCGCACTCGTAAATCGCGGTGTCAGTGACATGCCCAGTTGTTCAAAGCGTCGTTAGCTTAACGAGCTCATTAGTGGTCAAAAGGTTAATTGTTGTACTAAATACAATATCTTATTCACAGGTATTTTTGCTGAAAAATTCGAGTAGCTTTTGCAAATGCAGAAGCTACTCACATTTTCAGCAAAAATGTTAGTGTATATGGCATATTAAATGATCAAAGTTTTAGCGATACGTTAACTAACGACATCGTTAGTTTTGAACAAGTGGACCCAGAACTTTGGGAAAATCAAAACTATAATACTAGAGAGAAACATACTTTTTACCCTTAAAGCACTATTCACAACAGTAGCATACGACATATCGATTTGTTTTGTATTTTTTTTTCAGAGAAAATAAGTTTTGCCTTGCAGACCATTCACATGAAATGGCGAGTCTAATTTTCTCGCTGTATACCGTAATCGACCTAATTGCCGCACATACCCGTATGAGCACATAGTCGGGCAAATTCGTAGTCTCGGGGACGAGAGGTCTACCAAAGTTGCTAAAAGAATTGTCGTACGTTGACATTTGACCTTTTTACGGTAAGGTCAAGTTTGCTTCCCTATGCTTTTGTATGAGCCCCATACATTTGAATAGGAAAACTGTTGAGAATTTCAAAGGACTTCTGCTCTGAAGCTACTGAGCCAAATTTGCTCAAATTTTCTGCTCACCTGAGCAGGAAGTGCTCGTGGTGAGCTATTGTGGTCAGTCAATATCCGTCGTGGGTCGTGCGTCGTCCGTCGTCCGTCGTGCGGCGTCAACAATTGCTTTAAAAGCCTACTCCTTCTACGCCCCTGGGCCAATTGACTCGATACTTGGTAGGAAGCATCCGGGTGACTTGTAGACCAAAAAACGCTAAAATCGTTCTGATCGGAAATCCAAGATGGCCGCCATGGCAGCCATCTTGAAAATCTATTTTCCGCTTCTTCTTCTGAACCCAAAAGCCAGTTGACTCAAAACTTGCTTGGAAGCATTTTGGTGACTTGTAGATCAAAAATAGCTAAAATCATGCCGATCGGAAATCTAAGATGGCCGCCATCTTGAAAATCTATTTTTCGCTTCTATTCCTAAACCCAAAAGCCAGTTGACTCCAAATTTGGTTGGAAGCATTGGGGTGACTTATAAATCAAAAATAGCAAAAATCGTGCCGATCGGAAATCCAAGATGGCCGCCATGGCAGCAATCTTGAAAATCTATTTTCCGCTTCTTCTTCTGAACCCAAAAGCCAGTTGACTCAAAACTTGTTAAGAAGCATTTTGGTGACTTGTAGATAAAAAATAGCTAAAAGCATGCCGATCGTAAATCCAAGATGGCGGCCATCTTGAAAATCTACTTTTCGCTTCTTCTCCTACACCCAAAAGTCAATTGACTCGAAACTTAGTAGGAGGCGTCAGGGTGACTTGTAAACATAGCTAAAATCGTTCCGATTGGAAATCAAAGATGGCCGCCATCTTGAAAATCTATTTTTCGCTTCTTCTCCTGCACCGAAAGGTCAGTTGACTCAAAACTTGGTAGGAGGCATTAGGGTGACTTGTTGATCAAAAAATAGCTAAAATCGTGCCGATCGTAAATCCAAGATGGCCGCCATGGTGGCCGTCTTGAAAATCTATTTTTCGCTTCTTCTCCTAAACCCAAATGCCAACTGACTCGAAACTTCGTAGTAAATATCGGGGTGGCTTGTAGATCAAAAATAGCTAAAATTGTTCCGATCGGAAATCCAAGATGGCTGCCATGGCCGCCATCTTGAAAATCTATTTTTCACCTCATTTCCTAAACCGAAAGGCCAAATGACTCCAAACTTTGTAGGAAGTATCAGGGTGACTTGTAGATCAAAAATAGCTAAAATCCTGCTGGTGGGAAATTCAAGATGGCCGGCATGGTGGCAATCTTGAAAATCTTTTTTTCGCTTCTTCTCCTAAACCAAAGAGCCAATTGACTTGAAACTTGGTAGGAAGCATCGGGGTGATTTATAGATCAAAAATGGCTAAAATCGTTCCGATTGGAAATCCAAGATGACCAAGACGCTCAATTGACTGTCATGTCGTATTATATTCTTCTTCAAAATTAAGAACTGCTTAAATGATGATCTGTCCATTAGTTGCGATGACAGGATTGGAAAATGTTGCTTAACATCTGCATATCTGCAGTGGCTATGTCACTCAGGTGAGCGACCTGTGGCCCATGGGCCTCTTGTTAAAGTGTACCCAGGGTATAGGTAGGTACCTGTTTTACCTCAAGTTCTCCGAGTATTTTGAAAAACCTAAGCGCACAGTGTGGTAATTAGGACAAATACGGTAAATAAAAAAGTATCAGTTCACAAGTCGCAAAAAGGTTCGCGAGAAAGGAGTTCGCGTGTGTTTGCCTTTTGAGAATGCAGCCTAGGTATCCCAATATTCAGAAATGATACGGTAAATCGTACGATCCATGATAAGTAACGTACGAAAACGACCCTTATGTCATATGCGAACAGAAAAAGCCCAGATGACCGCCACATTCTGATCCAGGCCTTTTATACCCGTCAGTGTAATTCTGCAGTCCCTTTTATTGTATGTAAGCGGGCAACGAAGACCCGGATCAGCCTGCGCGGATCTAGGTCTTCGTTGTCCGCATATGCCATAAGTTCCCTTTCACTTTGTTACGCATCTCATATTCACATCGAGATTCCATTATTTCATATTTGCCAATTTTAGCAGAATATCTGACTTAATTAAGGAATACTACTGAGAATACACTTAATTTAAGGGTCACCAGACATAATTAAACTGTCTCTATGGTAAAATGTAATTAACTTTGTTTTTGTCGACTGCACCGAAAACCTCTAGAATATAGGACGAAAACTATACTTCAGAAAATAAGTTAAACGGACAGAATACGGTAATAAAAATTTATCTAAGGTAAAAGACCGTAAGAAACCATTCATTTTGATGCACATTGGATCAAAATCGGAAGAATTATAAGAAAGATATTTGGATTTGATGATTTCAAACTTTTAAGGGCGCTGCCATTTTGAATATTTAATGAGAAGTTATGATGTCACAAAGCCCTATTTAGATAGGTAAACGGTAAATGGACCAGCGCATGACAAAAGTTTCAAAATGACATGTGCGCCTGGCGAAGACTCAGATCAGCTGGGCATCCGCCCAGTCTGATCAGAGTCTTTGTAGCCCGCATGAAGACAGCTTGGGCCTTTTGCTACCAATTGAGCGTACAGCGACGACTCTGAACAGACTGGGCGGATGACCAGGCTGATCTGAGTCTTCGCGTGACGTACATGCCATTTCGTTGGTTTTGTCGTCCGCTGGCTCAAATAAATAGTGCATGCAACAATAATATTTACCTCTTGCGTAGAAAGCTCCTTCTGTGGCTGTTAATTGATATTTCTTAAAACTCGGACTGCTTTCTGTCAAATGAGCCGCCAATGTTGATAAATAATTTTTATTCATCATTTAAAACTGTCAGAGTCTTATCAAATAATCAGAAAGGCAGCGTTCTTGACAACGATTTTGAAACTTAACACATAAGTAGCTTCCTTAGACGATATCAAAATTTTCTTTCTTTACAATTAATGGTTTGTTAGAATCCTTCAAGTGCGATACCCACTTCGGTAACGTTACCTTTCCCTTAAGCTACAGCTGTCACTAGTAGTGACTACCCCTAAATCTACTTTGGTTTTGTTTGAGTGTAAAATGCTTATAATCTGTTTGAATAAAAATAAATAAAATGTTGCCTTTGGAGACAAAGAACAGGCAAAAATGTAAATAAAGGTACCCAGGAAATGCCACAATCATGAAGCATAGCCCCCTCCCACGCGCTCCCGACACACACACACACGCGCGCGCGCGCGTGCGCGCGCGCGCGCACGCACACACACACACACACACACACACACACACACACGAGGCACGAATGAAAGGAGAGATGAGAAACAAATAAGGTCAACACAAACGCATAATATCAAACCACAGACGCACGCACAAAGAAGAACTGCAATGGAGGAACAAACCGCAACAAGCAACTACAACAAGCTGCACAAAGTAAAAATGTGGGATACTGTAGAATATATCGGTGTAAACATGGCATAGGCTCTTATCAGTTTACGTTGCTTCGCAAGCTGCATTGAATTTTTACTGTTCGAATAGTATCACAAATAAACTAACATTGTGTTCTTTGAAATACATTGCAGGATCAGCACGACCTAAAATTACTATTTTGTTCCCTGCAATACTTTGTAGGGTTAGCATTTGATATAAACTCACATTGTGTTCTATGTAATACATTGTAGGGTAGGCATCTGACGTAGGATAACATTATGTTCTTTGAAATTCATTGACAGTCAGCATTTGACGTAAACTTACATTACTTTCTTTGCAAATACATTGTGGTCAGTGCTTGATGTAAACACACATTGTGTTCTTTGCAATACATTGTAGGGTCAGCACTTGATGTAAATTCACAATGCGATCTTTGCAATACACTGAGGGTCAACACTTATCGTAAACTCATATTGTGTTCATTGCAATACGTTGAGGGTCAGCACTTAAAGTAAACCACATTTGTGTTCTTTGCAATACACTGAGGGTCAACACTTAAATTGTGTTCATTGCAATACGTTGAGGGTCAGCACCTAAAGTAAACCACATTTGTGTTCTTTGCAATATTTTGATGGTAAGCACTTGATCTTAACTTAGATTAGGTTCTTTGCAATATATAAGTTAAAGGGACAGGCAACGTGATAAACATTTGATCTTAGATAAAAGACTATTCATTTTGATGATAGCTTGAAGATACCAAAGTTACTTTCAAGGGGTTTGCCACTTTGAATATCTAATGAGAATTTATGATGTCACAAAGCCCTATTTAGATAGGCAAATGGTAAATGGTCCAGCGCATGACAAAACCCACAAAACGACATGTGCGCCCAACAAACATCACGTAAACACGCCTATATAATTATGACCCCCTTATACCCCACTTTTATATAGTAAAACTGGGGTTTACAGGTGTATACATTATATTTCTTATTTCTGCTCAAAAACACAGATTGTGGGTACTCGTTAGAACCGCCTCGACGAGAACAGATTGTGGGTACTCGTTAGAACCGCCTCGACGACGAGGCGGTTCTAACGAGTACACACAATCTATGTTTTGAGGAGACATGAAAAATATCAGAATTTTTTATCGGAAAAGTTTCATATTTTGGTGGTAAAATTTTCAGTATTATTTAAATACCAGTCTGATCAGTGTCTTCGCTGTCCGCATGAAGAAAGCTTGAGTCATTAGCTACCTATTAAACCTGCAGCGACGACTCTGATTAAGCTCTGATGTCCAAACTGATCTTAATTAACTGAACGTTTATTCGGGAGAATACCCAATATTTGGCTTGCAACGAAGAATGTGCTTTTTTCGCTTCTGATGTACACAATAATCAGAATTTATGGTCGTGTCAAAAAGTCTGTGATGCCCTTGTTTATCTTTTAGACAATATTTTTTATTAGAGTTTGAACTAAACCTTATAGACAAACTATTGGTTTTCCGATGGGAACTAATTGTGCACCTCTTGTTGCAGATTTGTTTTTTTTTTTTTTTTTTTTTTTTTGTTATGAGAGAGATATCATGAAGTCTCTCTCTCGTAAAATCAGGCTGACGTTATTGAGGCTTTCAATTCCAACTTCAAGATACCTTGATGATTTATTAAATATTGTCAATATTTACTTTGACCAAATGATGGACCGCATATACCCTACACAATTCCCAATTAAATAGAGCACATTCTTCCGATACCGAGGCCCGTTTTGTTTCTATTTGAATCTGTGTATATCTAATGGTACAGTTTCGACCAAAATTGATGATAAACAGAACGATTTTGATTTTAATTAAATATTGTCAATTTCCCTTTTCTGGATGGCGATGTTCCCCGGCGTACCTCATATGGGGTATACATATCTCAACTTATTAGATTCGCCAGGGCTTCTTCAAATCTTAGTGACTTTAACTACCGTAATAAAGCCCATACTGCCAAACTTCTTAGGCAGGGCTATCGTTATTTTAAACTTCGTAAGGCGTTTTCGAAATTTTATCGCAGACACAGTGCTTGGTAGAAAAATATAGCGTCAGTCTGAAAAGACTTCTGCAACAAGGTATATCGGAACCACAATTTTACGGTGACTTAGTGTACAGATTTAGAAAAAAATGTAGGTAAGTCTAACTTTTCGGAGCAATTCAGAAAACTTATTAATCGTTATAAATGAATTGGCTATAGCTGGATATTATGCGGCAGACTGCATGCCTAGTTGTCAACCCAATCATTGTTGATGGCTATGCTTCACTCTTTAATTGCAAGACGGTGGTTCGGGCCTCAGACTCAATGACGGCCTCTTCGTAAAACTTTAACCAGTGGGTTGGGGCTTGATGATATGTCTTTGGCTTGGCCCGGCGTGGTTCAACTATTGGTTTTCATTTACTCTGGCATACAGTAGAATCAGCCATGAGTACTCGTCTTTGTTTATTATAGTGATTAATTTGATTTTTATGTTTTCGCTTTGATGCATTGACGGAGTTGGAAGCCTTTATGCGAACCGAATTTTCATGTATTTCTGTATTAAGGGTAGCATCGGGACCCAGGGTGAAGTTAGTTAGCTGTAAAAGTGCTTTAAACCCTCCGGCGGTTTACTCTATTGACCGTTCTAAGGCGGTGGTCCCGGTGTTATTCTTACTCTTTGTTGCTTTGTGGTTTGCCGGCCTCGGTGGCTCAGTTAGATGCGCCGTCCGACTGGAGACCAGGAGGTCGCGGGTTCAATCCCCGCCGAGGTCGGCAACATTCTTTCGTGGAGATTGATCATGAAATATTTTCTACGGTCATTCTCTCCCTTCCGCTGATTCAAGAAGGGCAGTTGTCAGTTTCTGGCGAAAGAATGTGCACAACACTGGTTAACCGATTAGAGGACTAAGCCTGCCCAGTAAACGTGTGGTTAGGTAAACTGACCGCGCTCGACATGACCCCATTGGGTTGACTGGGCCGTAAAACCTCAACACAAACAAACAAAAGCTTTGTGGTTTATTCTACGAGGCGATTTTTTTTATGTGTTACCTCGTGTCATTTTGTTCTTGTGTTTTTCAGTCCTTTTAGCATTGCGACTACCTCGCTTGGGGAAGAGAAAGCTAATCCTAGTGCTTTTCGTATGTTTGTTCGATTTGTGCTTGTTTGGATTTGTCGGTTTCCTTTTCCTCTTGGTGTCTGGGAAAGGCTGCGGTTTGTGATCGTGGCACTCCCTGGACTTTTCTCTTACTTTTTTTATTCATAAAGGCAGCGCTCATGATATCGCTTTTGAAAGCTTTAACATCATTAACTTCTCTAGATATTATCCGAATTTGATAAATTTTCATCTCAATTGACGCCTTGTCAGAAAACGATACCCACTTCAGCAACCTAGCTTGCCTTTAAGCTACAACTGTCATTAGAAGTTACTTCCCCTAAATCTTGTTTGGTTTTGTTGAGAATAAAATGCACATTGCCTGTTTGAATTAAAATATATAATGTTGCCTTTGGAGACAAAGAACACGCAAAAAATGTAAGTGAAGATACCCAGGAAATACACAAATCATGAAGCACAACGCTCCCGAGGCACCAAAGGAAGGAAAGACGAGGAAAAAGTAAGGACAACGCAAACGCCACATATGAAACCACAGACGCACGCACAGAGATGACCTGCAACAGAACTAGCCGCAACAAGCAACTGCAACAATCCACGCAATTTGAAAATGTGGGATAATGTGGAATTTATTGCTGTTTACGTAGCGAAGGCTTTTATCAGTTTATGTCATTTTGCAAGCTGCTCCGAATTGTTACTGTTCTAATAATCTCACAATTAAATTCGCGTTGTGTTCTTTGCAATACATTGCAGGATCAGCCCTTGACATAGACTGTTATTGTGTTCTTTGAAATACACTGTAGGATCAGCACGACGTAAACTATTTTGTTCCTGGCAATACATTGTAGGGTCAGCACATGATGTGAATTCACATTGTGTTCTTTGTAATGTGTTGTACGGTCGGCATTTGACGCAGGCTAACATTATGTTCTTTGCAATACATTTTAGGATCAGCACTTGATGTAAACGCACAATATGTTCTTTGCAATACACTGAGGGTCAGCTCTTAATGTAAACGCACATTTTGTTCTTTGCATTACATTAAGGGTCAGCATTAAATGTAAACCCACATTGTGTCATTTGCAATACATTGAAGGTCAGCATTCCATGTCAACCTATTTTGTGTTCTTTGCAATATACTGAGGGTCGGCACTTGACCTAAACTTACATTGTTCTTTGCAATACATTGAGGGTCGGCACTTAATGTATACCCATATTGTTTTCTTTGCGATATATTGAGAGTCAGCACTTGACCTTCTTACATTGTGGTCTATGCAATTTATTGAGGGTCAGCACTTGGCATAAATGCAAATAATTTTCTATGCAATACATCATAACATCAGCGCTTGATGTTTTCTCATTTCTTCTTTCAAATATATTGTAGGATCAGCACTTGACGTAAACCCACATTAGTTAAAATTCATTGAGGGTCAGGACATGACGTAATCTCAAATTATGTTTCCGTATACCAGGGTTAGTATACTTGATACTGATACTAAGGGGAATGGATGTACTTTCAGGGGAGGCAATGCTAAAAGGAGTCTAAACAGGATTATATGCAAACATCGATCTGCTATATTCCTCGCATATTTTGCACATGGTTCAACAATTCAGTGAACCCTCGTTACAACGACAGCATTTATTTTCAAATATGTCGCAGTTAAAATGAATTTGCTGTTGTAAAGAACACTTAAACGCAGCAGAATAATATGTAATACGGCTTAAACTTAGGAAAGTTTTTTTCTTATCTAAGTTTTATCTTTGGCACTACGAACTGATTTCTAAATACGATACCGGACTAAAATCACTTCTCTACAAGGCCTATCGGAACCTAAATCTTATGGCGACTTAGTGCACAATTTAAAAAAAATAAAAATAAATAAATAAAGATCTAAATTTCTTGATCATTTTAGTGAAATTGTCATATAAACAAAAGGGGTATAACATTGATGTCATATAATAGTCTGCTTGCTTAGTGGTTAATCCAATCATGGTTGACCACTATGATTACATTTTTGATTGCACGCCGGTTGGTCAGGGCTCAGACTCAATGATGGCCCCGACTTTAAAACTATTCATTAGATGGCCTGGGCCGGAAATTATTATGTCTGTTTCTCGGCTGACTGGTGGGTTTCTCTTAGTCCAGTATTCCGGTGGTGTTGTTTGACTATCCAGATTTTTTCGTAGAGTCCTCCTCTTTGCTTCACTTTAGGCTTTACCTGTGATTTATATCTTGCCCGTAATGATTCATGGATAGGTTAGAATAGAAAGGAAGGCAATGATCTGGAATTGATTTAATTACCTAACACATTTTGTCCAAGACACCAAAGAAGACCTCCACACGGACCCAACAAATATATGATTTTACCACTGTGGAAGCTGAGGGCGAGGGCTGGGATCCCGTAAATTATCTTAAGCCAACCCTAACCCCACTCGCTCTCCTTATTTCGTAATTTATCATTGACCGTTCGATGGCGGTACTTTCATTGTAGTACTTTTTATTTATTGTTGTGAAGTATATCCTTTTCTAATGGTTTGCATTTATCAAATATGTGAGTTGATTATATATTCACTTGGGTTTAAGTGGCAGAGTTCCCGCCTTTTTGGGAAAGAGTTGCCAACTACTTCCATGTGTTCATTTTGTGGCTGCTTAATTGTATTTGTTTGTCTTTTCCTTTGGTGTTGAGGACTTGTTGTGGATCTGATTATATCAGTTCTTGAGTTCTCTTTTTTGCTTTGTTACATTCTTATTTCTTCACAGAACATATGATCCGAGGCGCTTCTAACAAATATTCAAAGCATACATTTCTTGAACTATTAAGCACAATATTCCTGCTAATTTCTAATTAATTTTCACCTCTTGGTCGAAGGTTTCGTGTCAATCAGTGTATCATTATAGCGGATTTTTTTTTGTTTTATCAAGTGCCGGTATCAAGATAGCGGACTGTACGATATTCTTGTATAATTTTTGATTAATTGTTACGTCTTGAGCGAAAGTTTCGTGCTAGTCAGTATATCATTATAACGATTTTTTGTCGTTTTATCAAGTGTCGGTATCAAGACTGTACGGTATTCTTGTATATTGTTTGATTGTTACTTCTTTAGCGAAGGTTTTTTGCCGGTTAAATTATCATTATAAAGAATTTTGTGACTGCATCAAGTTTGATTATTACTTCTTTAGCGAAGGTTTCGTGCCGGTTAAATTATCATTAGAAAGAATAAAGAATTTTGTGACTGTATCAAGTGTAGGTATAAAGAGGGTTGACTGTTAAAAGTTTAAAACGATGTAAAGGCACAGGCTGATCTGGTTCATATATATTCTTAGATTTCTTGTGTTTTGGTGTGGGCCTCTTTTTCATCACGAAAGCACGCCTATATAATTTTGACCCCTTCAAACCCCACTTTTTTTTTTTTTTTTTTTTTTCTTCTTATTTTTGCTCAAAACATAAATTGTGGGTAGTGAGAACCGCCACGTCAAGGCGGTTCTAACGAGTACCCGCGATCTATGTTTTGAACAGAAACATGAAAAATATCAGAATCTGAAAATTTTCCTTTTTTTTTTGGTGGTAAATTTTTCAGTATATTTGAATAGGCTTGTTTTCGTTATGATCCATTAGGGACTTAAATGAGACAAACAGAGAGAATTAGGGTCTGGAAATGGTTAAAAAAAAAAAAAAAAAAAAAAAAAAAAAAAAGAAAAAATAAAGTCTAAGTTAAAAATGCAATAAAAAGTGATAAAAAGTAATTTCAGGATTCTGAAAAAAGCAATATGCATATCTTCAGACCATCCTAAAAGCGTGTGTAAAGTTTCAAAAAGATCGGCCTGAAAATGTAGGAGGAGTCGCGTGTACAAGGTACATACTCCCTATACATTTCTGTAGTATTAGGGCTCGAAAAAAGTCTAAGTTAAAAATGCAAAAAATGTAATAAAAAATAATTTCAGGATTCTGAAAAAACAATATGCGCATATCTTCAGACCATCCTAAAAGTGCCTGTAAAGTTTGAAAAGGATTGGCTTAAAACTGTAGGAGGAGTTGCGGGCAGAAGGTACATACTCCCTATACAGTTCTTAGTATTAGGGCTCGAAAAAAGTCTTAATTTAAAAATGCAAAAAATGTGATAAAAAATAAATTCAGGATTCTGAAAAAACAATATGCACATCTTCAGACCATCCTAAAACCGCCTGTAAAGTTTGAAAAGGATTAGCCTAAAACTGTCGGAGGAGTTGCGGTCGGAAGAATGGTGGGGGCGCTGACAAACAAGAACAAAAAAAACAAAAAAAACAACAAACAAAAAAACAACAAACAAACAAAAAAAAAAAAAAAAAAAAAAAAAAAAAAAAATTAAAGACGGATGGGATTAAGTTTCATTTCAGTATTAAGATCACTGAATGCAGAGATAATTAATTTGAACACGCGCCTGTTTGACAAAATCCATTGTAACAGGAACAAATATTCGAATTAATTAAAATCTGGAATCAGACTCGTACAAAATGCGCATTTCACACACAACGAGAAACAAATGACCTTTATGCCAAATACAAGCAACGTAGGACCAGATCAGCCTACGCATTCGCACAACCCGATCAGGAACTTCGGCATGCGCTAACAGAACCCATGGGTACCGTAGAAAGGCCTTTATCAGGTTGCGTACATCTGCTCTGGACCGCCGCTGTTTGTATATGACATAAAGACCCTTTATTTTGTTGCGTTTAGTATTTAAATAAGTGTACATGGAAATGCCAGATTCTGAAACATACAACAGTTAGAGCGTAGATCAGGCTGTGAAACTTAACTTTTGCTAACAATACACAAGAAAAAATAACACTACAGTATATAACAATACAAATTGCCTTATAATCTTTATTTTCAAAAATCGTACACATCATATATACTTATCAAGAATTTTACATCATTCTTTGCCAATTTATAACCACGAGAAATCTAGACATCACTTTAAGCATACACAAAATATTGTATAATCAGACGGTTGTTTACTGCCGCTGGCATGGCTAGCATCACGAAAACATACCTATATAGTTTTGACCCCTCTTAAATCCTACTTTATATAGTAAAACTGGGGTTTACATGGGTAAACATTATTTTTCTTAATACAAAATATTGTATAACTAAACGGTTGTTTACTGACCCTGGCACGACATGGCATCACGAAAATATATCTGTAACATTTTGACCCCCTTAAATGAACCATCGGTATTCTTGTCAGAAGTTTGACTGTTCGAGTCCAAGTCCATTCTCGTTTGCTTGCTTTGAGACCCAGAGAACGAAATAGAGAACACAGAAAGATTAGTATGTTCTAATACAGCCAAAATTATAAATTATCAGCAAGCAACAGCAAATATAATATGTATCGCTCTGCATGGATGAAAGGGTTAATCAACGCAGCGAAAAAAAATCAGTCATTGTGCTACGCTTGCCAATACTGAGTATATAAGTTTCAATTGTGGAGTCACACTATATCTCAGTGTTTTGATTTAGTTGACCAGTATTTATGAACATTCTTTCGCTAGAAACTGACAGCTGCCCTTCTTGTATCTGTGGAAGGGATAGAATGACCGTAGAAAATATTTCATAATCAAGATCTCTGTGAAAGAATCTTGCCACACCCAGCGGGGATCGAATCTGCGACCTCTTGATCACCAGATGGACGCGCATCCTACTGAGCAACGAGGCCTGCTCTATATCTCAGCAAGCCCACAAAAAAAAAAAAAAAAAAAAAAAAAAAAAAGATCAACAACAAAAACTGTATATGACATATATAACCTACTCTTTTTTTCGATTTTTTTTCGGAAAGGTGCGTTTGCGTGATACTTTACACAGAAGAAGTAAAACCCCAAACTTGTAGCATGATCAAATGCATAACTATTTGTTGTAACTGCCAACGCATAAAATGTTTGATGCTAGGCATTGATTAAAAAAGTCGATTATTTTCATGTTCCCTTAGTAAATATGGCTGCAAAATATTCAAAATCACTACAGTAGATAATTTGGGTACCGATTTTCAACAAATTCCACCTGTTCAAAATTTCTGAAAATGTCATAATGCTGTTATAGAACATCAGTGACATAAAGGCTCCATATTCCTCAAAAATGGCAACATTAATTCAGAGATACGATAAAAATCATTTCATTTTTGATCCAGTTTAAGAATGAGAGACCAACTGAAATTTTACAGGCTGTCAGGTGCTATACTTTATGATTGTACCAAAATCGTACATAATTTATTAAACCTTTCTTGGATAATGAAATGTCTATTTTTAAGGAATTTGGGGCCTTTAAAGGCAGTGAGGAAAAAAAAAAAAAAAAAAAAAAAGCAAAAAAATATATTCAATCAATATATACAAAAAAAAAAAAAAAAAAAAAAAATCCAGTTTACTATAGAAAGTGCATAGGGTAGACCTGTTTTGGTAGATAAAATTCATTTTGCGCTAAAACATTTTGCCGAAGTATGTCGAAAGCATAATATTCCAAATGAATCTCATAAGCGCACAATATTTTTTTCACATATATTTTTGCACAGTTTATTTCACAGATCTCAACGTTTCGGCTGATTAAAGCCTTTTTCAAGAGAGTTAAGTTGAACAACTTAACTCTCTTGAAAAAGGCTTTAATCAGCCGAAACGTTGAGATTTGTGAAATAAACTGTGCAAAAATATATATAAGCACAATAGTTATTCTGTAGATGTACGCGGGTCAGTCAGAAAGTTCTGACAATGGTTTTGGTACAAGAAAACAATAAATTGTAGAGACCTACTGTAGCTAGAATCCTTCGAAGTAATTTCCCCCGCGTTTGATGACTGCGTTCCATCGGTTCGGTAAGTCTCCAATTCCGGTTGCTAGGCAACCGGAGATGATACATCGAACCTCCCCGGCTACGGCAAATTTGAACTCATCTAAGTCTTCAAATCTTATTCCTCTTAACGGCTTTTTTTTTTTTTAATTCTGGCAAGAGATCGAAATCACAAGGACTCAAATCCGGAGGATAAGCAGGGTGTTTCAAATTTTCCTACTTATATTCGTTGATTACTGACGTCACATGCCATGATATATGTGGCGTAGCGTTGCCGTGCAGCAGTATCGGCCCGGCTTTTAATAGAGCTGGGCGTTTCTTACGCATAGCTGGTCAATTTTTTTCTCAGAAAGTTTATATATTACTCTCCATTAACAATTTCTCCAACGGGAACATAATCTGTCGTGAGTAAACCGCTGTTGTCATATGCAAAAAATGCTAGTTTCTTTAAATTTCCTTCTTTTCTACGAAACTTTGCAGGCCTCGTAGTGCAATAGACCTGTACGCATTTGGAGGGGTAAAATAAGAAGTTAAGATGTCCGGAAACTTTTAACAGGTAGGGAATCTACTCGTGCCTCCGCATAGCGCTCCATTAATAAAAGCACCGCGAGCATAATACCCGCCATAGCAATTATTTGTTTATGTATTAAAGTTATCGTTGCGAAAATGTCTGGAAAGAAACTGACGGAGGGACAGATAACAATCCTAAACCAGATCTTGATAATATCAATGGACAGATAACAATCCTAAAGCAGATCTTGATAATGTCATTGCATATAGCAAGTGTGGTTAAAAGGCCGTGTTATTTACTCAAATGATCATCCAGAAATGAAAATATGGGCTGTCTCGGGCAGATAACTCCGTAAAAATTTGACGAAATTTGCCCATTAGCAATCCCAAACCAGATCTTCTTAATGTCAATACATATAGCAAGTTTGGTTAAAATCCCTTGTTATTTACTAAATTATCGTCCGGGAACGAAAATATGGGAGTGTCTCGGGCAAATAAGCCCGTAAAAAAATGACGAAATTTGCCCATTAGCAATCCCAAACCAGATCTCCTTAATGTCAATGCATATAGCAAGTTTGGTGAAAATCCCTTGTTATTTACTCAAGTTATAGTCCGGAAACGAAAATATGGGCGTGTCTCGGGCAGATAACTCCGTCAAAAAGTAACGAAATTTGTCCATTAGCAATCCCAAACCAGATCTCCACAATATCAATGCACATACCAAGTTTGGTGAAAATCCATTGATGTTTACTCAAGTTATCATCCGGAAACGACAAAACGGACGGACGGACGGACATACGACGGACGGACGGAGGGACAGACGGACGGATTCACGGACGACCAACGTGAAACCATAACACCCCACCACTATTGTGTGGCGGGGTATAAAACGGAATAAATTTGCACAATTCTACCAGAATATGACTTCCTCTGTGCAATAATAGTTTTACTCTATTAATGGGCTCACTGGCTTAAAATCACGCTAGCACTAAACGGCTGCATATAGATACTTTTTCTAAAAAAAAAAACAACAAAAAAAACTAATGTTTAAGAGCAGACCATAGAGCCATAGAGATAAAAAGAAATGTTTACCAATACAATCTTAACAATCACATTTTTGCACATGGTTAAAATCGGAAAAAAAAAAAAAAACAACATCCATGGTCTGTGGACTGCTAATGCCATCAAAACATGTCGACCATTCGGCAAACAAATATTGGATATGTGTCTAAATGACTGTCAAATATATAGGTCAAAGCAACAGGTCAATTTGGTTGCTCTATGTATACACATTACATCATCAATTCTAATTTAACAAACATAACAGCTATAAATTAAATATCTTTCTGTCAGGAGTCTTTGAAAAGGGTTGGTTATTCTGTCCGGGAACGTTTAAAATGTAATTTATCATAAATTTCTGTATTTCATGCCCTAATGGGAAACTCGTTGGGTAATTTCGGTATTTTGCTCGCCAAGACTCACAAAATACCGAAATTACCCTACCGTTTCATAAATACTACTTATGTAAGATCCTATATGCATATAATTTCCTCTAAAAAGTACCCCACATATGTTTGTTGTCAGAGCTAATTTCCTGCACCAAGTAAAAAAAAGGAAACAGAAATGCCCAGGTAGTGCCACAATCACAAACCGCAGCCCTTACCAGACACCATGAGGAAGAGGAAACAGGCCAAACCAAACAAGCGCAAATCAAACAAACGCATGAAAAGCACTAAGATTAGCTCTCTCTTCACCAAGCGAGGTAATCGCAACGCTAAAAGGACTGAAAAACACAATAACAAAATAACACAAGGTAAGACATGAAACAAATCCCCTCATAGAATAAACCACAAAGCAACAAAAAGTAAGACCAACACCGGGACCACCGCTTGAGAACGGTCAGTAAAGTAAACCATCGCGGGGTTTAAAGCACTTTTACAGCTAGCCAACTTCATGCTAGGTCCCGATGCCACTCTTATACAGGAAGACATAAAAATTTAGTCCGCATAAAGACTATATCAATATCAATGCACATACCAAGTTTGGTGATATTCCATTGATGTTTACTCAAGTTATCATCCGGAAACGACAAAACGGACGGACGGACGTACGACGGACGGACGGAGGGACAGACGGACGGATTCACGGACGACCAACGTGAAACCATAACACCCCACCACTATTGTGTGGCGGGGTATAAAACGGAATAAATTTGCACAATTCTACCAGAATATGACTTCCTCTGTGCAATAATAGTTTTACTCTATTAATGGGCCCACTGGCTTAAAATCACGCTAGCACTAAACGGCTGCATATAGATACTTTTTCTAAAAAAAAAACAAACTAATGTTTAAGAGCAGACCATAGAGATAAAAAGAAATGTTTACCAATACAATCTTAACAATCACATTTTTGCACATGGTAAAAATCGAAAAAAAAAAAAAAAAAAAAAAAAAAAAAAAAACACGCAAAAAAAAACAACAAAACAACAAAACAAAACAAAAAAAAAAAAAAAAAAAAAAAAAAAAAAAAAACACACAAAAAAAAAAAAAAACAACACAAAAAACAAAAAACAAAAACAAAAACAAAAAACATCACTCCAAGACATGCCGAAAGCACAGCAGATTCACACATCCATGGTCTGTGGACTGCTTATGCCATCAAAACATGTCGACCATTCGGCAAACAAATATTGGATATGTGTCTAAATGACTGTCAAATATATAGGTCAAAGCAACAGGTCAATTTGGTTGCTCTATGTATACACATTACATCATCAATTCTAATTTAACAAACATGACAGCTATAAATTAATATCTTTCTGTCAGGAGTCTTTGAAAAGGGTTGGTTATTCTGTCCGGGAACGTTTAAAATGTAATTTATCATAAATTTCTGTATTTCATGCCCTAATGGGAAACTCGTTGGGTAATTTCGGTATTTTGCTCGCCAAGACTCGCAAAATACCGAAATTACCCTAACGTTTCATAAATACTACTTACGTAAGATCCTCTATGCATATAATATCCTCTAAAAAGTACCCCACATATGTTTGTTGTCAGAGCTAATTTCCTGCACCAAGTAAAAAAAAAGGAAACAGAAATGCCCAGGTAGTGCAACAATCACAAACCGCAGCCCTTACCAGACACCATGAGGAAGAGGAAACAGGCCAAACCAAACAAGCGCAAATCAAACAAACGCATGAAAAGCACTAAGATTAGCTCTCTCTTCACCAAGCGAGGTAATCGCAACGCTAAAAGGACTGAAAAACACAATAACAAAATAACACAAGGTAAGACATGAAACAAATCCCCTCATAGAATAAACCACAAAGCAACAAAAAGTAAGACCAACACCGGGACCACCGCCTGAGAACGGTCAGTAAAGTAAACCATCGCGGGGTTTAAAGCACTTTTACAGCTAGCCAACTTCATGCTAGGTCCCGATGCCACTCTTATACAGGAAGACATAAAAATTTAGTCCGCATAAAGACTCCCAACTCAGTCAATGCATCAAAGCGAAAACATAAAAACTAAAAATCAAATTAATCACTATACTAAACAAATACGAGTACGCATGGCTAATTCTACTGTATGCCAGAGTAAATGAAAACCAATAGTTGAACCACGGCGGGCCTGGCCAAAGACATATCGTCAAGCCCCAACCCATAGTTTGACGAAGAGACCGCCATTGAGTTTGAGGCCCGAACCGCCGTCGTGCAACTAAAGAGTAGCATAGCCATCAACAATGATTATGTTGACAACTATAGGCATGCAGTCTGCCGCATTATATCCAGGCTATAGCCAGTTTGTGTTAAACGGTACAAAGTCACGTAATAATTATTTCTACGAGAACATGTTAAATCATAAGGCACAAAATCTTATCTTTGACATAAGTAGCAAGAATGTGATCGCACAATGCGGCATACTGTTGATCAACATGTATTATGGTATAGGGAACAAAACCTGAGTCCGCCACACTTTGTTATCTCTTAGCAGACTTGGTAAAATATTTTGCAGACAATAGTTTGAAATATTTCCTTATTTTTCCCCTTATAAAACATCTTTTGACATTTCATGAAAATTGTCTCCTTAGTGAAAATCTGAAAAAAAAAAAATCTGAAAAAACAAAAAAACCAAAACAAAAAAAAACAAAAAAAAAACAAACAAACAACAACAACAACAACAAAAAAAAAAAAAAAAAAAAAAAATAAAAAAAAAAAAAAAAGAAACAAAAAAAAAAAAACACCCAGCATGCTTAGCATTCAACAGGTTATGTCAGGAGAAAATGACTGTTATTGCATTTTGGGCAAGGAAGGCACAGATCAGCCTTAGCCGCCACACAGATCAGGGCTTCCTTGTCGGTTTACAGAATTATTTGATATTGTAGAATATACTGAAACCTAGTAAGCCTTTAGAATCAGATTGAACAGCTGAGCTGGGCCGCCATAGTTCACATATTACATAGCGACCATTTCGCACTGCTCAAATATTTCTATAACAGTAAAACAAGTGCCGTTCAATTTGTTTTCTTCTTCTTTTTTTTTTTTTTGCAATTACGTTGAGGATTGTACGAGGGCAAGTCAATAAGTAACCAGCCTATTCCATTTCCAATGACCGAGACACTCATGATTTTCATGCCTCGTTTCAATACATGTTTTAGGCCTGAGAGCAAAATTACCCTTATCGTGTCATTCACTCATAAGATATTGAATGTCAAACATGGCTAGAGATGCAAAAGCAAGCTTTTCGTCAAAATTTGAGTACCGTGCTTTAAATCGGTACTTGTATTTGAAAGGGAAAACAGGTCAGGAAATACATTGCGAGTTGACCAATGTTTATGGGTCTTCTGCACCATCGTATGCACAAGTTCAATTCTGGGTTGGGGAATTCAAACGCGGAAGAACGTCTTTAGAAGACGAAACCAGGTCTGGACGCCCATTAGATGCCACCGATGAAGAAATGTGTAACAAAGTACGGGATCTGGTGTACTGTGATAGGCGAGTTAAGGTGGAAGAAATAGCGAATGCATTACACATTTCACATGGTAGCATTTGAACAATTTTACATGATCGCTTGGGTATGCGCAATCATAACAGCCCGTTGGGTCCCAAAATCCCTTAGTGACAAGCAAATGGCAACCAGAGCATCAGTATGCAGCGCATTGTTGAAGCGGTTTAGATCAAAGGAAGACGATTTCCTTTCACGTCTGATGACTGTAGATGAGACCTGGGTCCATTACTATGAGCCAGAGAATAAAGCTCAAAGTCGCCATTGGGTAGGGCCGGGGTCTCCGAGGCCAAAGAAGTTAAAAACGCAACCATCTGTTGGCAAGGTGATGGCAACTGTATTTTGGGACGCACAAGCCGTTATGTTGGACTTTCTAGCAAAGAAAACTACAATAACAGGTACGTATTATGCAAATTTGCTCGACCAACTGTGAACTGCGATCCGTGAAAAACGCCGGGGAAAACTCTCCAAAGGGGTTCTGCTCCAACAGGACAATGCGAGAGTCCGCACTTGCAAAATTGCAATGGATGCTGTTGAGCTAATACCGCACCCCGCCTATTCTCCGAACTTAGCTCCTAGTGATTATTTCCTATTCCCAAACTTGAAAAAGGATATCCGTGGACGTCATTTCCGGTCCAACGTAGAAGTCGTGGCGGCAGCTGAGGAGTGGGTCGGAGACAAGGACCCTGGCTTCTTCAGTTCTGGGCTGATGGCACTTGAACACCGTTGGTCCAAGTGCATCGTTCTAGAGAGCAATTACATCGAAAAAGAAGAGATCGATCTCACCCAGAAATAAGTTAGGCTGTTTTTTTATTGACTCGCCCTCGTACGTTTGGTGGATCATAGCATTTTTTCTAATGACTGTATTTACCCAATTATAACGTGGGCAACAAACACCCAAAATAGCCTGTGCATCCACACAGTCTAGTAAGTAAGTAAGTAAGTAAGTAAGTAAATTCTTTATTTTACGAGGGTAGCCCAATTGGTTTTACCAATCTTCCTTGGGGCCCTCAACAAAACTACATACATACAAATACATACAAGTTATTTAAAACAATGATTAAAATGGAGCGGTGCACGAGATAATGATACTTATGGTATATGCGACCAGTAAAGGCCCAAGGAGCGACTGCCTGCTCGCAGACATGAAGCAAATCGACCAGACAACGAAGGTATTCAGACATCTAGCTCCACTAGATGATTTTTTTTTTTGATTTGGGTTTTACGGCCCTTTCAAGAATATTTCACTTATATCGAGCCGATCGTTCATCAAAGGTGAGCGTAAACCGGAGAACCCGGGGAAAAAGACACCTGACCTTCCGTAAGCAGAACTTGGGTTTCCCACATGTCACCCGAGCGAGGCTCGAACCACAGTGGTGAGAGACATAATGGAATAGGAGTCAACTCTCCCATCAGCTGTGCTACGGGGGCCCGCCTCCGCTAGATGAATAGGCATGCGTATTTGAGAATGTTCTCACAGAGGATAAAAAGTATCTTTACTCGTGTCACTACTCCAAAAGAAAACTATGCCAGGGCAAATGGTTTTATGCGTAAATGTAGTAGCTATGACTGATTAAGGATAGCATGTAACATATACATACAACATGACAACAAGCAAGAGAGAGAGAGAGAGAGAGAGAGAGAGAGAGAGAGAGAGAGAGAGAGTTTCATTATAAAAAAAGCAAATACAATATACGTATTCGAAGTTCTGAATTACTGACGGCGGAGGCCTAAGTATTGTATATGTTATAAAATGATTATTAACCTTTAATCCAATCAGTACACTTCTTTATAAAAATGTCCAGTGATTTTGAATTTTTTTTGTTAATGGGGATACTATTCCAAACCACAACGCCTGAGTATGATAAACTACCTTTGAATAAATTGCATTTTGGTTTGTGGCAATAAATAATTCTTGTGGGTCACAGATCTTAAATTAGACGCAGTATTATCGAGATTCACATCGCGCATTTGGAATAACTCCTGTAAATAGGTTGGTGCCAAATTGTTATAAATTTTGTACATAATTTTAGCTTTGTTAAGAAATACAGTTTGATCAAATGACAATATTTCTAACCTTTGAAGCGCTTCGTGAAAACCATTATAAGTTTGCGACAAGACTGATTTACAAGCCCGTCTTTGTAATGTATTTATTTTACTTTGCTATTCGACGTATTAGACCAAACCGTACTGCAATACTCTAGATGCGGCTTAATATAAGCATTATAAAATAACAGTCTATGCTCTTTGGATAAACACTGCCGTATTTTGCCAAGTAGCCATAAATAAGAAGATACCTTTTTGGAAACGTGGGGAAGCTGATTAGTCCACAACAAATTTTCATCAACTTGTATTTTGCTGATAGTTGTCATTTTGATGTCAATTTCATTGTACCTCAGAGATAAATTGGGACTTTGTAAGTTGCTTCTTCTCTGTCTGCTAGTAATCAACATAACATTTGTTTTCTCGGTATTTAAAACCATGCCATTCTGTCTACACCAAACATGAAGTGCATTTAATGAAAATTGTAGATTGGATTCAAGCTGATCTGTATTACATTGCACATCATAAATAGTGGTGTCATCAGCATATAGGTCAACATTTGCTGAGTTCTTTAGCACTAATGGCAAATCATTAATAAAAAGTAAGAATAATAAAGGTCCTAATATAGAACCTTGAGGAACACCACATGTTACATGTTCAGGTTCAGATACATTACTATTTAATGAAACGCGTTGCGTTCTGTTTGTTGGGTAGGACTCGAACCATTTTAGACAATTTTCACTACACTTGTAACACTGCAATTTCTTAAGTGGAATTTTATGGTCGACCAGATCGAAAGCCTTTCGGAAATCTACCAAAACACAACCGATTAGTTTTCCGTCATTAATGGCTTTTAACCAGGAATCAACCGAAAGAGTAAGTGCAGATTCTGTAGAATGTTTAGGACAAAAACCACTTTGAGATTTATGAAGCAAAGTATAAGTATTCAAATATATCATAAATTGATTATCAATCCATTTTTCAATTAGTTTTGATATAGTAGGGAGAATAGAGATTGGCCGATAATTGTTTACATCATCTTTAGCACCGAATTTAAAAAGGGGTTTAACCTTTGCTTTCTTCCACGAACATGGAAATTCACAATAAAAGTAAGGCTAGGTGCTAAAAAATTTGCTGCAATCGTAAGAACTCTTGGACCTACATTATCTAGACCAGTTGATTTCTTCACATTTAAATTGGTTAGATTTTTTTTTACAGAAGTTACATTTGTTAATGGAATGGTAAATTCAGTGTTGCTTGTGACTTTAGATTTGACATAATTTTGTAGTTCTTCGAAGTCAGAATGCACAGTTGGCTCTTTAATACTTGAAGCGATATTGACGAAGTAAGAATGGAAAAGTTGAGTCAGATCAGCTTTGTATGTCACCAATTTTTATGGAATGGTAAATTCAGTGTTGCTTGTGACTTTAGATTTGACATAATTTTGTAGTTCTTCGAAGTCAGAATGCACAGTTGGCTCTTTAATACTTGAAGCGATATTGACGAAGTAAGAATGGAAAAGTTGAGTCAAATCAGCTTCGTATGTCACCAATTTTTCACCAAATTTGATGTTTATACTGGATTCAGAGTTATTTTCCTTCCCATTGGCTCCAAGTTCCTTAAAAAGTTTCCATATTGATTTAGGGTCTGATTTACCCTCTTCGATTTTAGACTGATAGGTCTCTTGTTTAGCCTTCTCAATTAAATTTAACACTTTGTTTCGCAAAAACTTATACCTATCATTGTTACCATTTAATCTGCATTTATTTCTTTCTTTCATGTAATCTAAAATTTCAAGATTTAGCCAGTCAGGCTGTTATTTCTTTTTTTATTCTGTGACTTTTTATGGGGGGCATGTTTATCAAGTATTTCTAAAAATAGGGCACTCCAAACCGATAAAATATCATCGACTTTGTCAAAGTTCTGAATAATTTCCCAAGGAACAAGACTTACAATGTAAGTCACGGAGAAATTTTAACTCATCAAAATGTTTGAACGACCTGTATTTTATGACTTGGTGTGTCTTGTTACCTACGACAGAGTGGGATTTTCGAGTACAGAAAACACCAAAATGATCACTCAGACATATTTTTTTCACTGCAACGCTTTAGCTGTTTTCCTCAGTATTAGTATAAATGTG
Organism: Anodontia alba; assembly: GCA_964016985.1. NCBI lineage: Eukaryota > Metazoa > Mollusca > Bivalvia > Lucinida > Lucinidae > Anodontia > Anodontia alba. The sequence goes on along the minus strand of OZ024835.1, from coordinate 65,442,631 downwards.
ATCAATTAGAGTTTGTGATTCTGTTGTCACTCTTTTAGGTTCGTCAATTAGCTGAGTAAGACCTAAGGAAGTTGTAAAATTCCCCCATTCTATATTGGTATCTACATTTAATAAATTTTTGTTGAATTCGCCCATCAAGATATATTCTTTGTCTTCACCAATCACCTTATCAATAAATTCTTCAAACCTATCATTGAATTCTACTTTTGAATCAGGCGGCCTATAAATGTTTCCAACTAAAAATGGTTTACAGTTAATAGGGATAATTTCTAGCCATAAACATGGAATATTATTTGTTTCCAAGTCTTCTCTGCGTTTGGCATTTAAGCCATTTCTTACGTAGACAATTAGACCTCCGCCGCCATTAGAGTTATTATCTTTTCTAAACGGAGTCTGAAAACCATCAATTTTGAAAACTGCTGTCGACTTATGATCTTTTAACTTTGTCTCACTTAATCCCAAAATATGTAAATTGCAATTTTCTCTTGCATTAGTAAGAGTTTTAATTCTGAAAATTTACTCATATTTCGCCACAGATGCTTGTATAATTAGGTGACCGATATTTATACCCTTACTACCCAAGTTAAGAGAATGCGGATGATCTTGTGTATGAATAAAAGTGTCAGATGAATGACCTGAATTAACATTAGAACTAATCTGTGGTACAGGACTAACTTTAAGTTGCTTTGACAAGGAATTTGGACTAATACAGGTGCTAGAAATGGTGTTTTCAGAACAATTATATACAATTTTTACTTACTAATCAAATCAGGCTCTAATAAAAGTTCAGCACGAGAAGGACAAATAAACTGAATAGCATTATAGTCAATGCACATGTGCTGAAAAATATGAAACCGATTGTGTTGTTGAAACAAATTCAGATTATCAACTTTACGGTCGGCGATTGTGCCCAGTCCCTAATGGGCATACCAACATTCAATGTCACTGTGGCCTGTCATGTTACACCCATAACAGAAGTGATTGTTAGCTCGACTGCGTCCATTTAAACTCTTAAAGTCATTACCACCTTTAGACTGCAATTTAGAAATCCCGTTTGTACCAGGTCTTACAGTCCTTTGATCATAAAGATTGGCTGTTTTGTACACACACGAATCAAAGTTACAGACAATGTTCACATTTCTGTTAAGCGCATCCAGGAATCTCTTAATTCCAGAATGAGACAGGTGAATCCCATCCCTGGAATAATATCGACGGGTAAGTACTCTGTTTCGTCCAAAAACCAGGCTGAAAGTTTCCTGAATGCAATACACTTGACATGCTACCCATTTGTTCTGCAAGCCGTTGAATGGAATGGTTAAATGCTGAAACGTCAACATCTCCTCTTAGTATTACTTTGCAGACGTATACCACACAACTGTTGTTAGCGGTTTTGATAAGGTTGATATGCTGGTTGTACTTATCCTCAAATGCGTTGATGTCCGCGCGGCTGGAGCAGTCATTTCCGCCGACACTAATTATGACGTTTGAAAACGACTTCAGATCATACACGGAAATGTCATCGCATATGTCCTGTATAGTAGCCCCACTTCGGGCACAGAGTTTAATTTCCTTTTTCAAGCCTCTGGGGTTTATTCCCTTAATGATGGAGTCACCAATAAGAAGGGTTCTTTCTTGATGAGTTGAAAAAAACTCGGCTGTGTAAGTGAGTGAGATACGAGAACCGGATCATTACATACAAGCCGTACCGTCTGTGCAGTGCCAGAAAGCGTCTGTGTATCCGGATCGCAAGTACTCCTCATTCCCATATCATCTGTTTCATTTGTCGGTGCAACACCCGGTGCGACGTCGCAGTTAAGCGCATCGCGCGAAACGACGTTACAGTTTGACGCGGTGGCGACGTCATTTGTTATGGTGTCACATATTTGCTCTTCTTGTAGAGAACGCCGTTCTGTAAGATCTTCTGCCATCCATTTGTCGCATTGACTGGAATCTATCTCTTGGCTATCCAATTTCTGCATCATTCGTTTAAGAAGGGCCTGTGAAATCTTAGGAAACCGTTCTTCTCGCCACAATCTATAACCAATCCCGCTCAGCTCCATCGTTTTGAAATGGCTATCTAGCATTATATCGCACTTAGCACCCTTTATATGCGTAGTACATTTGAAAACATAATTGGTCTCATCGATATCAACACTGCTCATGTAATCAGCATGAATTTTCTGTCTGAACGCATCAAAGAAGCGACTGGATATGAATTCGATGCTGAACTTGGCCTCAGAAGCGTGCGTCCTATGCAAAATTCCCTCAAATGGATCGCTAAAAATGTGTGCTTCACCCGACGAATTCCATGATGAATTTGTAAAACTTGTAGAGAAGGAATCGGTTGAAACGCTGGAGTTCTGTTCAAGTTTTACATTCACAAAATTACTGTTGTTGCCATTTTCTATATTGACAGAACAGTCTTCCATTGTTAAATGTACTTAAATGTATTTAATATTTCAGTAAGTTATCATAAATAATTATAAAACACACTCATAAATAATTATAAAACACACTCAGTATTTTCCTCAATAGATCCTGCACAAGTTATTATTTTGAAAAGTTAATACGACTGTGTAAATAAATTGCACAGAAGCTCAAATGTTAAGTTTACGTCTACATTTGCAAAAATGTTACCTTATTTTTCAGCGTTCTTCCACTGATAAATAACAGAATGTCACTAAAATCCAATAATTCTTCTTCACAACACTTGAAATATCTAAGAGTACTTCTAATAACTCGCAGAATAGTCTTTTCACCACTACTGTTTCTTTTTATTTCGAGCATGTTTTGAAAAGTGCGGCCATTGTTTATACGTGACGTCACATAATTCTGTCTGATCAGGGCTTGCTTGTCGACCCAATTATTTGATTTGGTAGAATATAATAAAACCTAAGAGATCATTAGAACAACTGCACAGGCTGATCTGCGCCTTCACAGTTCACATATTGTACAGCGAACATTCCTCGCTGCTCAAAGACTTCTATTATAGTAAAACAAGGGCAGTAACAAATAAGTATTTACATTGAGGTGTGCAAATCTAACTTTAGTGACGCCATCATTTTCGAAAGGCTGTATTTACATATCTATCATAGCCCAGTCCGAACCAGTTCATACTGAGCCCTCACTTACCTTGACACGTATAACCCTTAGAAGACTGGAACCAGGTTCATTATAACGGAGGCCGCGGTTTTCAACACCTCCCAAGGAACCTGGATAATGTTCATGTATTGAAAAAACATGTTCGATCGCTATTATTGCATAAAAACTGAAAAATGTAATGAAGATACCTTGTTTCTCCACATTACAGGGATCAAACATGGTCTTTTAGTTCTTAACATCCGCCAGATCCCGAGGGAGGAGTTGAAAAACGAAGCCGGAGGCCGCGGTTTTCAACACCATCCAAGGGATCTGGCGAATGTTAGTGCATTGAAAAACCATGTTCGTTCGCTATTATTGCACAAAAACTGAAAGCAATTTCTACATTTCGCGTTATTTCTTGCATTATTTTGTTTTGCCTTTTCACCGATATCTCGCGAACGCTATTTCCACGAACAATGCTCGTTCTAGGGCCGGGCACTACACATCTCGTGACGGCAGCAATTCTGTGGCCCCGGTACGATCATACTGAAAGTTGCGTAGCCGGGCATTAACAGCGCGTGAATTGCCTTGTTAATACACGGCTTTTCACCGGTTAATGCATCGCTGTTAATAACTTGAGACACTGCTTTTTATGTAATAAGACGATTTAAAAGTTAACTTGCTAAGTGTTGCATCCAAACAAAAATTTATAGATTATATAGAACAATGATCATTTATACATTTTAGGCGAAACTTAAACCACATTTTGACAAACTATAATACTTCAACGCTTTCGATACGAAGTAACAGTATCAGACATGGACTTTCCAATGCATATGTACTGACATGTGGACCGCGTTAAGCAAAAACATGCTTTCAAACATGCGCAAAGTCGCAGTCAGATCATCATGTGCCTACGCAAAGTAAAAAATTGGGCATTTGCTCTGTATTAGTATATTTTATAGCGTCAACCGAGTCCGTTAATGGGCAGCGAAGGCCCTGCTAAGACTGTGCGAATGCGCAGGCTGATCTGGGCATTCGATGTCCGCATATGCCCTAAAACATGCTTTCGCTGCAGCATTTTCCCGCCAAAATGCTCAACCGCACACTGTCTGAACCGCACAATTTTACTCGGATAATACATGTAAGTTTGTCATCATATAGCTAAAATACCACCGTTATGTAGAACCTATCATCACCATCGCCACCATTCAAGAATAATTGCAAACCATAATGTAATCTACCCATTCCCTTAATATACTGTAATCTACCAATCTCCTTAACGCACTGAAATCTACCCATTCCCACAACACACTGTAATAACCCATTCACTTAATACACTGTAATCAACCCATCCCATTTACATACTGTAAATCTAAACATTCTAGCAATACACTGTCATGTATTTATACTTTAATACCATGTTAACTACCCCTCCCCTTCACGCAGTGTTATCTCCCCATTCCCATAACAAACTGTAAACGACCTATCCCGTAAAACACTGTAATTTATCCTTTCCCATTTACCCATTTCCGCACAAAACTGTAATCCATCCATTCCAGTACCACAATGTGATCTACCCATCTACATAAAACACGGTGATTTACCCAATCCATTAACACACTGTAAACTACCCATTCCCGCAACACCCTGTAATGTACCCATCCTATTTACACAGTTTAATCTACTATTCCCGCAACGCACTGTAATGTACCGATCCTGGTTACACACTTTAATTTACCCATTCTCGCAATGCACTGCGATCGACATATCTCTTAAAACACTGTAATTTATTAATTCCCGCAACCCACTGTAATCGACCCATTCTCGCATCGTACTAGAATCTAACTTTGAATTTGAGTACCACACTGTAATCTACTTAACACGCTATAATATAACCATCCCTTTAAAACACTGCAATTTGGCCATCTCCTCAACAAACTGTAATCTTACCACCACCCTTAACACGCTGTAATCTACCCATTCCAATACCACACTTAAATATATCCACCACCATAACACACCGTAACCTACCCACCTCTTTCAATGTATTGGTTAGTAGTAATATTTGTCATCCTCTGCAATGCATTTATGCGATTACAATGACTATTTACAAGACGTTTTCTGAAATGATAGTTATTCACCTTCATAGATTATACATGAAACCGTGCAACATGAAAAGGGGCTTTAGTGTATATCCAGTTCACACTGAAGATGTACTTAAAGCGTATTCTGACGATAATCTTCGATTTGTGTCCTTATCAAGCCCGGACAGGGTTAAATATCGGACGAAAATCGAAGACCTAGATCAGATTGCGCAGTGTGCAGTCTAATCTAGCCTTCGCTTTTAACCTTATCTTTACATGTACATCCTCCTTTTAAATAGTTTCCATCTTACACATTTTGTTTATTACTGTCTTTATATAATTTGTTTACATCATGATAGTTTATATACAAACAGGTTGTTAGACTTGTAGCAGCCAACAATCAATGAAGCATCAGAGTGTCTGTAGGCTATAAAATACGGCATTCGTAAACCATCCTTGGCTTCTAGTAATGTGCTATGCGTTCTGCAAGCAGCAGTGACAATCTGAACACTGTGTGATCCTTCGTCACAAATAAGGAGATTGTCTTCAATATCAACACACACTCCTTTCGGACGTTTCAACTTTGGATTTTTGTAATAGTACATCATACCGCCATCGGACGTCAGACACCATACACTAGATGAACCATAGTCAGAGACATAGATATTCCTTGATGATGGACTTACTGTGAGATAATACGGAAGTGTAAACATATATGATCCATCTTGTTTCATCGCTATCCTTCTTATCAATCTACCATAACGGTCAAGGACTCTCACCTCTCCTGTGTCTGACCGAGTAGCATCATGAGCTGTAATATAGATTTCTTTACCAGCCACATGTACACCCCAGCACATCTTGTCAAGCTGGATTACATGGTCACTCACCAGCCTCGGCAGCACACACATAAACTGAAGTGCCTTTGCTTCAGGTAAGGTTATTATACATTCTTTCTCGTTTACCACAGATACATCATAAGGATCCGTTTGTAAACTTGAGCATCGTTTTAATTTGAATGATCTGTCCAAAAGTTTGACTTTCTTATTTGTTTTGTCACAGACAATAATACTGCCATCCTGCATAATGTCACATCCAGTAATCTGAGGGGTATGAATATCCTCTGGTGATTCAGTGTCGACTTGAGAGGATGTTTGTACTTCAAGCTTTGGAAACAATTTACGCTGTGACTTATGGCCTTGGGAGTCACCAGTCGTCAAAGTTCCAAGATTAGTTATATTTATCTGCAGGTCGGCAAGCTGTTTATTCCTTTCAAATAGAATTGTTAGTGTCTTAGTTTCTTGGCCGATTTCGTGTAACAATCTCCCATACCCTTCCAGATGAACAGACACTTTTGTGTGTGCGACAAACATATATTCTGACAGTGAGGATTTCTTGGCGTTCTCCAGTAGTTGAATATCTGTCTGAAGCATATGTTGGATGGCAGAACACGATGATATGTGACGCTCGATTTCCTTCCTCTCACGTGACTCGAGATTTTCCATCTCTTTCAGGACATTTTGTTCGAGTAAGTCCAAGTGTTGATTAAGTGTCCTTCTAAACGACTGTATTTCTTTAGTGCATGTTTCTTTTACTGATAAAAGTTTCTGAAGGTCATCATTACGTTTTTGAAGACACGTCTCAATGTTTGTTTTCACTGCATCTGCCTTCTGCATTACAGAACTTAGTTTTGCCTTTTCATCACCAAAGCGTTGTGATATTGCTTGTGTTTTGCAGTTTTGATGTTTGGTAGATGCGCAAGTCTGACAAACAACATCACAGTGATATTCACAATATTCGGTACCTTCTAAGTTCTGGTTACAGTCACATATTACAATACTAGGAGTATACCCTGTAGCTTCATCTTTCGGTGCTTGTGCCACGGGCACAACTGTATGATTTCTGAACTGTTTGTATTTCTTATGAGAGTCTGCACAATTCCGACAAAGGAGTTCTTTACAATCATCACAGAACATTTCTGCTTCGATCTCAGTTCCCTCATAGTTACAGGGGCCGCAATGACGTATAATTATTTCGTCTTGTGCGGAGCGGGCGCCGTCAACGGATGACATTGTTTCCTATTCCTAAAAGAAAAAAAAAATAAGGATGCATTCCACAGTTTCGCACATGTGAATCTGGCAAAAGTTTGAATGCTTAGGGGTAGGGCTAGAAATCTGTCTGCTCATTTTGGCAAAAACTGAAATTATATGCTTGTTAGTTATTGTTAACATTGAAAAAAAAAAAGACTTTTCTTGAGGTCATATGACCTTATTATTATAGACTGTATGTAAAATACGAAACTGTTGAATTCTGTCTGGTCTTAGGTTTTACCCTGTCATAAATTGAAGCATGCTTTTGGGTGCATTTTATTAAAAAAAAAAAAAAAAAAAAAAAAAAAAAAAAAAAAAACGTAGCTTACAGATAAAAGTAATATTCTGTAGGCGCTCTGTCAAATTATCAACTGTTCCAGGGCAGTGTGTTGTCCTGGAGTTGATGATAATCTATCGAAAACTGCACTTTTTGCCTAAAATTGGACGCAGTTGGAGGTGGTTGGGGTATTGTTTACATTAGACAAAGCAGATGTTGATGCATTGCAGTAAGATTTATGATGATTGAATTATTATTTGGTATGTTTTCAATGTATTGATACAGTACTTGATGAACATGTACTGTTATATTCAGTTTGCTTGCATTTTATTTGTGTGACAGCCATGCACAAATAGAAATGGAAGGAAAAAACTTTGGAATGCACCCTTAACCCTTGTCCTGCTGAACCCGGATATATCCTGTCTTTGCAAACAGTGTATATCCAGATCAGTTGGCTTCTGAAGAAGCCAACTGATCTGGCTCTGCACTGTTTGCCATTAAGTACGTGAATTGATAGCAAAAAATCCAGATCAAGATGGCTAAGAATTAGAAGTGGGCGTGGCATCTTAATTTATTCAGAAGGACAAGGGTTAAGAAATTGGTAATCAAAACGTGCGATACTTATTCAGCAGTATCACACAAAAAGATCCGTGACGAAGAGTGTAGGCCCAGCTCACACTATACATCTGCGCAGTGTGATCAAGGCATTCGCATTTTAAAGTTGTTTCGACTGATGTCACTTAAGCCTAACGATAATGCCGTTTGGACACTGACGTTATTTAATTACTTTTCTAGCACCCCAGCACGTGTTGTTCCTTATTTGTCTCTACATTTCTAGCCGTGCTTTATCTAAGGTATTTGAGCACAGGAATTTTGTCGCGCGCTATCGACGGGAAACCAAATATTTGCGAAAGTTTCGCTCCCTGGTAACTATGGACGATAGATTAGCTTACAATATTGGCCGAAACATTCATATACATAATAAATTATATTATTTATTAAGACAGAAAATGATCTATGAGCATATTGGTTCTTTGACTTTTTTTTACCTGATGAGTTTCTCTACAGGTTACACCATTCAAACACATTCGTTTTACTTCTTGTTTCCATCGTGTATTTGTTGACGTTCGAAAACGAAAGTAAGTCGGTTAACATTCTTATTTGCTGTTTTATATCTGTCCTTATTAAAGTCCATCGCGGCACTCAAATTTCATACGTTTTGCAATTCTTTCATGAACACAGGCTTTAATTTTTTATATTAATACATCGTTTATACTTTGCACCGTCAGCTGATTCGCATAAGTTATCCGCCATTTTGAATATTCGTCATCGAACCTTGTAACTACGTAACCGCGTGACGTAATGCTTAAGAGGTATTGTCAACTACCAAAGGGGAAGTCAGGTAATAAAAAATAATAATGAAAACCAATAAAAAGAAATCATTAATGCAAAACTCGCTCAATGAGGGGTGTTAGAAAAGAAATAAATTATTCCGAACCGTACTCAAATGCCCCAGATAAAGCTGCGCTCGCTCGTGCTCAAATGGGTACAACCCAAACTCAACTGTGCTTTATCTTAGGCATTTGAGCACGGTTTGGAATAATTTATTTCTTAAGGAAATATCTGGTGATATAATAATAGTTAAACTGATATAATAATATCTAATTGGTATATGGTCATTTGATATAATATAAGAATACAGGAGAACACAATTACGTCGTTGCAGTTTCAGTTATAAAAACGGAGAAAGGATAAGAGTGATCTTTTTTTATTTACTTTTGGAAGCGATCTTTAAAAAAGCTTGAAATGCTTAATGTGATAATACGGCTTTTAATCTTGCCTCCAAAAGTAAAAAGGATCACTATTATCAGTGAAAACAGAAAACGACATTTTTCTTTTTACCCATTTATGCCGAGTGGACTTTTCTACCATAACTCTTTGGACCTGTTCATTGCCAATAGAAAGGTTGTCTATAACCATGTTCTACAGAATTTCCTGTATTAAATGCAAACAGTATAAACCCTGATCAGACGCCGCGTTTGCGGCCTGATCTGGATATACACTGTTTGTCAATATCCTTTTAATAGGACACTGGCATAAATGGGTTAATGTGAAGACGGTATCTAGTTAGTTAGGGTGTCAGTATGGAGTCTTCAATGTGTTTTAGTAAGCGGACAAGATGGGTCCTGGTCTGATTGCGCATGCGTGTGCGCAGCTGCAATTTCTTTGGTTGTAAATTTGCATTCAAGCTCTGTCCATGCGTTTCGTACAAGATGCTTCTTAACCTTTACCACGCTCTGGGCATTTTCAGCAGACGACAGATTGATGATATTTTTCTTATTTTTCCAAGAAAACAGGATTTGACAGTTCATGCAAATTGTCTCCTTAGGAGACAATTACCATGAACTGTCGAATCCTGTTTTTTTGGAAAAATAAGAAAAAATATCATCAATCTGTCGTCTGCTGAAAATTTTACCCAGAATGCTTAGCGTTAATCACACATTGTATTGAATTTATCCTCAATATTTGAAACTTAACCTTATTACCATAAACTAATTGCCTAAATTTTGTAAGTCTGTTTCACTGTCTACTAATGTGCCTAAAAGTGCTGAATACATGGAAAACAGTGTAGACCCTGGCCAGACGTCGCGTTCAGTGTGTGTGCTCAGGTCTGACTGCAGATTTATAGGGCTACTAACGTACTGAGCGACACAGAAACGCTGACATTACTCTGAACTGCGCCGTGAGAAAAGTGTTATTTAAGCAATATACCAACGCTACATTTCCAGATCAGACAGCGAATCTGCCAGTCTGGTAAAGGTCTCATCTACTTGATGTTATATACAGTATGCAATATTCCTATAAGCGGACAGCAAAGGTCCTGATCTCCTACGCAGATGCGCAGTCTGGTTTATGGAGACACTGCCACTGTCCGTACATGCTCCGAGGTCACAGTGTACCACAGCACTGCGTACTTGTATGACGATTACATCAGAGATGCAAAACTTGCTCTGAACAAAAAAGCCAACCTGGAGTCACACAGATCAGACTTCATGAAGGAGCAGGCTTAGCTAAGTCTTTGCTGCACGAACCACAGCTTTGCCATCTTTGGCTAGTCAAAAAGTGCCAAGTGTAGAATGCAAGAATGCGCAGACTGATCTGAACTTCGCTGGGCGCACATAACTGAATGTATATTTTCTTAAGTTGCGGCTTATATTTTCTCAAATTTACAATAGAACAGAGCAGTGTACACTAAATGTGCTTGCTTGCGTAAGTTCGGTAGAAAGTGACGTGTCAAAGTCTCTACAGGCATCTGATTACATTTTTAGCTTGATCGTATTGGCCGCGCCAAACGAAAAAGTGCCTCCGAGCATGCGCAGAATATGTGCATTCACATCATCCTGCGCATACACAAAATATCACCCGTACCCTTGCTCTCCATTCATACATTCTGTAAAATCCAATGATTCTGCTGGCAGACAGTGGTGGCCTCGATCAGACTATATATATATTCGGTCCATGAATCCTTACAGGCAACAGATAAGTCACCGATAAGCCTTTTTTCTGGGGAAAATAAGAACAAAACATCAAAATGGTTTACCCAGATTCAGCATGTTAAGTGTTAATCTTCCTCTAGAATAGCGCGATTTTACCTTCAAGCGCTTATCAAGGGGCCTGGGGAAACAACTTTTATAAATTGTTAAAGCCCATTTGCTAGGAAGAATAGGAAAAATACATCAGCATGTCTTAAGAAATGCCAGGTCTTATTTTGTTTTCTCTGAATAATCGTAATAATAGTAATAATAATAATAATAATAATAATAATAATGAAGAAGAATTCTGAATGCCGTCTATAACGCTTAAACGGTCAATGCATTTATTTTTTGGTTTTAATTTGTAACGTCTTGGCTCTATTTGTAAATGGAACAATAGTTTTGTTATTTTGCAATTCTTTGTTTCTATTTTATATAAGGTAATGTTTGTTGTGGTTACCTCCATAGATACTACTGACATGGGTGTAATATATTGACCTTCAGCATTCTCTGGGTAATTCAATATTTATTTTTTTTCCAAACTAAGGCTTTGACAGTTCATTCAAATTGTCGCTTTAGGGGATAGTTTCCATAAAATGTCCAAATTACTCTCTGTGATAAAATAAGTAATAATGCTTCAAAGTGACGGCTGATAATTTTTACCAAGCATGCTAGGGCGTTAAACGACCTTGGCGGTTTAAAAAGCTAGAATTTATGGCCGCCATCTGTCCATAATGGTTCCGGTTTTGCTGACTAGTCAGGGTTTTCGCTTATTCGCACACAGATCTATGTCTGCTTTTCTTTTTTTAACAAACTATCGCTTGAAAAGAAGTTTATATGTAAAGTTGAAAGACGGAATGTCAAACAGCGTAGATCCAGATGAGACGGCTCATATGAGCCGTCTCTTCTGGATCTATGCTGTTTGCAAAAGCCTATTATTATCGCTTGTGGCAGTGAAAGTTAAAGAACCACATTGTTGTTCGATTTTATCTGTTACATTAAAAATTTATTAAATTTTAGCATACCCTTGTCCCGTATCTTTATGTAAACATGAACAAGATTTGCGCCGGTACTTGGACGTTTACGTCTAAATATTTTGTCTTGTTTCTGTAGATAATATACAGGGGCCCGTAAAATTAACCTAGTGTAAATGCGGTGACAGCCAGTTGCCAGTAAATGCCATAAAATCTACGGGATTTTTTTTTTACAGTGTGTATGTTCAGTGCATTACGAAAACACGCCTATTCAAATGAATATTGAAAATTTTAAACAAAAAAGGAAAATTTTCAGATAAAAAATTTCTCCGTGTATGCTGATCCCTGGCTAAAACAGATTCTATTTGCATATGGATAATTTCGTGTTAAGCCAAAACCAGGACAAGGAAGTTAAAAACCACTATAGCTGCGTAGTTTTATTTTAACTGCATATTTACCGATATATAGCTCTACAATTATTATTTAACACCCAAAAGAACATAGTAGGAGAGAAAAAGAAGGGTAAAACTCCAATGTCTATAAAACTTTAAAGCATACCTGTGTTGTCTATACGAAATTAGTTAATTAGGAGTATATCTGCACAAATCTTGTCTCTCTCGCTCACCTTTTTATAGTCACATGACCATATCGGACCAATCAATATCTATTCTTTTCATACCGACGAGGAAAAGCGGGATTATCCTTCAAAGCTCGGAACACTCTAAGTGAGGTATAACCGCCCCTCCCATGGCGTACCATATACCCCTTATATCAGGACAGACATACCTAAAACTCCTTAACCTATTTTAGTCTGGAGACCCCTAAAAAGGTAATTAGCAAACAGTGCAGACCCTGATCAGATGACGCAGAACGCGGCGTCTGATCAGGGTCTCCACTGTTTGCAAATAGTCTAGTCATTTTTCTCTAGGAATATCTGAATCTCATAGCTTGACAAACCTAAAACTGAAATTGGATTATTCCAATATATTGCGTGGGGAGTCTATTCAGTCTGCAATGGGTAAATAAATAAACAACTTGCCTATTACACAGTAGGATAGAAGATGTCCAAGAATAATCACAATCACAGAACATAGCCTATCAATGGCACCAAGAGTATGAGTAAACAAACCATATAAACAATACCCAAACAATAAACCAAGAAAAGGAAAATAATTCTTGTTAAGGAAGGTTGCAAGCAAAATCTGGCGCGGTCCACAACCACTCGGTTCGCCAGGAGGTGGTGCACAGTGTGATCGGGGTCCATGCTGTTAGACGTTATTTTTTCACCAGGCCGTGTCATGGTATTGCAGACGTGTGTTATTTTTTATTTTATTATTTTTTTATTATTTTTGTTGGTTTTTGTTTGTTTTTTGTTTTGTTTTATTTTTTAAGTACATGTATAATTAATCTAATTATTATAAGTATTAATTGTACATGTATATGTTTAGTGTTGTCGTGAACGGGGCACGTCATGGGGAAGCATTCTTTTAAAGGAATTTGGCGCGGTCCATCACCACTATGTGCGACAGGGGGTGAGAGCACAGTGTGATCGGGGTCCTCGTTGTTAGACGTTATTTATTTATCTAATTACATGTAGTATTATTAATTATTTGTGTGTGTCTTATTTCATCCTTTAGTTTGTTTAGTTTTATTGAGCGTTACCAAGACCCCTAGTACATCCCTAGCTAGCATTCTTTATAAATCTAAAGCGGGTCGTTATCGGCCCGTCAGCTACCCCGACGGGCCGATAACGGCCCGTTATAGAATTATATAGAATGCTTACTGGGTCAGATGGAGGCGCTAAGTGATCTGGATCCTCACTTGAGCCGTTGCTGTATAATGAAAATGCAGGTCTGAGCACGGTCTCAATTTTTTATAGGTGTGTAATCTGCTATCATACTATTATTGTTGTGACTGACTCACTCTAATATCCAATTCAAATAGACTGTGCAGCCGAGCCCTTGCTTATATCTCATTGTTTTCTCCCCTTTCCTTTATTTCTCTGTCTCTCTCTTTCTCATTCGTTATCTAAAGGAAAGGGTGAAGGGAAGGAAAAGTTATCGAGGGCCAGGACCTTGCTGCGGTGACCGCTGATTCCGCAGTCGTTATTATTTATTTATCTATTTTAAACCTTGTGTGTTAAACATGTTGTCAAATCTTCTTTGTTAGTGTTTTCTGTCAAACAGTTTTAGTTCTTTAGTTACGGGTGAAAGCAACCGGTGTCTTACTCTCATTTTTTTCTTAATAATTATTTTCATTCCTTCGTTTCTGCTACCCAATACTGTACGCATGTACGCCCTTAGCCTTAATGCAAGTGCCAGTTTGTACCTCTTTCATGTTATCTCAATGATACTTATTTATAGATTTTCTTTTTTCTTTCTATCTCTCATTCCCCTGTACCTTCCTTCAAATACAAGTTATATCTATTTAATGAAGATTATCTGTCACGAACCACCATGAGAAGTAAATCTGTAATTTCCTCATATGTCATACATACAGTAAAACTTCAGTAGCTCGAATATCTTTGGGACCACGAAAATTTATTCGAGACATGGGTAGTTCGAGCCACTGGGGTCAAGAAGCAAATGGTGATAATTTAGAAAATTCGTTTCGTTATTCTACACAATCATGGTATGTTGTGTGTTCTCATTAGAATCACATCTATGAGGTGTTATATCCAAACAAAAATGTATAGATTATATTGAAAAATGACCACATGCGCCTAAAATGCATGGGTCATGCAATAATTTTTCTATCATTTCTCGACCAAGAATAATCAGCATCAGCATTTACAGGGTGACCCATTATATATGTCCTCGTCTCTTTCCGTGATAATAAAATGGATGTCTTTTATAGGAGGAAGTGCCATCACAAAAAACATGCCTATATAATTATGATGCGCATGCGCATCCGTGCAGTCTGATCAGAGTCTTTATAGAGGACTGTTTGGGTAGCAATGAATCCAAAGCGTCTTCAAGCGGGCAGCGTGACACTCATCACGAAAACATGCCTATATAATATTGACCACCTTAAACCCCACTTTTCTAAAGTAAAACTGGGTTTACAGGGGTGTACATTACAGTTGACTCTCGTTATCTCGACCTCGCTTATCTCAAATAACCGCTTATCTCGAAGTGAAAATCTTGTCCCTGTCTAAACATGAAAATCTAACAACAGGAGAAAAATATTGCGGAAAAGAGGAGAAATTGCTCCTAAGGAGCAATTTCTCCTCTTTTCCACAATATTTTCACTATATCTCTAACTTCAAGAGTCCAATTATATATAAATTTGTTAAATGTGGTTGTTCGAATTATTTTTTCCTCCATTCTGCAAATCTGATATGTCGAGGTACGGATATCTCGAAGTATTTCAGAGTCCCTTGGAATTCGAGATAACGAGAGTCGATTGTATTTTTCTTATTTTCGCTCAAAAACATGTACTTTGGCGTACTCACAGAGTACTCACAATCTATTTTTTTGAGTAGAAATATGAAAAAATATCAAGAGTTTTTTATCTGAAAATTTTCAGGTTTTGGAGGTTAAATTTTCTATACATTTGAATAGGCATGTTTTGGTAATGAAGAGCCTTTCGTCTGTAAAATGTATAACCAAGGTGAGTCGTCAACAAAGAGTCCTTTCACTTCTAAATTCGTGATTTCTTGCATTTGTGTACGTAGTATCAACAGCAGAGATTTTCATTATTTGAGTTCAATCTTTCATTACTTATTTACCAATTGTTACATCGTAGTGAAGGACAGGAATTCCATATTTTTAGTTACAACTAATTTTGAGCTAAACAGAACCCTTTATTATCACGGGCACTTGGCTCATCAGACCACAGTGGATCCGATGACAAAAGCAACGAAGTTCAAGTAATCTGTACTATCTTAGATTTGTTTGCAAGACTGGTTTTCATCCCACACTTTCAAAGGTGTTTTTTTTTTGTTTTGTTTCTTTTTGTTTTTATATATAGATAAGAAATTTTGTGAAAATAATCCTAATATGTATGGCCTATTTTCGTATTAAAATGATAGGATAACAAAAATGGAACTCAGTTTAATTGAAGATCAAATTTTTCAGAAAATAATTACACAGTTGAAATATCGGGGCAGCTTAGAACTAACATAGACATAAAAGATCCAATATCATACAAATAAGCAAACGAGCAATGAGCATTTTAGCAGTGACTTATTGTTTTAATCAGCAAGTCTGACTTTCAAATTACGAGTTACTGATAGCTGGGAGTATGTTTTCCAGGTGTACCCATGTGTTCAGATGTGAGTTTATATAAAAACCGTCTTCTTAAGCTAAAGTAACAGATAAATGGGGTAATGTACCTTATGTACAAAAGTCCTGTCCTAGGTGATAATTGTGCATAATACTATGAGATTCCATGCGTGGGCAGGTCCTATGTAAATTCTCTAAAGGCTGGAACTACCCCTTTATTCTCTACCGTTTGCGTCGATATGGTGAATATAGTTAGAAAAAAGTTGTATTTTGTCTCCCTATCTGAAAGATTTTTTTTTGTCACTGTCGTCTTTCGATTCGTCCATATAAGGCAATTCACTTTATTGTTAACTACGCCCACTTTGCCGACCATCACCATCATATCAGAGAACTGACAGCACTGGTGGGGCGATTGCCTCTGAGTATAGGCTGGGCAAATGGTGCTGAACGGTAACTTAAGACTGTTTCATTTAACCCTTACTTCTTGTAATTTAAGCAAACAGTGCAGATCCTGGTTAGATGCCGCGTTCTGTGGCGTCTCATTTGGGTCTGCACTGTTTGCCAATGTCCCAGTCCGGGTTTTACAGATGACCCTCTAACGGCACAGAGAGACAAGAATAGCGCGGCTATAAATAGCCGTTACCTGGACTTCGTACAAACGCGCGGTTTGATTTCATTGGTCAATGATAATCACGTGGACAACAACATTAAGGAAATTTTGGTGTATGTATACTTTGGCTCGATTCTAAACAATCGACCCAATAAGTGATACAAAGATGCCTGATGCTCGTACACAGTGGTATTTATTTCGTATAGTTCCGCTAAAACATAACTATCCTATCAGTTTCGCAAAATGTAGCAAATATTACTTTTTGCACTGACGGTCACACGAACTGTGGAAATATCTACTTTTTGCGTTGACATCAACGCAAAAAGTAGATATTTCTACAGTTCGTGTGAGTGTCAACGCACAATGTAGACATTTCTACATTTCGTGTCACCATAATGCCTTCCCAAGGTAAATGAATAAGACACATTTACCGACGTACGAATAAAGGACTGCAGCAGAAGAACCGACATGGAACGGTGAACAGAAATACTGGAGGGTGAGATTGCGCTTAAAACTAATTTTACTCGCGCCAAATCTCGCCGGCAGCACCAGAATATTAGTTAGCCGAATCACAGCATTTCCTACAAGACAGCAAATATCTGATCTGGGCTTTCGCTGTCCGCATATGCCCAAAGACATGGTTTCGCATTGCACGGCCCAGTTTGTATCTTATACAACATTTGAACCTCGGGCGAAGACTTGGTATCAGTAAAATCGATTTGACACCCACCCTCACCCCAGGAGTTTTTACCACTGACATTTCTAAGGTGGTGGTTCTGGTGTTGATTGTTGTGGCCGCTCGCTGCGCGATTTTTTTCTTGTTTTGTTCTGTTGTTATGTTTAGTGTTACTTGTATAGCATTGTACAGTCGACTCTCGTTATCTCGAACTCGCTTATCTCGAATAACCGCTTATCTCGAAGTAAAAATCTGGTTCCTGTTTTAACACAGAAATCTACCAAAAGGCAACAAAATATTGTGGAAAAGAGGAGAAATTGCTCCTTAGGAGCAATTTCTCCTCTTTTCCACAATATTTTCAATATATCTTTAACTAAGGAGTCAAATTACATATTCATTCTGTTTAAGGTGGTTGTTCGATTAATTGTTTCCCTCAGTTCTGCAAATCTGATATGTCGAAGTACGGATATATCTCGAAGTATTTTAGAGAGTCCCTTTGACTTCGAGATAACGAGGGTCGACTGTAATTATCTTGTTAGAGAAGCTGACCAGGTTGCTTTGCATTTCTTTGGTTTGTGGCTAGGTTTGTTTGCTCATTCGCTTAGTGTGTCTGTAAGGCTTTAACACTGTAGACACCAACAAAAAAACAAACAAACAAAAAAAACTACAAAAAAACAACAACAACAACAACAAAAAAAAAAAAAAAAAAAAAAAAAAGAAAAAAAAAAAAAAAAGAAAAAAAAAAGTAGACTCTACGGTACAATACTGGCAACTGGCAGCCAGCGCATTTAACGTCAATTTTACGGGCGCCTGTAGAACTTCTGCAGGAATCATCTCGTAGGATGGAATAAGGATGGGTAAGCTTAATATAATGTGCGGTAGCTCAGATCCGATCCGACTGGAGACCAGGAGGTCGCGGGTTCAACCCCCGCCGAGGTCGGCAACATTCTTTCGTGGAGATTGATCATGAAATATTTTCTACAGTCATTCTCTCCCTTCCGCTGATTCAAGAAGGGCAGTTGTCAGTTTCTGGCGACAGAATGTGCACAATACTGGTTAGCCGCTTACAGGACTAAGCCTGCCCAGTATACGCGTGGTTAGGTAAACTGACCGCGCTCGACATGACCCCATTGGGTTGACTGGACCGTAAAACCTCAACACACACACAAAACAAAAGTTCAGATCCGTACTATATGTCCCTCATTACCTACCTTGTCCCTCAGAGCCTTGTCCTACTCTGCCCTCCCACGCGTGATTATTGACCGGTGCGAGAATCGCGCTGGTCTCTTAATATAGCTTTGGAATTTTACATATGGGAGCGTGTTCGATTAGTTCACTCAGGACATTTTGTATTTGCCGGGATCGCCGGTGTGTGACAATCCCGGCAAATGTAATAAATCTTATTACAAGCTGTGTTATAAACAGATTAATGTCTATTTTATTTTCATTTCAATCAAGAAATTTCATAAAGCTTAATAAAAGCAAACATAAACTCTTTCGGTGCCAAATTTCAGACGACATTGTTGTCTGCTTTTCTTTTTTTAACAAACTATCGCTTGAAAAGAAGTTTATACGTAAATTTGAAAGACGGAATGTCAAACAGCGTAGATCCAGATGAGACGGCTCATATGAGCCGTCTCTTCTGGATCTATGCTGTTTGCAAAAGCCTATTATTATCGCTTGTGGCAGTGAAAGTTAAAGAACCACATTGTTGTTCGATTTTATCTGTTACATTAAAAATTTATTAAATTTTAGCATACCCTTGTCCCATATCTTTATGTAAACATGAACAAGATTTGCGCCGGTACTTGGACGTTTACGTCTAAATATTTTGTCTTGTTTCTGTAGATAATATACAGGGGCCCGTAAAATTAACCTAGTGTAAATGCGGTGACAGCCAGTTGCCAGTAAATGCCATAAAATCTACGGGATTGTTTTTTACAGTGTATATGTTCAGTGCATTACGAAAACACGCCTATTCAAATGAATATTGAAAATTTTAAACAAAAAAGGAATATTTTTTTTATATTTTTTCATATTCCTGCTCAAATCATAGATTGTGGGTACTCGTTAGAACCGCCTCGACGAGGCGGTTCTAACGGGTACCCACAATCTATGTTTTTGAGCAGAAATAAGAAAAATAATATATACCCCTGTAAACCCCAGTTTTACTATACAAAAGTGGGGTTTAAGGGGGTCAAAATTATATAGGCATGTTTTCGTGATGGATTGTGGCTCTTCCTGGATATCTCTACCCTTCAGTCAAACTTCAGTGGTTCAAACATCTGTGGGACCATGGAAATTTGTTCAAGGCATGGGTATAGTTCGAGCCGTTGAGGGTAAATCATAGCGCCAGTTCAGGAAATATAGGAATGCCTTTCATCACGAAAACATGCATATGTAATTTTGACCGCCTTAAACCCCACTTTTTTTAGTAAAACTAGGGTTTACACGAGTATATATTATTTTTCTTATTTCTGCTCAAAAACATGGATTGTGGACACTCGTTAGAACCGCCTCCGTTCTAACGAGTACCCACAATCTATGATTTGAGCAGAAATATGAAAAATATCAGAATTTTTATCTGAAAATTTTAATTTTTTTTTAGTGGTAAAATTTCCAATATATTTGAATAGGCGTGTTTTTTGTAATGTTGGATCTTCTATAAAATAATGTTATATTGTGTGTGCGCATTAGAATCGCCTCATCGAGGCGATACTAATGAGGACACACAAACTACGTTTTCACGATAAAAAAAAAAAAAAAAAAAAAAAAAAAACACATAAATTATCCCTAAATATTTGTTTTCTGGAGCCATCGGAAGAGTTTCTTAGGGACTCAAAAGTGAGTTTGAATCACTCACGGTAAGCGAGCCATCCGTGTTCGAGCGTTTGAGATTATACTGTATTTTTCATTTGTTGCTGAATTCTCCAGTCATACCCTTTTTGTCCCCAAATCTAATCTAATTCTAAAACATCCATTTTCTTTTTTTAACGCTTTGCATTCTGGGTAAAATTTCGAGCAGATGACCTATTGACATATCTTTCTTATTTTTTCCCTGAAAAAAGGTTTTGACATTTCATGCAAATTGTCTCTAGTGGAGACAACTTTTATGAAATGTCAAATGCTGTTTTCTGGGAAAACTAAGACAAAATATGATCAGTTTGTCGTCTGCTGATTTAGCCAAGAGAGTGGTTAAGTTTGTGACACATTGGTTGTTGTAAAACCTAAATTAAATAAGATTGATGAGTTCGCTTATTTGCCATCCTTTGAGACGTTAATGTGGGCCTGTTAAGAGTGTTTTACAGTAATTTGTTATTTTAAAGCTTTGCTAAGCAGATTTTTTTTTGAATTTCAGAAAACTAAATTTATTGTTCTTAGAAAAGCAATTTATAACTGCAACATTAAGTAAACAAGTTAAAAAAGCAGTGACATTTACATGTGCCAAAAGGCTGATTACATTAGAGCTTGAATGGCTCGAAAAATCTTTGGGACCATAGGAATTTATTCTAGGTATGGGTAGTTCGAGCCACTGAGGGTTAATCATAGCGCCAGGTCAAGACATTACGAAAACACGCCTATTCAAATATATTGAAAATTTTACCACCAAAAACTGAAAATTTTCAGATAAAAAATCCTATATTTAACATATTTCAGATCAAAACATAGATTGTGGGTACTCGTTAGAACCGCCTCGACGAGGCGGTTCTAACGAGTACCCAAAATCTATGATGTTAGCAGAAATAAGAAAAATAATGTATACCCCTGTAAACCCCAGTTTTACTATATAAAAGTGGGGTTTGAGGGGGTCAAAATTATATAGGTATGTTTTCGTGATGAGACAGATGCGGATATTTTAGGGATTGTTTGGATCTATTATAAAATATTAATCTGTCGAGTCTACTCATTAGAATCGCCTGGATGAGTCGATTCTAATGAATATACACAACATGCATTTTCATAATAAAATAAGAAACTTACCCTAAATATCCCTGACCATTTGTTTTCTTGAGCTATCTGAATTTCTTAGGGACTCTAAAACGAGACATCGGTGTTCGAGTCATTGAAGTTTTACTGTATACAAAAAATTCTGCACTTGCCAAAAAAAAAAAAAAAAAAAAAAAAAAAAAAAAGCTAATTTGCAGTAAACTCAACACGTGCAAAAAATCTAGTTTACAGTAAACACAAGACGTGTAATAAACCGAGTCACAGTAATTCAACACGTACCAAAAAGCCTATTCACAGGAAAATCAACACATGCCAAAAAGCTGACTCACAATAAAATCAACACGTGCAAAAAGCTGACTCAAAATAAAAATGAACACGTAGGAAAAGCCTATTCGTAGTAAAATCAACACGTTCAATGAGCAAAAAGCTTATTCATAGTAAAGCAACACGTGCAAAAAGCTGATTCACAGTAAATTTATCACATGCAAAAGCTGATTCACAGTAAGCTCAACACGTGCCAAAAATCTGATTCAAAGTAAATTCAATAAGTGCAAAAATGCTATTCACAGTAAAATCAACACGTGCCAAAAATCTGATTCACAGTAAACTCAACACGTAGCAAAAAGCTGATTCACAGTAAAATCAACACGTGGCAAAAAGCTGATTCACAGTAAAATCAACACGTGCCAAAAATCTGATTCACAGTAAAATCAACACGTGCCAAAAATCTGATTCACAGTAAACTCAACACGTGGCAAAAAGCTGATTCACAGTAAAATCAAGGCATGGCATAAACCTGATTCTGCCTATTCACAATAAAATTAATACGCCTTGAAAAGCCGACTCACAGTAAAGTTAACACCCGCAAAAATCTGATTTACAGTAAAGTCAACACATATGAAAAGTTCATTCGTGGTAAAATCTGCACGTCTCTTATGCGAAGAGCGAAGATCCAGATCAGCCTGATCATTTGCGCAGGTCTGGTCGATACCATAACCCATTTATGCCTAGCGTTCCATAAAAGGGCCACTGTCAAACAGTGTAGACCCAGATCAGACGCCTCAGAACGCGGCGTCTGATCAGGGTCTTCACTGTTTGCATTAAGTACAGGAATTTCTATAAAAGATAATAATAATAATAATAATAATAGTAATAATAAAAACAACAACAACAATAATAATAATAATAATAATAATAATAAACAGGCACCCTTTCTACTGAAAATGGAGTGGTCCAAAGAGTTACAATAGAAGAGTCCACTTGGAAAAATGAGGTTTTTCAACTGTTCGTATATGTAAACTTTGTCATGGTGCAGTTGTTGATTTTGTTTTCCTTGGAATCATTGAGCCCATCATTTTGATATCTTGGAAAATCGAGTTCCCATCACGAAAACATACCTATATAATTTTGACCCCCTTAAACCCCACTTTTATATAGTAAAACTGGGATTTACAGGGGTATACATTATTTTTCTTATTTCTGCTCAAAAATATAGATTATGGGTACTCGTTAGAACCGCCTCGACGAGGCGGTTCTAACGAGTACCCACAATCTATGTTTGAGCAGAAATATGAAAAATATCAGAATTTTTATCTGAAAATTTTCATTTTTTTTTGGTGGTAAAATTTTAAATATATTTGAATAGGCATGTTTTCGTAATACGCTTATGCCAGCTCTAGGTGATGATTGTCATGGCGGGGTGGGCGGTTTCTTTTTTTTTTTTTTTTGTTCGTGCAGCCCTTTAAACTACACCGATGCCGTATGAAGAGTCTTAATTAAGCCGAGGCTCCGGTTTTCGTTCGTGTATGTATCCGACTTTTTCAAGGGCAACCTTTATATGCGGGTTTTATTTGTTGCACTGCAGCTGGTTTTAAGTGCCGTATGACGGCCGTAAAAGTATCCCTGTGCTCAGTCACAGAGCAGTTTTTTAATTATTTGTTTTTCTTTGGGATCATTTGACCGAAAACCGTCTTACCGAGTGACGTCTAAAAGACAGTAAGTATTTTGAACAGGCTTCAGAAATCTATATGGAAATCTGATGCAACATAGCATGACGTCTGCGGATCTAGATGATTTCTGAGGGGCTTCGAGTTGCTCAAATTACCGCAATTACTCTATGTATTCCGACATACAGGCCTGAGCAAACAGTGTAGATCCAGATCAGACGCCGCAGAACGCGGCGTCTGATCAGGATCTACACTGTTTGCCACTCACCCAGCAATTTTACACACATACACATGTGGTAAAAGGGACTTGTTGATGAGGAGTATACGGTAATGAGTAAGGAGTGAGAATATTTACGATAATTACGGTATCCCAAATTTATCAAATTTTAACCATTTAAACATTATTTGGGCGGGCGAACAATATCAACCAAATGGCATGTGCGTCCAGCGAATGTTCAGATACTTTTATCCCCCCCCCCCCCACAACCACCCCCCCCCCCCAAAAAAAAAAAAAAAACAAAAAAAAAAAAACAACAACAGGTTAATCGCTTAGAGGACTAAGCCTACCCAGGGGAAGTATGAGATGGTTAACTAAATCGTCATGTCCTTAACGGTGCTGATTGGGCCGTAAAATTTTAAATCAAACAAATATTTAATGAAGGCGGGATATCAAAATAAAAGCCTCTCAGGCGCTTCCTATGAGAACCACAGCATATGATTTGTGGAAGAAGACGAAAAAATGCCAATATTTTTGGTTAAAATTTGGCTTACGTACAACTATAGCTAAGAATTATAAATTTTAGGTAGGCCTGTGGCGCGCAGATCATTAAATTAGCCTCACTGTGAGAAGATGTGTCTTACGACACCTCAGACATGCATGTGCATTTCGTGCAGCCTGAGCAATAGTGCTGCCACTAATGATAATCAATAATCGATCATCAGTCATTTTTTGCCTCTTGTGACTGATGAACGGAAAGATTTTTTATAGTCGACAAATCGAAAAATTTTATTTAAGTAAACATTTTTCTCACTTTTTACTTTTATATGCATAAAGAAATGAAATCATTCTAGATTTGTGTTCAATAAAAGCGAAGAAATTTGATAAAATGGCCTTAAATAAGTGAACCCGCAGGAGTACTGATATTTTTTCTTTTTTTTTTTTTTCATGAAAACATATATTGTGGGACCTCATTAGAAGCGCCTCTGCAAGGCGCTTCTAATGAGTACCCACAACATATGTTTTCATGGACAAATAAGAACAAATATTATCTGGATACCCCTCTTATTGATCTGGAGCAATGAAAAAGTAACCTAATTAAGAGTGAATATATCTTCTACAAATCGATTATCAATCGATGATCAGTAGGTTTTACAAAACCGATGATCGACTATGAAGTTCTGGCCGACTCCCAATACTAGACTCAGCAAAGGATTCTCTGTATCATCGATACCGCCTATAGTCTGTCTCAAGGTCGTAATTTACACAAACAGGTGCTTGACCTGAAAATTAAAAAAAACAAAACAAAACGTTTTCTTTACGAAAACACGCCTATTCAAATATATTGAAAATTTCACCACCAGAAACTGAATATTTTCAGATAAAAAATCAGACATTTTTCACATTTCTGCTCAAAACATAGATTGTGGGTACTCGTTAGAACCATGATCTATGTTTTTTGAGTAAAAAGAAGAAAAATAATGTATACCCCCGTAAACCCCAATTTTACTATATAAAAGTGGAGTTTAAGGGGGTCAAAATTATAAAGGTATCTTTTCGTGATGGTACTGTATGCTAATAAACTATTGACAAGTAACTGAATTACATCATTGTCCACATATGACGTCACCAGCGTTGAGTGATTCATTATTTATTTCAGTTTCACAGATTAGTAAACATGTATGATAAAACAAAGTGATATTGAATATCAGTTGTATATATAAAAACATAGAAATATGAAACAAATCAAATCAAAATGTGCCATGGCTCACCAAAAATGCCAAGGATAACGCACGCACGCACGCACGCACGCACACACACACACACACACAAAATATATAGAGAAAGGGATTTCTATTATTTCGATTGTAGTCCTTAAGTATTGACCGCAAGTCATAGTAAGGCACAAATATATTTAATTTAGAATCCGGTGAGAATAAAGGTATTATCTTATAAACCTTACGACAGACAACTTTTAAAGACCGAAGAATAAGAACGAGTGAAAAATGCCAAAATTTCTGTGATACTAAAGCCATTCAACAAGACAGTAAACTATGATGTTTAATATGTGATCAAAAAATGTGACAGGCTTACGTCAAGTTGATCGAAAATAACGAAATGACGTCAAAATAGTTTTCGGGTTTTCTGACTGTTGGCAGGAAACTATAAAGAAATAAAAGTATATTCAAAATACTTTTTCTTCTTTTGTTGAAATAGGGTGCATGTATCATTGAGATCTCCACCATTTTTGTGCAAGACCCTGAAACGCATGTCCACAAAAAACGGCGAATCAGATGTCTGTATTCAGCGATTCTGTAAGCGGAAAAACGAAGGCCCTGATCAGACTGCGCGAATGCGCAGGCTGATCTGGGCCTTCATTCTCCGCTCATGCGATCACAACACTTTTCTCGTGTAGCTGGTAAATTGATTTGTTAGCTAAATTTGGATTTTGGATTTGAATGAACATACATGTATATTGAGCCGCGCAAAGCGAAAAGATGCCTTCGGGGCATATGCGGACAGCGATGGCCAAGATCAGCCTGTACATCCGTGCAGCTGATCAGGGCCTTCCCTGTCCGCTGACAGAATCATTGGATACTACTGAATATATGAATAGAGAGAAAAGGCCCGGATGACACTTTGCTCATGCGCAGGATGAGCTGAATCTGCCCATTTTCGCGCATGTACGAAGGCACACTTTCGTTTAACACAATCCATCTTGTAAATGACGAGGCCTACGCGCTAGCTATTTGTGAAATTATATTCTTAAGAATTCTTACAAAATGACAAGCAAATTGACAAAGAGACTGTATACATATAATTATGTATAAATGAATCTATGTAGGAAGCAAGTTCACCCCTTTCAGCCTACGTCATTGCGATGATGAATATACATACATGTATTTTCGTCAGCAACTTCTTTTCAGAATCTTGCTAAAGTTACCAAGGTTTTATGAAATCCAGAATTTTCACGTAGGGCACCAGATTCACAGTAATGTGGACTGTCTGTCTCTTGCAAAGAAAAAAAAAGCTTATGAAACGTACTGGCTATTCAGACACTTCGTCAGTCTAAGTACATGTAGTTTATTAATAATTCTTAAGGTTAGACTGGCTCCAGTCTCCAGTGACTGAATATTTATTCTAATAATCCTGTTTGATAATCCACTAAAATTAAATCAAAATAATATCATGATGGTAAAGGCTGTTCTACTGACCAGCCATGATAATACTTTGGTTTTATATCAGTGGATTATCAAACAGGATTATAAGAATAAATATTTAGTCACTGGAGACTGGAGACAGTCTATACTTAAGGTCTACGCATAGTTTGGTCGAAGTATCTGCGATAATTAGGTTGTTTGCATTGTCTAATTTTTTACAGTTTTGTGGTTAAAGACAGTACTAAAATTGGCCTGTTTAATGCAATTTGTGATTTTAATGCATATTGCCCTCTAAATTATTTTGGCACAAGTTCCAACAAATGATACATGTACAGGCCGCGCCATGCGAAAACGGGCGTATAGTCGGGCATATGCGGACAGCGAAGGACCAGATCAGACTGCGCATCCGCGCAGTCTGATCAGGACCTTCACTGTCAGCTTATAGAATCATTGGGTACTGTGAACATAACCATTACGAAAACATGCCTATTCAAATATACTGAAAATTTTACCACCAACACATGAAACTTTTCAGATTAAAATTCAGATATTTTTTTTCATATTTCTGCTCAAAGCATAGAGTGTGGGTACTCGTTAGAACCGTCTCTGCGAGGCGGTTCTAACAAATACCCACAATCTATGTTTACGAGCAGAAATAAGAAAAATAATGTATACGCCTGTAAACCCCAATTTTACTATATAAAAATGGGGTTTAAGGGGGTCAAAATTATATAGGTATGTTTTCGTGATGGAAGTATAGCAAACTTCCTGATCGGATTATATCTCTCCGCTGGCTGCTCTCGAGATTTACCGTTTGCTTTTATCACAAAGACACCTTTGCCCGTGTAGTGGCTCGTACAGTCTACGTGCATATCACCACGATGCCCGCATAAACTATATGGGCACAAAGAGCACCGTAAGCCTAGATCAGCTCAGCTATCTGGTCTTCACTATTCGCAATATAGTATGTTACATCGGACTTCCCGACTGCTGCATGACCGTTGGGCGGCTCGGACATGAAGTTACAGGTAACAGTGTAGTGACTTAACTACTCAAGCGGTTTTGTTTTGTTTTTTCTTGAAAGTTACTCATGGCTTCGATGCGGTGCAGATAATATTTTTATTTCCTTTTGGGATCACTTAGCCCATTCTGGTCACTTTGAAAGTAAGCTGGTGCTAGGGGCGTTAGTCTGGCCCCAGACCCTTTCTTTATGTTTCTTTTCTTTCTTTTTATTCTTTTTTTTGAGGGGACACAACACTTGTATAGCTTGTAGAACTTTTGTTTACTTCAGTCCCTTGGCTAGGCCCAAGACACTTTCTTTATTTTTCTTTTCTTTTTCTTCTTTTTTTTTTTTGAAGGGACACAACACTTGTATAGCTTGTAGAATTTTTGTTTACTTCAGTCCCTTGGCTAGAAAAAAAAGTTTTTGTTCAGCCATAGGTAACTTGAAGTTGGATTAAAGAGGACCATGATAAAAAAAAATAATGTAGAGAAAGAGAGAAATAAAACAAAAACGACTGGAGCCAGTCTACTAGGGGCGTATGCAGCCTCACAAATTACATTGTTGCATATGAAGACACTTAATAAAACCCAAGCTTCCGATTTTTGTGATTTATTCAGCTATATATTCATATTTTAGGTGTAATTAAAGATAAAGAAAACTGTTGCCAATATGATGGAACCCGAGTTTTATGATGATAAAGTTTATAAACTTAGGGAAAGTGTGTGTAGTCCCAGTTTTTTTAACAATCCAATGAAAA
The DNA here is from genome assembly GCA_964016985.1 of Anodontia alba. NCBI lineage: Eukaryota > Metazoa > Mollusca > Bivalvia > Lucinida > Lucinidae > Anodontia > Anodontia alba. Next base: position 65,414,048 of record OZ024835.1, on the reverse strand, counting down.
AATTATTAATCGATATAAATGATAGGTTATGATGTTATGCTGGGGAACAGCAAGTTTTTCAAAATGGCATGTGCGTCCGAAGTTTTAAACTACTAATCCTGTGTACATCACGAAAACATACCTATATAATTTGGACCCCCTTAAACCCCACTTTTATATAGTAAAACTGGGGTTTACAGGGGTATACATTATTTTTCTTATTTATGCTCAAAAACATAGATTGTGGGTACCTCGTCGAGGCGGTTCTAACGAGTACACACAATCTATGTTTTGAGCAGAAATATGAAAAAAAGTATCAGATATTTTTTATCTGAAAATTTTTATTTTTTGGTGGTAAAATTTTCAGTATATTTGAATAGGCATGTTTTCGTAATGAATCGGGTATGTAGAAAAGATCATTACGAAAACACTCTTATTCAAATATATAGAAAATTTCACCTCCAAAAACTGAAAATTTTCAGATAAAAAAAACTCTTGATATTTTCATATTACTGCTCAAAAACATAGATTTTAGGTACTCGTTAGAACCGCCTCGGCGAGGCGGTTCTAACGAGTATCCACAATCTATGTTTTTGAGCAGAAATAAGATAAATGATGTATACCCCTGTAAACCCCAGTTTTACTATATAAAAGTGGGGTTTAAGGGGGTCAATATTATATAGGCATGTTTTCGTGATGTAAATGCAATAAAATCTCAGTGGTGACGAACATAGAGGGCTCGTTTACCATGTCTGATTCAAACTCGCTTTTGAGCCTCTAGGAAATTCTTCCGATAACTAGGTAATAAATACTGTTTTTATTTTGGGAATTTTTCTTATTCTATCATGAAAATTTCTGTTGTGTGTACTCATAGAGTTCTATCAGGAAAATGTCTGTTGTGTGTACTCATTAGAATCGCCTCATCGAGGAGATTCTAATGAGTACACTCAACACACCATTTTTAAAGAAGATCGAAAAGACATCCCTAAATCATTACGAAAACACGCCTATTCAAATATTTTGAAAAATTAACCACCAAAAAATGAAAATTTTCAGATAAAAAATTCTGACATTTTTCATATTTCTGCTCAAAACTTAGATTGTGGGTACTCGTTAGCACCTCCTCGTCGAGGCGGTTCTAACGAATACCCACAATCTATGTTTTTGAGCAGAAATAAGAAAAATAATGTATACCCCTGTCAACCCCAGTTTTACTATATAAAAGTGGGGTTCAAGGGGGTCAAACTTATATAGGCATGTTTTCGTGATGTGATCTAAATTTGCTTCCTGGTCTAGCGCTATGATTAACCCTCATTGACTCGAATTAATCATGTCTCGAACAAATTTATATGATCCCAAAGATGTTTGAGCCATCGAAGTTCGACTGTCGATTCTAAAAAGAATTATACTTGAGAGCATTTTTTTTTCTTCTTCTTTTTTTTTTTCCATATACGAGCGTAATTTTATCTCAGACAATATTTTCTTGTTTTTCTTTGCTGAGATTTAAGTATTGACGCTTCACGGTAATATAAAAATTGCAGAAAATTTGAACTAGCAGAACTTGTTGAAAACCTGCCGCTGCCAACTTACCAATAAAACAGCCATTTTTACTATGAGAAAAAATACAAATATTCGATTTTTTAATCAAAATGTAGAGTCAAACTTTTTTTGAAGTTACGACAAAAGTTTTTCCATTTAAAATGCGGCAAATAGAACACGGTTTGGTGGTTTAAAATAAAGACGTCTTCAATCTTAGCTTACAGTAACCTTCAAGATTTCACACTTGTCCGCAAAGATAGATATCAATGTTTTAAAAATGTACTTAGTGTATCCGGGTACAGACATTCCTAATAACATGTGCGCCCAGCAAAGACAGATCAGCTTGCGCATCCGCGCAGTATGATCAGAGTCTTAACTGTGCGATGTATGGATAACCGAGGACCCAAACTTCTTCATGCCGACAGCGAATAATCTGGTCAGCATGCGCATCTGCGCATGCTGACCAGAGTCTTCGCTGACCACACAGGCCTTTTTGTAAGGAATGTTGTGCTCTGGCTCAAATGTCAAAGAAAGACAAATTAATGAATGGATGTCTATTCTCTCTATCATTTGGTAATGAAATTGGAAAGAAAAGTGGCAATAAATTATCACATAGACTCGTTTTAACGTTAATTTGTCTCAGACCAGAGAGATCTTATGCAATATACAAGATATATTGTCGAAATTGCCAATTTGGTCAGTCAGAATGACACGTCCAAAAAAAGACCGAATTCAGGAAACTCGACACACTTTGTGAAATCTCCGCCATATTTTTACAGGGAGACAAATGCTTTGACTTCCTGTTTGGTTCCCTGTACACCAGACCTCTTCTGAAAAGGGGCCACAGTTTCTCTATAGGAAAAGAATGGTTTTCCCTTAAAGCGGACTCCTTTTCACAAGGGAGGCAATACAATTTAGACAGAGTCGCCGCCAGTCTGAAAGTGGATGCATTCCCCTTGATAACAGCATCTTGTTACCAATACATCTAATACTAAGGTACAAGGAAATCGTTTCAGACCAAATGAGGATGCTTGTGTCAGGCATTTGGAAATCTAAGATTACCAATATGTCCAGACATTTCCTTTTTTCTCTTCATTTCGAGCTCCCTCGAAGCACTTTAGGTTATTAATTATGTGAAATGGCAAAGGAGATTCGGGAGGCTCAGACGAAACTCGCTTCGACTCAAAATTTCATGGGAAACGTTCTTTTCTTTCCTCTCATATTTATTCTCAACAATACCCGTTGCCATAACACAACGATCTGACAATTTATACTTGATAAAAAAATGGTTAACAATAATCTTCCATAGTTAAGAGGCTACTTTTTATAACCGTTTGACCAATTCTCCACCGAAAAAGTGCTAGCGTCTTTTACTAAACATCAGGTATCTTTTAGAACAAATAGATTAATTTAGCATTTACCAATTTAAAAAAAAACATAGTCTAAAGATGGTACCAACATCACGAAAACATACCTATATGATTTTGACCCCCTTAAACCCCACCTTTATATAGTAAAACTGGGGTTTACAGGGGTATACATTATTTTTCTTATTTCTGCTCAAAAACGTAGATTGTGGGTACTCGTTAGAACCGCCTCAGCGAGGCGGTTCTAACGAGTACCCACAATCTATGTTTTGACAGAAATATGTAAATATATTAGAATTTTTTATCTGAAAATTATCATTTTTTGCGGTAAAATTTTCAGTATATTTGAATAGGTATGTTTTCGTAATGAAGAAAGGTAATTGCAAAACATTGAATGTGCATCATGGGTAACAATGAGTGGGAGGCTTAATGCTTAGAAAAATACATGAACAAAAAAAAAAAAAAAAAAAAAAAGAAAGGTAAGAAAGAGGTAATGGCAAGAACCCACGGCATCAACCTGTACATTTTTTTATTTGGAAATTAAAAAAAAAATGTCAGTGTCCTGTCACAGTAAGTACAGCATTATGTGATGGAATTCTAAGCATCTAAGCATTTGAGAATTATCGATCATGAAGTACAATTTATCTTTATATAAAGCTATATGTTTTTCATAGTCGCTAGTCCTTTTTAACATTAATAGAAACCCTTTTATATCAGGAGTCCGTTGTTTGTATTTGGATGAAAATATATTATACTTAGCTAAAAGAATCGCAAAGTTTATTACTGTATTCTTGATGTTCCATCACGTAAACACGCCTATATAATTTTGACCCCCTTAAACCCCACTTTTATATAGTAAAACTGGGGTTGACAGGGGTATGCATTATTTTTCTTTATTTCTGCTCAAAAACATAGATTGTGTGTACTTGTTAAAACCGCCTCAGCGAGGCGGTTCTAACGAGTATCCACAATCTATGTTTTGAGCAGAAATTTGAAAAATATAAGAATCTTTATCTGATTTTTTTTTTCATTTTTTGATGGTAAAATTTTCAGTATATTTGAATAGGCTTGTTTTCGTAATGCACATAAGGTAAAGCACCGAAACTTACTTTAAAATAATTGAGCTGAATTTCAAAGGCACTTGTTAGTAAAATATTCTGAATTTTTGACCATAAGTCTAGTACGTACCAACACTCCCAGAATAAGTGAGCGTTTGTTTCCACATGCATTGAGCAAAAATCACAAAGGACGGAGGGTGCTATTTTACACGTAAAAAAGGAATTTATTATTTGGGGGTATTCTCAGAAGATATTTATATTGGTAAGCTCATAACTTATCATCCAGAGTATGATTGAAAGCCATTGTATATAGCTGTGACCAATTAAATTCTTGGTCAAGAAAATCAGCTATCCATTTTCCTTCTGATTTAACAATTTGCATACATTGAGATTTAAGTAATATGTTATATAAATGCTCATTCATAGAACTTTTTGGTTGGTTTATAATTTGTAATACTTTATTTTCTTTCTGACGTGTGTGATCCAGATTTCTTCTTTTAGAACTTTCCTCCAATTCGATTGTATGTTGGAAACTATATTATATTAAAAAAACATTTCTTGGAACACCATACATGTCTTTCATTTGTTCAAAAGTGTAGACATCACGAAAACATGCCTATATAATTTTGACCCCATTAAACCCCACTTTTATATGGTAAAACTGGGGTTTACAGGGGTGTACATTATTTTTCTTATTTCTGCTCAAAACATAGATTGTGGGTACTCGTTAGAACCGCCTCAACGAGGCGGTTCTAACGAGTACCTACAATCTATGTTTTGAGCAGAAATATGAAAAATATCAGATTTTTTTTATCTGAAAATTTTCATTTTTTGGTGGTAAAATTTTCAGTATATTTGAATAGGCGTGTTTTCATAATGAGTCTAAAATCATATAGATGTTCAATATACATGTACTTTATGATGATGCTGATGACATTTAGTGAGAAACTTATTTTGGTTAGAGCAGGTGTAAGTCTAAATATTTAGCAGATTAATATTATATGGACTGTTTTATACCAATATGCCAAGGAAAATTATAGCAAACTGCATATTCAAATAGTGAAGGTCCTGACAGCGCAATCTTGCCAGAACCGTCACTCCTCACTCACACGAGCAGTAGACCTAAAGGAAAGATTCAACAAAACAGTCATACCCCTGACTCAGCTGTGTGGATAAAGGTTTTGCTTCAGTCTCTAATGATGTCTGAACAGTATAATATTGATCATAGAGGCGTGACTTATGGTGATGATCAAAGTGATGAGGATGGTGAGTAGGAGAGTGATTGGTGTAAGACGGTAAGTGGGTAATACTGTGTAATCTAGTGAGACTGATAATATACAATCGACTCTCGTTATCTCGAATTCCAAGGGACTCTCTGAAATACTTCGAGATATCCGTACCTCGACATATCAGATTTGCAGAATTGAAGAAGAAAAAAATAATTCAAACAACCACATTTAACAAATATATATGTAATTGGACTCTTGAAGTTAGAGATATATTGGAAATATTGTGAAAAAGAGGAGAAATTGCAATTTCTCCTCTTTTCCGCAATATTTTTACCTGTTGTTAGATTCTCTTATTTAAGCAGGGACAAGATTTTTACGTCGAGATAAGCGGTTATTCGAGATAAGCGAGGACGAGATAACGAGAGTCAACTGTATGCGTAATTATGGTATGTGTACAGGTATATACACAGTGTTACTTACTTTTCTTTAAATGGCTGTAATGACACTGATGATGATGATGATGATGATGGTGATGATAATGATGAGGGTGATTATGAGAATGATGAAGAAAATGATGATGATGATGATGATGATGATGATGATGATGATGATGATGATGATGATGAAAATGGTGATGATGATGATTGATGATGATGATTTTTAGCAAGGAGAGGTTAGCTCCATAACAAATCAGTCAAGGATGTTTCATTTGAATGTCACATCTCACACACATTTTTGAATCTTCTGGCAGCGATTCTGGACTGTGCGTTCAAGCTTCACTAGAGCGCTCTACAGCTTTATAGCGCTGGAATGCTCCCTTGGTACGAAAGAAAAGACAAAAAATGCTTTCTGCTTGATAAATACTTTGTATGCATTGCATTGCATAAGTCCAAAACTAAAAAAAAATAGTTGCTGTGGCGAATCAATATACTTTACAAAACCTTCTGTCACACACTGACATTACATTACGAAAACATGCAAAAATATTGTCAAAGCGGCATAAATAATTTTACCACCAAAAAATGAAAATTTTCAGATAAAATTTTTTGATATTTTTCTTATTTCAGCTCAAAACATAGATCTAACGAGTACCCACAATCTATGTTTTGAGCAGAAATAAGAAAAATAATGTATACCCCTGTAAACCCCAGTTTTACTATATAAAAGTGGGGTTTAAAGGGGTCAAAATTATATAGGCATGTTTTCGTGATGAAGTAACTGTAATTATATCATGTTCCAACCGTTCAGAAGTGCTCGTGCAGCAAATAAAAGTTGCCTCATGTATCTTTCGGCTCCTTTTAAATTGACACGGGATATGTTATATTTGTACCTTGTCATTTACTCAAGGGTGATGTACAAATTTACCTTTGCTATTTACCAACTATCAAATGCAGGGGTTTAGGCTGGTTCGGACCTGCTTTGTTCGCACATGGCAAGTCTTGTGAATGATGCGCAGACTGATACACGGGGCAACTTTTATTTGCTGCACGAGCACTTCTGAACGGTTGGAACATGATAAAATTACAGTTACTTCATCACGAAAACATGCCTATATAATTTTCGCATGTGGCACGAATATAGCTCAGAATGTGAATAAGCTGCCACTTATCTAGTGGGGAGGGTGCTCTGATTAAGAATTCGGATGGGGCGACATGTTTTTTTTTTCTTCTAAATCCCGATACATGGATATGTATGAAGCAGAACACAAAGATCCTGGTCAGACTGCATCAGATGCGCAGATGATCTGATCTGTTCACAAGCCCCAAATATCAAAATTTTTTATCTGAAAATTCTCCTTTTTTTCGTTCTAAAAATTTTACCCCAAAAAAGAGGAAAATTTTCAGATAAAAAATTCTGATATTTTTCATATTTCTGCTCAAAACATAGATTGTGGGTACTCGTTAGAACCGCCTCGGCGAGGCGGTTCTAGCGGGTACCCGCAATCTGTGTTTTTTTTAGCAAAATAAGAAAACTAATGTATACACTTGTAAGCCCCAGTTTTACTATATAAAAATGTGGGTTTAAGGGGGTCAAAATATATAGGCGTGTTTTCGTGATGCTACTATTATGTCTTCATGGGAGCGCAATGGCTACTTTAATTAAATTCCTTACTATTCTAGTTGCTATACAATTAACCGATAGGTCGTGCTGTTCGAACTTAAGGGTAATTACTTTGGTCGAGTCAAGCGAAAAAAAGCCTTCGAAAATGCGCAAAATGCTCATATTCATATCATCCTGCGCATGCGCTAAGTTTCACTCCGGCCATTTGCTCTCCTTTGGTACATTCTGTAGTATCCAATGATCCTGTTAGCGGATAGTGCAGGCCCTGATCAGACTGCGCGGATGCGCAGGCTGATCTTGGCCTTCGCTGTCCGCTTATGCCCGATAACACATTTTCGCATGGAGCGGCCCACTTATTAGGGCACTTGTCACTCAGCTTGACCATTTAATTTCTTCATAGATTGGATTGGCAGTTAATATATAAGAGCCGTAACGTTCGGAAACGTACTTTATGACATGCGCGCCCAATGAAGACTCAAATTAGCCTGCACATCTACGCAGTCTGATCAGAGTCTTCCTTGTTCGCATGATGAAACTCTGCATCCTTGACTATTCAAAATGCGCCCAGTGAAGATTCTGATCAGACCGTGAGTGCGCAGGCTAATCTGAATCTTCGCTGGGCGCACACGTCAAAAGGGACGTTTTCTGACGTTACGGTTCATGTGGACGTAGCTAAGAGAAAAGGCTTTGAGCATGTGTGGGCAGCGAATCCGGATCGTCCTCCAGCTAATCTCTGGTTTGATAGAGAGTTTGTGTTTTCCGGATAAGAGTTTTGTATCATGTAAAATTAACACAAAGCAAAATAATGAATGAAGATACTCAGAGAATCTCACAATCACCAATATGAAAACACGCCTTTTCAAATATATTGAAAATTTCGCCAACAAAAACTGAAAATTTTCAGATAAAATCTCAGATATTTTTCATATTTCTGCTCAAAAAATGGATGGTGGAAACTCGTTAGAACCGCATCGCCGAGGCAGTTCTAGCAAGTATCCACTATCTGTGTTTTTGAACCAAAATAAAAAAAAAATGTATACCCCTTTAAACCCCACTTTTATATAGTAAAACTGGGGTTTACAGGGGTATACATTATTTTCCTTATTTTGCTAAAAAACATAGATTGTGGGTACTCGTTAGAACCGCATCGCCGAGGCGGTTCTATTGAGTACCCACACAATCTATGTTTTGAGCAGGAATATGAAACATGTCAGAATTTTATCTGATTCACTGTGGTGTGTCACAGATGAGGTAGAGGACCCCTATACAGGCCGAACGTATGTTTGTAATTTGTAGATGCAGCAGAGTTAAGGGTGAGGTTTCTCCCGGGTAAAACTGGTTTAAGCCGCTCCCATCCCCGCCTCTTGTAGTCTTTATACTGACCGTTCCAATGTGGTTCCTCTGTTGTAGTCCTTCTTTGTTCGTGCGTCAGTAGGTTCATATTTGACGTTTGTTTTGTTATTATTTGTTTTTCGTCTCTCTTCCGTTTGGCGCCTCAGGGAAGTTGTGCTTCGTAATTATGGCGATTCATGGGTAGACGTGTACCTTCATTTATATTGGAGAATAGTCAAATCCATGATTATCGTTGGAGTTGGGTAGGGGCCTTAAACTCGTTGCGGGACGCCCTGGCGTACCGCATATATAGGAGTAATCCTGATCACGTATCAAATACGGGAATTATTCCGAACCCAGCTTAAGCGGAAGTAACTACTAAGACTGTTGACATAGTAGTCGTGCATTTTATAGCAAATAGAATATAATAGAATGCTTTATCATCGAAATATGGCCTCTTTCGGGTATACAATTAACGAGGTCATTCGCTTCCATACCGATTACACACTCAAATGAAATTATGCTTCAGCAAGACGTTAAAGAATGAGCTTATAAAGGATTGGTGCGTCCAGTCCTTAAGTAAGGCAGTTAGGTTTTGGACCCGAAGGTGTAGACAGGAAGAACTGGAAAGCGTGCAAAGCACGCAGCACGATTTGTAACAGGAGATTACAATTATTGTTAAAGAAGCAGCTTATTTCGCCCTTAAATGAACTTAATCTTCCGCAAGTACGAAACTTCATACTTTTTATTATAGCTAATTTATACTTAAAAACATCATTTTAATGAGACATTCAGACGGGTTCTAATTATGTGCAAAAGGTCATACTTCAAATCGAGGGTTGAGCGCAAGACTGGCGTAAGTCAGATGGTTGTTTTCCCCAAAACCTAATCTCCTCACCATGAAGGCGTTATGAAGATTACAACATTTCTTTCTGTAAACAATGAAAATTTAGGTGCCATTGCTCGTATGAGCAATGGCACCTAAATTTGCATTGTTTACAAAGAGTCCAAGTTGCCCCTAAACAAGGGTTTCAAAAATATGTTTGAGTTACCATAGTCTTGCGCTCAATCGTCGAAATGTGCATAAGACTTTGACGTGCACTTTCACGGGTACAGACAGACCAGATACCATCACTGTTCTCGTTATGTACACCAACCACAGTTTGATCTACATATGTAGTATCAGCCTCAGCAATTCTCGTCTTCCATGGTTAGCACTGCCAATTAAATCATTTACCCTGGAGTCACGCGTTTTGAAATACTAAAACATTATTTGGCAGTGTGTTCATTTCTCTAGCGGTACAACATATATGTTCATTATGCAAGATAGTCATGGACGAAAATGTGTCAATAGGCCGTAAAAAATCAATACAGACAATACAAGTCATTGCAAGTACTTTGAAAGAAACGTTTTAGAAATGTTAGTTCAATAGTCATCAACCACATCACGAAAACATGCCTATATAATTTTGACCCCCTTAAACCCCACTTTTATATAGTAAAACTGGGGTTTACAGGGGTATACATTATTTTTCTTATTTATGCTCAAAAACATAAATTGTGGGTACTCGTTAGAACCGCCTCGTCGAGGCGGTTCTAATGAGTACCTACAATCTATGTTTTGAGCAGAAATATGAAAAATATTAGAATTTTTTATCTGAAAACTTTTAGTTTTTGATGGTGAAATTTACAATATATTTGAATAGGCGTGGTTTCGTTATGGTGTATACGTTTTTGCCAAGGCAACTGAAAGTCTAAGATGCTGAATTGGACGTTTATAGTTCTTCAGTCGTTTATTCAGTGATTATTTATTGTGGCCAGTGGGCCTCTAGTTATTGATATTTTCACAGATTTTTATAAGTCTCTTTACTGGCATCAAAATTAAAGCATTCCATTGTCGAATCAGCTTATACTATTCCACGACTCCACTATCTGGTGATTTGCTTTAGTCAAAATGTTGAAAAAAAAAAAAAAAAAAAAAATCACAGGATAATAGTAACTGTGAAGAAACCAGTCCGTGGCACCTATTATTTTTTGTGTACACGTCAGAGGTAAATTTGACAGTTAGGAGTGAACGGAAACTCGGAAAATAACTGGACTCATCTAGGTTAGTTCAATGAATATTGATACATATGCCATCACGTGCAACATAAACGTAAGTGCAACTGCTGAAGCTAAACGAACCGCTAGCTTTTTGAAAAAGCTAATACTTGTATAAATAATTCATGAACTGTATTTACGTGTTGACATTACACGGCTGTCGCTCATCAAAACACAACTACGATATGCAAAGAAATAGAAATCTTATCATTATTCTTTGTTCGCATTAATAAGCTACAGGCGTGTGCGGAGTCCATAGAACGAAGAGCGAATACAGTGACCAGACTGCACGAAGCGCAAGCTAGGGCGCGTGTTCAGTAAAACTTTCACTCGTGAGAGGAACTGAAACAAGCTAGGGCTCATGTGCAGTAAAACCTTCACTCGTCAGAGGAATTGATACAAGCCAGAGCGCATGTGCAGTAAAACATTTCACTCTTGAGAGGAACTGATACAAGGTAGTGCTCTTGTGCAGTAAACACTTCATTCGTGAGAGGAACTGATACAAGATAGGGCTCATGTTCAGTAAAATCTTCACTCATGAGAGGAACTGATACAAGCCTGGGCTCATGTTCAGTAAAATCTTCACTCGTGAGAGGAACTGATACAAGCCTGGGCTCATGTTCAGTAATATCTTCACTCGTGAGAGGAACTGATACAAGCCTGGGCTCATGTTCAGTAATAACTTCACTCGTGAGAGGAACTGATACAAGCCTGGGCTCATGTTCAGTAATATCTTCACTCGTGAGAGGAACTGATACAAGCCTGGGCTCATGTTCAGTAATATCTTCACTCGTGAGAGGAACTGCTACAAGCCTGGGCTCTTGTTCAATAAAATCTTCACTCGTGAGAGGAACTGATACAAGCCTGGGCTCATGTGCAGTAAAATCTTCACTCGTGAGAGGAACTGATACAAGCCTGGGCTCATGTTCAATAAAATCTTCACTCGTGAGAGGAACTGATACAAGAATGGGCTCATGTGCAGTAAAATCTTCACTAGTGAGAGGAACTGATACAAGCCTGTGCTAATGTTCAATAAAATCTTCACTCGTGAGAGGAACTGATACAAGCCTGGGCTCATGTGCAGTAAAATCTTCACTCGTGAGAGGAACTGATACAAGCCTGGGCTCATGTTCAATAAAATCTTCACTCATGAGAGGAACTGATACAAGCCTGGGCTCATGTGCAGTAATATCTTCACTCGTGAGAGGAACTGATACAAGCCTGGGCTCATGTTCAATAAAATCTTCACTCGTGAGAGGAACTGATACAAGCCTGGGCTCATGTGCAGTCACTCGTGAGAGGAACTGATACAAGCCTGGGCTCATGTTCAGTGAAACTTTCACTCGTGAGAGGAACTGATACAAGCCTTGGCTAATGTGCAGTAAACCATTCGCTCGTGAGATGAACTGATACAAGCTAGGGCTCATGTACGGTAAAACCTTCACTCATGAGAGGAACTGAAACAAGCTAGGGCTCATGTGCAGTAAAACCTTCACTCGTGCGAGGAACAGATACAAGCTAGGGCTCCTGTGCTGTAAACACGTTACTCGTGGGAGGAACATATAAGAGCTAGGGCTCTTGTGCATCAAAACCTTCACTCGTGAGAGGAACTGATACAAGCTAGGGCTCATGTGCAGTAAACCCTTCATACGTAAGAGGAACCGATACAAGCTAGGGCTCATGTGCAGTAAACCCTTTACTCGTGAGAGGAACTGATACAAGCTAGGGCTCATGTGCAGTAAACACTTCACTCGTAAGAGGAACTGATACAAGCTAGGGCTCATGTGCAGTAAACCCTTCACTCGTGAGAGGAACTGATACAAGCTAGGGCTCATGTGCAGTAAACCCTTCACTCGTGAGAGGAAATGATACAAGCTTAGACCTATGTGCAGTAAACCCTTCACACATGAGAGGAACTGATACAAGCTAGGGCTCATGTGCAGTAAGCCATTCGCTCGTGAGAGGAACTGTTACAAGCTAGGACACATGTGCAGTAAAACCTTCAATCGTGAGATATACTGATACAAGCTAGGGTTCTTATGCAGTAAATCCTTCACTCGTAAGAGGAACTGATACAAGCTAGGGCTCGTGTAAGTAAACCCTTCAATCGTGAGAGGAACTGATACAAGCTAGGCTCATGTACAGTAAACCCTTCTGTCGTGAGAGGAACTGATATAAGCTAGGGCTCATGTGCAGTAAACCCTTCACTCGTGAGAGAAACTGATGCAAGCTAGGGCTCATGTGCAGTAAACCCTTCACACATGAGAGGAACTGATACAAGCTAGGGCTCATGTGCAGTAAGTAAACCCTTCACTCAGGAGAGGAACTGATACAAGCTAGGGCTCACGTGCAGTAAACCTTTCACTTGTGAGAGGAACTGACCCAAGCTAGGGCCCATGTACAGTAAAACCTTCACACGTGAGAGGAACTGATACAAGCTAGGTCTCGTGTGCAGTAAAACCTTCACTCGTGAAAGGAACTGATACAAGCTAAGGCGCATGTGCAGTAAAACCACCACTCGTGAGAGGAACTGATACAAGCTAGGGTTCATGTGCAATAAACCTTTCATTCGTGAGAGGAACTGATACAAGCTAGGGCTCATGTGCAGTTAATCCTTCACTCAGGAGAGGACCTGATACAAGCTAGGGCGCATGTGCAGTAAAACCCTTCACTCGATAGAGGAACTGATACAAGCTAGGGCGCATGTGAAGTAAACCCTTCACTCGTGAGAGGAACTTTCAAGGGAGGTAACTATGTCAGAATTGCTTCACCCTCGTTTTACAAATGGGTCTTCTCTAAAAGGAAAGAATTTGCTCCCCTGGGAGCAAATTCTTTCCTTTTACAGTAGACCCGTGTTCAGGTGAGGCTTGGTGCAAATGAAAGTAAGCAGGAAACCACAAAAGTCGTCTCCCTTGTTAAAAGTGACGTATCTTCTTCTACCATATTTGTCAAGACCGCGTAAGGATACAATAAGAGTTCATTACGAAAACACGCCTATACAAATATATAGAAAATTTCACCTCCAAAAACTGAAAATTTTCAGATAAAAACTCTGATATTTTTTCATATGTCTGCTCAAAACATAGATTGTGGGTACTCGTTAGAACCGCCTCGCCGAGGCGGTTCTAACGAGTACCCACAATCTATGTTCTTGAGCAGAAATAAGAAAAATAATGTATACCCCTGTAAACCCCAGTTTTACTATATAAAAGTGGGGTTTAAGGGGGTCAAAATTATATAGGCGTGTTTTCGTGATGTAATATATTGTTTATCGAAGACAAATAAAAATAGGTTTGCAGTAGAATATAAAACCGATATACCATCCAATTCTATATTTAAAATTCTGATAACCATGTTTTTTTTTTTTTTTTTTTTTTTTTTTTTTTAAATGTGGTTATATGAAAATTTTTATATCATATCACGTATTATTTCAAATCAAATTACATTATATTATGTTGTATTTATTATCTAAACGAAAAGCGGCCATTTGAAAACACTTTACAAAACTTTCAAGATGGCATTTTAAGTCTCTTGAACTATGCAACTGTGTTCGAAATAACCTGCATTAGTTCCGGGCCATTCGCTTTATACTGATGCTGCAACACATGATTTACTCTGACTCGCATCTACGAGAAGGAAAAAAAAAAAAAAAAAAAAACAAAAAAAAAAAAAAAAAAAAAAAAAACGAAAAAAAGAAAAAAAAAAAAAAAAACAGAGCTCAGTATTTATCAATTTTTTTTTTCTATGCAATGTGAGTGTGCATATGTCACACATACGAATGCGTAACATATGTGTTACATATACGTACAGTTGTACGCATACGTAACAAAGTGTTACTGATATGATATGTACGAACCATACACATATATAACACCTGTTCTTTACACGAAGTAGAGGTCACTATTTCGGGAACGATTACTTTGACCGACTTGTGTCTGAGTATGCACATTATTATTATTATTATTATTATTATTATTATTATTATTATTATTATTTGATACACGGCCTATCTTAAAGAATTAATATTTTGGTATCTATATTGTAGAACAAACTTTTACGTTCAGTGTAATATGTAACGTGTATTATTAAATAAAACCAACTTCTAATGGTTTGTGTTTGTGTTTATTAAGCATTTTTAGATATGATATTAAGTATGTATGCAAAGATATTGCAATCTCTTGATTTGCATGGTTTCCCAGGAAGAAAACGTCTATGTTTCTATTAGCCTATAACTGAAACTTCTAGTTGCAAAAATCATTTTTGACGTGCGGTAATGTTCTTTTTACCCCCTTGCAAGAATATAATAGGACCCACATGCGAATTGCAGCTGAAGCACTTAAAAATCAGTGTCCGTGTTTGGTGTAACTGTTGCACTGCATGGTAAACTTTATTTTAAGTATTATTTTCTTTTGTTCTGCCAATGCTATAAGCGTACATACGCTCGTACATGAGGCGTGCCATGAAAAAGAAAGTAACATGAGAGCAGTGTAGACAAGAATCGCCGTCATATTGCTATTATAACATCTAATCAGGCTTTAGACCATTTTGAGTGATATGGGATAAAATAAGTGACAAACAGTGTAGATCCTGATCAGTCGCTACGTCGGTATCAGAATCCAGCTGTATGGATTTTTCCTTGCAATTTATAAGATGTAAAGATTTCGTATTATTTGCACGCGTGTTCAAATTCGACATGTGACACTCATATATATATTTATTTTTATTTATTTATTTATTTAAACAATGTTTAAAGAGGATGACACAATTAGCTATAAATAACTATTCTACCTTGTGGTCCTCTAACTAAAATTTATATACATATATACAACAAGACTTAACTAACAGCTAAGAAATTCATGGGATAAAATTAGCTTGTAGCGAAGTGAATGCTTGTATAAAGTTTTTATCAAATAAAAAGTGCTAACAGGTATGTGCAAGTGATTTAAAACCAAACATGGCACTTAATTATATCAAAGACAAATCTGTATGTTATCACAGTTTTTGTAAGTGCTTTAAGATTTGACGAGCGCATAAAACCAATATCTAAAACAATTATGCTAGGTCATAAAAGCTCTCAATTCAGTTACAATAACGGTTTCAGCGATAATTTTACACATGGTATATCATTTAAAATCATAGTTAAAGACATTTTATAAGGGTTAAAATGTTGCTTTAAGAGACTGCTTAAAGGTAGAGAGTGACCCCGATGTTTTTACTGTTTGAGGTAGAGCATTCCATAGTCTTGGTGCGGAACACGAAAAAGAGCCATCAAAAAGTGCTGTCCGTGCTTTCGGCACATAAAGTGAGCCATTTTCTGATGACCTGAGGTTAAGAGTGTGTACCTCGGATACTGGTTTTAGAAGTTGTGTTATATATTCAGGGGATAAATTATTTATTGCTCGGTATGTCAAGACAGCCTTATTATATTTAAGTCTGTCCGGAATTGACAGCCATCCCAGCTGACTGAACATATCTACTGATGGGGTATCGTAATTTGCTCGCAGGATGATTCGAGCAGCGCGTTTTTGCAGCTTGGATATGCGTTCAATATTAGTTACAGAGGCTGACCCCCAGGTAACAGAGCCATAATCAATATAAGGAAGAATATACCCCTGATAGTAAACTTTTTGAATATGTGTCGGTACATACGTTGCTAACTGGCGTAATAGAGATATTTTAGATGAGATAAGGGAGCATAAGTGGTCTATATGGGCAGACCAAGTAAGGTGTTCATCGATATAAACACCAAGGAGTTTCTGTTTACTAACGGATTGAATGTTGACATCGTCAGCAATAATATTTAGAGGTCGAGAGTCGTTCAAGCGTTTTCTAGCGCCAAATAGCATACAAGTTGTTTTGGTCATGTGAACATTCATTTTGTTTATCTTTCCCCATGTTTTTGTGTTACCGAATTCTCCTTGCAGATCTTCTTCAATAGCATCTATGTCATTACCATGCGTGTGAATCGTCGTGTCATCTGCATACAAATCAGAGGAGCACTTTTTGATATGAAGCGGAAGATCGTTGATAAAAATGAGAAATAAGGTTGGGCCTAATATTGAGCCCTGAGGCACACCAGATTGTACGGTGGTGAAATCCGTCAACCCTTTATCACTCTCGATTACTTGTTGTATATATATATGTATATGTGTGTGTGTGTGTATACATATATATATATATGTGTGTGTGTGTGTGTGTGTGTGTGTGTGTGTGTGTTACTGTTAGGTATGCGTGCGGTAGTACGTATGCATATGTAGCATATCACAGCTAGCATTCTTTATAAATCTATAGCGGGCTGTTAACGGCCCGTCAGCTACCCTGACGGGCCGTTAACGCCCCGCTATAGATTTATAAAGAATGCTTACTGGGATCTGTTACGTATTCGTATGTGTGATATGTGCACACGTACAAGTCACTGAGACTTCTTTCTAACTTCGACAATTATCTTTCTTTAAACTAATCCTTGTTAAGCATCCCTTCTATAGAAGTGTGTTTCTCAATAAAATGTGAATTACATACAAAAACTACAGATTTCTACAAGTATCTTTAAGGAGGTGGAGATTTCACATCTTAGCTATAATGAAAGCGCATTGTGGTCGCTTGTTATTATTTTCTTGAAATCAAAGACAGCGTGGAAATCGTTACTGACTGCAGACTTATCATGATGTTTGAAAAAGAGTTGTTCTCAGTATATTTGACATATCTGATGTAGTATCAGCCAAGAATAAATCCCTAATAAGAAAATAAAATGATTGATCTGATCCAAGTCTGATAGAGTCACTGATGTAGCTGTTCTAATGATAATGTTGCACCCCCGTCTTATAATCAAGTCGTCTTACTGTTGAGTGATATGTCTCATATTACCGTATGTATCCTATTGTGCTTTCGACATCTATCAGAAAGTCGTTTTTTGCTTGGCGAAGTAAATTTGCAAACTTTGTCATAATTTGATGCAAAACCATTTGTCGTAACCACCTAAGCACTAAAAGTTTTATTCTAGTCTCTAGTTGTTTTTTTTTTGTTTTTTTTTTTTTTAAATACAACAGTAAAAATAAGTACAAATTATGTAGAAATCCGTTGGGTAGGTAACTTGAAGGCAGATTTTCAACAAGTTTTACTTGTTCAACTTTTCTGAAATTTTCAATATATTGTTGTTAAACATCAATAAATCAAATTCGGCAAAGAAAAGTAAAAAAAAAAAAAAAAAAAAAAAAAAAAAAAAAAAAATAAATAAATAAAAAATAAAAAATAAATAAATAAATTTCTTAGACAAAAATTCGAAAACAAAATCACTTTACAATAGAAATTGCATAGGCCAGGCCAACTTTTGGCCGTAAATTTAATTTAGGATAAATATTTGAGAACAAATCACAGGCACCGAAAAGACTAATGGTTTCTGATAAGATATGGTCAATCAGAACAGAATGTTTTCATTTAAAATAAAACGTCAAGCAAAGACATCTTTCTGGGTGATGTCGAAAGGACAGTTTTAAAGTATTCATGAATCTCAACTCCTTACCATACTTGTCCTAAAATTTTAACAAGTGCCATTCACTACCCGCTCTTGTGTCTAAAACTGCTGGATCAGTGGCATACAGTGTAGACCCAGATGAGACGCCGCAGAATGCAGCGTCTCATCTGGGTCAACACTGTTTGCTCAGGCCAGTCTGTCCGAAAACTTAGGGTAAATATGGTAGCATTTCATTGAAACTTATGGACACACTTGGCAGAATTTCCGTCAGTTTTTATAAGGGAGCCAAATTTTGCTTTCCAATGCACTAAGACCCTTTTGAAAAGGGACAGCGGCTTAAAATTCTACGGAACCGGTTAGTAGAATTATAAACCTCTGAAAGGGAAAGAACCGCTCACGACGGGAGCAGATTCATTCCTTCTACAGAAGATCCGTTTTCATAAAGGGTCAAAAAAAGTGAAGACAGCTGCTTTGGAAAACAGATTAGATCCAGATGAGACGGCTCATAATGAGCCGTCTAATCTGGATCTACACTGTTTGTCATTCTTTCTTTTGTTATTTTTTTTTCTATTTTTAATTTTATTTTTATTTTGATATTTTAGACTGATACCCCTATTTGCATCAATGGACTCAAGGATGGAAGAGTCCATTTGAGAACCTCGAGGGGGAAAGGGTTAAGTTACATTTTGTTTGCGTTATTCAGGGCTTGCTTGGTATTGGAACAAAACCAATCCTTATTTTTATGTCAAATCATCATGATTTGGGTATAAGGAGGATTCGCACAATAACTTTCTTCTTTTGGAAAACAACAGAAGAGATATGTACTCTTTTATTGTTCTAACCCCGTTATGCCGAGTGGACGCTTCTAGCACAAATATTTGACAGGAACATTTCCAATGGAAGGGTTTCCTGGTTAGTTTCCATTAAAACAATTTTATAGAAATCCCTGAATATGTGTTCTTATTTCTGCTCAAAAACATAGATTGTGAGTACTCGTTAGAACCGCCTCGGCGAGGCGGTTCTAACGAGTACCACAATCCATGTTTTTGAGCATATATATATATATATATATATATATATATATATATATATATATATATATATATATATATATATATATATATATATATATATATATATATATATGAGAATTTTTATCTGAAATATTTCAGTTTTTGGTGGTGAAATTTTCAATATATTTGAATAGGCGTGTTTTCATAATGATAATCCTCTTTGTTTGTGCGTCTGTGGTTCCGCTCTCCTTCTTTTGGTGCCTCGGGAGGGCTGTGCTTCATGAGTGTGGCATTTCCAGGACGTCTTCGCATATACATATATATATATATATATATATATATATATATATATATATATATATATATATATATATATATATATATATATATATATATATATATATATATATATATATATATTGTGTGTTTATAATACATTTGTCTTATTTGTATTTGTCCCTATTTGTTTCTTATGTATTTGTTTGTCCTCAAAACTGGTCTAAGGATGATTAAAATAAATAAATAAATAAATAAATAAAAAACGAATAATCCTATCTGAGCCATAAATTTATTCTTTTTTTTTCTGTGTTTATTAATATATTTATTTATTCATGCAGTCGTTGCAATAAAGCCATAGTTGTAAAGGTGACTGTGTTTTAGCGCCGTCGTGTGCATGACGTTTTGACGTCGTGAGGTCATGGCGTCGCGTCGTCAAGCAGATGAGGCATGAAGTAAACATTGTAAGCCATATTGTTGATCACATAGAATATAGTACGATTTTTTTTTCCAATTACCCTGATGAAGGAGGGAATCCCTACGAATCCCTACGAAAATTTGTACATTATAAGAGCTAGTAATTATTTCAAGTTATATATAATATGAAAATAGGCTTAGCCTAAATGCGAGCACAGCAGAGACCTATCCGTAGTCACTTCAAAAGTCCTTCACAGCATCATTAAAGAATGAATATCAGTATATAAAAAATATATGTAAATCAATAATAAATAATAAAAATAATCAGCAAAATATATTCGTGACACTTATTGACACTCGTTTCTTGTCACTTCGTGACGCTTATTAGTGAGATCCAAATTTCGTGTATAGCGTTGACTGGTTCCCTCACCCTAGAGCTCAATACTTCGCATATTCTATAGAACACAGGAAACCAGTTAATGTATAGCGGTACCCAGTCAGTTCTGCCAATTTCCGATGACAACTTCCGGGAAGAAAAAAGGAAGAAAATATTGGTCAGAGCGATTTCTGCTGAAAGTATATATATCGTTGTATGTTACTTTTTCTTGATCCTATTCTCTACCGTAGAGCTCGCTAATATGAAAATAGGCTTAGCCTAAATGCGAGCACAGCACAGACCTATCTGCAGTCTCTTCAAAAGTCCTTCACAGCATCATTAAAGAATGAATATCAGTATATAAAATTATATGTAAATATACAATAATAAATAATAAAAATAATCAGCAAAATATGTTCGTGACACTTATTGACACCTTCGTGACGCTTATTAGTGAGACCCAAATTTTGTGACTAGAGGTATAATCAAGTCCGCCCCAGTCCTGCCAACCGGTGACAACTTCCGGGAAGAAAAAGGAAGAAAATATTGGTTAGAGCGATTTCTGCTGAAAGTATATATCGTTGTATATTACTTTTCCTTGATCATATTCTCTACCGTAGAGCTCGCTTATATGAAAATAGGCTTAGCCTAAATGCGAGCACAGCACAGACCTATCTGTAGTCTCTTCAAAAGTCCTTCACAGCATCATTAAAGAATGAATATCAGTATATAAAATTATATGTAAATATACAATAATAAATAATAAAAATAATCAGCAAAGTATGTTCGTGATACTTATTGACACCTTCGTGACGCTTATAAGTGAGACCCACATTTTGTGACTAGAGGTATAATCAAGTCCGCCCCATTCCTGCCAACCGGTGACAACTTCCGGGAAGAAAAAGGAAGAAAATATTGGTCAGAGCGATTTCTGCTGAAAGTATATATCGTTGTATATTACTTTTCTTTGATCATATTCTCTACCGTAGAGCTCGCTAATATGAAAATAGGCTTAGCCTAAATGCGAGCACAGCACAGATACAGACCTATCTGTAGTCTCTTCAAAAGTCCTTCACAGCATCATTAAAGAATGAATATCAGTATATAAAATTATATGTAAATATACAATAATAAATAATAAAAATAATCAGCAAAATATGTTCGTGACACTTATTGACACCTTCGTGACGCTTATTAGTGAGACCCAAATTTTGTGACTAGAGGTATAATCAAGTCCGCCCCATTCCTGCCAACCGGTGACAACTTCCGGGAAGAAAAAGGAAGAAAATATTGGTCAGAGCGATTTCCGCTGAAAGTATATATCGTTGTATATTACTTTTCCTTGATCATATTCTCTACCGTAGAGCTCACTTCGTTCGCGACGCGCTTAGCGCGTCGCGAGCTGTGCTCGCTATTATTATCCCTTTGGAAAAAGAACCACAAGACAAATTGTTTGGTATTTGTTTTCCAGAAGATGGTATTCTTCAAAGGAACATATGTGCATAAAATATCAAATCCGGTGCTCTGTTGAACATACAAAACAATATTTCAATGTCGTCTGCTGAACTATTTGCCAAGCATGTTAACCCTTATGGAGATTACGGTATAGGGAATGTCATTCCACAAACAGTTCCTAATAAGTCACTTTAACGTTTAGCGTTCTCTGGGCAAATGCAACAGACGAAATAAAGGATATCTTTTCGTATCGTCTTTCGAGAAAGTCGACTTTGACATTTCATGCAAATTGTCTCCTCAGACAATTTGCATGCAACGTCAAGCTTTTTTTTCTGGGAAAAAGGAAAATATTGAAATTTTGAAATTGTTGTCTGCTGAAATTATTACCCGGCATGCTAAGCGTTAAATTGTGATCAGTTTCCCGGCCCGGTGGGGTTTTCAAGATGTTTGTATCTCATTGACGCTAGGAAGCAATAAATGTACTTTAGAGACCCAGACTGGCTTGTGCCGTCAAGCATCCTGATCAAGGCCTACATGTTCTTCGGCTTCTAAATGTCCCATACAGTGCAAAGATACAAGACAAGTCTTGACCCGTGTTTGCGCATACGCGGCAGATCAATACAAACCTTATTTGAGCATCTGCTAACTTAAAAGGTACTTTATGTTGGGACTCCGCAGATCTGACACAAAGATTAATTGCATCGCGCCCGAATGGAATTTATTTCAATAAAAATTCACAATAGTTTGAATAATGCTAACAATGTGGTTCTTTTAATGGCATTAAATTATGCGCAACGCGAGGAAATGGACCTTACATCACGCGCGGGCCCTGATCAGCCTTTTCATCTGCGTAATCTGATCAAGACATTCGCCGCCCGCTTACAGAGTCAGATTTCAAGTAGAATATATCTGCGAACAGAGATGGCCCGGATCAGACTGCGCATCCGCGCAGTCTGATCTGGGCCATCGCTGTTCGCATATAGCAGAGGGGGCGCTTCCCTCGATGCGTATTGAATGAATTTGATAGGAAATGCGATATTACATTCGTTGAAATGGGACTCCAAGCGAGGCTCAGTGTAGAAAAAGGCGAATTATATCAGTTGCTTCAAAGAAAATAATGCCTCGGGGCATATGCGGGCAGCGAAGGCCCAGATCTGATCAAGAACTGCGTTCGATACCCGCAACGTTAGAAAACATGCCTTCTGACATTCGCGCCCGACGTAGACTCAGATCAGCCTGCGCATCCGCGCAGTCTCATCAGTCTACGTTGTCCATACGAAGAAACCTTGCATCAATGGCTATCCGAAATGCGCCAGTGAAGATTCTGATCAGACTGCGCGAAAGCGCAGGCTGATCTGAATCTTCGCTGGGCGCACATGTTGACTCAAATAAATCAATGTATTGAGAAGGCCGATATCAGTTTGGGCGGCTTCACCTTGTAACTCGGTTCTTCTCTCTCCCCAAGACATCTTTTCTCACAGCGAGTCGTATTTTGTTTATCAAGGAAGGCCCGGGAAAGTCTGTATCTGATATGCTCTCTGTCGTATATACAATTTAAGCTTTAGTACTTCGTGGGCGTCACTACGTCTGGTGTTAATTGCCGTATGGAGGCCGTAAAAAAGTCTCTCCGTACTTCACCATAATGCAATTCATCACGAAAACATACCTATATAATTTTGACCCTCTTTAACCCCACTTTTATATGGTAAAACTGAGGTTTACAGGGGTATACATTATTTTTCTTATTTCTGCTCAAAAACATAGATTGTGGATACTCGTTAGAACCGCCTCAGCTAGGCGGTTCTAACGAGTACCAACAATCTATGTTTTGAGCAGAAATATGAAAAATATGAGATTTTTTTTTCTGAAAATTTTCAGTTTTTGGTGGTAAAATTTTCAGTATATTTGAATAGGCTTGTTTTCGTAATGATTATTTTTATTTTCCTTGGGATCACAGAGCTCATTCTGGTATCTTTTTCAAAAAAAAAAAAAAAAAAAAAAAAAAATGTCTGATTTTACTTATAGTCAGCAGGTACAGGTTTAAATTTTCAACATCGGAATCTCTCTTCTATGCTTGCATTAAGTTAGTTCGGATCCATTTCTTTGGGTGGTTTAATAAACAAACAGGTTCCATAAATTATACCTGCAATGTAAATACTACCATAAATATAGTTCTTTATTATTCAGAATTCTAGCAAATACCACCATGTTTTTTTTTTCTGTTAAAAGAGAGAAAAGTGCGTATATATGTATGTGTAGGAAGGGATCGGAATTGTTTGTGTATGTGGGGAAGGGGTGTTGGGGTTGTGTTTGTTGGGAAGGGGGTGGGGGGTAAGAAACTATGAGAAAGCGCTCGCGTGACATTACATGAACATGTAGTAATCGAGTAATGAGGTGAACAGATTTATAAGAATATTTTGCCGCTATTTTACGATGGCAACTTTTTTGTTTTTAGACCAGAAGTTGTCTCCCTACCATGTGGAACGTGTCAAAATACGGGCTTGTCTCCATCCTTAAATCACCAAGCAGAATTGTAGAATCTCGGCCCTATCTCAAACACTCATAAATTTAACGACTGCTGAACTCAAACTACAAAATGTACACAAAATGCCACTGTTGGTTTACTTTGCTCTATATTACTTACATCCCAGCACCTTTTATTTCAAACTACTGTTATCTCAAATCAAGAATTCCTGTCCCTTGGAGTTTGACATAACGAGAGTCGTCTGTATTTCCTTTCTTTACGCCATCCTTTCTCCGGAGTCCTATCCCATAGTTATTTTCCTCCCACCTCTATTTTTCTTGCCTGAATCCGTTGTTTGTGTTCATTGCTCCAAATTGTGACATTTTTAGAATCTAATTGCCACGGTTCCATTTATGCAATATGTACGCTATTCAAGCAACAGAAGCCGCTACTATAAATAGAAGATATTTTAACCTTTACAACTCTCTTGGCTTATTCAGCACACGAAGAATTGGTGACATTTTTTTTTCTTATTTCCCAGAAAACAAGATTTGACATTCTTTGCAAATAGTCTCCATTGGATTGGGGACAACTTACATGAAATGTCAAATCATGTTTTCTGGGAAAAATAAGAAAAAGAATAATTCAATATGCCATCTGCTGAGAATTTTACCCACAGTGCTAAGTGTAAGATGTATCAGAATAGCAGGAAATTGAATTTGCTTGCCGCTTCAATGTATTTTAACCCTTGTCATGCTGAATAAATTAAGATGCCACGCCCACTACCAATTTTCAGCCAATCAGATTACTTGATCCAGATTGTGGATATAAATTCACATACTGATTGACAAACAGTGCAGATCCAGATCCGTTGGCTTCTTTAGAAGCCAACTGATCTGGATCTACACTGTTTGAAAGGCAGGGTATATCCGGGTTCAGCAGGACAAGGGTTTAGGAAACAAGATGTTTTGAAAAGGGACTGTTATACTATGTATTCTAGACTTGCTTAAGTCCATAAATTTGTATTTGTCCTTCTTCGTATTGGAAATGTTGTTTTAGAGCAAAATATTATAACAGCTTCTTTATTTCTTTTTTATTATTTTATTTTTTTTAATCTCTGAATGTTCATTTCAGTAACATCAGATATAGGACTCTTTTTTTTAATTTTAAAGTCTCCATATTCCTGAAAAATAGACATTTTTATCCGAGGTTTAATAAATTATATGTTGTATTAATACAATAATAAAATGTAGCATCTGACAGCCTGTAAAATTTCAGCCAGTCTCTCGTTTTTGAATTGGATAAAAAATGAAATGATTTTTTTATTGCATCTCCGAATTAATGTTGGCAACATTAATTCAGAGATACGATAAAAAAATCATTTCATTTCCAGAATAAGTGACTGACTGAAATTTTACAGGCTGTCCGGTGCCAAATTTTATGATTGTATTAATACCATATATCAATTTATTAAACTTTTCTTGGATAATAAAATGTTTTTTTTTTTTTTTTTTTTTTTTTTTTTTTTTTTGTTTTCTTTCTTGTTGCTGTTTTTTAGGAATATGGAGTTTTTAATAAATATAAACAAAGGAAATCAATGAACAGGCTTGGACAAGTCTATGTGTATTCAGACGGTAAAGAAAATGAAAAAAGTGTAGACACTGATCAGATGGTGAAAGAGGCTTTTATAACTTTATCTTGAAGTTTTTTAACATTTGTATGACCATCAGAAATGTTCGATTATAGTAAAACGTTAAATTTCGTTTGAAGCATCTATGCAAGAGACCATTTTGGGCTAGGGCGCTTACCTGCATGACCCAAAGTATCTGTGAATGCTTTTAGAAGTTGATACATTTTGCATTCCTTATATAGTAAATAACTTGTAATTCTTCTCTTTCTTCTTCTTCTTCTTGTTTTTTTTTTCTATTTCTCTGGATGAAGCGATATAAACAAAAAAAAAAAAAAAGAAAAAAAAAAGAAAAAAACAACAACAACAACAACAACAACAACAACAAAACAAAACAACAACAACAACAACAACAACAACAACAACAACAACAAAAAAAAAAACAAAAAAAAAAACAACAACAAAAACAAGCTACTGAGACTTTCCTTCGGATCACTGAGCCCATCTGTAATCTTGGAAAATCGAGTTCCACTTAAGCCAGTAGAAGTGGGGACATACATGTATGTAGCCCTGCAAACTACAATACTGTCATATGTAATCGGGTCTCAGTCAAACCGAGACTGATTTTCCGTTCATTAACCCTAGTTCTGCTGAACCCGGATATACCCTGATTTTCCGTTCATTAACCCTAGTCCTGCTGAACCCGGATATATCCTGATTTTCCGTTCATTAACCCTTGTCATGCTGAATCCGGATATATCCTGCCTTTGCAAACAGTGTAGCACCAGATCAGTTGGCTTCTGAAGAAGACAACTGATCTAGAGCTCCAATGTTTGTCATTGAGAGTGTAAATTTGTATCAACAACCTGGATCACGTAATCTGATTGGCTGAAAACTAGAAGTGGGCGTGACTTTTTAATTTATAATTTATTCAGCATGACGAGGTTAATGTTCTTTATTTCAAAGGGCAGCCTTTATGGAATTTATTTGACTCACTGCTGCAAGTTGCCATAACAACTTTTCCCTTTATTTATTTATTTATTTATTTATTTATTTATTTATTTATTTATTTATTTATTTCCCTTGGGATCATTGCGCCACATCACGAAAACATGCCTATATAATTTTGACCCCCTTAAATCCCACTTTTATATAGGAAAACTGGGGTTTACAGGGGTATCAATTATTTTTCTTATTTCTGCTCAAAAACATAGATTGTGGGTACTCGTTAGAACCGCCTCGGCGAGGCGGTTGTGGGTACTCGTTAAACCGCCTCGGCGAGGCGGTTCTAACGAGTACCCACAATCTATGTTTTGAGCAGAAATAGGTAAAATATAGGAATTTTTTATCTGAAAATTTTCATTTTTGGTGGTAAAATTTTCAGTATATTTGAATAGGCATGTTTTCGTAATGATTTAGCCGATTGCGGGAATTTATGAGGGTCACTGGCCTAACGGGCCGAAAGTAGCTTGTCTGATCAAGAAAACTTGACACTTTAGTTGTTACCAAGTTTGTTTTTATTGCTTTAAAGAGTCATTTCTTTTAGAACATGCCAGTAATTACATTTTTGTTGTAAAACGGACTGGTTTAAAATCTTCGGATAAGGTTGATAAAGAGTATCTGAACATTTTATGTCAATACGATATTCAGCGACCTGTGAGACGACCCCGAATGCTTTGCCCTGACTGTGCGCATGCGCAAGCTAATCCGGGCGTGCGAAGTCTGTATATGCCCAGAGCATGAGACATACTTTCGGAAGGTGCGAATTATATAAAGTCGACTTCGCTTATCTCGAATCACCGCTTATCCCGAATTGTAAATATGGTCCCTGTTTAAACATAGAAATCTAACATCAGGTATAACTCAATATTGTGGAAAAAGCATTTTCTCCTCTTTTTCTCAATATTTTCAATAAACAGTCGAACCTCAATGGCTCGAACATCTTTGGGACCATGAAAATTCGTTCGAGACATGGGTAGTTCGAGCCACTGAGGGTTAATCATGGCACCAGTTCAGGAAGCAAACAGCGATAATTTAGGGATTTTTTTTCGATTTTCTACACAATGATTGTATGTTGAGTGTATTCATTAGAATCGCCTCATTGAGGCGATTCTAATGAGTACACACAACATACAAGTCCATGATATAATAAGAAAAAAACCTAAATATTTGTTTTCTTGAGCTATTGGAATAATTTTGTAGGGACTGAAAAAAGAGTTCGAATCATCCACGGTAAACGAGCCATCCGTGTTCGAGTCATTGAGGTTATACTGTACCTCTAATTTCAGGAGTCAAATTACATATTCATTTATGAAATATGGTTGTTCGATTTATTTTTTCCTCAATTCTGCAAATCTAATATGTCGAGGTACGGATATCTGGAGGTATTGAAGAGAGGCCATTGGATTTCGACATAACGAGAGTCGACTGTACTTAAACGTAATCTGTTCGCCTGTTGCAGTTGTATGTCAGTTCAAATCCTTAACCATTAACACTCACAGTGCTGAGTCAGCAGACGGCAAATTGGTGATATATTTTTTTCTAATTTTTCAAATTTTTCCCAAAAAACAGGATTTGATATTTCATGCAAAATGTCTCCATTGGAGACATTTTGCATGAAATGTCAAATCCTGTTTTCTTGAAAAATAAGAAAAATATTTCAATAGGTCGTCTGCTGAGAATTTTACAAAGCATGCAAAGTATTAACTCCTATAGTTAATATTCTCTGTCAGAAACAAATTTCCCGCCGGATTTCCCCTCCACGTGAATAAAATTAATTTTAAGACTTAATAATAAATAGCAATAAGAAAGCGATTAAACGCGTTTCTCCTTATACTCAGCTAGCATTCTACTTAAATTTATATTGGACCATTATCGGCCCGACAGAATCCTGTCGGGCCGATAACTTTCCGATATAGATTAAGGTAGAATGCTAGCGTCGTATTTGTATGAAATTTGTAAGTTTTGTTTTCGTTGTACTGATTAAAATTTACCATTGTGGTGATCGCCTGTGCCACAGTTTAGTTCGTTCGCCTGTCATTACTGACAATGACCAGTTCTAATCAACTGTGTGATGTGTTATTATTTGTGTGTTCTAAGATGGCTGATGAGACCAATCTTAGCTCTAAACTGCCTGTTGCAGCTAGAACAAGAGACGTCTGAGGAAAAAAGCTCTGTTGGTGATACCTTAGCTCTGGCTTTCCGCTATGCACGTTTCTGCTTGGCTTCGCTGATTCTTTTTGCTTCGTATTCACCAGCTCTCCTTTTTATGAGGCCTCGCCACTTTGTACGATCTTGTGCAGTCTGTTCCCATGACTCAGTTGGTATGTTGAAGTCTTTAAGGGAGGCTTTGAGGGTGTCCTTGTATCGCTTCTTCTGACCACCATGGGAGCGTTTTACTACTTGAAGTTCTCCATAGAGGATTTTCTTTGGCAAACGTTCATCAGGCATTCTGGTAACATGGCCTGTCTGTCTTAACTGTGCCAATTTCAGAAGAGTATGTACACTCTGCATCCCTGCCCTTTTCAGGACTTCTGTGTCTGGAATCCTGTCTTGCCACTTCATCTTTAGAAGTTTTCTAAGACAGTTTAGATGGCAAATTGTTACCTGTGTTCAAGTCTTCATCTTAAACGCTATAGATTCAGTCAAGGGCAAGAATGGTGGCAAATTCAGGAATCAGCATTGTGATAAAATTTCTTTTTTTTTCCCAGGAAATAGAATTTGACATTCTGTGCGAATCGTCTTACGCCACACCATGTCAAAAATTTCTCCTGGATTTAGGCTAACAGCAAAGGCTCATAGATAACTATTTATCTGCGTTTACTCTTTGTAAATTTAGTTTACAATGGTCAATGTTTTTGAAAGCGGTCAGTGATGACACTGATAAGATTACGCAGGTCGATCTGAGTCATTCTTGTTCGCATTTCAGGGGAGATAACTCTGTGAAAATAGTCTCCCTTCTGAAAAAGAGTCTATTCTAAAAGGAAAGAATTTGCTCCCATCGGGAGCAAATTCTTTCCTTTTAGTGTAGACCCCTTTTTTCAAAAAGGGTCTTGCAGTAAAGCAAACAAAAAGTAACGAAAGTTGTCTCCCTTGGCTGAATTTGTGAAACAATTAACGTGCATCGAGTCCCCTTAAGTTATTTTTGGCCAATAGTGCACTGAGGCATATTAAAAATTCCTATAACATGACATAGTTCTTCCCGTCAGTCGAAACAAGAGAGAGAGAGAGAGAGAGAGAGAGAGAGAGAGAGAGAGAGAGAGAGAGAGAGAGAGAGAGAGAGAGAGAGAGAGAGAGAGAGAGAGAGAGGGTGGGGTGGGAGAGAAAGAAAGGTACAGGGTATAATTATATTTCCCATAGAGCTCCATACTAGTTCCACTCATTTGGTGGTCACGGTATGACTCGGCTTCCAAACTTTGCTTAATTTAAAGACCAGGCTTAGCACAACAAAAATAAAGAAGGAAAACCACCACTGATGCGGCACTTTCTGGGACTTTTTGAAGGCTGAATGTAGCAACCCATCAGCTGGCAGATATCAAGAGTTGAAATTTCGAATTTTGACCACGTCTCCTTTAGGATCCAGTAAACACAAATATAAACATTTATTTCTTCGAAACAATCCTGAAATTACACAAAACCATTTTTTAAACTAAAATGATAAAATAATAAGTTTCAATTCATCTTTATTATTAACCAATCACAGGCTGCCTTATATACCCTGTCCTTTTTTGCACCAATCAGCTTTCCAGACACAATTAGTTCCCTCTGTCCAGAAAGGATGAACAAACGGAAGTGGCATGACTTGCTTTACTGCAAACAGGAAGTAACAAAGTTTGTTTCCCTCAGTGGAATTGGCGAAACATCTAACAAGTGAATCCAGTCACCTTAAAATTATTCTAGCCAATGGTGAACTGAGGTATATCAATAATTCTATAGCATAATAAAACACTTCACATTAGCCACAACTTGAAAAAGTGTTGAGCGAGCGGCTCGAGCGTAGATCAGCCTGCGCATGCGCGGAGTCTTTTCAGAGACTCGGTTTCCCGCTTACAGAATCAATAAAGACAGATGACGAGATCTAAAAAAAGAGAAGCCCCAGCGACTGCAGATGCGCACTCTGATCTGTCTCTCCGCTGTTATCATTTGACATGTGCTACTTTCTCCTGCTGAGACCTATATAATTTCCGATTCAACTGGACTATAGGGAACTGGACACATTTAATAGACTTTCTGCCATTTTCTGCAAGGTAGGTAACTTTTCTGACTTCCTGTTTTCTTCCTGACCATCAAGCCCTTTCTAAAAAGGGTCTACTCTAAAAGGAAAGAATTTGCTCCCAAGGGGAGCAAATCCTTTCCTTTTAGAGTAGACCTCTTTTCAGATGGAATATAAACCAATTCTAACAGATTTGCCTCCCTTGAATGCGCATTAGTTCTCCTTAAACTGTCAAGATGATCGATTTACCGCTACTTGTTTTGCTAGAAATTATTCTTTCGCGTAGAAAAGTAGTCCTAGTAACTTTGCGTCTTCTAGATTACCGTTTATATACTTTAAACATTACAAAACACAGACCTGGGCAAACAGTATAGACCCAGAATAGACGCTACGTTCTTTGGCGTCTGATCAGGGTCTACGCTGTTTGCAACTCACTCAGCCGTCTTGGACACATAAACACATTACGAAAACACGCCTATTCAAATACACTGAAAATTTTACCAACAAAAAATGGCAATTTTTCAGATAAAAAAATTCTGATATTTTCATATTTCTGCTCAAAACATAGATTGCGGGTACTCGTTAGACCCGCCTCGTCGAGGCGGTTCTAACGAGTACCCACAATCTATGTTTTTGAGCAGAAATAAGAAAAATAATGTATACCCCTGTAAACCCCAGTTTTACTATATAAAAGTGAGGTTTAAGGGGGTCAAAATTATATAGGTATATTTTCGTGATGAGGTAGAAAAATGGGCTGCATTTTATGACAAGTATGACACAGAGTTAAGAGGTGCTATATTTAGGGTAAATGCATTAGCCACATGCATAAAATTTGGATACTGTCTGGTCTGTAGACTAGACATAGCTTTTAAAACCGCTTTATCGACATCATCAGTAAGAAATGGGGTCGCATCACAGAAAAAGGGCCGTATAAGGGAACAAAGAAACACCGTATTCACCTTTATCCATTTATGCCTAGCGTCACATAAAAGGGTCACTGGCAAACAGTGTAGACCCAGATCAGACGCCGCATAATGCGGCGACTGATCAGGGTCTACACTTTTTGCATGAAAAACATTAATTTCTATAAAACATGGTAATAATAAATAGTAACCATATTCCCATCCATTAGAAATGGACTGATGAAGGACTTGAGGTAGAAGAGTCCACGGCATCAATGGGTGGACCGGTCACACTTCGTAGATTTTTCGCCATTTCCGCAAAGGTAATCAATTTTTTTGGCTTCCGGTTTTCTTTCATATGAAATGCCTTATTAAAAGGGTCTGTTATATACCCCTTGACTTCTCAGAGCAGGTGAAAATTCAAAGCTGTTTTGAAACCGGTCAGCGCCATCGAACGCGTGCATATATTATACACATACATGTACACCAATGCTCGTGGGGCATGGACTAGACTGACTCGAGTGACTAAATATTCATTCTTATTGTCATGTTTCATAATCCACTAAAATAAAACCAAAATAATATCATGAATGTAAATGCTGGTCACTAGACCAAGTGACCAGTCATGATATTACTTTGGATTTATTTCAGCGGATTATCAAACAGGATTATAAGAATAAATATTTAGTCACCCGAGACTGGAGCCAGTCTAGGCTTGGTCCTCATATGGACCCCCTTTGCGTATAAACATTCCTCATGCCATTGAAGTTTTGCTTAGTTCTACTTGAATTTGGGGGTTCCCTTAAATATTGTCCCTAGTATATATTAGGAATTAATTTGCTCCCTTTTGGAGCAAAAGTTTCCTTAAAGAACATATCATTTTAGAGAAAGAATGAAAAGCAGTTTGATAGAGTTGTCTCTCCTATCAATACCCCTTACGTATTCGGACACCTAAACTCATTTATGCCTGGCGCTCCATAAAAGGGACATTGGCAAACAGAAAAGACCCAGATAAGACGCCGCATAACGCGGCGTCTGATCAGGGTCTATACTGTTTATAATAAATACATAAAACATGGTATTTAATAGTAACCAGACATCCTTTCTACTGGAAATTTACTAGGCCAAAGAGTTACCTTACCGTACTTGTTCTAATATTTGAATAAGTACAATTTACTACCCGATGTTGTGTCTAAAAAATGCTGGCTGAGTGGCAACTATGTAGACCCTGGTGAGATGCCGCGTTCTCGGTCTACACTGTTTGCTCAAAGCTGTCTGTCCGAATACATACGGCAAACGTGGTAGTTATTTGTCAAGTAAATCCTAGACTGGCTCCAATCCTTTCTGCACTTTTTTGTGTTTTGGCATCATTCTTTATCACTTTCTGCAACTTTCCGATGCTTGGGTTAGCTAAAACTGAGTACTAGGCTAGTACTCAGTTTTAGCTAACCCAAGCATCGGAAAGATATACGATTAATTTCGATATAGGAAGAAAGCCCGAACATGTCTGTTATATAAAACAACTGTAAAGCAGATATGCATTCATTGCATTTCGCGAGAACTCGCACGTTTCTATGGAAGCCCAGTTGATAATAACTATTTCTAAGTATGCAAAACCTTGTGTAGTCAGGTTAAAATCATAACCAATATCCATGCTTTATATATATAAAAATTCAGCCGATATTTTTCCGATGCTAGGGTTACGAAGGTTTATTTGAAACGCAGTTTGCATGCGATATATATATATATATATATATATATATATATATATATATATATATATATATATATATATATATATATATATATATATATATAATATATATAGACAGGAAAATGGGGTACTCGCCCTTACATGCGGAAAATAAACGGGGGTGTCACTAATGACGTGATGTGTGCATAATCGCATGTGAAAATAAACATTCTGCTTTCTGTTAAGTATCAAATGCGCCACCATGGAAACGTGCAAGTTCTCGCGAAATGCAATGTATGCATATCTGCTATACAGTTGTTTTACAGGCTTTCTTCCTATATCAGAATAAATAGTATATCTTTCCGATGCCAGGGTTATCAAAAATCAGTGAGAACTAGAGTCCGTACTAATACGCCCCCTAGCGTCAATTTTATAGGCGTCAAGTACTCATTTCTAACTCTTGTATCATTTAGTACGTATGCACTGTTTCAAGGGTGTAAGCATCCGCCGAACCTACTTACTACAGAATGGGCACAACGACCGATATAAGTGCAATGATTGACATGAGCAAACTCCAGTTACAGAGTCGGGTAGCTGAAGCCTACAATAACTATGTCATATGTGACGTTTGTTTTGTCATTGTTTATACCTCATCTTTGCTTCCTTTCTCGGGTATGTTCACAAATTTATTTCAATGTCTATTAGCCGACATCGAAGTCTCTAGGCATATTGTGCTGTTGTACAGGCCGATTCATGCTGCCGTTTTCCGTCTATGCACCGCATACATACCTTTTGCCATCAAGAGGCTCCTTTGAACTTTGACATTCACATTGACTGTATTTTTTTTTCATTCCTCACATTTACACAAAGATAATTCCAAGATGTGTGTATAGGGAGTGGGGGCTGTGATTGTGGCCTCTCGTGGGGGTACGCAGGAGCGTATTCAGAGGGGTTTCATAGGGTTCAGTCGAACCCCTCTGATTAAAATTTCATTTTCATGGGATGATAAATTTTTGGTACTGTATATACGTATGTACCTAGGATATTCGCACACCTGACTCTTTACCTTGGTACTTCTAATAAAATTCAAAAGTCCTTTCTACTACCTATGAATGTGTTTACAGTTGCTGGATGAGTGGCAAACATTGTAGACCTTGATCAGACGCCGCTTTCCGCGGCGTCTGATCTGGGTCTACACTGTTAGCTTAGACCTGTCTGCCCAAATACTTACGATGGGTAGGGTATTTTGATCAAATCGGACTCCCTCAGAAATTTTGAACCACCCATTAAAGAATCCTAGATCCGTCCCTGGAATATGGTATTTATATCACTTTAAAAAATTCCCTTAGGTTTTATGGTAAAGTCAGTTGCAACTGGCTGCCAGTGCATTTACCGTTATTTTTTACGGGCACCTGTAAAATTGTTGCAGGAATTATCTCGTAGATCTTAAGGCTGAGTAGGCTTAAGAGACGGAGAGGTAGTTCACACCCCTGCTCTGCTCCACATTACCAATCTTGCCATTCTCTGCCTGCCTAGCGGGATGATTTATACAAATAATCTACGGGCGCCTGTAAAAAATTAACGGTTACTGCGCTGGTAGTCATGCAGTTGCCAGTCATTTTACCGCAAAATCCACTGGATTTTTACAGTGTATACGAGCCGGGATACAACCTTACCTAGAAATTTTATGTGTGCCCGGCGAAAACTCAGATCAGCATGCGCATCAGGGCAATCTGATCAGAGTCTTCGCAGGACACTGTTTGAGTAGCGAAGGATCCAAAGCGTCTTCAGGCAGAAATCGACGATTCATCTGAATTTTAACTGGACGCAAATGCAGTCTTGTAAGCAGTGTTGAGCCCCGGCTTATAGTATCAGATATCACAAGATAGTAAGCCCAGGCAAAGAGATGAGCCAGCGAATGGCAGAACCTACAAGAAAACCTGTGTAACCAGCAAAGACTCATACCATCCTGTACATCCATCCAGTATGGCAAGGGTTCTCGTTTCCTCTTTGGATAGCCCGGAGGCTGTAGAAGGCACATACGATCAGCAAAGACTCAGATCAGACTGTGCGGATGCGCAGGCTGATCTGAGTCTTCACTGCTCGGACAAGTCTTATCAAGGTTTCGTCGTGCACTGGCTCAGTTATGATATTTTTATGCCACAAGATAATATGTTGAGGCCAAAACAACTTCATATCTTGTTGCCTCACCATATTTTCTTGTTGCACAAGATTAAAGGTCGAAGCAACGACATTATACATGTATCTTGTTGTCTCAATATATTATCTTGTTAACTTCCCGAACTCCTACCCCTCCCCCTCAACATATTAGCTTGTTAACTTCCCGCACTCCTACCCCTCCCCCTACCCCTCCACCCCATACCCTATGCGAATATAGGCAGAGGGCTCCTCAAACGCAGAAAAAGAACAAAAAACATATAATCAATATGTTTTATTATGGTGAAAATATTTTGTCACATATCAAGATAAACCATACAGTATATGATGTATCAACAAAACCTGGTTCTACGAGCAGAAACGTGTAAAAATGGACCTTACGACATGTGCGACCAGCGAAGACTCAGATCAGCCTGCGCATCCGCGCAGTCTGATCAGAGTCTTGCTGGTCGTTCAGCGGATAAGCTAAAATGTAATGCTTCTGTATAATCAAGCGGACAGCGGAGGCTCTGATCACATTGCGCGGACGCGCAGGCTGATCTGAGAGTTCGCAGGGCCCATGTGGCATGAAGACTCTCGTTATCTCAAACATTGATAACTCAGACTACCAATTAAGTCAAACTTACTCAAGGGCACCATTGGTTGAGTTTGCTTTACGTTCCTTACATTTCAACCCCTTTTGTCTCAAACTACTGCAATCTCAAACTAATTAATTTTGTCCCTTTGAATTTGAGATAACGAGAGTCTCACGTTATCTCACGTTTTCTCACGTTATGGTTAATATAAGAGAATGCACAGGTAAATAAACAGAGCCATGAGGAATGTACATTGACTCACCAAGGCTCAGAAAGATATACAGTAGTTCTTCAATGTCTCAAACATATTTGGGACCAGGGAACTTTGTTCTAGACAGGGGTAGTTCACGCCACTAAGGGTTAAACATAGCATCAGATGAGGAGACAGATGGGGATAATTCTCTTCGTCTCTTCGATCTTCTATGAAATAATGGACTGTTGAGTGTACTCGTTAGAATCGCCTCGTAGAGGCGATTCTAAAGAGTACACACAACATACATATATGATAAAAAAAAGAAACTTTCCCTAAAATAACCCCAAAGATTTGTTACCTTGAGTTATAGGAAGAATTTCCTAGGGACTCAAAAAACGAGTTCGTATCAGTTACGGTAAACGAGCCAGTGGTGTTCAAGTCTTTGACATTTTACAATAGTCCGTTTCGGGCTATAAAAAATGGCGTTTGGTTGAATTTTTGCTGAATTATTCGAAATAAAATCCCCATATTTTCCTTGTGCCATTTTATTTCCTTTATATACACGTATCAGAGTTTCAGGATTTTTTTCTTGTCTGAATCATGCCTTTGTCTATGAAATTCCATATAAAAAGAATAAATAAAAACATAAAGTGGCCAGGAGCCTATTTACTTTTCCATAGGCTTCTATCATATAATTAGCTAAATTCTGGCCCTCACAATATTCCTTGGCTTCCAAACTTGGTCTGAAATTTAAATTTAAGGTTAGCCTTAGACTGACAAAATACTTAATAAAAAAAATGGGTTGTCTGCATGTTTTGGCAATTTTCTGCCCTTAAACACAAGTCTCCACATTTTGGTGTGAGAGAGAGAGAGAGAGAGAGAGAGAGAGAGAGAGAGGGGAGAAAAAAAAAGCTTACCAGGGCCCAGTTGTTCAAAACTAACGATGTCGTTAGTTAACGATTCGTTAAAATTTACATCGAGTGATACGCAAATATGCTGAATTTGTTTGCTGAAAAAATGTGAGTAGCTTTTGCAGTACAACTGTTATGACTTGTTATATTCATGTCCAGTTATTAACATTTATACCTGGCTGTTACATGTACTTACAGTTTGTTTGTGTTGAGGTTTTACGGCCTAGTCAACCCAATGGGGTCATGTCGAGCGCGGTCAGTTTACCTAACCACACGTTTACTGGACAGGCTTAGTCCTCTAAGCGGTATTCTTTCGCCAGAAACTGACAACTGCCCTGTACTTACAGTAATAAACTATGTAATAAAACAGTAATATATACGTATGTAGTAAACAATTCGCATGCTTTTTACAGTACGATGCTTGTTGCTGTCGTGTTTTAGATATGTTGAGGAAAAACGGCATTTTTATAGCCAGAAACACTCAGCTATTTTCATGACCAGAAATAATACATTCATACCTTTGGTGCACGAGATCACTGTTGTATATCTACACAGGCACTTTTGGGTTTCCTCCTTCCGCCGGTGTCACCGTAAACAAATAAAATCTTTGAAGGTTTTAAAAATATGGAATATTCTGTGATTTATTTTATATTTTAGTTAATTGTGAATGAGAAATATTACCTTTCCGTCAAGAAAACATGCAGTTTCGATATATTAATGTTCTTAAAATATTTTAAAATTTAAAACATTAACTGTACGGTTTCATGAAAAATGGCCGGTTTCACCATAAAATGAAGTCCGCAGTTGACGAAACTGGACATTTTTGACGAAACCGTACAAGTAAAGTTTTCGTTTTTATAAGACTTTAGAGTTTAAAACTATCAACGTTTCATGGTTTCTGCAAAGAAAAATGAGTTTTTGTTCTCGACTTATTGAGAAAGTACAAAAGAAATCATAACAGTAACCATATTTCCCAAATTTTCGAAGATAACGTTTTTTTTTTGTTTTTTGTTTTTTTTTTACTGTAACACCGGTGGAAGGACAAAACGAAAATTGCCGATGTAGATAGACCACAGTAAAGATGAGAGGAGAGAAATGTTTAGGGGAGCTCCGGACAGCTAAAGCGCAAAACTTGCCCTGCGTGTCATTGCATTCTACTTTACAGTGAACCCTCGTTACAACGATTTGAGCCATTTACGATCGACTGTATTAGTTATTTTATTCTAGTTTCTGAGTCCTGTTTGGGGAAAATATTTCAATTTCAGGGTTTAAATTTTGGATTTCAGGATTGATGATTAGCAACTTTTCTTATATCTGTGCGTGTCATTCAGCCACGTGTAGCACGTTTAAGACAGGTCAACAGGTGGCAAAATGATTTTGATCATATATAAGAGCCGTAATGTCCGGAAACGTACCATGGGACATGAGCGCCCAGTGAAGATTCAGATCAGCCTGCGCATTCGCGCAGTCTGATCAGAATCTTCACTGGGCGCATTTGGACAGTCAAGGATGCAAAGTTGTTTTATGCGGACCACGAAGACACTGATCAGATTGCGCGGATGCGCAGGCTGGTTTGAGTCTAAGTTGTGCGCACATCTCAGAAGGTACGTTTTCTCACGTTGCGGTTTATAAGGATAAATACGGTAAGGAGTAATGACGTCAGAAAGTTTACGGAGAAAGTTATGATCTCTCTCTCTCTCTCTCTCTCTCTCTCTTACAAATAATTGTGCAAAATGGCATATAGCAGTTTTCCTATATAACAGGACAGTCAACCTTTCACATGCAAAATGTACATTTTGACAGACGACATTTTTTTTTTCAAATATTTCCTTATTTTTTTCGAGAAACCTACGTGGGATATTTTTCCTCAGTCGTCTCCATGGGAGAGACTTCTCATGAAATATCAAGCCGTATGTTTGCCAAAGACATAACAAATAAAAAAACTGGAATACTGCATATAAAAATGTCGTCTGCTAATTTAATTTGATTGTTAATTTAATGTAAGCATTATAAGTACTAAAGAATTTCATATCATCATGAAAACATACCTATATAATTTTGACCCCCCTTAAACCCCACTTTTATATAGTAAAACTGGGGTTTACGGGGGTATACATTATTTTTCTTATCTCTGCTCAAAAACATAGATTGTGGGTACTCGTTAGAACCTTGACGAGGCGGTTCTAACGAGTATCCACAATCTATGTTTTGAGCAGAAATTACAAAAATATCAGAATTTTGTATCTGAAAAATTGACATTTTTTGGTGGTAAAAGTTTCAGTGTATTTGAATAGGGGTGTTTTCGTAATGTCTAATGGAGAGCTTTCTATAAACTAGACGGTAACCACTATTATTATTATTTTTGCTACCCTTTACTACTCTCTGGGTCTATTCAGCAGACGCCACATTGATAACATTTTTCGTATTTTTCTCAGAAAACAGGCTTTGATATTTCATGCAGATTGTCTTCTTTAGGGCCAAACTCAAAATAAAAGTCACAAAGATTATCTCCCTTGGCGAAACTGGCAAAAAAAAAAAGGCTTTTTCATTCCATGCAAATGGCATGGAATGTCAAAGTCTGTTTTCTGGGGAAAATAAGAAAACTATTTTAAAATCTTGTCTGCTGAAATTTTTACCCAGCATGCAGAGCGCTGCTCAGCCATCATGCCTAGGTTTGAGAATGCTTAGTATGGTCAATTAAATTCTTTACCGTCTTAACCCATTTTGCCATTTCTATCAAAATCTTTTGAAATGTACATTCCCAAATGAAAGTGGTGTTTGGTTTATTTTACTGTTTTATTATTTCTTACCAAAAATTGTAGTATTTAATGTCATCAGTGCAGACCATGATCAGACGCTCGTTCATTGATTAAAA
This sequence comes from Anodontia alba, assembly GCA_964016985.1. Taxonomy (NCBI): domain Eukaryota; kingdom Metazoa; phylum Mollusca; class Bivalvia; order Lucinida; family Lucinidae; genus Anodontia; species Anodontia alba. Next base: position 65,373,745 of record OZ024835.1, on the reverse strand, counting down.
CATACAGTAAAAGAAAATCCGTTTACTTTTGCTATCATTGCAGATTTGAGCACATGTATACAATTTCTAGCAAAAACCTCTATCAAAATTGTTTTGCTCTCTTATGAAAAGGGATTACTCTAAAAGGAAAGAATTTGCTCCCCACTGGGAGCAAATTCTTTCCTTTCAGAGCAGACCCCATTATAAGGAGGGATTTAGTGTGCAATAAAGAAAACAGGAAGTAACCAAAGTTGTCACCCTCGGCGGAAATGGTGAGAAATCTACCAAGTGTATCCAGTCCCTTTAAGGAATACGGCCCCGCCCCGGGGTTACTTGTTTTACATACACATACAGGGAAAAAACTTTAAATCCCAGAGAAGATCGTGCTGAGTACAGACCCACTGATGTACCATTCACGTTGTACTGAGTACGACAAAATATTCCATCTACATGTAACAGTTATCCTAAAATAATTTCATTTACTAATTGAAAATTTATACAGTGAACTGTCGTTACAACGAGAAGACTTGGTCCTAAGACTGAGCATTAAAATGAATTTGCTGTTGTAAAGAATCCTTAATGAGCAGAATGTTATTTACGAAAAGCCTTATTTTGGTCTAATTTTTTTTTTCTCACAGAACAAATGTCATGGATTTTTGTTAGACTCGCCTCAGTGAGACGAAGGTTCCATGATGACTATTTTGTCAGCAGGCGTTGTGTGGTGGCGCCAGCAGGGACAGATAGCGCGGCATGAGAAGAATGTGCAACCTTGATGACGCAGTGGTCTCAGTGGCGGTTACCATCCATCCATCCATCCATCCGAGCCTCTATTCATCCATCCAGGCATCTATTTATCCATCTACGCATCTATCCACGCACCCATCCATCCATCCATCCATCCATCTAGGCATCCATCCATTAATTGGACAGTAATTTTAATGGGTGAAAACCCTATTAATATTGCTTTGCCAACCTTTTAAATAAAGGTCTACTCTAAAAGGAAAGGAGCAACAGGAGCAAATTCTTTCTTTTTTTAGATACCTTTTTAGAAGGGGCTTGTTCTGCAGGAAAGCAAATAGGAAGTCACAAGAAAGTATCTATACTGTACAAAAAATATTGGGGAATCTACGAGATATATTCGGTTAACAATATAACCCTTCTGGCCCCGAACTTATGCAACTTCTTTCATGCTCAATTCAGCTGCGCACGAAATTTGTCCTGCTAATAAATCTCAAATTCATTACGAAAACACGCCTATTCAAATATACTGAAAATTTAACCACCAAAAAATGAAAATTTTCAGATAAAAGATATGACATTTTTCTTATTTTTGCTCAAAACATAGATTGTGGGTACTCTTAGAACCGCCTCGGAGAGGCGGTTCTAACGAGTACCCACAATCAATGTTTTTGAGCAGAAATAAGAAAAATAATGTATAACTCTGTGATCCCCAGTTTTACTATATAAAAGTGGGGTTTAAGGGGGTCAAAATTATATAGGTATGTTTTCGTGATGACTTACAATTGTAAATTCTTTCTTGCTAAACATAGCTGAGCATGAACAGTTCTCTGCTAATATATATATATATATATATATATGAAAATGCCAACTATTGTAGGCATTTTCATATTTTTTTGGCAGAGAAAATTTCATGATCAATGAGTTGAATTGAGCATAAAAAGGTTTATTACCTCCGGGCCTATTCTTTTATCCATACCTCCATCCATCCATCCATCCATCCATGCATCCATAACTCCCACTCTTTCCCACCATATACATACGCACGTATTTAACCCTTTAAATGTTAATTAGAACAGCAACAGACGACATTTTGACTGTTTTTATTTTCAGAGAAAATAAGACGACATACGATTCACAAGAAGTGCCATTTCAGAGAAAATAAGACAAGAGACGATTCACAAGATTTGGCATTTCAGAAAAAATGATACGGCATTTCATGTGATTTGCCAGTTGGCAGACGATTCACATGAGATGCAAAGTCTTTCCTCTGAAAAAAATCAACACCTTTAGAATGTTTTCTGCTACAATTTTGCTTGTATGTACCTCTTTTATGGGTTCAATGGAAGACGTGAAATACATCACGAAAACACGCCTATATAATTTTGACCCCCTTAAACCCCACTTTTATATAGTAAAACTGGGGTTTACAGGGGTATACATTATTTTAATTACTTCTGCTCAAAAACATAGATTGTGGGTACTCGTTAGAACCGCCTCGCCGAGGCGGTTCTAACGAGTATCCACAATCTATGTTTTGAGCAGAAATATGAAAAATATCCGTTTTTATCTGAAAATTTTTCATTTTTTGGTGATAAAATTTTCAGTATATTTCAATAGGCATGTTTTCGTAATGATGATGATAATAATAATAATAATAATAATAATAATAATAATAATAATAATAATAATAATAAAATAAAAAAAAAGGAAATAGCAAACTGTTCACTTCAGTCTGTTGAAAGGAATAATGAAAAACAGTTCCTGGACATTTTCTTTAGTATTTTCGGGTATTATTTATATCCATACTTTCAAAACTCGACACACAGATCAATTTTATTTGGGTTGTCGGCCCTTTCAAGAATATCGAGCCGATCGTTCATCAAAGGTGGACGAAAACCGGAGAACCCGGGAAAAAAAACCCAAAAAACAAAACAAAAAAAAAAAAAAAAACACCTGACCGTCCGCAAGAAGAACTTGACTTTCCCACATGTGACCCGAGCGAGGCTCGAACAACAGCGGTGAGAAACCTAACGGATTAAGAGTCCTATCCACTAGGTTACGAGGGCCCGCTATTTGCAGATAAAACTTACTTTCACACTTGTAGAGCTCTAAATACAATAACATCCTGACGAATGCTTTGGATACTTTTTAGGCAACCCCGAAACATTTTCTTTTTATTGTTTGTATGATTGTACAAGTTATTTTCACACTTTTGGAACACTCAGTACAATCACAAACTTGCGGATAGTTATCTTACACACTTTTTGCCACCCGATACTATTATTCATTTCATTTTGGTACGTATAAGTTACTTTCACACTTTAAGAACCGTAAACACAACTCAATACTGGCAGATATTTACCTTACACACTTTTTGTGGCACACGATACAATTACACGTTTCGTTGTTTGCACCCCGTTACTTCAACACTTTTGGAGCGCTCAATATACATTGCGAAAACAAGCCTATTCAAATATACTGAAAATTTTACCACCAAAAAAAAATGAAAATTTTCAGATAAAAATTCTGGTATTTTTCTTATTTCTGCTCAAAAACACAGATTGTGGGTACTCGTTAGTACCGCCTCGCCGAGGCGGTTCTAACGAGTACCCACAATCTATGTTATGAGCAGAAATAAGAAAAATAATATATACCCCTGTAAAGCCCACTTTTACTATATAAAAGTGGGTTTAAGGGGGTCAACATGATATAGGCATGTTTTCGTGATGATGACATACTGATGGACAATTACCTAACATACATTTGTAAACTACTCCTCATTTCAGTCTTTCATTTCACATGTGGTACTCGATACAATCACACATATCAGTTTTGCAGAAAAAAGTTACTTTCACACTTAGCTTACCCAATAATATTACAAATTTCAGTTCAATGTGAACAAATAACTTACATGTATACACTTCTGTCGAATCAAGAAAATCACACATTTCAGTCTTGCAGGACCAAGTAACTTTCACACATACAATACAATAAAATAAATGGAAACACCCATACAAAAAAATAATACATTTCAATATATGGCGAACAACGATACTTTCGCACTCTAGCGCTCTTGTTCAAAACATATAGCTATTCACATTACGATATAATTTGAACAATCCTGGTAAAGGGCCTTCTAGATGAAGTTACACACCAAATATCAAAGGCCTGGGCCTTCTAGTTTCACACAAGAAGCTTTTTTAAAAAGGGTTTTTCCTATTTGGGTCTATGTAAAACAACTGACCCCTGGGCGGAGCCATTTTTGACTCAAAAGCTTTAATTTGAACACTGTTAGTAGAGGTCTATTAGATAATGCTAGGTAGCTGACGGGCCGATGACGGCCCGATGTAGATTTACGTAGAATGCTAGCTGGGTACATACCAAATATCAAAGGCCTTGGCCTTCCAGTTTCAGACAAGAAGATTTTCAAAGTTTTACCCTATATGAGTATGTAAAACAAGTGAGCACTGGGACAGGGCCGTTTTTGACCCCAGGGCTACAATTTGAATAATTTTGGTAGAGGCACGTTAGATGAAGCTACATACCAAATATCAAAGGTCAGGCCTTTTAGTTTCAGATAAGACTTCTATTTTTTTCCCTATCGACGCATGATTGCCAGCAACTCTAAGAATATCTTAATGGAAAAAGCAACGTTGGTATAGCTGAGATGATTAAGCATGAAAAGTCATGCATTCGAATGCAAATTTGATTGAAGTCGCATAAAAACTAAGTTAATGGCCTTTAAAAGTTTTATTGTCAAAGGCCCCGCCATTTTGATTATTTAAATCAGTTCTATTTTTTTTTAAATTGCTGAATGCAATTTTTTTTTTTTTTTTTTTTTTTTTTTTTTTTTTGTGGGAGGGGGGAGGGAGGTGGGGGTTGAGGGGGGGGGGCGGGAGGGGGCTGGGGGCAAAAAAAAAACAAAAACAAAAAAAAAAAAACAGTGCATGAAAAATCAATACACATTAATACTTAGGTAACATAGTGCTGAAAAAAAAAACAAAAACAAAAAAAACACACACACATTTATTTGTAAATTGCACATATAAGTAAGTCTCCATGACGTCATTAACTCCAATTAAATATTCAAAAAAAAAAAAAAAAAAAAAAAATGGAAACTCCATAAAAGTAGTTTCGAAAATTTCAAATCCTGACAACTTTCTTATTTTTTCATCTGACTTTGATAAAACATGCACCAAAATACATGGTTTATTTCTGATATATTATTGGAAACCTTACCTTATCTTTAACTATAGAGTTATATATGAAAGAAAACTGTGTTTTACTGAGCTGAAACTGCGCCAGAATTGGTGAATAATATATGCACATACCCATTCACGCACTCACTAAAATAACTGGACATAACAACGATTAACACTGATAGAGCCGCTACGTCAGTAAACGTACCTTCGGACACCTTCGGGCCCGCAACGACATTACGAAAACACGCCTATTCAAATATATTGAAATTTTCACCACCAAAAACAGAAAGTTTTCAGATAAAAAAAAATCTGATATTTTTTTTATACTTCTGCTCAAAACATAGCTTGTGGGTACTCATTAGAACCGCCCCGCCGAGACGGTTCTAACGAGTACCCACAATTTATGTTTTTGAGCAGAAATAAGAAAAATAATGTATACCCCTGTAAACCCCAGTTTTACTATATAAAATTTGGGTTTAATGGGGTCACAATTATATAGGTATGTTTTCATGCTGTCAAGAATCTTCACAGGGCGCATTATGGATAGCCAAGGATGCAAAAGTTTCTTCATGCGGACAACGAAGACTCTGATCAGACTGCGCGTATGCGCAGTCTGATCAGTCGTCCTTGGGCGTACCTATCAGAAGGTATGTTTTCACACGTTCAGGCCCATTTGTCTATTTACATTATTTGGTAAATATCCAGTGCGTAGAGCAGGATCATATGAACCTGTCAGTTTGGTCTATTCTTTCACATTATCATATTCTCATATCCACATTTCACTTCTTCCCACATTCTTCTACATTCATTTCATTTGAATTTATCGTCATCCTTACACATTTCTCCACATTTTTTTCTACAATAACTTTAAATTCAATCACTTCTATCCGCATATGCATACATGTACAATTTCTCAACCGATTCCCACATTTCCTGCATTAACTCCACACATCGTCATTTTTATCATTTCTACACTTTATCTCCTCATTCTTCCTCTTTTTAGATGCTTGCAAACCATTTCTTAAAATCTTCGCATATTCGGCATTATTACTTTCTTACGTTCTTACACATTTTGTCCAAATTCTTCTATTTTAGCCAAGATTCGACCAATTTTCTCCTCATGTGCATATCATTTCTCTACTTCTTCCTATATTATATATGTACACACTTTCCCAACATTTTCTTTCATTATTTATATTTTTTTCACTTTATTGAGTTGACTGCTACCTGTGAAGTACCATATTCGACCTAATTACCGCATTGTGCGCTTAGGTTTTACAAAAAAAAAGAAAAAGAAAAACAAAACAAAACAAAACAAAAAAAATCTGGGAACACTTGTGATAAAATATGTACCTACCTACAGTTAATGTACACTTAAAAAAATGATCAGCGAAGGACATCAAATGATGCATATGGGATGTTTTTTGTGGATTTTTCATCTGATATGGTTTGGGTACTCATTTGAATTGCATCGACAAGTCGATGTTATTCAAATGGGTACAAAAGCATATGTTGTTGGTACTAATTTGAATTGCATCGACAAGTCGATGCAATTCAAATGGGTACCCACAATATATGACATTATAAAGAAGTAGAAATAAAAACAACAAAAAAAAAACAAAAAAAATCTGGCTGTAATCTAACGACTACGGAACTGCTTGACGGTGCGTTTATAGGGGTATGTATGGTAATTAGGTCATATCTAAAAGAAACACCCGTCTTTCACTTTTTTGGTGTTTAGTGCTGCCTTTGAAGATACATGTATAAACAGAAACGCACATGAGTCAATCACACCGTTTTCCACAGTCTTTCACACATCACAAAAGTTTCTATAGTCTTACATATTTATTCCATATTTGTCTGCTTTTCTCTCTGTGACAGTGCTTACAATTTCCCCAAATCATCATATATACAGTCGAACCTCAATCGCTCGAACCCGGATGCCTCGTTTACAATGGCTAATTCGAACTCGTTTTTGAGTCCCTACGAATTTCTTCCGATAACTCAAGAAAAAAAAATATTTAGGAAAATTTTCTTATTTATCATGAAAGTCTATGTTGTGTGTACCCATTAGAATCGCCTCATCGAGGCGATTCTAATGAGTACACTCAACATACAATCGTTGTGTAGAAAATCGAAAAGATTTCCCTAAATTATCGCTATTTGCTTCCTGAACTGGTGCCATGATTAACCCTCAGTGGCTCAAACTATTCATGTCTCGAACAAATTTCCATGGTCCCAAAGATGTTCGAACCATTGAGGTTCGACTGTATATACATTCATTTTGACCAGATTATACAACATGTTCTTCTTATCTCCACATTTATACAATGTACTTGTACACACTATCTCCACATTTATACAATGTACTTGTACACACTATCTCCACATTTATACAATGTATACAATGTACTTGTACACACTATCTCCACATTTATACAATGTACTTGTACACACTATCTCCACATTTATACAATGTACTTGTACACACTATCTCCACATTTATTTACTTTAATGCACATTCTTCAACAATAATTTTACATATCTCCATTCTTAAAGTTTCTTTCCACACTCTTCCACATTTACTCGATATTATTTTCCAAATTATGTCACAGTTTAACACAATTTCTCCTCATCTGTTCACATGTATTCCACGCTCTTCCATATTTAATCAATCGGAAAGAGGCTTGGATGATTAGCAAGCTTTGGCACAAACAAATGGTATTCCAGAAAGTCTAGAAGTACTCCTAAAAACGTCCCAGACCAGAACAAATGTTTCTAAGTCTGTGATAGATAACGGATTGGTATCAAAACTGACAGAGTGTGAAAGTGCGAGTTTTCCAATAAATGTCACATTCAAGATTAAATTGGTATGATCCAGTCACGAAAGGGTAAATGCCCTTTGTCACAGAAGTGCTAATTCTTGAATTTGCTAAACCACTTAGATTAAACGGAGATTACAATGTGACCGGCACAGTTGCTCAGTGGTAGAGCGTCCGCTTTGTGACCGAGAGGTTCGATCCCCGGCCAGGTTATACCAAAGACTTTAAAAATGGTACTAGCTGCTCTTTCGCTTGGCGCTCAGCATTAAGAAATGCTCAGTTGGTAGAGCGCCCGCTTTGTGACCGGGAGTTTGCAGGTTCGATCCCCGGCCGAGTCATACCAAAGACTTTAAAAATAGTACTAGCTGCTCTTTCGCTTGGCGCTCAGCATTAAGAAAGTAGAGCTAGGAATCAGAACTAGTCAACTCAGTGTCAGTATAATGTGACTGGGTGGAATATCATGCCAAAGTGTCTGGGGCGTGATATTTCAGTGAGGCACTCTAAAAGTGAACATTGAGCCCCCTGCCACATCCAGACACCGTCGCGATATGACTGAAAGATTGTTGAAAGCGACGTTAAGCCCAAATCAAACAAAAAAAAAAAAAAAAAAAGATTACAATGCGAGGTTCAAACTGACACTGCACCTAAACAGTAATTCTAGAAAGTTTTAGGAGTCTTCCTGCAACTGCCACAGATTATCTCATCACGAAAACAAGCCTATATAATTTTTACCCCCTTAAACCCCACTTTTATATAGTAAAACTGAGATTTACAGGGGTATACATTATTTTTCTTATTTCTGCTCAAAACATAGATTGTGGGTACTCGTTAGAACCGCCTGCGAGGCGGTTGCGGTTCTAACGAGTATCCACAATCTATGTTTTGAGCAGAAATATGAAAAAATATCAAATTTTTTTTATCTGAAAATTTTCATTTTTTGGTGGTAAAATTTTCAGTATATTTGAATAGGCATGTTTTCGTTATGCGAAACGCTTTGGAACTCAATGAAGACTAATAAGCGAGATTCAAACTTACTTGACTCAAAATAAGTCAATGCCGGAACGTCTGTGAGTCTTATTAGAAATGTTCCAGACCGTTGCACGCTTTGGAACCAGGATGGGATTCTGGATAACCTTGGTAGAGCTTTCGCCATTTCGTACAAAGACGACAACTTTGTGACTTCCTGTTTGCTTTTCTGCACACCAAGCCCTTCTGAAAAGGAAGTCTGCTCTAGAGTAGACCGCCTTTCCAGAGGGGAGGAAAATACTTTTTTTTAAAAGTTACCTCCCTTGAAAATGTAAAGATTCCCCTTAAATGCGCGGCTCAAATATACTGGAAACCAAACATGGTAATTGCCGAAAGAATACCGGAGTTTCTGAAAGCGCCGCTGGAAATGACGGTATACAATATGGCCGATAGGAAAAAAACGCAATTCCACATGGCAGACCAGTAATGACGGCAAAAGGGCAAAACCCCCTCTTGGACGATATTACCAGACTCCAACCGTTTTAATCCCATTACAAAAACACACCTGTTCAAATGTATAGAAAATTTCACCTCCTAAAACAGAAAATTGTCAGATAAAAAACTCTGATATTTTTCATATTTCTGCTCAAAACATAGATTGTGGGTACTCGTTAGAACCGCCTCGGCTAACGAGTACCCACAATCTATGTTTTTGAGCAGAAATAAGAAAAATAATATTTGCCCCTGTAAACCCCAGTTTTACTATATAAAAGTGGGGTTTAAGGGGGTCAAAATTATATAGGCGTGTTTTCGTTATGAACCGGGGCCACTAACAAAGCTCGAATGAATTGGAAACGTCAGCCTTGTGTCAGCTGAAAACCTGTGAGCATACCTCACTTGTGAAGCAAAACTAATCATATTTAAATGCAACATTACGAAAACACACCTATAAAAATATACTGAAAATTTTACCACCAAAAATGAAAATCTTCAGTTCAAAAATCCTGATATTTTTTTCATATTTTTGCTCAAAACATAGATTGTGGGTACTCGTTAGAACCGCCTCGGGGAGGCGGTTCTAACGAGTACCCACAATCTATGTTTTAAGCAGAAATAAGAAAAATAATGTATACCCCTGTGAACCCCAGTTTTACTGCATAAAAGTGGGGTTTAAGGGGGTCAAAATTATATAGGCATGTTTTCGTGATGAAGAGTGCAGGCCAAGACTACTGTGCTTTGTACATCACATAGAAAAAATTTTGTTTTGGTTCTTTTGTACTTGGCTGTCTTTTCTAAAACTGCAAGAATATACGAGTATTTGCGAGAGACAATTTCCAATCAGAAAATATTTGTAGTTTCTGATAAATTATTTAACTTAAAATAAATTTTGTTGCCAAAAAAAAATATTTTGACCAATGTTCTCTAAAGGGAACTAACTTTTCGAGAAAAAAAATATAATAAAGTATGTGTTGCCTTTCTCCACGGAGTTTTAATTATTGCCATAATATTTCGAAAATTTTAGAAATTTGAACAAGTGTGCTAATTGAAAATTTGACTCCAATCTTTTTGCCCTATCAAAGAACGACTTGCACTTTGAGCGTATTTTGGCCCACTATGAATCTTGATGAACGTAATATGCAAGAGAGCTCTGTATATCTGCATTTTAGGCTAATTAAGCATTTGGTTTTCTGTTTGTTTTTAGCACTGGATGTCATATATACCCATAAAATGATGAAACACACAAGAACTACAATGTTAGTCAGCTGTAGTCGCACCTGGTTTCGCACAAAGGATACACTGACATGGTTACATGTTTCGGTTTTGTAAAAGTGTTCCTCAGGGTTCAATATTTGGTTCCATTTATATCCTAGACCTTGATGTCATGTTTTATCACTCCTAACCATCACGGAAACATACCTATATAATTTTGACCCCCTTAAACCCCACTTTTATATAGTAAAACTATGGTTTACAGGGGTATACATTATTTTTCTTATTTCTGCTCAAAAACATAGATTGTTGGTACTCGTTAGAACCGCCTCGCCGAGGCGGTTCTAACGAGTACCCACAATCTATGTTTTGAGCAGAAATATGAAAAATATCAGCGTTTTTATCTGAAAATTTTCAATTTTTTGGAGGTGAAATTTTCTATATATTTGAATAGGCGTGTTTACGTAATGTATAAGCTGATTCAAATTTATGTATGACATCTTGTATAGCCAGTCTCTAATAGTTGGTCTCTGACATCAAGATATCTCCAAGATTAGTTGCTGCTATCAAAGAGGTGAGGCAAGCAGTAAGTAGTAGATGGCCCTTAGTTCATTAAGTAAATTAATAATTATAATTGATTGATGAAAATAATATTGATATCCGACTAGTAGCTAGTCTAGGTTCCAATTTGTTAAGCTAATGGGTTGGATTGGTTGGTTGTTCTTTAACGGCCCAGTGAACAGCTATTGTCAGGTTGGGCCGGGCATTTACCTACACTGATCCTGGGCAGGCGTATCCCTCTAAGCAGATTATTAGTACTTAATGAGCTCTCCCGCTGTAACTCACGCAGCTGTTGATTTAACGACCGTCCTCCATCAATCGTCCATCTCAAACCGTTCCCCCAAAGAATTACGAAGGGAGGAGAGGATAGATGAGAACTAAAAAGCAGCTTTCCTACCCCGCACCTGCTAATGGTTCCAGTCTCCAGTGACTAACTGTTTTTTGTCTTATAATCTGTTTAATAATCCACTAAAATAAAACCAAAATAATATCATAACTATAAAAGCTGGTCACTGGTGACCAGCCTTTAAAGTTATGCTTTTTTTTCTTATTTTAGTGGGTTATCAAACAGGATTATGAGAAAAATATTTAGTCACTGGAGACTGGAGCCAGTCTAACCTGCTACAAGCAAAACAGGCTCTTGCCGGCTATGATCCCAAGTTGTTGGAAGCCAGGAAACTGTAAGTTACCAAGCACCATCGCCCGACCCAGCCTCCCAAGTTAAGCTTATAAATCAAGTTAATGATAAAAAGTTCAAATAGGATAGTCAGTCATATTAGAATTAGCAATACATCACGAAAACACACCTATATAATTTTGACCCCCTGAAACCCCACTTTTATATAGTAAAACTGGGGTTTACAGGGGTATACATTATTTTTCTTATTTCTGCTCAAAACATAGATTGTGGGTACTCGTTAGAACCGCCTCAACGAGGCGGTTCTAACGAGTACCTACAATCTATGTTTAGAGCAGAAATATGATATATATCAGAGTTTTTGTCTGAAAATTTTCAGGTTTTAGGAGGTGAAATTTTCTATATATTTGAATAGGCGTGTTTTCGTAATGAAGCGTAATGCGTTGTGTTCCCGAATTCTCAGAATAATCCAGAAAAAATCAGTGCGACCAATACAAACGCACGGACAGTCGAGAAAGATAAATACATCGAAAAAAATGTCTGTTCCAACTACGTTTGACCATACTTGCGAAATAAGCAATCAATTGTACTCAGGTGAATCCGTTATTGTCATCTTTCAAGAAAGATGGCACAGTATAATGGATAGCTTTTAAGATCTGTACTTCAACACCGCCTGCACATTAGGTCAAAAAACTTATACGAATGGGTTCTTTGTCGTTTCTGTCCTGAGTCCATTATTTGGTTGAGCTTTTTGCCCAAATTTTAAACCGCAAATATGATTCGTTTATGGAGGCATAGGACGAGACGGTGAGATGTATGGACTTGGTAAGGTGGTGTCTGCAAATGGTTTGCAGCTGGGAAATATTATCGCACAATAAAAGGTCACCTTGCTGCAGTTTATTTTAAGCACATAACAACGTATTGCTTGCAGCAGGGTAATATTAGTATTTGATAAACTATTACCTTGCTGCAGTTTATGATTAGCAAACAACAACGAATGGCTTGCAGCGAGAAAATATGAGTACACGATAAAATATTATCTTGCTGTAGTTTATGATTTAGCATACAACAACGTACAGTAAAACCTGTGTAAGACAGCCACCTTTGAAATTGACCTTAGTGGTTGATGTGGAAAGGTGGTTGTCTTATAAAGGTACATGTCATGTAATTTTGCTAGCAAAATTACATGACATGTACCTTTAAAAGACAGACACCTTTTACCACATCGACCACTATTTAAAGTCAATCTCGAAGGTGGCTCTCTTACACAGGTTTTACTGTATGGCTTTATGGCTTGCAACAGGGACATACAAGCATATGATAAAAGCCTGCCTTGCTACAGCATTTGATTAGCATACAACAACGTATAACTTGCGGCAGGGAGATATTGGCGCTAGATAAAACAATGTTTGGCTACCAGAAGGGTAATATAAGTACACGATAAAAGATTGCCTGATAAACATACAACGACCTACGGCTTGCAGCAGGGACACAGAAGCATACAATAAAATATTATCGTTCTGCAGTACATAATTAGCAAAAAAAAAAAAAAAAAAAACACACACAAAAAAATATGGCTTGCAGCTGGGAAAAATTAGTGAACGATGAAAGGTTACTGTGCTGCAGTACATTACATGGTTAGCAAACAGCAACCTATAGCTTGCTACAGTGAAATATTAGCGCACGATAAAAGATTCCCTTGCAATGGTGTATGCAAAGCATACATCACGAAAACATGCCTATATAATTTTAACCCCCTTAAACCCCACTTTTATATAGTAAAACTGGGGTTTACAGGGGTATGCATTATTTTCTCATTTCTGCTCGAAAACATAGATTGTGGGTACTCGTTAGAACCGCCTCGTCAAGGCGGTTCTAACGAGTACCCACAATCTATGTTTTGAGAAGGAATATGAAAAAAATATCAGAGTTTTCTTTTTTTCTGAAAATTTTCAGTTACTGGAGGTGAAATTTTCTTTATATTTGAATAGGCGTGTTTTCGTAATGCAACAACGTGTGGCTTGCAGCAGGGACATACATGTAGTCGATAAAAGATGACCATGCTGCAGTGCGCGATTAGCAAACATGCCTATATAAGTTTGACCCCCTTAAACCCAACTTTCATATAGTATAACTGGGGTTTACAGGGGTATACATTGTTTTTCTTATTTTTGCGGCGAGGTGGTTCTAACGAGTACCCACAATCTATGTTTTGAGCAGAACTATGAAAAATATCAGAGTTTTTTTTATCTGAAATTTTTCAGTTCTTGGAATTGAAATTTACTATATATTTGAATATGCGTGTTTTTGTAATGACAAACGTTTGCAAATTTACTTCTTCTGATTAAAGCGTCTTGCAGAGAACGAATTTCTGGAGGATGTCGAAAACACAGCAGATTCTTTTTTAATCGTTTTAGTATTTAGAAAACTGAAATGCAAAAAACCACCAGTGCCAGCATGTAATTTTGGTTTGAGTTAACAGTAGTTTCAGATAAAAGGAGCTGAAATGTAAGTATACATAGCAAACTAGAAACGCTGCTTTTAAATTTAGTTTGAGTTATCAGGGTTTCAGATAAAGATAGTCAACTGTACTAGGATAATTGTACCGTAAAACCTGTGTAAGAGAGCCACCATCGAGACTGACTTTAAATAGTGGTAGATGTGGAAAAAGTTGTCTGTCTTATAAAGGTACATGTCATGTAATTTTGCTAGCAAAATTACATGACATGTACCTTTATAAGACAACCACCTTTCCTCATCAACCACTAAGGTCATTTTCAAAGGCGGCTGTCTTACACAGGTTTTACTGTATTCCATGCGTTGATTAGGCAAAATTTATAACTACCGTATAGATTCTAAATATTTGGACACCTTATTTCCTTACCATACTTGTCCTAAAAATTGAACCTTTGACCAACTACTGTTCGCTGTCTTGGGTTTCCCACTGAATAGCTAGGGTTTTATGGTATTTCATTTTTTTACCTAAAATTAACGTGACAAATTACAGAGCATAATCGTATTTTTTTTTTTTTTTTTTTTTCATTTTTTTTTTCTCATTTTTTCCGAAAAGCATATGTTGTAGATACTTCCATAAAAAAAACCCCCAAAAAAACCCAAAAACAAACAAAAAAAAAACAACAAAAACAAAAACAAAACAAAACATATGTTGTGTGTACTCATTAGAAGCGCCTCTCAGAGGCGCTTCTAATGAGTACACACAACATATTTATATCTTTGTGGGGAAATTAATTCATCTATGCCATTGACATTGGCAACCAGGATTTTAAGGAGACGAGATACACCTAGTGGATGACTTACCATTTCCGTCAAGGGAGACAATTTCTTTTACTTCTAGCAATCTTTTACAGCATTAATCTGCCTAAATTAGCTTAACCCGTTTAAGTCTAGCGTCCCGTAAAAGGGATATAGCAAACAGTGTAGACCCAGATCAGACGCCGCAGAACGCGGCGTCTGATCAGGGTCTACATTGTTTGCATTAAGTTCAGAAAGTCCTACAAAACATGATAATAATGAAAACTAACCAGACGTCCCTTATACAGGAAATGGACCTGTCCAAAGAGTTAGGATAGAAGAGTCCACTCGGCATAAATGGGTTAATGACAAAATATTTTCCGCATTTCCCATATCATATGGTAAAAATTTCCTGTCTTACATAGCTCCATATAAGAGGGCTGTCCAATCATATAGTTTCTTATTTCTTTACAAAAAATAATTCATGCACATTCATTAGAAGCGTCTCTGCGAGACACTACTGATGACCAAGCGGGCCTATGATGTTTATACTATAACATTATTAAATGGATGTTTTCATATTGGCACTGTTACGGGTCCGAGAGCCGTCGTATTGGCCTGAGGATTGCTGTACTGGCCCGAGGTGAAGCCGAGGGCCAATACAGCCATCCGAAGGACAATATGACTTCCCGAGCACCTGTAACAGAGCCAATGTGCACACATCCATTTCACGACATTTTTATTAATCAACTTTTTTTCAGTCAATTAATCAAGATGAGTTACCAAATAGGCCGAGAGGGCAACAAGCTTCTAATATGAAAAATTCAATTTAACCGTTATTTTTTTTTATTTATTTATTTATTTATTTTTTTTTTTTTAATGCCTCGTCCAGGTAAGAACTGAAATTAGCGCGATTTTTTGTGTTTAGATTTCATCTCATCGACTGGTTAATACCGTTAAATATTGGCCCGGTTAATATCATAAAATACTGGCCCGCCAGAACCCCTCGGTTTTTATCCCCTAATTCCTTGTAACTGTCAGTGTTAGTCCTCGTATAAATCCCGGGCTATAAGCGTATAGAAATCATGCCAAACATTGCATCACTTGGTTTGATGCAGGCTGTTTGGCACATATTATAACAATAACTACTGATTAGTAAAATGCCGCATTAACATCGATAAAACGTCATGGCGTTTATACAACTTCGCATTAACGTCGATATAACGTCATGGCGTTTATATAACGTCGCATTAACGCCGGTGTAACGTCATGACGTTAATGCGACGTCGCAGAAACGTCATGTGCCCGCTGGGTTAGTACTCAAAACAATTTGTAGAGAAATTATGATAATGTCAATATTTTTGGTTGAAAAAAAATGCCTTATCTACAGATCTGGATAAATATTACCCAGCAGGCACACAACGTTGAAACAACGTCGAATCAACGTTGATTCAACGCCAAGACGTTGAATCAACTTGGAATCGACGTTACTTTAAATTTGCGTGCCCGCTGGGTAGATTTTACATAAGTGTGTTAACGTAATGAGGTCGATTTGGTCAATCGTTTTCTTAAAATATGGCATAACACCCCTTTTCCTGTGCTACAGATCACTACGAAGGAGCTCTCAGATGATAGCAAATCATAGCTAAATGCATTACGAGAACAAGCCTATTCAAATATACTGAAATTTTTAACCACCAAAAAAATGAAAGTTTTCAGATGAAAAATTCTAAAAATTTTCATATTTCTGCTCAAAACATAGATTGTGGGTACTCGTTAGAACCGCCTCGACGAGGCGGTTCTAACGAGTACCCACAATCTATGTTTTGAGCAGAAAAAAGAAAAATAATGTATACCCCTGTAAACTCAATTTTACTATATAAAAGTGGGGTTTAAGGGGGTCAAAATTATATAGGTATGTTTTCGTAATGGTTATCATTTTCAGCATAAAATGCGATAAAGTATGTGTATTATAAGTAAAGGGTTACATTTTCATAACATTCGAATTGACAAAATAATTCTTGCCGTTCAACCAATCAAACTCTTCAGATTTTCACTTCAACCAATCAAATTCGTCAGATTTTAAGTCCAACCAATAAAATTCTGCAGATGTTCATTCAAGCAATCGAATTCGTCAGGTTTTCGCTTCATCCAATCAAATTCGTCAGATTTTCAGTTTAACTTATCAAATTCTTCAGATGTTCAGTTGAAGCAATCGAATTCTTCAGGTTTTCACTTCTTCTTATGAAATTCTTCAGATTTTCAGTTTAACCAATGAAATTCTTCAGGTTTTCGGTTCAACCAATCAACTTCTCCAGATTTTCATTTGTCTTATTTTAGTTTCACCGCACAAGTAAAACTGGAATAACTGAATCTCAACGTGCGAAAGGTACCTTTAGACTTGTGCGCCGGTCGAAGACTCGGATCAGCCTTCGCATCCGCGCACTCCAATCAAAGCCTTCGTTGTTCGCTGTGTAGATAACTAAGGATCCAAACTTTCTTCCTGTGACCAGCGAATACTCTGATCAGCCTGCGCAGATGCGCAGGCTGATCTGAGTCTTCGCTGTGTGCACCTGTCTGAATATACATAAACTCACGTTGCGACTCAACTTGAACGATTTAAACACGTGAAAAATAAATGTGATTGCTTATATTGTAATTGTCATGTCATCGTGATAGACTTTCCTCGCAGCGATTTTAACGCTTTACTATATGTGGCTCAGAATAATCCGGATCACTTTAATAATAACTGAAAAAAAGGTTGCGATCCAATCAATCAAACTTGTCAGATTTGCATTCAATATAGGAAAGAATTTCATATTCGCGGATCTTGTCGACGTGTAAACGCCCGCGAGCTTCACTCCCATTTTGATTAAAGCCCGAATGTTAGGTTTGTGAATTAATCGCCGGCTTTTACACATTGATAAAACAACAATTAAAAAAAATCGTTTCTTATAATTCCAACTCGATCATGTTAACATTAAAAACGAGAGTAAAATGGCTAGTTTTAGAAATCTACGCAAAGAAAATAGTTTCAAGATTCCTGCGCGGTGAGTTCATCGAAATCGTAATGTCATTTTGAATTTGCTCTCGACAAATTAAATTATAATTCTTTTTTCGAGTTTTGATAATTATATCATATTATTGGTCACATTTTGCTTCTGCGAAAGAAAAAAAAAAAGTTACTTTTGCAAATGTATGGCCGAACAGCACAGAAAAAAGGAAATAAGTCACTGACTACATGAATCACAAACATCCGATGAATATACAATTATACTACATGCAGTTTTCATGTGAGGTTTTCGCGGACATCAGAGGAAGGTGCTCGTAAAAAAGTCTCGGATAAAAGTCACAGAAAAAAAAAGTCACAGGAAAAAAGTCACAGACATCTGCATTATTTATTTATTTATTTATCTATTTATTTGCACAAATGCCATTAAAGTAGGGGGTTTGTACAGTCAAACCCCTTTATCTCGAACTCGCTTGTTTCGAATTACCGCTTATCTCGAAGTGAAAATCTGGTTCCTGTTTTAACATGAAACTATGACAACAGGTAACAAAATAATGTGGAAAAGAGGAGAAATTGCTCCTAAGAAGCAATTTCTCCTCTTTTCCACATTATATATATATATATATATATATATATATATATATATATATATATATATATATATATATATATATATATATATATATATATATATATATAACTTCAGGAATCAAATTACATATTTATTTGTTAAATGTGGTTGTTCAATTTATTATTTTACTCACTCTCTCAACTCTGATATGTCGAGGTACGGATATCTCGAAATGTTTCAGTGAGTCCCTTGGAATTCGAGATAACGAGAGTCGACTGTATATTGCGTACTCTGTCATTAAAGATGGCCTATTGTCAATTTTTCTGACGTTTATACCTGAACTAGAGGTGTGAAATTAGCGGTGTCATTTAAAGATGGTGTCCTGTCAGATAGTTTGGTGTTCTTTTATTCGCAAATGAGCTTTATTTTCAAAATAAAAATTCTACACTGTTAAATCATTACCCCACATAACACCTATGGAAAAGAAGGCTTATATCAAATTCAAAATATTTTGTGTATCTTGTGACTATTTTTCCGTGACTTTGTTTCCTACCCCAAACCTGTGACTTTTTTCGTGACTTTTTCCTGTGATTTATTCCCTACATCCCAAAGGAAATCGGTTATATGAAATCCTACAGATAAGTGGCTTTAGATGGAATATATGACGTCAATATCAGCAGAAAAAGTCTTGGAGACCACGGTGTAAAAACCCAGTCTGAGTCTGATACCAGTAACATAAGTGGTTTGTCTTTTACCACGTGACTATATACGTGACTGAACACGTGACATACAAATCTTCAGCGAACAACACTGCCATATTAACTGAACTCGAGATAAATGTTTATGACATTGTTGAAATCTGACGGTATCAGGTTTTTAACTCTTGCATCCCTGCAAACGATTTGCAAACAGTGCAGATCCAGATGAGACGGCTCGTCACGAGCCGTCTCATCAGGATCTACACTGTCTGCCATTCTCGTATTGACTTTTGACTGAAACCCCTTTTGACTGAAACAACAATAGAGGTGTCCAAAATCAGAGATGGAAGAGTCCATTTCAGAAACTCAGGGGTGAAAGGGTGAAGGTTCTAACATCCCTGCGTAAAACAACATTCCTTGGAAGACATACAGTATCATCCGATGTAAGGTCAAGGTCAAATGCTGGTTCCGTGATGCACCAATATATGAAAAGGCTGGAATATATAAATCGTGACGGAATGATAATTGGACAGATAATAGCAATAATATATCTATATGCATCGTCACGCAAAATAGGACCTTAGCGCACACTGACACGGCGATGGCTCAGTTAAGTGTCCGTATCGCACTCCGCCTATGCGTTCAGGGGACCGGATATTTCTTTATCGGGGAAGACAACTCTGTCAAAATGTTTGCGTCCCTTCTGAAAAGACGTCTACTCTAAAAGGAAAGAATTTGCTCCCCAAGGGAGCAAATTCTTTCCTTTTAGATTAGACACCTTTTAAGAGGTTGCAAGCAGGAAAACAACACAAAGAAGTCACAAGCGTTGTCTCCCTTGTAAAAATGGTAGAAAAGCTACCATGTTTATCCAGCCCAGGGCATTGGACACACTCGGTAGTTTATACGCATTTTTAAAGGGATATAACGTTTGCTTTCCTGCATAGCAAGCCCGTTCTAAAAAGCGGTCTTTTCTAAAAGGATAGTCTGAAGTTGATTAGTTTGGATTTTAACGACCCAGTCAACACTATGAAGGTCATATCGAACCGGTCAGTTTATCTAAATACTTTTACTGGCCAGGCTTAGTCCCCTAACCGGTTAACCAGTACTGGTGCACATTATTTCGCCAGAAAAAGGGAAGTCGAAAACCATATTGACAGGGTTACCCCATCCCCAGAGAGTGTTACCGTTCCCCTTAAGGTCCCTTTGTACGTGAAAAGGGCTCATAGAATGTATTGGTCGCCAACACGTAATACAACCACACTGATTGTGAAGTACTGGCGTTAAAACAACGGCATATCAACGTCGATGTTGCATCGATGTTGATACGACGTTGTGTCAACATTGTGTGTCCACTGGGGAGTGCGTAGACATATTCCATTTTTCGAATACATTTGGAAAGGGATAAAATTCAACACAACGGAGCTGGATTTATACATCCCGGAGAAAACATCAAACCGAGGCTCTCTTCTTTGAAAACATAGAGTAATTTGTCTCATCTACAAAACTGTATATATCCTCTTTATCATTGCTGTCTTTTTGTATTCTTGACATTGGCAAGAGGTGGGTTATCTTCGACGGCGACCGAGTCACCTTGTATCGATGTTTGTTCTTTGAGCGTAAATTGTAACACGAACACGAACATACGGATAGTTGTTCGCTATATTCCGGATTTTCCTGTGCCTGGGACACGATATTCCCGTTCGCAGAACTTGTTATAACGTCGCCGTCCAATCGGACAGCAGTCTGAGCAGCGGCCGCAGCCTCAAGTTCATCTCTTCGTTCATCTTCGGTATTCATCGTTAAAAATCGTAGGACGAGTAAATTCATCGCAGCAGAAATAACCGTTAATCCGAATAGAATAAAAACTATACTAAATGTCACGTAATGAGGTTTCTGTTGCAAGTCATTATTTTTCTGTAACGCAACATAATCACCAAATCCAATTGTAGTCAAAGTTATAAAACAATAATAAAATGAATTTATGTAATTCCATTTTTCGTAGTGAGAAAAGGCAGCTGCACCGGCAGTTAGAACTAATAAACCCTGGCCCATGGTTATTATAATGACGTTGGTTTCACTCACTTCCTCGTTTTTCATTCTAAAACATTTCTTCAGTTGTTTCATGAGATAGGTTATGAGAGTGTTGAGTCGCTCTCCGACGCTTTGGAACATAATGATACAGAGGGGGATGCCAATTAAAGCATAAAACATGCAGAAAATCTTTCCGCTGTCTGTCTGTGGAGTACTGTGTCCGTAACCTGAAACAAAGAAAAAAAAACAAATGAGTAAAATAAAAAGGAAATGGTCGTGAAAAGAGCCACAACGTGAGAAAACGTACATACGATGTATGCGTCCAACGAAGATTTTAATCAGACTGCGCATCCCTACAGTCTGATCATAGTCTACGTTTTCCAAATGAAGAAACTTTGCATCCCTGGCTATCCAAAATGCATCCAGGGAAGATTCTTACCAGACTGCGCGAATGCGTAGGCTGATCTGAATCTTCCATCACGAAAACATGCCTATATAATTTTGACCCCCTTAAACCCCACTTTTATATAGTAAAACTGGGGTTTACAGGAGTATACATTAATTTTCTTATTTATGTTCAAAACATAGATTGTGGGTACTCGTTAGAACCGCCTCGCTGAGGCGGTTCTAACGAGTACCCACAATCTATATTTTGAGCAGAACTATGAAAAGTATCAGAATTTTTAATCTTAAAATTTTCATTTTTTGGTGGTGAAATTTTCAATCTATTTGAACAGGCATGTTTTCGTAATGGCTGTGCGCACATGTTCGAAGGTACGTTTTCTGACATTGCGGCGCAAAAATCGTTAGATATTTGGAGTCTTGACAGGAGATATGGCATCAAATCTGCGTTCTTTGCCTAAGAATTGTTTCAACCATCCCCCGAGGCTGCCCATACTACCCTGGCAGGGAATGACAGATTATATGTCTTGTCAAAAAAAAAAAAAAAAAATAAAACAAGAAAATAACATATCAAAGATGTAAGCTGATATGTTCTGTCAATAAGACGAATAATATATTATTTCTTGTCAACAAGCCAAATAACATATTACGAATTTTATATTATATGTTATGTTTATAGGCCAAATAACATAATACGATTGCCAAATTATATTTCCTGTCAATAAGCCAAACAATATATTACAGATGTAAGATTATAGGTCCTGTCAATAAGTCATAAAACATTTTACGAATGTCAGATTATATGCCTTGCCAATAAACCAAATAACATATTATGCATGTAAGCTTACATGTCGAGTCAATAACAAATAACGAATGTCAGATTATATGTCTTGCCAATAAGCCAAATAACATATTATGCATGTAAGCTTACATGTCGAGTCAATAACAAATAACGAATGGCAGATTATACATGTACGTCCTGTCAGTAAGCAAAATAGCATATAACAAATGTCAGATTATATGTCCTATTAATAAGCTAAATAACATATTGCGAATGTCAAATTATATGTGCTATCAATAAGCCAAATAACATAATACGAATGTCAGATTATATGTACTGCAAATAAGCCAAATAACATATTACGAATGTCAGATTATATGTACTGCAAATAAGCCAAATAACATATTACGGATGTCAGAATATATGTACTGTCAATAAGCCAAATGACATATTACGGATGTCAGAATATATGTACTGTCAATAAGCCAAATAACATATTACGGATGTCAGAATATATGTACTGTCAATAAGCCAAATAACATATTACGAACGTCCCATTACAGATCATGTTAATAAGCTTTATCAAATATGACGAATGTCAAATTATATGTACTATTAATAAGCCAAATAACATATTACATATATCAGATTATATGTCTTGCCAATAAATCAAATAACATATTACAAATATGTCCTGCCAATAAGCCAAATAACAAATTATGGATGTAAGCTTGTATGTCATTTCAATAACAAATAACGAATGTCAGATAAAATGTCCTGTCAATATGCAAAATAACTACGAATGTCAGATTATTTGTCTTGTCAGTCAACAAAACAACATATTACGGGTGTCAGATTGTATGTACTACCAAAGCCAATTAATATATTACGAATGTCAGATTACATGTCCTGTCTATAAGCCAAATCATCACGAAAACATACCTATATAATTTTGACCCCCTAAAACCCAATTTTATATAGTAAAACTGGGGTTTACGGGGGTATATATTAGTTTTATTTCTTCTGCTCAAAACATAGATTGTGGGTACTCGTTAGAACCGCCTCGACGAGGCGGTTCTAACAAGTACCCACAATCTATGTTTTGAGCAGAAATATGACTGAAAATATCAGAATTTTTTATCTGAAAATCTTCATTTTTTGGTGGTGAAATTTTCAGTATATTTGAATAGGCGTGTTTTCGTAATGAATATGTTATGAATGTCAGATTATATGTCATGTTAATAAGCCAAATTACATATTACAAATGTCATATTATATGTACTGTTAATAAGCCAAATAACATTTTACGAATGTCAGATTATATGTTCTGTTATTAAGTCAAATAAAATAATACAAATGTCAAATTGTATGCACTGTTAGTGCACTGTTGATAGGCCAAAGAGCGAATATTGATAAACTGTGCTGCATATGACAAAAATAGAATGTAATAGGTATTCACATTTCGTCGACTCCATTTTCGCCTATTTCCCTTATTTTTGTCATCTGCAGCACAGTTTAACAATATTCGCTGCTACTGGCATTACACAGGCACGCACGCACGCACGCACTGACCCACAACATAAGAAACTCTCGTCGGATATGCGCGCCCAACAAAGATAAACTAGCCAGCGCATCGGCGCAGTCTGGTCGGTGTTCGCTAGACGCTCTTTTTATACCCAGGGATCTATTCTTCTTCAGACAGATCAGACTGTGGCCATGCTTACGACGGTTACGACAACTTTCTCTTTTTTTTCTGGTATTTGTTTTTCATCTTAATAGATGAGTTGTCTATTGATGCTTAGCGAAAATATGCTTTCTGGGCATGCGCGGACAGTAGAGATCCTGATCAGACTGCACGGATACGCATGATCAGGGCTTTCGCTTTTCGCTGACAGAATCACTGGATACTATAGCATGTATCAATGGAGAGCAAAGGTCCGGGTCCATGCGCAGGATGACGTGAATCCGTACGTTTTGCGCATGTTTGCGCACTTTTCACTTGACACGGTCCAATTATTGTTAGCTATGGAAATGTTTTCGTCTGTAATCGTTTGAAACTGGAGATATTTATTGATGTTGTATCGTCTTTATTCCTAAACGAATATAGGCTTATGCATAAAAAGGGCCCTTATACCATATCCTGGCAAGAAAGGCGCAGATCAGACTGCGCATTGCGCAGTCTGATCTGCGCCTTCCTTCCCAGCTCTAAGAATCATGAATACTTCAGAATGTATTGACAGATAGAGCAGGTACTGATCAGCCAGCACGAATGCACAGCCGTTTCTTGGACTTGCAGTATAAATGCCCTTTGGTCGACATTGTTGATCGTAGCTGACTTAAAGTATACGTTATTTGACCTTACTACATGTACCGTACATACCCATATTAGCGCACATTCAAGCAATTTAGCATTCTTGAGATTACAGCCCGTGTACAGCCTATGCACTTGATTATTAAAAAAACAACACATGTTGTGGGTACTTATTTGAATTGTCTCGACAGGTCGACACAATCTAATTGAGTACCAACAACGTATGTTGAGCCAACAACATATGCTTTAACATGTGTAGCAGTTACCCAGCTAGCATTCTACGTAAATCTACATCGGGCCGTTATCGGCCCGTCAGCTACCCTGACGGGCCGATGACGGCCCGATGACGGCCCGATATAGATTTACGTAGAATGCTGACTGGGTAGGGATATGATACACTTCTACTGCCTTGCACCAGAAGCCGGCTTTTATAGCGACGTGGTAGAGTGCTGGACTTTGAATCCGGCGGACCGGGTTCGCTCCCCGGTCGGGGAAAATGTGATATGGATTTTTTTCTCCTTCCCTATTACATTTGGTGGCCAGTGTGGGGGTGGCAGCCTTGGAGCCTGATGGGCAAAGCAAGTGCTGGGTTGTCACTCGGAGCTTGCGGACCGGACCGGACCGGTCCGGCGAACCGGGTTCGCTCCCCGGTCGGGGAAAATGTGATATGGATTTTTTTTCTCCTTTCCTATTACACATGTATAAGGAAAACAAGAAGAAAATATTCCATATGCAACATTAGATACACCGACGGACTCCTGGAATTTATTGAAGCGTAAAATTTCTCATTGAACAAATTAAATTTCGTGAAATGTATATAAAGATGAGTATGAATTATAAGTTATGTCAATAAAAATCTTAAAAGTTGCCTTTGGAAACGAAGAACACATAAAGAAGGAAAATCGGAGACTCGGTTTTATTAAGTCTCTTCATATGAAACTGTAAGTCTCCTCTTGTTGTACACGGCATGCCCTGACTTAGCAAACAGTGTAGATCCAGATCATTTGGCTTCTGAAGAAGCCAACTGATCTGGATCTGCACTGTTTGTCATTAAATATGTGAATTTTTATCAAAAACCTGGATCAAGTAATCTGACTGGCTGGAAATTAGAAGTGAGCGTGGCATTTTAATTTATTCCGCATGACAAGGGTTAAGTCTCCTCATATGCAACAATGAGGTTTGCGAGACTGCAAACGGCCTCTAGTATCACCTTAAGCGTTATTCGATTTTCAAACAACCAGAATAATCCCAAAGGGGGGAAAAAAGAGGAATTTGAATTTTAAGTTATATTAAGACTAACTGTCTGGTAAAATAAAATTAAGCTGAAAGATGAGACCCTAAATTATGTACATTATAACATTGGCGCCAGATGAGCCCAAGCATTCGCGCAGTCTGATCAGAATCTTCACTGGGCGCATTTTGGCTGCACATTTTCTTCGTGCGGACAACGAAGATTGATCAGACCGTGCGCATGCGCAAGCTTGTTTGGGTCTTCGTGTGGAGCATATATCAGAAGGTACGTTTTCTCACATTGTGCTTCGAATGACAGCATTTTGTATGTTTTGTACTGATATAAATCCAGTTTCTACACAGATGCAATATTTCAAATAACCGAGGAAAAAAATCACCAATAAACGAGAGAATTATGCACTGATATAGCTCCAAGATTTTCCTAGCTGCATTTAAAGACTGGAAAGCACTTCCAGCTTCCATAGTGCCCTCAGCTGAAACGTCTGAGGACAATATTTCAAGAAGATTTGTGCCTTTATAAATCAGACTAAAATTAGCCCCAATTTGTTGACAACAATAAGGAAAAAAATCCACTATTATATAAGCCGCGTCAAGCGAGAAAGTGTCTTCGAGCAGGCGCAAAAAGGCGGAGTTACATCATCCTGCGCATGCGCAAAGTATCATCCGGGCCTTTGTTCTTCATTCATGTATTCTGTAGTTTCCAGTGAGTTTATTAGCGGACAGTGATCTGGGCCTTCGCTATCCGCATATGTCGAAAGACACGTTTTCACGTTGGGCCTGCCTTAAAGTGGGTTGGTCTTAATACTGAATATAGAATAATAAGAAAGAAGACATTTGGGATTCGCAAAGGATGCCCTTCAGCGGTATAATTTCGAGAGGTCTAATAGCGGCATTTTAATGTACACTTTAACCGCTTTATAACGCGGTTCGTATAACACGGTTTTGGATACAACACGGTTTAAAGATGGATCCCAAAAATGTATAGATTATATAGAAAAATGACCATCAATGGTCATTTTTCTATATAATCTATACATTTTTTATGGTCATTTTTCTATATAATCTATACATTTTTGTTTTGATATAACACGGTTGTATAACTAACACGGTTTATGCATTGGACCCCAACACTAGTGTTATAAAGAGGTTGTGGTGTAATTTGATAGTTTGACAGCAGTACCGGACAGAGAGTACTGCTTATCAAAGCATCACAAAATGAGCAACACATGAATGTCTTGCAAAGCTGTTATTTGTTTCACTTTCCTTTGATAAGAAAATAGTGCTAGCGCACGATAAAACCTACAATAAGACTCGTGCGACCAGCGAAGACTCAGATCAGCCTGCGCGTCCGCGCAGCCTGATCAGAGTCTTCGATCTTCGCATGTGCATTCTACAGTCTCCAGGCTATCCAAAAACGGATAAACGAGAACCCTTGTCATACTGGGTGGTTGTACAGACTGATCTGAGTCTCTGCTGGTCACACAGGTATTATTGTAAGTTTTGTCGTGCGCTGGATCACATGGCAAATGGACCCGGACACAGCATTTCCTACAAGATGGCATGTGCGTCTAGTAAATACTTATATCAGCATACTCGCAGGGTGATCAGACTTGGCTGTCGGCCAGAAGACGCTTCCATTCCTTTGCTACCCAGAGTGTCATCCCAAGACTCTGATCAAAATCAGAAGACGGCGTCGGGTCAGGCTCTACACTGTTTGCATTGAATAGGTTTATATATATAAATATAAATTATTCAATGCAAACAGTATATATATATATATATATATATATATATATATATATATATATATATATATATATATATATATATATATATATATATATATATATATATATATATATATATATATATATAACATGACTTAAAGAAACGGAGAAACGGATAACCTAACCAGACACTCCTTCTACTGTATGCACATGTGAAGTTGTGGCAAAATGCTTTGCAACCAATCATTACAAAATTTTGCAAATTATGTCTTCTTTACCAAGACATACAGATGCAATAAAAAAAAATCAATCAATCTGACTTTCTATAAGATGTCAAAAACAGATTCGGGTTAAGACGGTATCAATCCTTTTTACCACGAAAACATGCCTATATAAAGTTGACCCCCCTTAAATGCCACTTTTATATAGTAAAACTGGGATTTACAGGGGTATACATTATTTTTCTTATTTCTGCTCAAATTCATAGATTGTGGGTACTCCTTAGAACCGCCTCTGCGAGGCGATTCTAACGAGTACCTAAAATCTGTTTTCAGCAGAAATATGAAAAATATCAGAATTTTTATCTAAAAAATTTCATTTTTTTGGTGGTAAAATTTTCAGTATCATTGAATAGGCTTGTTTTCGAAACGTAGCGAAGATCATTGCTCTTTGATAAGGTGCTTTTTTTTCAATCCAAACGTATTGATATCTTTCTTATTTCTCCACGAAAACATATGTTGTGGTACTCATTAGAAGCGCCTCACCGAGGCGCTTCTAATGAGTACCCACAACGTATGCTTTCGAGAAGAAATAAGAAAAAAATATTTATCTGC
Organism: Anodontia alba; assembly: GCA_964016985.1. Taxonomy (NCBI): domain Eukaryota; kingdom Metazoa; phylum Mollusca; class Bivalvia; order Lucinida; family Lucinidae; genus Anodontia; species Anodontia alba. The sequence goes on along the minus strand of OZ024835.1, from coordinate 65,345,260 downwards.
TGCCCACTTTTAGCTAGACCTTTGGAAGATGAAATGTCGTTTCGTTGTTACCAGAAGCTAATTGTGTTACTTGATTTGGAAATAACAGATATTTTGATGGCCTATGTCTAGTACAAGCAGTTAAGATTACATCAAACTAATATAAAATGGATGGGGAATGGATAAAATGTCTGTGGACCATGATTAAAGCTGGCGTGCATTTTATTAAGCCGTTTTATTAATGCTTGGCGTTCTGAGTAATAATTTCAGAAGACAAAATTTTGAAAACGTTTTGTCATTTTTTTCCAGGAAATAGGTTTTGACATTCCATGCATATTGTCTTCTTAAGAGACAATTTGCATGAAATGTCAAAGCCTATTTTCTGGGAAAAACAAGAAACATACTTCAAAATGTCGTCTGCCGATTTTTTTCTTATATTTTTCCCAAGAAAATAGGCTTTGAACTTTCATGCAAATTGTCTCTGAGGAGACAATCTGCATGAAATGTCAAAACCCATTTTCTGTGAAATAATTAAAAAAAAAAAGTATTTCAAAACGTCTGCTGAAATTTTTATCCAGCATGCTAAGCGTTAATACAAATGACGTAATATACTGCAATATTGGAATCAGACAAGTACAATAGATTAAAAACCCTGGCAGGTTCACAGTTAGCGTAATGCACTTGTGTTGTGACACGAGAAAAAAGGCCTTGGGAGCAATGTGAACAGTAAAACTCCAGATCGATCAGCGAGCCATACAACCTGATCAGAAACGTTGCTAAGTGACGTTATATTCTACCGTTATCGATGATTCTGTTAGCGAACAGCGAGGGGGACATCAGACTGCGCATAAGCGCAATCTGATCTCCCCTCGCTGTTCGCATATGCGCCGATGACATTTTTACATGGGTTTAAGAACACAATTCAATTCGTTATTACTACAAGAAAGCTAAACAGCTTGAAATAAATGCCAGATTTAATCACGAAATTTGGGGAAAATGCGAAGAGAATTAGGCGTCATTTTAGACACGTCACGCGGAAAGAGGGCCTTAAAGTCCTAGCGAGCAGCGAAGCCTCTGATCAGACTGCAATCCACACAGTCCGATCAGAGACTTCGGTTGTTAACAGTAAGTGCTACATACTCAATATCCGTAAACTGTCGAAATGAACACTGACCGGAAGTCAGGCTGCGCAGGCGCACGGTTGATATGGGCCTTCGTTATGCGTAGCAGTAACGCTAAGCATGCAGGCTTAAACTTTCAACAAAGGACATTTTGAAATACGTTCTCTTATATTTCCCAGAATTGATGGAAACAGGACTGACCTTTTATGCAGATTGTCTATATTATATTGGTCTCGTCGAGCGAAAACGTGTCTTCAAGCATGCTCAATATGCGCATATTCATCATTCTGCGCGTGCGCAAAACTTTGCTTCCGTAGTATTCAGTGATTCTGTTCGCGGACAGTCAAGGCATTGATCAGACTGCGCAAATGCGCAGTCTGATCTGAGCCTTCACTGTCCGCATGTGCCCGAAGACATGTTTTCGCGGCCCATTTATCAAATCTACGTATTTTTGTCAAAAAGGCGAATGATATTACGACTGTCGTGTACGAGTGTCAATCATACTACAGGTCAAGGTCATTTTCTTCGTATAATTGCCGATTTATATTTTTAGTCCGGTATCAGGGCAGCTGATCATATGCAGGCTGATCTGGGCCTTCGCTGTCTGCATACGCCCGATACATAGCGCTGCCAAGGGATCAAATCTATTTTTGGGTAGATTTTTTTACAGTCGAGCCACAGTATACGAACGCGAAATTTCCTTAAGGTAGTTGTACATGTCCACGTGATCACCTGACAATGCAATTAAACCGCGCGTTAGAGGAAAGCCAAGTAACGGTTATTTATAGCCGCGCTATTCTTGTCGCTGTGACGTCAGAGTGCATATCGGTAAAACCTGGACTGGGACACTGGCAAACAGTGCAGACCCAGCTCAGACGCCTCTGAAAGCTGGGTCTGAAATGTTTGCTTAAATTTCAGGAAGTTAAGGGTTAAATGAAACGGTTTCGAGTCCCCGTTCAGGACCATTTTCCCAGCATACACTCAGAGACAATCGACCCACCAGTGCTGTCAGTGCTTTGATTCGGAAAAGGCGACGAATAATCAGTTTATATTCCCGTTTTATTGACGGTTAGCGGGCGTTGCCATCTTGATTTCTACCAGCATCTGATTGGTCGATATTTTGTTCATGGATTTGGCTTCGGAAAAAGTCCGTACCGGTTCGATTTTTTTGGTCCTGAAATCGACTATTGCACTCGCAATTTGCTTATGGATGAAGGTTCCTTTTCTCATGAAGGAACGGAAATTATATTTGTATTCCTTCACATATGAAGGGTTCTTAATGAGGAAGGTTGGCTCTTGCACTTCACCCGACTGTAACCTGCATCGACAGTAATCGCTTAGCACTCTGAGAAAAATTTTCAGCAGACGACTTTTTTAAAATATATTTCTTATTTCCCCCAGAAAACAAGATTTGACATTTCATGCAAATTGTCTCCATTGGAGACAATTTGCAGGGAATATCAAATTCTGTTTTCTGGGAAATCATTACGAAAACAAAATGCGCCTATTCAAACAGAAAATTTCACCTCCAAAAACTGAAAATTTTCTGATAAAAAACTCTGATATTTTTTCATATTTCTGCTCAAAACGTAAACACTATCTATGTTTTTGAGCAAAAATAAGAAAAATAATGTATACCGATGTAAACTCCAGTTTTACTACATAAAAGTGGGGGTTAAGGGGGTCAAAATTATATAGACATGTTTTCGTGATGTAAGAAAATATTTCAAAATATCGTCTGTTTAAAAATTTACCCAGTGTGCTAATCGTTAATGCGCAGTGTAACAAGAGGGACGAGAGTGTGTTTCATCAGCCAAGGGCCAGATCGGACCACACATCCCCACGGTCTGATCAGAGCCTTCGTCCCAACCCTATCTGCAAAGGGATCTACGCTAAGAGGAAAGAAGCTCCTGTGGGAGTAAATAGAGGATATTCAAATGTTTGGAGTGAATATGACTTTTATTTCATCGAGTGAAGTGAAAAAATGTATTTTCATACATTTTTTTCATTTCACGAGATGAAATAAAAGTCATACATTGTATTCACGACAAACATTTAAATTTTCTTTTTATTATATACATCACTTTCGATAGGAGAGATGCAAATCTTGCATTTGCAAGGGGAAGTCTGACACGCAGTTTTGTCCCTAGGCGGTGACATATAAGAACCGCATAACATTAGTTAGAATGTAAGGAACATTTTGGTATCAAAATTATTTTGATTTGCCGAAACTTTTTGTTTTTTGTTTTCTCCAGCGTTTTACATGTTAAGCACTGAGCGTCGACGCCACGACGTTCATGTTTTGTTTGGTGACGTTAGTTATAACGTCAGAAACGCGCATTGGCGTGTAAACAATAAAATAAAAAGAAAATTTACTCTTTTTCAGTGAATACCATAAAAATTTTCATCTCGTGTAATGAAAACATTCAAATTTTCACTCGTGCATAATGACCATTAATGTAAATAAGAAAACAAGTAGTTCCAGATCTTATATTTTTCATTGCTCAGAGGAGTGAAAATATATAAGTTTTATATTTTCACTAGTGAAAATATAACTTTTTCGAAATATGCATTTTATTTCATTAATAATTCTCTATATTTAATTACTTTGTATATAATAAATTCTTTTCTTTTAACAATATCCCTTTCCCAGCTGTACTGCTGGATTTGCACCGCATGCGCAGGCTGATCTGAATCTTCGCTGGGCGCACAAGTCCAAAGGTACGTTTTCTGACGTTACGGCTCAAACGAGCGGTAATTGACAGTGGCATGGAAAAGCTCATGCGGAAAACCTTGTTATTTGTCGTAACATGATTTCACAGCAAACGATGACAATCGATCAACACTACGAAAATCAGATCGCCATCGATTTGTACGACAAAGCTGATCATCAAAAGAATATCGGATCATGTCCTCGACCTCCCTTTAGTTGTCCACACAGCCCGCAAGTACGGAAATAAACCACATTACATTACAGTAGATCCCCAACTGTTCTCCATATTATATAGTGAAAACCATTGCGAAAACACGCCTATTCAAATATATTGAAAATTTCACCAAGAAAAACTGAAAATTGTCAGAAAAAAATTCTGATATTTTTTATATTTCTGCTCACAACATAGATAGTGGGTACTCGTTAGAACCGCCTCGCCGAGGCTATTCTAACCAATACCCACAATCTATGTTTTTGAGCAGAAATAAGTAAAATAGAGTATAACCCTGTAAACCCCAGTTTTACTGTATAAAAGTGGGGTTTAAGGGGGTCAAAGGTATGTTTTCGTAATGAGAGGTATACATTCTTACGCGACTTTTAAGATTTCTAGGATCTTTTATTAAGCATAACTATGTCTTTATTTATTTATTTATAACAACGTTTTCAACTTCATCGTCACATTATACAGTGAAACCTCGTTACAACGACAGCATTTGTTCCCTCAAATGTTGTCATTAGAAATATGCCGTTGTAAAGAATCCTTTATGAGGTGTGTAAGAGAGGCTTTTGTACGTCTATTGAACGTTTGTTTTGAATTGTGGCTATTCTTACAAATATCCGAAACGTATGTTTCTTGAAGTATTTAATGAACTCTTGAACTAGACTGGCTCCAGTCTCCAGTGACAAAATATTACTTCTTATAAACCTGTTTGATAATACACTAAAATAAAACCAAAATAATATCATGACTATAAAGGCTGGTCACTAGTGTCCAGCATTTATAATCATGATATTATTTTGGTTTTATCTTAGTACACTATCAAACAGGATTATAAGAAAAAAACATATCTAGTCACTGGAGACGGGAGCCAGTCTAATCCGACTCAAGCTCCTCCTCTTGAGTCAGCTTATTATAAGAAATCAACTTACGCTAAGGTGTACGGCTCGCAAAAACATATGGACATGATTATACCCATTTACCAAATCTAACCATCGGTGAAAGGTCATTAAAGGACAACGGTTTTCAGTATTATCAAAAAAAGAATAAGCGGCTCTATATTCTATGGCGATTTTCACAAACTGATTACAGATGGATGGACGGACGGACATGATGATTACAGGTCACATATCGTAGTAAGTTATCCTTTCGGATGGCTTTACTGTGTGTCGTGCGGTCCTCAATAATTCTCTAAACAATTCCTTACATACACGATTCACAATATGTCCCCAGCTTTATCAGTATCCACAGGCAAGTAGCACGTGTGATGAGCTCTTGCCACAGGGTACTTCAATCGTAAACTGGGATGAGTGAGAAAAAAACCCTTAGTCTTTCAAAAAGACAAAGTAGAGAAGGAAAATAACTGGTGTCGTGTATGAGATCCCGTGCCACACTGCCACGTTGTGAATTGAAATACATAGGTGAAACGGGCCGAAAATTCAACATGGAATTGAATGAACATCAGAAAGATGCCAAACATGTATCCCAGGTCAAAACGTAATTTGAAACATGTGGCAGATCATATCGCTAAGGTTAACCATGTCATCGATTGGGAGGGGGCGATATCAGAGACTCAGACAAGTCAAAGAAGCCACCAGGATAAGTCGGTCTCCACACATTAAGAGCTGGGACCTGGGGGCATACAACATGACCAACATCTACAGGTCTGGGTTTACCACCAGGAACCAGCCTTGTTGTAAACAGTCCCAGTCCCGTGAAATCACAAGGTCGAGGTCACATCTGAGGATGGTTCTCAGTGAGTACCGAAATTGTCACAGTAAGGGATAATTCTTCTTGGGAAGATGACAGAAAAAAAAAAAGAAAAAAAAAAAGAAATTTTGGACTTGTCTGCTGGGCTTTATCATCAAAAGAGATTAGCTTTTACCAGTATCTGGACCAATTCAGCAAACGACAAACTGATGATATTTTTCTTATTTTTCCCAGAAAACAGGATTTGAAATTTCATGTAATTCGTGTCCACAATTTGCATGAAATGTCAAAACCTGTTTTCAAGGAAAAATAATAATAATAATAAAAAATACTTCAAATATGTCGTCTGCTGGAAATTGTACCCAGAGTGCTTAGCGTTAAGCAAGGAATTACGTAAAATGTGAACTCTTGTTACATGAGATGACGTTCAAGTAACAGGAAACGAATGGCGGATGAATATTTTATAAAAATTGGTCACACTATTATTTGGTTCATACAGGCAAAGGACCTGATTGGATTTGTAATTCAGATGAGATTCCTTGATTAATCAGTAGACTGGATGATATTTAATAATGTAACCGTATTTAGGGACAACGCACCTTATGAGTCGACAGAAAACGTACCTTTGGACAAATGCACCCAGCGAAGATTCCGATCAGCCTGCGCATTCGCGCAGTCTGATTGGAATCTTCACTGGGCGCATTTTGGACAGCCAAAGTTTCCCGATGCGGCGGATAATTAAGACTCTGATCAAACAGCGCGTATGCGGAGTGATTTTAGTCTTCGTTGGATGCACATATAAGAAGGTATGTTTTCTCACAACGAGGCTACTTTTATATGACGGGAAACCAGTAGGATCCAAATAGGAGCCGAGGAACAGCATTTCCTACAAGACTGCATGTGCGCCCAGCGAAGACGCAGATCAAGCTGCGCATCAGCGCAGGCTGATTAGAGTCTTCGCTGTCCGCCTGAAGACGCTTTGGATTCTTGACTATCCACAAAGCATCCAGCGAAGACAGATCAGACTGCGGGACGCGCAGGCTGATCTGGATCTTCGCTGAAAGTAGATGAAAGCTTGTAAGAAATGCTGTCTCCCGGATCAAATTTAATGATAACGTACATGTGATCCGCTGTACTTAGTGGTTACTGCCAACAGTTTTATTTGGATGGTTGGTTGGGAGTTTAACGACCCAGTCAACATTATTATGGTCATGTCGTGCCGGTCAGTTTACCTATCCACACTTTTTCCTGGACATGCTAAGTCCTTGAAGCGTTTAACCAGTACTAGTGAACATGTCTTCGCAAGAAAATTATAACTGCACTGTTTTGGTATGTTTCTTTCTCAATTCAATGATCATTTTTACATTGCATTATAGTAACGCATAGCTGTGTAAAACATTTAGAAGACGACACTGATTTGAATTACTATTTTCTTATTTTTCTCACAAAACAGACTTTGACATTTGATGCGAATTGTCTCCATGTCAAAGTGTAGTTTGGTTACAAAAAAAAGACTGATATGTCATGCAATATGTCTCCTGATAAGACAATTAGCATGAAATGTCAAAGTCTTTTTCTGGGGAAAAATAGAGACAACGCACATGAATGTCAAAACATAAGTGAAGGTGCCCAGGAAATGTCAGTGTCTACTTCCTGGAAAAAAAAAAACCTAATGAGGAAATATCAAAGTCTTTTTTTCTGGGAAAAAAATCAGAAAAAAATCACCAGTTTGTCGTCTACTGAATATGCCTATCGAGTGATAATGGTTAAATTGTTCATTGCTCTCCAGTGACGACAATGCTTTTTTATAATTTCATGAAACATTTCATCAATTTGTCGTATGCTGAAACTGCCCAGAGAGAGGAACAATCATCTTAAGCGTGTGTCAGTCGTCGATTTATATCACTAATTATGACAAATGAATAAATGAGCCTTCTGGTTTCCAGCTGTATTACATCAAATAGTAAAGAAACTGAAACCAGATGTCACAGTAATCGTCATGCTAAAACCGTATTTGACAACACGGACTTTGATGAAGATGATCATGATAATGATATGATGTTTTACATCCCTTCCAACATTATGTAAGTAATATCGAGATGATCGAAGGGTGATACTAACACGCTCTTAGCAATGAAACGCCGTTACTGCAGTAAAGACCTGAATTCCGTCCCCAGCGTGATTCTAACCCGGGACCTTGTGATACGAAGTCGGGAGGGCTAACCACTTGGTCATCTGTACGCTTCACACGGACACGGAAGGCCCAGGCCAAATTTGCGCATCGACACACATCAAGTCCTTCTCTGCTACACCTACAGAAAGCCTGAATACTGTTTTGTTTGTCCTGACAATTATGGCACCATAACTCCTTATCAAAAAATAAAATAAATACATAAATAAATAAAATAAATAAAATAATATAAATATATAAATAAATAAAATGATATAAATAAATAAATAAATAAACAAGCAAATTCCATGGGGAATTTATGTCCCCCGCCTTATATTTATTTGAGGTGTTAAAAATGGTAAAGTTAACCAGAGGACCATTGGTCCTGTATCAATTACCTAAGTATTGAAGCAGGAAACCAGTGATAAAAAATAATTTCAAGATTCTGAAAAAAACCACATGCATATCTTCAGACCATCCTTAAAGCACCTGTAAAGTTTCAAAGGATCGGCTTAAAACTGTGGTAGGAGTTACGGGGTCAAGGTACCTACTCCCTATACGCTTCTGTAGTATTAGAACTCAAAAAATGTCTAAGTTAAAAATGCAGAAAAAGTGGTAAAAAATTATTTCAGGATTCTAAAAAACCACATGCATATCTTCAGGCCATCCTAAAAGCCCTTGTAAAGTTTCAAAAGGATCGGACAAAAACTGTGGGAGGAGTTAAGGGGACAAGGTACCTGCACCCTATACACTTCTGCAATATTAGAACTCAAAAAATGTCTAAGTTAAAAATGCGGAAAAAGTAATAAAAAAATATTTCAGGATTCTGAAAAATCAACATGCATATTTTCAGGCCATCCTAAAAGCCCACATAAAGTTTCAAAAGGATCGGCCAAAAACTGTGGGAGGAGTTAAGGGGACAAGGTACCTACTCCCTATAGACTTCTGTAATATTAGAACTAAAAAAATGTCTAAGTTCAAAACGTGTAAAAAGTGATAAAAAATAATTTCAGGATTCTGGATAAACCACATGCATATTTTCAGACCATCCTTAAAGCACCTGTAAAGTTTCAAAAGGATCGGCCAAAAAACTGTGGGAGGAGTTAAGGGGACAAGGTACCTGCTCCCTATATACTCCTGTAGTATTAGAACTCAAAAAATGTCTAAGTTAAAAATGCGGAAAAAGTGATAAAAAATTATTTCAGGATTCTGAAAAAACCACATGCATATCTTCAGGCCATCTTAAAAGCCCATGTAAAGTTTCAAAAGGATCGATCAAAAACTGTGGGTGGAGTTAAGGGGACAAGGTACCTACTCCCTATACGCTTCTGTAATATTAGAATTAAAAAAATGTCTAAGTTCAAAACGTGTAAAAAGTAATAAAAAATAATTTCAGGATTCTGAAAAAACCACATGCACATCTTCAGACCATCTTTAAAACACCTGTAAAGTTTCAAAAGAATCGGCCAAAAACTGTAGGAGAAGTCAAGGGGACAAGGTACCTGCTCCCTATACACTTCTGTAGTATTAGAACTCAAAAAATGTCTAAGTTAAAAATGCGGAAGAAGTAATAAAAAATTATTTCAGGATTCTGAAAAAACCACATGCATATCTTCAGGCCATCCTAAAAGCCCATGTAAAGTTTCAAAAGGATCGGCCAAAAACTGTGGGAGGAGATAAGGGGACAAGGTACCTACTCCCTATACACTTCTGTAGTATTAGAACTAAAAAAATGTCTAAGTTAAAAATGCAAAAAAAGTGATAAAAAATTACTTCAGGATTCTGGAAAAACCACATGCATATCTTCAGGCCATCCTAAAAGCCCATGTAAAGTTTCAAAAGGATCGGCAAAAAACTGTGGGAGGAGTTAAGGGGACAAGGTACCTACTCCCTATAGACTTCTGTAATATTAGAACTCAAAAAATGTCTAAGTTAAAAATGCGGAAAAAGTAATAAAAAATTATTTCAGGATTCTGAAAAAACCACATGCATATCTTCAGACCATCCTTAATACATCTGTAAAGTTTCAAAAGGATCGGACAGAAACTGTGGGAGGAGTTAAGGGGACAAAGTACCTACTAAAAACTCGGAACCACGCACCACGCACCACGCGCCACGCACCACGCCCCACGGAAAACCAAAAACAGTGTCCATCCACTTTTCTTCGAAAAGGCGGGGGACAATAAATAAATAAATAAATAAATAAATAAATAAATAAATAAATAAATAAATAAATAAAACAAAATAAATAAAATGAATAAATAAATAAAAATCAATAAGTGAATCTATCCAAGAAATGCCACAATCACGAAGCACAGCCTTCCTAAGGCAGCAAAAAAAGGAGAGATGAGGAACAAAAAATGACAAAACAAAAGCTGCATATGAAACCAGGAAATACCATAGTCACAAAGCACGGTCTTTCCGAGGCACAAAAGGAATTCAGCTGAATTCCTTTTGTGCCTCGGAAAGACCGTGCTTTGTGACGCATAAACAAAACAAATAAAAGCACCACAAGCATAATACCCCGCCATAGGAATTATTTGTTTATGTATTAAAGTTATCGTTGCGAAAATGTCGGGAAAGAAAATGACGGAGGGACAGATAACAATCCTAAACTAGATCTTGATAATATCAATGGACAGGTAACAATCCTAAAGCAGATCTTGATAATATCAATGCATATAGCAAGTTTAGTTAAAAGGCCTTATTATTTACTCAAGTTATCATCCAGAAATGAAAATATGGACGTGTCTCGGGCAGATAACTGCGTAAAACTGCGTAAAAATTTGACGAAATTTGCCCATTAGCAATTCCAAACCTGATCTCCTTACTGTGAATACATATAGCAAGTTTAAATAAAAATCCCTTGTTATTTACTAAAGTTATCAATCGGAAACGAAAATATGGGCGTGTCTCGGGCAGATAACTCCGTAAACATTTTACGAAATTTGCCCATTAGCAATCCCAAACCAGATTTCCTTAATGTCAATGCATATAGCAAGTTTGATGAAAATCCCTTGTTATTTACTCAAGTTATAATCCGGAAACGAAAATATGGGCGTGTCTCGGGCAGATAACTCTGTAAAAAATTGACGAAATTTGCCCATTAGCAATCCCAAACAAGATCTCCTTACTGTCAATGCATATAGCAATTATGGTGAAAATCCCTTGTTAGTTACTCAAGTTACAGTCCGGGAACGAAAATATGGGCGTGTCTCGGGCAGATAACTCCGTCAAAAATTGACGAAATTTAGCCATTAGCAATCCCAAACCAGATCTCCACAATATCAATGCACATAGCAAGTTTGGTGAAAATCCATTGATGTTTACTCAAGTTATCATCCGGAAACGAAAATATGGGCGTGTCTCGGGCAGATAACTCCGTCAAAAATTGACGAAATTTGCCCATTAGCAATCCCAAACCAGATCTCCACAATATCAATGTACATACCAAGTTTGGTGAAAATCCATTGATGTTTACTTAAGTTATCATTCGAAAACGAAAAACGGACGGACAGACGGACGTACGACTGACGGACGGACGGACAGACGGACGGACTCACGGACGACCAACATGAAACCATAATACCCCGCCACTATTGTGTGGCGGGTATAAAAACTGAAATCCATGTTACAACCTGTTGATGCGTCTAAACTATAACTGGATGAATGGCAAACAGTGTAGACCTTGATCAGACACCGCATTTCGCGGCGTCTGATCTGGGTCTACACTGTTTGGCCAGGTATTTCTGTCCGAATACATGTTAAGTGTTTCATTTCGCAAAAAAAGCAAACTCTTTTGTTTATCCCGTTTATATTCTCCTATGCGTTAGCACCCACTGTTTGCGTGACGTTAATAATATTTCCGATTAATTTTGCTTAGACAAATATATATTATAGTTTCCTAGTCCATTACGTATATGCGATCATTTTGACTTGAACGGTTAATAAAGTGTCCAAAAATAGCCATCTCCTGATCTTTTTCGCCTCTGCGTCGTTAAATCATTGAAGACTGGAGACACTTAAACGGGTAAATGGCAAACGGTACAGACCCAGATCAGACGCCCCAGACTGCGGTGTCTGATCTGGGTCTCCACTGTTAGCAAATAGTTCAACCCTTTTTCTATTGGAATATCTGCATCATATTCCTCTCATACCTAAAATCGAAAAATGGACTCTTCCAATATATACCGTATGTAGTGTGGGGAAGTTTGGGTTTAAATTGTTGCCTGAGTGGTTGTTGACTATGTATGTTCATGTTCTAAATTACCCTGTTTTTCTAATATCTTACATCACTGCCTTACCCCACATGACAAATACGCTAGATGGCATTTTCATTACTGATGATGAGACATAAGTGACAGCGAACTCCCTGACTGGACTGCACTGGTCAGGGCTTTCTTGTCCTTTTACAGAATTAATGGATACTGCGTTAATTTAACACGTGTATTTCTTAGATACATGTATCTCTATAGATTGAGCAATACCTATATAATTTTGACTCCCTTTAACTCCACTTTTATATAGTAAAACTTGGGTTTACAGGGGTGTACATTATTTTTTCTTATTTCTGCCCAAAAACATAGACTGTGGGTTCTCGTTAAAACCGCCTCGCCGAGGCGGTTCTAACGAGTACCCACAATCTATATTTGGAGAAGAAATATGGAAAATATCAGAACTTTAATCTAAAAACTTTCAGTTTGTTGGTGGTGAAATTTTCAATATATTTGAATAGGCGTGTTTTCATAATGAACAATAAAAAAAAATGGTTGAAAAATTGCTCAATGACAGTTTTCTTATTTCTCAGCGAAAATGTATGCCTGCCAAAATACTGGAACCGATGACCTTTTACTTACTAAGCGGCCGTACTAAATATCACGTTACAGAGGATGCTACATGTAGTTTTATCTCCCTTGTCGAGCGCTCTTCAGCGGGAAATAAATAAACTACCTTACCTAATACGCCTTAGGCAAAAAGAAGAAGAAGAAGAAGAAGAAGAAGAAGAAGAAAAAAAAAATACTGAAAAACTGCCTAGAATGTGTAATGTTTGTTTGTTTGTTTGTGTTGAGGTTTTACGGCCCAGTCAACCCAATGGGGTCCCCGGTGTCATTATATGTTAAGGGAGTAAATGGCGTTACTTTCTACCCAGACTCGTCGACGTATAGCAAATGCCTTTGTAATTACAGACCAAACGTCTTCACTGGCCATTCTTAGTAAGTACTGTTCGCATTTGTGGGTAAGGCGCCCTTTTCGCATGGCGTGGTACAAATGTTTTTTCCCTAAGCGTCTACAATCAATACTTATGTGTTCTAGGCACTTATTTTTTTTCCCTTTTTTTCACCTAAAGTACTAAATAATTCCATGGTTCATTTTGTGCTCTTGTATATTTCATTAGGAAGTTAATCATTTTCAGATACATTTGTAGAACGCTTTAACTCTTAAAGCGCCAAGCAAAGTTTGCAGCAGACGACATTTTTTTTCTTTTAGTTTTCATAGAAAAAAAGTCTTGACATTTCATGTGAATCGTCTGCTTTGCAGACGATTCACATGAAATGTCAAGACTTATTTTCTATGAAAAATAATAATGATGATAATAATAATCAGAATGTCGTCTGCTGCAGATGTGACTGGCGTTTTAAGGGTTAAACGACAAACACGGCAACAAGTAACGCAACCAAGAGAACTCTATATATAGCCTAGCGCAAAATTAAATCTGAATTATTTATATGCGAGATATATTCAAAGAGAGAGTTTGATTGCATTCTATTTGGAGTTTTACTGCCCAGACAACACGGTTAAAGTCATGTCGAGCCAGTCGGTTAGCCTACCCGCACTTCCTTTAAGCAATCAGGGCCCAGTTGTTTACAGCATCGTTAGCTCAACGAGCTCGTTAATGACAAACTCGTTAACTGTTGTAGGTAGATACATTGATATTTTGCTGCAAAAATGTGAATAGCTATTGCAAAAGCCACTCACATTTTTTCAATAAAAAATATCAATATATTTGCCATATTTCAAGAAAGAAATTTTCACGTCACCTTACTTAACAACTTTGTTAAATTTTGAACAACTGGGCCAAGCTGTACGAAAATAAAAATAATTACTATATACTGTTTGTTGAGGTTTGTTTGTCCGTAATCTTAGGATAGATACGGTAAAATCACATTTTTTTTCCTTATTATTTACCCATTTGTACGGAGTGGACTCCTCCATGTGAAAGCTTTGGACAAGTTTATTTCAGATATAGGAGATATCTGATTATTTTTTATTATTGTCATGTTTTATAGAAATTCCAGTTTTTAACTCTTCACTGCCACAGACGATAAAAAAAGCTATTTCAAACAGCGTAGATCTAGTTGAGACGGCTCATAATCGTCTCATCAGGATCTACTCTGTTTAATGTTCAGTCTTTCAACTTTACATACAAATTGTTTCCACCCCATTACGAAAACGCGCCTATTCAAATATACTGAAAATTTTACTACTAAAAAAAATTAAAATTTTCAGATAAAAAAAAACTGATTTTTTTTCATATTTCTGCTCAAAACATATATTGTGGGTACTCGTTAGAACCGCCTCGACGAGGCGGTTCTAACGAGTATCCACTATCTATGTTTTGAGCAGAAATAAGCAAAATAATGTATACCCCGTAAAGTTTTACCATACAAAAATGGGGTTTAAGGGGGTCAAATTATATAGGCATGTTTTCTTTATGCGATAGTTTGTTAAAAAACAACAACGCTGACGACAGATGAGCTAAAGATCCCAAGGAAAATAAATAAAACCTTCACTATGGTGAAGTACGAAGAGACTTTTTACGGTCACAACGAACACCAACCTATCTTAGCTTGCCGAGCTTGCGAATGCTAGCTTCACGAAAGCATACATGTACCTATATAATTTTGACACCCTTAAACCCCATTTTCTATAGTAAAAGTGGGGTTTACAGTGGTATACATTATTTTTCTTATTTCTGCTCAAAAAATAGATTGTGGGTACTCGTTAGAACCGCCTCGCCGAGGCGGTTCTAACGAGTACCCACAATCTATGTTTTGAGCTGAAATATGAAAAATATCAGATTTTTTTTGTCTGAAAATTTTATGTTTTTGGAGGTAAAATTTTCTATGTATTTGAATGGGTATGTTTTCCTAATGAAATAAAACCTTCACTATGGTGAAGTACGCAGAGACTTTTTACGGTCACAAGGCCATTCACAGAACGAACAACACCCTGTCTGATCTTGCCGAGCTTGAGAATGCTAGCTTCACGAAAACATACATGTCCCTATATAATTTTGACCCCCTTAAACCCCATTTTGTATAGTAAAACAGGGGTTTACAGGGGTATACATTATTTTTCTTATTTCTGCTCAAAAACATAGATTGTGGGTACTCGTTAGAACCGCCTCGGCGAAGCGGTTCTAACGAGTACCCACAATCTATGTTTTGAGCAGAAATATGAAAAATATCAGCATTTTTATCTTAAAACTTTCAGTTTGTTGGTAGTAGAATTTTCAGTATATTAGAATGGGCGTATTTTCGTAATGACGGTCACACGGCCCTTCAAAGAATGAACAACACCCCGTCTGAGCTTGCCGAGCCTGAGAATGCCAGATTGTATCCATATTGAACACTTGAATGTTAACAAGTATTTATGGGAACACATGTAAAATGAGCCGAAACGACCGAAAACGTACCTTCTGATATATACGTCCAAAGAAGACTCAAATCAGCCTGCGCATCCGCGCAGTCTAATTAGAGTCTTTGCTCTCCACACGAAGAAACTTTGCATCCTTGGCTATCTAAAATACGCACAATGAAGATTCTGATAAGACTGAGCGAATGCGCAGGCTGATCTGAATCTTTGCTTGGTGCACATGTCCGATGGTACATTTCCCGACGTTGGGGATCATTAATGGGACTTACGACAATTAGACGTATTATCGTCGAAGTTATTGATGATTAGTGGCTCATTAAGGTGTTTTATGCAGCTGCCATTAATGTTTTGCATGCTGGGTAAAATATAGCAGGCAACATTCAGAGCACATTTGTCCTACATATATGTTTTTCCCAGAAAATGGCATTTGACATTTCATGCGAGATGATTCGCATGAAATGCCAATTACTATTTTGTGAAAACAGAGAATACAAGTACGAAAATAAATGTCTGCTGAAATGTTTTACCCAACATGCAATGCGCAATGTAATAGAAATTACAGGCAATTAGCATTTGCTATTAATACCATGCTCCGAAATTGCCACGCAACGCTAATGAGCCCGAAGAGTGGAAAAAAAAGGGTTCGGCGTTCACCGTGCGAAGTCAAAATCAGTCATTGTGGAAATATGGAAATGTACACCAAGATCAGCTGTTCGTATGATAAGTTGTCTAGCGATATATTTTTCGCTGTCAATGAAGTTGAGCTGGGGCACAACAATTTTCTAAGATATTACATGTGCGCTCGGCGAAGACTTAGATCGACCTGTGCAACCGCGCAGAATGATCGGAGTCTTCAATGTCCCCTAGAAAATGCGCTGGATCCCTGATTACAAGTACCCACAGAGTATCCTGTGAAGACTTTGATCTAACTGCGCGGATGTGCCAGCTGATCTGAGCCTTCGCTAGGCGCACAAGCAATCTTGTAGGAAACACTGTGCCTCGGCTCAGTTCAAAATATAAGTGCCAAACATTTAAATCGGTAAAACTGAAAATAAAATAAAATAGTTTTGAGCGTACTTTAAACCATCAGATTAAATATATAGCCCTTAAAAAGACGACGAATTGGTAGGTAAAATGGGAACAAAATCTACATGTAATAATATTCAATTGGCCCAACAATTCATGCTTCTTTTTAAAGTAATTTGAAATTTAAAAAGACAATTTTGTTTCTTGTTGGCCCTAAAATCATAGAACATGCTCTTCCGCAAACCAGCGAGTCTATGTAATGGATATCTACTAATAATTTTCACTTTTTCTTAATATTATAAAGTGGAAATGTATTTGCCTACATACATATACATCGCGAACATACCTATATAATTTTGACCCCCTTAAACCCTACTTTTATATAGTAAAAACTGGGTTTACAGGGGTATACATTTTTTTCTTATTAGAACTGCCTTTCTAACGAGTACGCACAATCTATGTTTTGAGCAGAAATATGAAAAATATCAGAATTTTTATCTGAAAACTTTTAGTTTTTGGTGGTGAAAATTTCAATATATTTGAATAGGCGTGTTTTCATAATGGCTGTGAATAAACGGGATGACATATTTCTCCATGAAAACATACATTGTGGGTACTCATTAGAGGTACCTCCGAGAGACGCTTCTAATGAGTACCCACAATGTACGTTTTATTGGAGAAATGATGATAATACCAATACAGTAAAGTTCCGCTATTCAGACCACTCCATTACGAAAACATGCCTATTCAAATAAATTGAAAATTTTACCACCAAAAATGAAAAAACTCAGATAAAAATTTTGATATTTTTCATGTTTCTGCTCAAAACATAGATTGTGGGTATTCGTTAGAACCGCCAAGGTGAGGCGGTTCTAACGAGTACCCACAATCTATGTTTTGAGCAGAAATAAGAAATATAAGGTATGCCCCTGTAAACCCCAGTTTTACCATATAAAAGTGGGGTTTATGGGGGTCAAAATTATATAGGCATGTTTTCGGGATGCGAAATTTAGACCATTCCGCTATTAAGACCAGCTTTTTTGCCAATAAGACAATTTTTAGCTTTTAGGCAGTCACAAAGATGGTCTGAATAGTAGAATATTTTACTGTATAAAATATGGCTGAACAAGGAGCATCCTCAAAAAAAAAAAAAAAAAAAAAAAATAGTAGACAGTTTTTGCTATTTAGACAGTACTTGGGCTGATCATATTGAATAATTATATGAGTTAACACGAACTACCCAAATTATTGTGCGTCTAAACAATCAATGCACAAAAACATACGCTTGACAAGCTACAACGCCACATACTACATTCTGATTTTCCACGTTAAACAGAGATAAATGGCAAAGTGTTCTTTGGTTTAGCTTTTTGAAACTATATTACATGCCACTACATTATTTAATATTTTCTAAGGCTTTTTTTAAAAAGCTAATCTTGTTTATCTTTCTTATGATATCGAAGCACCTTCGCGCGCAATGAACATCAAAAATTCTATCGAATTGTTAATTACAAATAGAGAGGTTTTCTTTGATTTTTAAAACTTGAGTTTGGCGTGAACTAGAGGATTATATTGCAAAGATGTTTTAAAATGTATACAATGAAAGTTGGATCAAAGGATTGGACAAGAATAATCGTTTTATGAGATTTTATGATAACTTCAAGGCACGTACATACTTCCATACAGAGGCTCACAGAATTAGGTCACAAATGCTCTTATTAGACTTCGTCTAAAAATAGGCCTTACCTAGTGCGATGGACGAGCAGACATATTCTATAGGTGTGTTGAAGTAATGTGTCACTTTCAGGCAATGTCTGTGAATGAAATAGACCGCGCCAAATGAAAATATGTCTTCGAGCAAGCGCAAAATGCACAGATTCAGATTCAACCCGCGCATGCGCAAAGTATCATCCGGTCATTTGCTCTTCATTGATACCTTCTATAGTGTCGAGTAATTCTGTTAACGGACAGTGAAGGCTCTGATCAGACTGCGCGGATGCGCAGGCTGATCTGGGCCTGCGCTTTCCGCATACACCCGAAGACACGTTTTCGATTGACACCGCCAAAATCGGGTCTTTATATTGGTAGATTTTTAACACTACTTCAGTGACGCGCATACACGTGTGACATGAAAAGAATTCCTAATCACATTGATTGGTACTAAATGCTTCTATATTTGATGAACTGGGTGACAAAAATATACCTGTCTGTATGTATATTTCTTGTGTCACGCAGCCGGGCCACAACAATTCCTACAAACTGACCTTTGTGACCAGCGAACCTCAGATCAGCCTGCGTATCCGCGCAGTCTGATCAGAGTCTACGCTGTCCGCATGAAGAAGATGTTGGTCCTGGGTTGTCCATACAGCGCACAACGATGACTCTGATCAGGCTGCACGGGCTGATCTGTCTTTGCTGGGCGCACATGTCATCTCTGTAGGCTTGCTGTCCACTGGCTTAAATGTATTAATCATAACGCAGATATCGCGAGTATGCATGACGATTCTTCAATAACTACTGTTTGAAAATTGAAGCACGCTAAAACGCTTAGAACTCTGGGTAAAATTTCAGCAGACGACATTTTGAAATATTTTTTTCTTATCTTTTTTATTTATTTATTTATTTATTTTTTTCGGAAAACAAGTTTTGACATTTCATGCCAATGGAGACAATTTGCATGAATTGATAAATCCTGTTTTCTGGGAAAAGTAAGAACAAATATCAGCCATTTGTCGTCTGCTGAAATAGCTCTGAGAATGGTAAAGGTTAAACATTCTCTGCGTGTCTGAGGGAAAATCAATTGCATACCATTTATGTCTTGTATAAATGCAAAATGAGACGTTTGATGCTTCAAATCTATTTTGAATGAATAAGAACCTAATATGGCAAGTGTGTGGTTGCTTTTATAATCAAAACCATTGACGAATATACAGTTCGCATTATCCATGAAAATCAAAACAGATTGCTGCAAAAAGCCATTAAATGAAATACAAGATTTAGCTTTCACAAAAAAGTTGGTCTAGCATAACCGGATCATGCATGTTAATCAATGGTAATCCGTAAGAACTTTACGAAAGGTCATGGGCACATCCAATGCTATTTTCCATTGACTGCTCAACGTTTTATAACCAAGTATTCGCTTTCACAAAAAGATAGGTCTATGTTTAGCCAAAACAAAAAAAAAACAACAACAAAAAAAAAAACAAAAAAAAAAAAAAAAAAAAAAAAAACACACACACACAAAAACACAAAAACAACAACAAAAAAAAAACAAAAACAAAAAAAAAACAAAAACAAAAAAAAAAAAAAAAAAAAAACAAACATGTTAAAGCTGATTGACGATTGACAGCAAAATGTCATCAAGTAGTCTCGAAAAACCATTTCGAAAACATGCCTATTCAAATATATTGAAAACTTTACCACCAAAAAATGAAAGTTTTCAGATAAAAATTCTGATGTTTTTCATATTTCTGCTCAAAACATAGATTGAGGATACTCGTTAGAACCGCCTCGCAGACCCAGAATCTATGTTTTGAGCAGAAATAAGAAAAATAATGAATACCCCTGTAAACCCCAGTTTTACTATATAAAAGTGGGGTTTAAGGGGGTCAAAATTATACAGGTACGTTTTCGTGATGATAATGATCAGCGACTGGACCATGGAATATAAAATTACCACTATTCCGACAATCTTCCCGAGGCCCAAAAGGAGAGATTAGGAACATACAGTCTAACTTCAATGGCTCGAACATTTTTGGGACAATGGAAATTTGTTCGAGATATGGGTAGTTCCAGCCACTGAGGGTTAATCATGGCGCCAGCTCAGGAAGCAAATAGCGATAATTTAGGGAAATCTTTTCGATTTTCTACACAATAATTGTATGTTGAGTGTACTAATTAGAATTGCCTCGATGAGGTGATTCTAATGAGTAAACACAACATATATTTCATAATAAAATAAAATTTCCCTAAATAATTGATTTCTTACGCTATCGGAAGAGTTTCAATAGACTAAAAAACTAGTTCGAATTAACCATGGTAAATGAGCCATCGGTGTTCGAACTATTGAGGTTGGACTAAATGGACAAAACGAACGACACATACTAAATTACCGACGCACAAAGAAAGAAGAACTGCCATCTAGAGCAACCGCCTTAGAGTCGTTAGTAGAAAAAAAACTACTCTCTCTCTCTGTGTGTGTGTGTGTGTGTGTGTGTGTGTGTGTGTGTGTGTGTGTGTGTGTATAGATTGGGAGTGGGGGCGGGGGAGGGGGAGAGGGTCAGGATCGGGGCTTAAACTAGTTTTATTCGCGCGAAACCTTGCCCTTATCTTCTAATGTAGCTCCAAACAGTTAAACAATACAAACAGAAAGAAAACAAAGCAAATCAGGCAACCATTGAAGAAGATGACCTCATTGCCTCATTGACCTATACCCCAGCAAACACAAGCGGTTAGAACGTCGTTACAACGTCGCTGCAACGTCGTATGTTTGCTGGGTACCTTAAAATTCAATCTTAAGCTTCAATCAACTTTATCATTTATTATGTGCTAAGCGTAGACCGAGCTTTTTGTGAAAGCTAATACTTGGTTATAATCACGCTGAGACGGTGAGCAGTTGATGGATTAACATGAAACCTGACATTCTGCTGTCAGTCTTCAATAAGCTTTACCTATTGTGTGCTAAATTACTGCTTAGTGTAGCCAAGCTTTTTGTGGACGCTTATACTTGATCATAATAAAACTGAGCAGTCCATGGAAAATAGCATTGGACCAGTCGATGACCTTTCATACAGTGCTTCTGAAGCAATGGCAAATTCTTAAGATGAACAAGTATTAGCTTTCACAAAAAAGCTTGCTCCACGCTTAGCACACAATGTTTGCTAAGCGTAGACCTAGATTGTTTGTGAAATAATTGTAATACTTGTTCATCTTAAGAGTTACTTATGTTGAGTAGTCCATACAAAATAGCATTGGACCAGTCCATGACCTTTCATAAAGTACTTCCGGAACAAAGAAAAACCCTTTAAGATGACACATGTATACCCTTGATTCCCTGCATGATCTGGATATGCTGTGGTCAGCAGTATTACATAGCGTGAAACAGCATTTCCCACAAGATGGCAAATGGGCCTAGCGAAGACTCAAATCAGCCTGCGTCTCATCTCTGTCAGAATACTTGGGGTAAATAAGGTTTATTATGCATGCAAGAAAGACGATGACCTTTGGTTAGAGTTTGTCTAGTGTCTTATCAAGATTATAAGCGTTGTCTGATTTAGAGGTATTATTAGAGTTAATGTCAGCATGCGTTATAAAAAGTTATGAATAATGACATTGGAGCCGTAACATGAGAAACAATACCTTTTTACATATTTGCTCAAGGAACACTCAGATCAGCCTGCGCAGTTTGCACAGTCTCTGTTTTCAAACTAAAGAAGCCCTTCTCTGGCTATCCGTAAACATCAAGAAAACTTGCCTACATAATTTTGGTACCCTTAAACCAGTAAAACTGGGGTTTAAAGGGGTATACATTATTTTTCTTATTTCTGCTCAAAAACAACGAGGCGGTTCTAATCAGTACCAACAATCTATGTTTTGAGCAGAAATATGAAAGATATCAGTTTGGTTTTTTTATCTCAAAATTTTCAGTTTTTTGGAGGTAACCTTTTCTATATATTTGAACAGGCGTGTTTCGTAATGTAGCACAAAGCGATGACTATAGGCGTGTTTTAGTGATGTTTTACGAGGGTAGCCCAGTTGGTTTAGTTCAATTTGAGGAGTAAAGCGAAAAAAAAAAAAAAAAAAAAGAAGATAAAAAGAAAGAAACAAAGAAAAATGTATTCACAGAGTTGCCGTATTTTCCCGAAACAGTCATAACGCTTGGCACTCCGGGTAAAATTTTAAGCAGACATTTACGAAAACACGCCTATTCAAATATATTGAAAATTTCACCTCCAAAAACTGAGAATTTTCAGATAAAAAAATCTGATATTTTTCATATTTCTGCTCAAAACATAGATTGTGGGTACTCGTTAGAACCGCCTCGCCGAGGCGGTTCTAACGAGTACCCACAATCTATGTTTTTGAGCAGAAATAAGAAAAATAATGTATACTCCTGTAAACCCCAGTTTTACTATATAAAAGTGGGGTTTAAGGGGGTCAAAATTATATAGGTGTGTTTTCGTGATGCTACGAGCATGCACAGGCTGATGTGAGTTTTTTAGTATATACAATAGCTACAGCTTAGCGTTATGACCCCAAACCAGGAAAGCGTTGTTATAAGGAATAGATAGACTTTCAGGGGTGATGGGTGGGGTGGGGGGGGGGGATGCGGTGGAGGGAGGAAACTCATTGTTTTTAGTTCCCTCCTGAAATACGTCCTACTCAAATAGGAAAGAATTTGCTTCCCGTTGCTTATTTCAGTAGGTCCCTTTTCAGAAGGGGTCTGATTAGCAATAAAGCAAACAGATACAAATTCTTTCCTTTTAGAACAGGCCCCTTTTTGGAAGGGGTTACCATGACATGTCAAATCCTGTTTTCTGGGAAAAATAAGAAAAAATGTTTCAAAATGTCTGCTTAAAATTTTACACAGAGTGCGGCAACTCTGTGTATGTACTTTTTCTTTGTTTCTTTCTTTTTATCTTCTTTCTTTTTTTTCTTTTCGCTTTACTCCTCAAATTGAACCAAACCAATGGGGCTACCCTCGTAAAACATCACTAAAACACGCCTATATAATGTTGACCCCTGTAAACCCCACTTTTATATAGTAAAACTGGGGTTTACAGGGATATAAATTATTTTTCTTATTTCTGCTCAAAAAATACCGAGGCGGTTCTAACGAGTGGCCACAATCTATGTTTTGAGCAGAAACATGAAAAATCAGAATTTTTTATCTGCTATTTTTCATTTTTTTGGTGGTAAACTTTTCAGTATATTTGAATAGGCTTGCTTTCGTAATGTAAAGAATGTACTTACTTACTTACTTAACACTGTTTGCTCAGGTACATGTACAACTGTCCGAATATAAGGTAAATATGATTTTACAGGTAAAATAAATGTCCTTGATTCAATGGTTTTGCACGTCGGTATCTCCAGAATCGAACTCCACCGCACAGTAAATCAAAGCCCTTACAGTCCTGGTGGATCGATTGTTTCTGAGTGTACCTTAGGAAAATGGTCCGGGATTTATTACGAAAACATGCCTATTCAAATATATTGAAAATTTTACCACCAAAAAAATGAAAATTTTCAGATAAAAAATTCTGATATTTTTCATATTTCTGCTCAAAACATAGATTGTGGGTACTCGTTAGAACCGCCTCGACGAGCAGAAATAAGAAAAAGAATATGTACCCCTGTAAACCCCAGTTTTACTATATAAAAGTGGGGGTTTAAAGGGGTCAAAATTATATATGCGTGTTTTCGATTCTTTTTACCCTTACATTCCTGATTCTTTTTACCCTTACATTCCTGCAATTTAAGCAAACAGTGCAGAGCCTGATCAGACGCCACGGTCTGTGGCGTCTGATCTGGGTCTGCACTGTTTGCCAATGTCCCAGTCCTGGTTTTACAGATAAGCCTCTTAACACGGCACTCTGGCGTAACAGCAACAAGAATAGCGCGCAATAAATAAACGTTACCCGGATTTCGTCTAACGCGCGATTTGATAGCATTGGTCAATGATAATCACGTGGACAACTACCTAAAGGAAACTTTGGTGTATGTTTAGTCAGGTTCAATTGTTAACAATCGACGCAAAACTGAAAAAAAAAAAAAAAAAAAAAAAAATGTCTACTTTAAAAGGTAGGAATCTGCTCTCCCGTCCCTAAAGTCATCTAACATCTTTCCTTAATAGAAGCCTTTTCAGAAGGGAAGCAAAGTAAACATTGGCAGAATAATAATTTTGCAAATTGTCGGCTACTGAAGCTTCAGTCTATACTGTTCATTTTGTGTTACCGTCGTTACTGATCTTAAACCAATCAGTTTCAAAATCAGTTTGACAAATTGTGCTATTAAGTTCTGTCTGTGTGTCAGATAGACATTAAATCAGACCAGAAATGGGATAAACGTCAAATCAAGCAGCAACAAAAGAAAACCAACTACATTCTGACACTAGCGAAAATTATCATTACGAAAACATGCCTATTCAAAATATACTGAAAATTTTACCACAAAAAAATGAAAACTTTCAGAGAAAAAAATTCGGATATTTTTCATTTTTCTGCTCAAAACATAGATTGTGGGTACTCGTTAGAACCGCCTCGCCGAGGCGGTTCTAATGAGTACCTACAATCTATGTTTTTGAGCAGAAATAAGAAAAATAATGTATACCCCTATAAACCCCAGTTTTACTCTATAAAAGTGGGGTTTAAGGGGGTCAAAATTATATAGGCACGTTTTCGTGATGATTCACCCAGCAGTGCACAAAAGTGCACTGTTGGGTGAATTTGATTTTCGCAAGTAAGGTGAGGACCTTCGATTGTCAATTATTACTTTCTGACAATCAAATGCGTTGCTAGGCAACAGCTAAGTTCCTGCCTCGTTTATTTTAGAGCTGTGTGTACCGTTGTCAAATACGACTACCGGCAATTTTATAGCGGTTTCGTAATTCTCCGTAAATGCGACCGGAAATAAGTCACGTGGACGGAAAACAATGTAACTCGCTAGTTTTTTGTTTCGTCTTTCCCGCTCGGATTAGCCGTTGCCTGTCTACTTTATCGTTCCTCCATGGTAGAACATGGAAATTCCCCAGCTCACTTAATCGTTCCTAGATGGTAGAATATGGAATTCCCCCTGCTCACTATCGTTCCTCCATGGTTGAATATGGAAATGCCCCTGCTCACTTAATCGTTCGTCCATGGTAGAATATGGAAATCCCCCTGCTCACTATCGTTCCTCCATGGTTGAATATGGAAATGCCCCTGCTCACTTAATCGTTCGTCCATGGTAGAATATGGAAATCCCCCTGCTCACTTTATCGTCCCTACATGGTAGACGATGGAAATCAAATCATCACCCTTGTTTGCATACGACTTGCAGCATTTAACAATGGAGTTGATTGGTCGGTATTTTATAATGGATTTGGCTTCCGTAAACAATCGTTAATTTCCGTACCTCGTTTCTTTTTTTTTTTTTTTTTTTTTTTTGTTGTTTTTTCGTAGTGAAATTGGCTAATAAGCATCACTAATCAAAACGCAATAATTCAGACATATGGTTAAATATGCTAGAAATTTTTACGGAAAAAAAAAAAAAAAAAAAATACAGAATACACAAGCTCTTTGGGGAAGAAGAAAACAACAACAACAACAACAACAACAAAACATCCACTTGTCATCTGCTGAATATGCAAAAAGCAGACTAAGTATTAATATAAGGATTTCTGTTTAAAAAAAAAAAAGATAAAAATATGTCAGTCTTCGGGAACTAGAAATGTGCATTTGTAAAATACTGTGCCCATAATCACATGATTGTCCCTACAAATTGACATTACTCCGGCAACTCTGTTCGGAATGTGTTCAAAGTAGGTAATCGACAGCACAGCATTCAAACAACCTTTTGTAGAGTTTAAAAAAGAAAGGACACATCTTCAAGGAAAACAGTTTCAACTTTAACCTGCTTACTATAAATAAAAGCAGTCTGTTGAAATTGTTCTTCACAGAAAATAAGACATTTCATTGCAAATTGTCTCCGAACAATTTGAACGAAATGCAAGTCTTTCTTTCTGGGAATCATCACGAAAACACGCCTATATAATTTTGACCCCCTTAAACCCCACTTTTATATAGTAAAACTGGGGTTTACAGGGGTATACATTATCTTTCTTATTTCTGCTCAAAAACATAGATTGGCGAGGCGGTTCTAGCGAGTACCACAATCAATGTTTTGAGCAGAAATATGAAAAATATTAGAATTTTTATCTGAAAATTTTCATATTTTTGGTGGTCAAATTTTCAATATATTTGAATAGGCGTGTTTTCGTGATGAAAAACGTAAAACCATAATACCCAGCCATTATCGTGTCGCGGGCAGTTAACTCTGTCAAAAATTGACGAAATTTGCCCATTAGCAATCCCTACCCAGATCTCCTTAGTATCAATGCATGTACCAAGTTTAGTTAAAATCCCTTGATATCTACTTAACTTATCGTTCGGAAATGAAAATATGGGCGTGTCTCGGGCAGATATCTCCGTCAAAGTTTGACGAAATTTGCCCAGTAGCAATCCCAAACCAGAGCTCCACAAAATCAATGCACATACCAAGTTTGGAGAAAATCCATTGATGTTTACTCAAGTTATCATCCGGAAACGAAATACATACGGACGGACACACGGACGTCCAACGTGAAACCATAATACCCCGCCACTATTGTGTGGCGGGGTATAAAATGAGATATGTACATGTATCAGAATTTTCATCATATGATTTAGTCTGCAGAGCGCAATGTGAGCAACAATTGAGAAGGTCGCAGCATTTCCTTCAAGACTGCATGTGCGCCCAGCGAAGACTCAGATCAGCCTGCGATCGGAGACGCTTTGAATCCTAGGTTACCTGCAGGGTGCTCTGCGAAGACTCTGAGCAGACTGCCCGGATGCGCAGGCTGATCTGAATCTTCGCTGGGCGCACATGCAATCTTGTACGCAGGAAATGCTGTGTCCCGGCTCAATTATATTTGGATTACGCATGCGTTTTCTTCCAATTTTCACCCAATTGGAAGGCAGGCTTCGGACATTGCGCCGAACTGGAAAACCAATCTATTTAAGGAGATGAAATACCGTACAAATAAAGAAGCATGTGATTAAAAGCGTCTGACACTAGTCCCAAAAGTAAAATTAAATGAAATGAAAATCAGATTGTTTCCTTACAGTGCTGTGTTGATTAAACATGAAAGGTACCGCAACGGAAAAGAAGGAATCGCAACGTACCTTCGAAAATGTGCGCCCAGCGAAGATTCAGATCAGCCTGCGCATTCGCGCAGTCTGATCAGAATCTTCATTGACCGCATTTTGATAGCCAAGGATGCAACGTTTCTTGGTGCAGACAAAGAAGACTCTAAACAGACTGCATCGCTGCGCAGGCTGGTTCAAGTCTTCGCTGTGCGCAATTGTCCAAAGGTATTTTTTCGGACGTTTCGGCTCGAATGGTATTCTGGGGCCAATCTTGCAGACAGTTTTACAAGCCTCGTATGAACGCTTATTTACTGTACTATTCGGGCGCCCTAATTTTTTACTTGTCCCAAAATTTGGCGGTCGTACTGGCACCGAGGTTAAAAAACTTTTTTTTCAACTGCGCATGAAATTTCCCTGCTAATAAATATAGTTGGCATTTTCATATTTATTAGCAGAGAAAATTTTATGCTCATCTGTGTTTAGCAAGAAATAAAATGCAGTTATTAATTATTTGAGATTTATTTGCAGGACAAACATCTTGCTTGTCCCAAAATTTGGCGGTCGTTCTTGCCCCGAGGTTATTAAACATTTTCTCGTGCTCAGCTCAACTGGGCATGAAATTTCCCTGCAACAACAGTTGGCATTTTCATATTAATTAGCAGAGAAAATTTTATGCTCATCTGTGTTTAGCAAGAAATAAAATGCAATTATTAGTAATTTGAGATTTATTTGCAGGACAAGTTTCATGCTCGAGTTGAGCATGAAAAAGGTTTTATAACCCCGGGGCCAGGTGTTGTTTGTTCTGTGTGCCCTTGTGGCGACTATATATGAAGGGCGTTTTCGTGTTTAGCCATGTTCGTTGTCTTATTGTTGTGTTTAATGGGTCACGTCTAGTATTGTTTTCGTTTATGTTGAGACTTTACGGCCCAGTCAACCTAATGGGGTCATGTCGAGCGCGGTCAATTTACCTAACCACATTTTTACTGGGAACACTTAGTCCTCTCAGCGGTTAACCAGTATTGTGCACATTCTTTCACCAAAAACTGACAACTGCCCTCATTAAATCAGCGGAAGGGATAAAATGGCCACAGAAAATATTTCATGATAAATCACCGCGAAAGAATGTTGCTGACCCGGCGGGGGTCGAAGTCTACTATTGTAATCACCTTGTTAGGGGTTAAGGAGCTGGTTGCTTTGCTCTTATTTGATTTGTGGCTTGGAACTGTCTATCATGGTTTGCCTGTTCTTCCTCTCGGTGTCATTGGTAGGCTATGTTCTGTGATTGTGGCTTTTCCTGGACATCTTAAATGCTATTTTGTGAGCTAGTCTTTTTAACTAATTGATGCCAATTTTGAAAATTTCTGGTGGTATGACAGGTTGTGCAGACCCCGATCAGACTGCTCATTACGAGTAGTTTGATTTGGGCTGGGTCTACATTGTTTGATCAGGCATGTCTGTCCGAATAGTTAGACAAAATACGGTAAGCAAATGGGCCGCTCAAAATGTGCGGTTTCACACCGTCCTGCGCATGCGCATGCGCAAAGTCTCATCCGGGCATTTGCTTCCCAGTGAAACCTTCTATAGTATCAAATGATTCTGTTTACGGACAGCGAAGGCCCTGATCAGACTGCGCGCGCAGTCACATCCTGGCATTTGCTTCCAAGTGAAACCTTCTATAGTATCAAATGATTCTGTTTACGGACAGCGAAGGCCCTGATCAGACTGCGCGCGCAGTCACATCCTGGCATTAGCTTCCCAGTGAAACCTTCTATAGTATCAAATGATTCTGTTTACGGATAGCGAAGGCCCTGATCAGACTGCGCGCGAAGTCACATCCTGGCATTTGCTTCCCAGTGAAACCTTCTATAGTATCAAATGATTCTGTTTACGGACAGCGAATGCCCTGATCAGACTGCGCGGATGCGCAGGCTGATCTGGGCCTTCGCTGACCGCATATGCCCGAAGACGCGTTTTCGCACGGTGCGGCTCACATAAAACACATTTAAGCCGAGACAAATAAGGATATTGGTTGTTCGTAAAGACAAAAAGATCATTTGAGGCTGTAGCTTGTGGTTATTGGAACCGAGCCATAAGAAAAATGGGGCATTTGAAACATATCCGTGCAGTGAAGGTCGGAATCAGACTGCGCATGCGGCGTTAGTCGCCCGGATATAGAATAATTGTGTCTAGCAGACTTTACCATTTTTCCACTAAGAATTTGGACAGACAGACTCCAGCAAACAAGGTAAACCCAGATCAAACGCTGCAGAAGGCGACATTTGATCAGGTTTTGCATTGTCTTCAGTAGGTCTTGACACAACTGGTAGTCACACTGACCTAAGTTTGTGATGAGGATTTACGGCTCAGTCAACCCATTAGGGTCATGTCGAGAGCGGCGAGTTTACCTGGCCACACTTTTTTTTCTGGACAGGCATACGCCTTTAAGCGGTTAACCAGTATTGTGCGCATTCTTCCGCCAGAAACTGGCCACTGCCTTTCTTGAATCGGCGGAAAAGAGAGAAGACTGTAGAAATTATTTCATGATCAATCTCTACGAAAGAAAATTGCCGGGCCCGGCGGGGATCAAACCCGCGATCTCCTGATCTCCAGTCGGATTCGCATCCGACTGAGCCATCGACGCCGGCTCAAAAGGACTTGTTCAAATATTTAGAACAGGTATGGTAAAGAGATAAGGTGCCACAATATTTAGTATCTAAAACATAGGACAATTAGAATTGGCCACCTCATGACAAAACAAAAAAAAAATGGCATCCGCGCCCAGCAAACATTCAGATCTGCCTGGGCATCCGCCCAATCTGATCAGAGTCTCCCCTGTCCGCATGACGACACTTGGGTCCTTAGCTATCCACTGAGCGCACAGCGAAGACTCTGATCAGACTGGGCGGATGCCCAGTCTGATCTGAGTCTTCGCTGGGCGCACATGCTATTCTGTTGATTTTGTTATTAGGTGGCTCAGAATTGTATTATTCAGGGCCCAGTTGTTCAAAGCATCGTGAGCTTAACGAGCTCGTTAATGACAAACTCGTTAACTGTTGTAGCTAAGGTATTTTCAAATACTTTGGTGTTTTAGCGGCAAAAAATGTGCTACTCACATTTTTGCAGCAAAAACTACCAATGTATTTGCCATATTTCAAGATAAAAAATTTAACGTCACGTTAGCTAACAACTTGGTTAAGTTTTGAACAACTGGGTCAAGACTTATACACTGTCAAGTAAACTGATAACGCTTTGCATTTGAGGACTTACGGGGGAATGACACTTGATGGGGAGGAAGCTGTCGAAAGGTTTTGCATCCCTTCTGAAAAAGGTTCTACTCGACATGGAAAGACTTTTGAGAGCATTGTTTTAATTTAGAGTAGACTCTTTTCGTAGGAACGTGGTGTGCAGAAAAGCAAACAGAAAGTAACAGAATGACCTTCTAAATAATGGAGAAAAATACTATACAGTCGAACCTCAATAGCTCGAACACCGATGGCTCGTTTAACCATGGGTAATTGGAACTTGTTTTTGAGTCCCTACGATATTCTTCCGATAGCCAAAGTGAACAAATACTGGGAGTAATTTTCTTATTTTATCATGAAATTGTATGTTGTGTGTACTCATTAGAATCGCCTCATCGAGGCGATTCTAATGAGTACACTCAACATAACATTATTGTGTAGAAAATCGAAAAGATTTCCCTAAATTATTGCCATCTGCTTTCTGACCTGGTGCTATGATTAACCCTCAGTGGCTCGAACAACCCATATCTCGAACAAATTTTCATGGTCCCAGGGCTATTCGAGCCATCGAGGTTCCACTGTATGTAGTGAGTTCCCTTAAGGGTTGTGATCCGTAGCAGTGGTTACTTTTACCAATTCCTTTTAGACAAGACACTGGCAAAGCTGAACGAATGATTCAGATACTGGCAAAGACATTCCCCAGAGGAATATGAAGTTCATGGAAAGTCGCATCAACGTTGATGTAACGTCATCCGAGCGGGCACATTACGTTTATACAACGTCACATCAACGTCAGAGGCCGCATTCACACTATATACTTAATCCGGATCAACTTAATGCGGATCAAATTGACCCGCATCAAATTGCGTTCACCATCACGAAAACATGCCTTTATAAATTTGATCCCCTTAAACCCCACCTTTATATAGAAAAAACTGGGGTTTACAGGGGTATACATTATTTTTCATATTTCTGCTAAAAAACATTGATTATGGTACTCTTTAGAACCGCCTCGCCGAGGCAGTTCTAACGAGTACCCACAATCTATGTTTTGAGCAGAAATATGAAAAATATTTGAGTTTTTTATCTGAAAATTTTCAGTTTTTTGGAGGTGAAATTTTCTATATATTTGAATAGGCGTGTTTTCGTAATGATTAGGACTAATTTGATGCGGATCAAGATGATCCACATCAAGTAGCGTTCACACTATGGCCCAACTTTGATCCGGATCAAGTTGATACGGATCAAATTTACGTTGCGGCAATGCGAACGCAATAACAGTGTGAACACCAATTTGATCCGGATCAACTTGATGCAGATCAAATTAATCTGTATCAATTTAGTCCATAGTGTGAAAGCAACTTGATGTGGATCAACTTGATCCGGATCAGCTTGGTTGCTAGTGTGAACGCAACTTGATCCGGATCAACTTGATGGAGATCAAATTAATCTGGATCAATTTTGTCCATAGTGTGAACGCAATTTGATGTGGATCAACTTGATCCGGATCAACTTGGTTGCTAGTATGAACGCAATTTGATCCAGATCAACTTGATCCGAATTAAATTGATCTGGATCAAGTCATTAGTGTGACGGCGGCCATAGTCGCTGACGTGTTCATATACGCCATTGAGGACAATATAGTAAAATTAATCTCCACGCTGGAAAAGGGATGCTTTATATGTCATATACGAGCTGCCAAAGTACGGGTTTATCTGCGCTTTCAGCGCAGTCGGGGCGTCCTCTCATCGCCAATATATTATTCTGCCGTAATCATTAATTTCGCGGCGTAAGGGGGCAACGAAGGCCATCAGACTGCGCGCATGCGCAGTCTGATCTGAGCCTCCGTTACCCGCAATGGCATAATGACGTTTTCTTGCGTTGAGGGCCGTAAGTCATTACGGGCATTGTCAAACAACACAACTGTGCTAAGACCCCGAGGCTATAGAGAAACTTCTGATTAAATGCCAGTTACACAATAGAGCTTATCCAGATCACAAGAAGTCTAACAGACAACTCCAGGGAAGATATTACGAAAACACGCCTATTCAAATATATAGAAAATTTCAGCTCCAAAAACTGAAAAAATGTCTGATAAAAAACTCTGATATATTTCACATTTCTGCTCAAAACATAGATTGTGGGTACATGTTAGTACCGCCTCGGCGAGGCGATTCCAACGAGTACATACAATCTATGTTTTTGAGCAGAAATAAGTAAAATAATGTATACCCCTGTAAACCCCAGTTTTACTATATAAAAGTGAGGTTTAAGGGGATCAAAATTATATAGGCGTGTTTTCGTGATGAAACGTGGGTACGCGATAGATTCGTCTAACGTCTCAATTAGCCGATTTTAAGCTATACCTACAACATAGATTGTGGGTACATGTTAGAACCGCCTCGGCGAGGTGGTTCTAACGAGTTCCCTCAATCTATGTCTTGGAGCAGAAATAAGAAAAATAATGTATACCCTGTAAACCCCAGTTTTACTATATAAAAGTGGGGTCTAAGGGGGTCAAAATTATGTAGGCATGTTTTCGTGATGAAACCATATGATGTGGGTACGCGTTAGAATAGTCTCACGTCTCTATAAGCCGATTCTAAGCCATACCTACAACAGGCGGTTTTAGTTTTGTATCGGAATAAGAGGTGTCCTACAAATGTATATGGTGGGCTGTCAGTTAATCCCATTTACAGAACAATCCAATCTACATTGGTATCTTAACCTTTATCACTCTCTGGGCAAATTCAGAACACGACAAATCAATGATAGTTTTATTTAATTTAATTTTATTTATTTTATTGTTTTTTTTTGTTTGTTTTTTTTTTTCAGAAAATAGGCTTTCGCATTTCATGCAAAATTGTCTCCAATTACGGAGACAATTTGCATGAAATGGCGTCAAAGCCTATTTTCTGGGACAAATGATAATAAAAATATTTCAAACTGTCGTCTGCTGAATTTTTTACCCATCGTGCTAAGCGTTTGAGTGCAAAATTGTGCCAGCGCTCGAGATCCTAATCCGATGTATCAATGTTACCCACCAATGACGTGCTGAGATTCCAAATTGGCTTTTTCCTTTTTTCCGATAGACTGATGGAAATTGGATGTTTTCTGCACTCCATAATACTATCTAGTAAACCAACTTCAATGTCAACTAGCTTGAGATAAGATGGATTTCAAACTTAAAGCGTTGACATTTTTTTTTCTTGTATTTCTTCGAAAATCCTTGGTGAAAGCCTCAGTGAGGCGATTCTCGCAGAAGATATATTAATTAGTACCATCACGAAAACATGCCTATATAAATTTGACCCCCTTAAACCCCACATTTATATAGTAAAACTGGGGTTTACAGTGGTATACATTATTTTTTTAAATTTTTACTCAAAAACATAGATTGTGCGTACTCGTTAGAACCGCACCATAATCTATGTTTTGAGCAGAAATATGAAAAATATCATTTTTATTATCTGAAAATTTTCAGTTTTTTGGAGATGAAAGTTTCTATATAATTGAATAGGCGTGTTTTCGTAATGCATAATGCTTGTTTTTGTGGGGAAATAAGAAAACTGTTTGTCCGAAATCAATTCTTATCTAAAGCTACGTCACCGCAGAACTCTCGTTATCTCGAATTCCAAGTGACTCTCTGAAACACTTCGAGATATCCGTTCCTCGACATATCAGATTGGCGGAAATGAGAAAAACAATAAATCGAACAGCACATTTAACAAATGAATATGTAATTTGACTCCTGAAATTAGAGATATATTGCAAATATTGTGGAAAAGAGGAGACATTGCTTCTAAGGAGCAATTTTTCCTCTTTTCCCCAATATTTTGTTACCTGTTGTTAGATGTGCCTGTCAAAACAGGGACGAGAAATTGCTTCTAAGGAGCAATTTCTCCTCTTTTCCCCAATATTTTGTTACCTGTTGTTTGATGTGCCTGTTAATACAGGGACGAGATTTTCACTTCGAGATTAGAGATTATTCGAGATAAGCGAGGTCGAGATAACGAGAGTCGACTGTATTCTAGTCTACCGATTATCCATCAGGGACCAGTTGTCCAAAACTAACGACGTCGTTAGTTAACGTTTTGTTAAAACTTTGATCATTAAATATCAGCATATATGCAAAAATACCTGTGAATTCGATATTGTACTTACTAGTCTAAGAACAGTTAACATTTTGACCACTAACGAGCTCGCTAAGCTAACTATGCTTTGAACAACTGGACCCAGATAGTTTACATTTAAATTAATGTTTATAGCCATTGCGCTTTCATTAAGATAATGCTTATTTTCATTTCCTTGAATAAAAATTAATATTGATCTACTTTAAAATCCCGTAAGAGCATGTACTTACATACAGTTTAATTTTCTGATGATCTGTGCTTTATATTATATTTCTTGAGTCATTAAATGTGACAACTATTAAGTGCAACAAAATAGGCCTTCCCCCCCCCCCGCCCCGCCCCCACCCCCCCCCCCCCGCTCCCACCCACCCAGGTTATTTGGTACGTTGTATTTATTGTGTTTCATTATTTATGAAAGAGGGACAAAAAAGATTGGCAGCCAAACCTTTTTTTTTTTTTGAACCGTTGAGAAACAGTTAACTGTTCGCTCGTTATACTGTAAATAACCTAATGCCAAGCATTTTTCTCTGACAAATATTTCAATAATAATGATAATTATAATAATCATAATAATAAGGTTTAAGCGTATCAAAATGGACTTATGGTTTTGGTACGTTGTGTTTATGTGCTCTTTGTTCTGCGGTTAACTCAAAAGGTTGGCAGCCAAAATTCCGAGTTAATTTAAATGATGAAAGGCAAAATAGTTTAATCTTATTCGACGTAGTCGTATAAGATCATCGATCTGAGCATGCACTGTCAGCAGCTGCATGAAATCACGAATATGCCATACAAAGGAGAGGAATCTGCAAACGACCTTTTCTGTTACATGCAATACCGCAAAAGGCAGTCCATCTTATTTATTGTTAATTATGCTTTGAAAAGTGTTTTCAAGATGACGGTAAAACTGCGAGGTGGGAACAAACAGGGAAATAATAAAAATAAAAACAGGATGCTTGTAATTACTTCTTTACGTACATTATTGATTTTTGTTTATTTTTAGCGTTACATGTAGAAATATAGCTGCTTAGCAGTATTTAATCATTTTCAGGCGGCGCCGAAACAGCCTCTACAGTTTAGTGGGAAGAGCGCTCGCCTTCCACGCGGAAGATTGAGGCTGCGAAACCCAGGTTTTTGTTGTTGTTGACGGTGGTTATGAATCTTGGTTTTTCCAACATCCGTCCTTTAAAACGCGATGTCCGGGAGGCTGGGCGGGCGTCGGGCGTCGTCCGTGGTTTACCTTTTGATTAACCTTTCTGAAAAAATCCGCCCATAATGCCCTTAGGCGTTTTTCTTGTTTTTCATTGTTATAAGTATGTAAATATACTTTCCTTCCTACGCCGAGTATCTTTTTTTTTTTTTTTTGTACAGACATTATAGGCATTACTTGGTAATAATGCGTCCATTTGTTGTTCTTGGATTGTCAATAACCTAAAACTCCAGTTTGAATTTCCTGTGATTTAAAGAAATGCAAGTTTTAAAGTCAATGGGAAAAAAATCCCTAACGAGAGAAAACGTACCTTCCGTGCACCCAGTGCTGACTCAACCCAGTCTGTGTATACACGCAGTCTGCTCATAGTCTTCGTTGTTCGCATGAAGAAACGCTGCATCTTCGACTATTCAAAATGCGCCCAGTGAGATTCTGATCAGACTGCGCGAATGCGCAGTCTGATCTGAATCTTCGCTGGGTGCACACGTCAGAAGGTACGTTTTCTGACTTAGCGGTTCAAATAATACTTAGAAAGTGGCACATTTATCTCCGATACCGAGAGGAATAGCGAACGATCAAAATTATAAGAGAATCTACCCAGGAAATACCACAATCACGAAGCACAGCCATCTCGAAGCACCAAAAGAAGGAGAGATGAGGAACAAATAATGACAAAACAAACGCCGCATATGAATCCACAGACGCACGAACAAAGAAGAAGAACAACAGACCATCCACAGATCGAATAGCTTAACGACTAGCCATGCAACCAGTTCTCTCGTCTCCAAGTGAGATATCAAAGACTATACTCAACGCCATTGAAAACGCGTCATCTATTTTAGCTATACATATTTCATGTAGGGTATTTTTTGAATACAAATAAAGACGTAACGTTGTGCCGTCAAATTTTGCCGGATAACAACGAGTTTTATGATTGTTCATGTAGAAATGTAGCTGCTTAGCAGTATATAATTATTTATGTCTAAAATAGATGACACGTTTTCAATGGCGTTGAGCATAGATACAATATAAGTACACTTTCGCATGTTGATATCCATGTAACATTGCCAAAACGTCAAGATATAACGTCATACTTGGCTGTCCACTGAAGTGATCCAATTTTCGAATATAACGGCGGTCCAAATAATCTTGCCAAAACGTCAAAATAATTATTTATATGAGCACCTTTTGCTATTAGTATATGAGCCGTGTCAAGCGAAAATATACTTTTGAACATGCGCATTGAACATGCGCAAAATGCGCAGCTTCAGATTCATCCCGCGCATGCGCAAAGTTTCATCCTTGTATTTGCTCTCCATTGATACATTTTATAGTGTCAAATAATTCTGTTAGCGGACAGTACAGGCCCTGATCAGCCGGAGCATCCGCGCAGGCTGATCTGGGCCTTCGCTGTCCATAGTTGTCAGAAGACACGTTTTCGCATGGCGCGGCCTATTTATAATAGCACGTGATTCTCTGTCATGGTAAATTTCATCCATTATCATGATTAATCTGTGGAATGTACCATCGTACCCGCCGAGAGTGCATTGTGCGGGTCTCTTTTAGTCCCCTTTTATCTCCTTTAGCCCAGAAGACCAAAACAGATACCTGTGCAAACAGTGTTGATCCAGATGGGACGGCTTGTCAAGACCCGTCTCACCAGTATCTACATTGTTGCCATTCTGTTATTGATTTTGACCGATCCAGTTGCAACAATGGATGTGTCCAAATTCATTCAGAGATGGAACAGTACAAGTCAGACACCCGTGGGGATGTGTGTGTGTGTGTGTGTGTGTGTGTGTGTGTGTGTGTGTGTGTGTGTGTGTGTGTGTGTTGAGGTTTTACGGCCCAGTCAACCAAATGGGGTCATGTCGAGCGCGGTCAGTTTACCTAACCACACGTTTACTGGGTGTGTGTGTGTGTGTGTGTGAGGGGGGATGGGCTGGGGCGGGGTTTAAGGTGTATGAATAGGCCTGGAAGATATTGCAGTGTGAGTGGTATTTGTCTCATGAGACGGCTCATTTGTAACCAGACGTCTCAGGATCTATAGCTTTTTGGTTTTGACTGACATCCCTATTTGCATCAGTGGACATATCAAAAATCAAGGATAGAAGAGTCCACTTCAGAAACTCGGGGATGAAAGGG
Source organism: Anodontia alba (assembly GCA_964016985.1). NCBI lineage: Eukaryota > Metazoa > Mollusca > Bivalvia > Lucinida > Lucinidae > Anodontia > Anodontia alba. The sequence continues at coordinate 65,307,058 of OZ024835.1, read as the reverse complement.
TTAAAGTGTATGAGTACGCCTGGAAGATTTTGTAGAGTGGGAGTGGCCACGGTACTTTTCTTTGTCATCAGATGGCTTGTATGTTTTCCCCGCAATTATTCAAAGCTATTGCAATAACGTAAGATGTTATACACATTTGCGTAAATATGCTATTCGGCAAAACAAATAAATTAAAGAAATATAAATGACAGAAAGTATTTGAGAGAAAACTCTTACACACCAAAGAAGTATTAACCCTTAAAGCGCCAAGAAAATCTGCATCTGAAAATGTCGTCTGCTTATGTCGTCTGCTGCATCTTCTTGCAAACTTTTTAAACTTACATTTTGCATATAGGCAAACAGTGTGGACCCAGATCAGTCTGATCTGGGGTCCACACTGTTTGCAGCAATGACTTTTAAAGTAACCGGCAGAAGACAAAGCAGACGACAATTGTTGTGATTGGCGCTTTTAGGCCAAATATATTCCTACTAGTTTCATAAAGATGGGTCGAGAGAAAATTCATAAAAAAAATTGAAAATTTTAACATCATGGTACATCATTTTTCCGATGTAATACGGTCGACTCTCGTTATTTCGACTTTACTTATCTCGAATAACCGCTTATCTCGACGTAAAAATCTATTCCCTATTTTCAACATGGAAACAAAATATTGTGGAAAAGAAGAGAAGTTGCTCCTAAGGAGCATTTTTTCTCTGTTCCACAATATTTCAATATCTGTAACTTCAGGAGTCAAATTACATATTCATGGTATTCAGATATCTCGAAGTATTTCAGTTGGACTTCGAGATAACGAGAGTCGACTGTAAGTAACAAAATGCAAGTGCATGCATGATTTCAACTTAAACTGTTTTGCAAAATGCACACGGTGCATGCTCCGAATTTCAAACACAAGATGCGTTCAGAATTCTGTATTACGTCGTTAGAAGCAAGTTTGTTGTCTGCGTATGACACAATTCCTCCATCTCATCAGATTGCGTATTTGTTCGCCCAAAATGTGACAAAGCTATTATGCTTTGGCAAACGCATTGTAAAGACATTACCCTGTTTATATCTGTTGCGTATATTGACACAGGAAACTAATTTAAACTGCAAAGCAATCTGTACCGGGGCACACCATTTCCTAGAAGATTACATGTACGCCCAGCGAAGACTTGAACCAGCCTGCGCATTCGCGCAGTCTAATCAGAGTCTTCGTTGTCCATACGAAAACGTTTTGGAGTTGTGGCTTTTCAATGCAATGCCCTGCGAAGACTCGGATCAGACTGCGCGGATGCGCATTCGCGCAGTCTAATCAGAATCTTCGTTGTCCATACGAAGACGTTTTGGAGTTGTGGCTTTTCCATGGAGTGCCCTGCGAAGACTCGGATCAGACTGCGCGGATGCGCAGGCTGATCTTAGTCTTCACTGGGCGCACATGCGTTGTACAATCTAATAGGAAACGCTGTGAATTGGCTCATTTGTAGTTCATTTACCCAGTTATTGAGTCTTGAGATTTGTCGCCAATCTTGGCATATAGCTCGGCATTGTTCTGTTTATCCAGTTTTTTTCCTGCATTTGTCTGACAGGAAATATATTTTCCTGCTCTTGTCTGACAGGTAATATTTTTGTTTGCACTTATCGTTTCTGTGCGATTTTCGGATGACAAAATTTCGGGAAGACAGTCGCAGCGGAACGAATATGGGCAAGCGCACGACAAAACCGACAATAAGACTTGTGCGACCAGCGAAGACTCAGATCAGCCTGCGCATCCGCGCAGTCTGATCAGAGTCTTCGCTGGTTGCATGTGCCTTCAATAGCCTCCAGACTATTCAAAGAGGGATAAACGAGAACCCTTGCCATACTAGGTGCATGTGCAGGCTGATCTGAGTCTTTGCTGGTCACAAAGGTCTTGTAGGTTTTGTTGCGCACTAGTTAATTATTAGAGTAACATTTTTTTTTCTTATTTCTTCTTCACGGAAAATAAGGCTTACACAATGATGAATAAGGTTTCAGAAAATTGGCGCCCGACTGTCAGTGCCTGTGGTCGGGCCCCCCTGTACATGTATACTCAATATGTGATTTAGTGTATACAGTGAAACCTCAATGACTCGAACATCGATGACTCGTTTACCATGGCTAATTCGAACTCGTTTTTGACTCCCTAGGAAATTCTTCCGACAGCTCAAGAAAAAAAAATATTTAGGGATATTTTAGGATTTTTTTTTCTTTTTTATGATGAAAATGAATGTTGTTTGTACTCATTAGAATCGCCTCATGGAGGCGATTCTAATGAGTACACTCAACATACCATTATTTCAATAAAGATCGAAGACATCAAATATTACCATTTGTCTCCTAACCTGGCGTTATGATTAACCCTCAGTGGTTCGAAGTACCAATGTCTCGAACAAATTCCAATATCTCAAAGATGTTCGAGCTATTGAGGTTCGACTGAATTTAGTATATATTTTTAGTTATTCTATGTCGTATACTCCTATATGCTGTCTGACATACCCGCTCAAACAGAGCTGATTTATATCTCCGTTAAAGAGGGGTTCTTTTTTTACACTGTCGAGTATCAAGTTAAGAAACAAAAGCTTGCTGCAAGTACAGGAAAGTGAGTTTTGAGTTGAAACATAAACGAGTTTCGAGTCGCAAAAGGCGAGTTTCGAGTTGAAAAAAGCAAAATTCAAGTTGAAAAACAAGCAAATTGCGATAAAAAAAAAACGGGCTTTAAAAGGTAAAAAACGAACTCACTTGGAAAAACAAAGAAACAAACAAACGCTTATGAAAGCGTTTGTTTGTTTCTTTGTTTTTCCAAGTGAGTTCGTCATAGGATATTCTTAGGTCTTCGGGTTGTAATTTTCTTTAAATATAGCTTTTTTTTTTTTTTTTTTGTTTTTTTGGTAGACATGCAGAGCGGATTAACTTTTACATCTGCTTAACGATAGATCGTTTGTTTTTACGTTCCACTGCAGACGTTTGTAAAACGAGGAGCTGAGCGATCTATCGAAACTAGACTGGCTCCAGTCTCCAGTGACTAAATATTTATTCTTATAATCCTGTTTGATAATCCACTAAAATAAAACCAAAATAATATCATGACTTTAAAGGCTGGTCACTAAAATAAAAACATATTATGACTATGAAGGCTGGTCACTAGTTCTGAAAACAAAAATCAAAGCACTGACAGCACTGGTGGATCGATTGTCTCTTAGTGTAGGCTGGGAAAATGGTCCTGAATGGGAACTTAAGACTGTTTCATTTAACCCTTAACTTCCTGTAATTTAAGTAAACAGTTCAGACCATGATCAGACGCTGCGTTCTGTAGCGTCTGATCTCGGACTGTACTGTTCGCCAATGTCCCAAATGTCCCAATCCACGTTTTACAGATAACCCTAGTCTATCACAGCGCACTGACGTCACAGCGACGAGAATAGCGCGGCTATAAATAACCGTTACCTGGATTTCATCTAACGCGCGGTTTGATTACATTAGCGTAACCCCTATGTGACAGCTTCCCGGCAGCGATAAAAGTCTGACTGATTGGCTGATTGATTCATCTAACGCGCGGTTTGATTACATTAGCGTAGCCCCTATGTGACAGCTTCCCGGCAGCGATAGAAGTCTGACTGATTGGTTGATTGATTCATCTAACGCGTGGTCTGATTACATTGGTCACTTATAATCTCGTGGACAACTACTTATAGGAAATTTTGGCATTTGTATACTATGGTTCGCTTGTAAATAATCGACCCAAATTGTGAGATTCTGGAAGAAAATTTTTGAGATCTCTTGTTTTACAATAAATATATACGAACATTTCTGAAAAAGAAATTAGCCAGACAGCGCATTAAACTGGATAAGTTCTGAAAACAAAACTGAGTGAGATTCTGGGAGGAAATTTGTGAGATCTCAATTTTTTGCATTAAATGTATTGATAGAGCATAAAACTGGAATTTTGGAGCCAAAATTAGCGAGTCTCACTAAAGATAGACTTAACTGTGTCTCGGGCAAGCTGTGTTTCGTGATTGTGGCGTTTTCTGGGTATCTTCTCTTATACCGTTAACCGTCTTTATACCGACACTCGATACAACGACAAAATTCGTTAGAATGACAACCTTCTCCCAAGAGGTGACAGTTAATGAGAAAGTGTGCAATAATATTGCATTAAAACTTCAAGCAACATATGTTTTTGGATATTTGTTAGAATCGCCTCTCAGAGGCGATTCTAACAAATATCCAAAAACATATGTTCTGTGAGGAAATTAGAATAAAACAAGGTATTTCTTACATATCATTCTGCCCATTAAGGATTCTTACAACAGCAAATTCATTTTAATGGCAACATTTTTTGGAAACTAATGCTGTCGTTGTAATGAGAGTTCACTGTATTTTGACATGTCTGGGGTAGACTGTGATCATCTGATCTTTACTTTTTCAGATACAATACTGTCCATTTTGGCATATACCGACTGGAATGATTCCCTGAACTCCTGCTGACCGTTGTATGTCGACTATCAGATTCATAATCATAGATTAGGCACGTAGAACTGTCTGCACCATTACCGAATCTCTAATTGGGTCGCGTCACGCGAAAAAGTGCCTTCGAGAATGCGCAAAAGGTGCGAATGCGCATCATCCTGCACATGCGCAAATTCTCATCCGGGCCTTTGCTCTCCTTTCATACATTCTGTAGTATCTTATGATTCTGTTAGCGGACGGTGGAGGTCCTGATCAGACTGCGCGGATGCGCAAGCTGATCTTGGCCTTCGCTCTCCACATATACCCGTAGACACGTTTTGGCATGGCGCGACCCAATTGGCAATGTCTGTAAAGAAAAGCCATCTTATCAACTGGAAACGTGTCATGACAATACCTGGCTTATGGTTTGCCGATTAATTGTGTTACAGATTACAGACCACCACTGATTTTCCTGATATATTCTATACATTTTTTTGCAAATGTACTGTAGTCCACAACTTTGTTTTTGTTTTAATTTCAAATGGCCAGTACCTGTATACTTGCCTGACAGCAGTCTCTCTAAAATTTTTAAACCAAGAACCGGAATGGTAGGTTTAGACTGGCTCCAGTGACTAAATATCTTTTCTTATAATCCCATTTGATAATCCATTAAAATAAAACCAAAATTTTATCATGACTTTAAAGGCTTGTCACTAGATCAATGACCAGCTTTTATAGTCATGATATTATTTTGGTTTTATTTTATTTATTATCAAACAAGAGTTTTAGAGAAAAAAATAGTCACTGGAGACTGGAGCCAGACTATGGTAGGTTATGTGTCATGTAATCAGGTTCCGCTTCTTCGAAGACACCGACCCAGATTCTGTATGAGGCCACGGACGGTGTAAGGGTAATTTGTACCCCAGATGATTTCTACTTTCAAATTCAAAGCAAGCACCCAAAATATACAATTTTGTCATGCTAATATCTAGTGTAGAATTGCTTGAATGATACATAGTGATCAATTCTGGCATCAAAGCAGGCAAGAAACAATTTGAAAAAGGCAGACAGTTTGTAACTATTTAATATCCCAGTAAACTGAGAGCGTGGTGATAACGTCGTTTCGACGTCGCTGCGACGTCATGACGTCGCAGCAACGTCGAAGCAACGTTATTTTGACGTTCTGTGTTTGCTTTAGTGTAATGTTTCACCAGATGACTCTCTTCCGAACACATATTTGTAATTTTGAGCTGCATTAGAATTAAGGGCGAGGTTGCGGTCGTGTAAAATTACTGTAAAACTCCCCGCCTTTATCCCCCAGTGTTTTTTTTTTTTTTTTTTTTTTTGTTCTGATAACCGTTCCAAGGCGATAATTTCATCGTGCAGTCAACCCTGAATGGCTTGAACATCTTTGGTACCATAGAAACTTGTTCGAGACATGGGTAGTTCGAGCAACTGAGGGTCAATCATGGTGACAGGTCAGGAAGCAAATGGCGCTCAAAAACGAGTTCGAATCAGCCATGGTATACATCTGTGTTCGAGCTATTGAGGTTTGACTGTATATCAGTTATTGCAATTGTTCGTTATGTCTTGTCATTGTTTGTTCCTCATCGTTTTTTCTTTTGGTGCCTCAGGAAGGATGTGTCCTGGGTAGCTTCATTTATTTATTTACAATATGGCTCCCTGCGCAGAGAATCCGGCAATGACTAACCCTTTCGATCCTGAATTTCTGAAATGAACTTTTTCATCATTTAATTAGGACACGCCCAGGAGTTGCAAATACGTGTGTCAGTCAGTAATAATAATAGTAGGCAAGCAGTGTAGATTCTGCTGAGACGGCTCGTTACGTCTCATCTGGATCTATAATGTTTGCGAACGTACCCATTTTGGTTTCCAGGGACTGAAAGGGTAAAATTATAAGCCTCTGTTCAGATCCGAACAAGTAAGCTATGCATGATCATACTGCATAGCCGTTCTGTCTTATCAGGGTATAAGCAGTTCGACTATGTTTTCCATTACGAAAACACACCTATGCAAATATGCAGAAAATTTCACCTCCGAAAAAACGAAAAATTTCAGATAAAAAGCTCTGATATTTTTCATATTTCTGCTCAAAACATAGATTGTGGGTACTCGTTAGAACCGCCTCGGCGAGGCGGTTCTAACGAGTACCCACAATCTATGTTTTGACCAGAAATATGAAAAATAATGTATACCCCTGTAAACCCCAGTTTTACTATATAAAAGTGGGGTTTAAGGGGGTCAAAATTATATAGGTATGTTTTCGTGATGCAGCGCGAATTTTATGGCGACGGTAGATTCAGAAGAATTGTTTGTAACACTGGTTTTTCGGAACAATTAAAACAGATTGTCCGTCGTTAAAAAAGATAGATTATAATATGAATGTTATACGGCAAATGACATGCATAGGTTTTAACCCATTTAAGGTTGACAGTTTGCTTCCCTCTTTAATTGCCTGACAGTGAGTCTTGCTTCATACTAAATGACGGTTCCTTACTCAATCTTTTTCAGAAGATTGACGCCTCACTGTCACTATTGTCAGGGCCATCGTGTTCATCGTTTAGCTGTCTATTGTCAAGACCATCGTGTCCATTGCTTTTGTTGCTCTGATTTCAGATTGCCATTGAGTCTTGTACTTTATTTCATTGCAGTGTTTGGGTCGATTGTTTACAATCGAGCAATAGTATACAAACGTCAAAATTTCTTCATGGTAATTGTCCTCAAGATTATCACTGACCAATGTAATCAAACCGCACGCGTGTTACACGAGACCCAGGTAACGGTTATTTACATGTATAGCCGCACTATTCTTGTCGCTGTGACGTCAGAGTGCTATTAATAGAGATTTAGCTGTAAAACATGGACTGAGACATTTGTGACATTGGCAAACAGTGCAAACCAGATCAGTTCTGCGGCGTCTGATCAGGGTCTGCAGTTTCCTTAAATGTAAAATTATGCCATGTGGGCCTTAAACCAGTTTTACTCGCTGGAATTCGTAATCATGTCATGATTTAAGAACTCAGCCATGCGATAGGGAAAATACAATTCAGGAACAAAAAGACTGGCTTAGTGTTGCGTATTTTTCTGAAACATCGGGGATCAAATCAAAGAAGACGAGATCTTTGTTCGCGTTTTGACATTGTCGGAAACTGCTTGACAGTCTCAAAAGAACAGAATAATAAAGAATACAATTTCAAGGCATGCTAAGGTAAAATAAGGATTTTTGTTCATGAACAGCAAAATGCTGTACCAGTCTGCGCAGCAACATAGTCGAAACTCAGAAGTTTCGCATCGCCTTTTATACAGTATCTTCATTGTATAGGTGAATACTGAAGACGCAGGCCAGACTGCGCATGCGCAGTCTGGCCTGGGTCTTCACTGTACACATTTGACAAAAGTTTATTAACCATCTCAGGGCCCAGCCTGAATGATGTCAATACTGAGAAGGCACTGGCGCCACGTTTGACTTGTGAAGCGAATGTAAGAGAGACAAGCTAGCATGGGCGAGCAAAACGGTACCTTGCTCACATGAGAAAGGCATCGCTCCAGATCGACGCGCGCATGCGCACAATCCGATCACGACACATGCCATCGCTGTAGAGATCCTATTAGTATCGGCGTGGTAGTGATAAAACTCGCGGTTCATGATCGGACCGCGCGTTCGAAGACTATCCTGGTACCAAGAAATGCAAAATATAGACAAAGGTTGGTTTTAACCTGTTGTGTTTCACGTATGACAGCCATATTTCGTGAAATTTGTCTGGAATATTAAAAGCATTGTTAGTCAAACAATGAACAGAGTCCTCCATGGATTAAAATGGCTCCAAAGACAGATGACCCGCTTCAAGCAAAAAGTGCCTTCGAATACGCATAAAATGCGCGTTCAGATCATCCTGCGCAAGCGCAAAGTATTATCCGGGCATTTGCTCTCCATTTATACATTCTGTAGTATCCCAGTGATTCGGTTAGCAGTCAGGAAAGGCCGTGATCAGATTGCGCGGATACACAGGCTGATCAAGGCCTTCGCTGTCCGTATATGACTCGTTTTCGCATGGCACGACCCAGATATTGGTCGAACTGGTCTAAGACATTTCATACGAATTAGAGAAAAACGACACATACGAAAAATAGGACTCGCAGACAGAACATTGATTGCAATTTGAAGATACATCAGAATTGACCCATTGGGACATTAAAAAAAGATCTAGATGCGGATCAGACACCATAGCACGCGGCGTCTGATCAGTCTACACTATTTGCACAAAGTACAGGATTTTTTTTAATAAATGATAGTATTAACAAAAACAGATACCTCTTTCAACCCTGCAGACCAAAATATATACCATTGCAAACAGTGCAGATCCAGATGAGCCGGCTCGTTACGAGCCGTCTCATCTTGATCTACACTGGTTTGCTTTAGGAGTAGTGTTTTGTTTGTTCTTTTTTTGTTGTTGTTGTTTTTTGTTTTTTTGTTTGTTTTCTTTTTTTTTTTTTTTTTTTTTTTTTTTTTTTTCAGGATGAATTATGAATACGCCAGAGCCATGGACAGTTGATTACCAATGCGAATTTTACAGTGCAAATAAGGTCAGTATTGAATTTGTGAGTGTGTCTCAATACATCATGAATATTCATCTTCCAAGGCTCATATTACTGAAATACTTAAGAAGGAAATTAAGCAGAATAAATAAACTTTCAGGACGGATAAATAATATAGAAGATTTTCAGGAAGAGACACATTCACAGACGATAGCATACCTATGACACCAGAAGGAAGATCAAATATACCATGGGAAACCATTACGAAAACATGCCTATTCAAATATACTGAAAAGTTTACCACCAAAAAAATGAAAGTTTTCAGATAAAAATCTCTGCTATTTTTCATATTTCTGCTCAAAACATAGGTTATGGCACTCGTTAGAACCGCCTCGCCGAGGCGGTTCTAACGAGTATCCACAATCTATGTTTTTGAGCAGAAATAAGAAACATAATGTATACCCCTGTAAACCCCAGTTTTTGTATATAAAAGTGGGGATTAAGGGAGTGAAAATTATATAGGCATTTTTCGTGATACAGAATACAGGCTACAAATCAAAGAATAGCAACGGAAACAGCTGCCTATTCCCCAACAAGGTGAATACAATACAAAACAGGATCCGCTACACACATAATAAGACAACGAACAAGACAAAACAAGACAAAACACCAAAAAGCCCCACAACGAGTAACCACAAGGCAACACAATGAACTTACAACACCAGAACCACCACCTTAAAGCGGTAAGAATTTAATCTGAGGCCCTCCCAGTGGGGTACCTGTTCCCTTGTTCCCCTGAAAAAAATTGGCATTTCCCTTTTTCCCCAAAATCAAAATCTTAATTTTCTATGTTCCCTGTTTCCCAAAATTGCATTTGTTCCCATGTTCCCTTCAGTTTTAGACTTGTGTTCCCTTGTTCCCCTGAAATAAATGGCCTTATTCCCCTGTTCTCCAAAACCCCTGGGAGGGCCTCAAATCTACTGCAGGGGCGGGGTGGGGTAGTAAGGGCTAGATGTACTTGCAGCAGGTAGGGGCATATTAGTAGCGTATTGCTTCTGTGTCTGCACGACCAATCGCATTTGCCCTCGGCCTCATCTATTTCTATTTTTACTCTCGGTCTACTAGTTCTTCTGTCCCTCCACCCCCCCCCCCGCCCCATTCATCTGGGAGACGACACAAAATGACCCAAAAGGGTTGACGTGTCGTTATACAATAACTGAAACAAATACTTTTCAGTTATATTCTATAACGTGAACTCTTGAGATCGTGTTTGTAAGCAGTGAAATTTGATTATCTTTGTACTACATATGCAAACGAAGTTAAGCGCGAAAGACCACACTAACAAGGCACGGTTTCCCCAATGGCACCAAAAAAACAGACGTAAAAAGTGTGAGCTCTTAATCTAAAGGGACTGTGACTTGCATAGATGATAGATGTATGACTACACAAATGTGCTACAGTTAAAGAACAGTCTTGGAACGCTCAGATAAAATAGTATTTGTGAGGATTTGTGAGCCATTGACCCGTAAATACAATGTACAAAGTATACACGAACGCACGACTACCACGCGCGCAGTTGTACGATGTATTTATTTAGTATTGTATTCGAACAATCCACTGTACTCAGGTGGCATATCATCACGGAAACATACCTATATAATTCTGACCCCCTTAAACCCCACTTTTATATAGTAAAACTGGGGTTTTAAGGGGTATACATTATTTTTCTTATTTTTGCTAAAAAACACAGATTGTGGGTACTCGTTAGAACCGCCTCGCCGAGGCGGTTCTAACGAGTACCCACAATCTATGTTTTGAGCAGAAATATGAAAAATATCAGCGTTTTTCATCTAAAAATTTTCAGCTTTTGGAGGTGAAATTTTCTATATATTTGAATAGGAGTGTTTTCGTAATGAAGAAGCTTCTTATATGCCGCTTGCCTGTACTATATTTGTTATACAACTGCATTACCGCAACAGTCCTTTTGACATCACTTCGAAATACGTTTTTTATCCTTTTTCTCACACCTGGCACTTTATTCTGTTTAAGATTTACCAATCCCTTGCTAAATTCAGCAGACGACGAAAATAGACCTAGTCCGAAAATGCAAATTATAAAACCTTTGCGATTGGGGCTTTCAGTCTTCTACCACTTGATGGCAGTTGATAAGACTAGAAAATTCTGAAAATTAGAATTAAATATCTAACTGGGTTTGGAAGAAAGGGTTGTTTAAAATCTGACATTTCCAAATATGGTCATTTGAGAGAAAAAATGTTTATATTTCCATAATCAAACATAAAATTGCAGTCCTGACAACATATTTTTACTGCTCTATTATCCAGGCACAAATCTGCCAAATAGCATAGCATGGATTAATTACAATAATTTTATGCATTATTTTATAAGCAACCGCTTACGTTAAGGTACGAGAAAACTGCGCATTTATACCCACCTTAAATTGGTACATTTACAGCAGTTTACTCTATGTTAGAATATACGATTTTGGACATCCATATTAATTAAACTCCGGAACTACTTAAGCTATCAAGTTCAAATTTTCAGCATTTCAGCATTTCTTAGTTGTGAGAAGGCCACCAGTTGCAGGAAGTTTCAACATCCTAGGTGCACAGGTTTCAAAGTTGGGATTTTACTGATGAGAACTAGGTTGATGTTACTTTTCTAACTTTTCCAAGAAAATAGGTTTTGACATTTCATGAATTTTGTCTCCTACACTAGGCCTACTATTAATAGGTAATAAACAAGGTTTGTTTCAATTTTAGAACAAATAGGGTAAGGAGTAAAAATGTCGAATTTTTAGGGTTAAGACGGCATTCACTTGTTTTTGTTTTCTACTTTTGAAAACCTTCCAAGCAGCTCTGTCTGCAAGTGTTATTTATTTGTCGTTTGGGATCTAATATTACTTTCAACAGTCGCTTTAGAGTCCCAGTAAGCATTCTATATAAATCTGCAGCGGGCCATTATCGGCCCGTCAGGGCTGCTGACGGGCGGGTAATTCCTGAAACTCTAGCATTATATATATATATATGTAGTCTGTATGTTTTGTATTTTATTTGGCCACATTGTACAACATGTTCTGAAAGTTCAAACAAAAAATCCTTATCCATCAGCGTGGATAAAGCCCCAGTTGCATGACTGTATGAATAATACAATGTAGACAATACACGTACGCACGCACGCACGCACGCACAATTATCGCTTCTGGCAGTGACAGTGTTAAACCGAATTGCCTGGTAAATTGCCGTTTTTTTTTTTTTTTTTGTTTGTTTTTTTTTTCATTATCGTGCCGAATATATAAGACATCTCCACTAATAGTTTTGAAATTTCATAGGAATCGTCTGCCAAAATTTCAGTGACATATCAAGCCACTGTTTCTCTGAAAAAAAGAAAAGAAGAAATATTTCAAAATGTCGTCTGTTGCAGTTGTGACTGGCGCTTCTAACGGAATCGATTCACTTTCAAGGGAGACAATTCTATCAAACTGTTTATTGCCTTCTGAAAAGCAGTCCACATTATCAGAAAGAACTTGTTGCCAGACTACACGGACGTGATAAGAGCCCTTCGTGTTATGTAACATATATGTAATTAACGAAATTAGAAAATTACTCTACTATTAAGAAAACATCTACGCACAATCTGCACTTCTTAAATAGTGTGCACTTATTATCTTTGTAACTAATTCTGGGGTGCATAAGTGCATCAGCGTACAAGTAAGCTTACATCATACAGTCGTACTTCAATGGCTCGAACATCTTTGGGACCGTGGAAATTTGTTCGAGATATGGGTAGTTCGAGCCTCTGAGTGTTAATCATGGCGCCAGGTTAGGAAGCAAACAGCGATAAATAAGGGAAATCTTTCCGATTTTCTACACAATAATTGCATGTTGTGCGTACTCATTAGAATCGCCTCATCGAGGCGATTCTAATGAGTACACACAACATATAATTTCATGATAAAATAAGAAAATTTCAATATATATTTGTTTGCTTGAGCTACTGGAAGAAGTTCGTAAGTACTCAAATACACAAAACCGCGAGTTCGAAATAGCCTCATCATGGTACATTACGAAAACACGCCTATTCAAATATATAGAACGTTTCATCTCCAAAAACTTAAAATTTTCAGATAAAAAAACTCCGATATTTTTCATATTTCTGCTTAAAAACAGAGATTGTGGGTACTCGTGAGAACCGCCTCCATGAGGCGGTTCTAACGAGTACCCACAATCTATGTTTTTGAGCAGAAATAAGAAAAATAATGTATACCCCTGTAAACCCCAGTTTTACTATATAAAAGTGGGGTTTAAAGGGGTCAACATTATATAGGTATGTTTTCGTGATGAAACGAATCATCGGTGTTCGAGCTATTGGGGTTCGACTGTACATGTATCAGCAGCATCGGAGAAAAAGTGCCTTTTTATAATTTTATATTAAAATTGTCTTTATTGCTTCCTGTAAAATGGATAGGCCATTTATTTCAGTTGCATCAGAGTAACTGCCTTGGAACGGCCGGCAGAAATTATTTAATCATGGGCCAGATAGCCTCAAGTAATTCCTGGGGAGTCATCGCAGATTCGGGATGCTGGACATGAATTGTTTATAAACTAAATAGCCGATTTCACTAAAAAAAAAAAAAAAAAAAAAAAAGAACATCTACGATTACTTTCCGAACAGAAATTTCACCGACCAATCAAGTCGGAATAAACACGAAATGGCCGCGCCCAGTAT